>CM026214.1:13410032-14610032 GCA_014839995.1 Xenentodon cancila | reverse complement strand
TGATGAACCACTAGACAGGGGTTACTACTATTTTGGCCAGGGCAGAAGTCCAGCCCAGGCTCATAACAACACACAACTTAGCTTGGACACGGCATCCTCTTGCTCCATGGCGTCTCCTGATGACATGTCTACAAGGTCTGGGGACTCGGGTCTGCACAACCTTACTCCTGACCCTACGAGATGTCAGACAGGACAGAGAGGTGATGGCATGAATACTCCAGTGAAGAGTATTGGTGACGAAAGGTCTCCAACGAGCGTTACAATTCCAAGTCCTATGAAGCAAGAAAGAGATTCCCCTTCAGATATACAACATATCAATGACCCTGTCAAAGAGAATTTTGAAGAATCAGCCTGGACAGAGAAATCTGTTGACAAAGAGGCGCCAACAACAGAAAAAACCCATGACTGGGAGAGAGATTTTGACATAACTAAATCAACGGAGAAGGTAGAGAAATGGTCAGATGAAGAAAAATGTCCAGCTGTCTACAGAAATGTGAACACAGAGATGAAAGAAAAAAGCTACTGCTTTGAGGACACAATTTACCAAGAGGTCCAGAGCAAATACGATCCTGATGCAAGAGACTCTGTTGAACAGTCCCCAGCTGCTCTGTGTGACACCAGGATCAAAGATCACTTTGGTCAAGAGATGAAATCTGAGGCATTCAAATCAGAATCCCCAACTGCATCTGAGAGCTCAGTGAAAACCTTGCCATTTGTTTCAAGGGGTGACCTTGAGCAGGATCAATATTCCACAGAGAAGGAGGACAGCTCAGACTACACTTTCTCAACCCCAGAAGATGAAGCACTGGAAAACCTCAACTCAGACAAGAGAAAGAGCCGAGGTCAGGAGAATGAAGAAGATGAAGAGGATGATGGAAAGGGAAAAGAGGGGGAGGAAGAGCAAGGAGAAAAACAAAAAAGTTCTTCCTGCCCTCTTGTATGTAGGGAGGACCAAGAGGAGGGGAACAAACTGAGCCAGTCATTAACTGAAGAGCACACAAATAGCCATCTTTCTGGAGATGTTTTCCGCAGGACAGAAAGTCAGAGTTCTGAGCTTAATACTGACAGTGAACTTACAGGGGCACCTGCCCATCCGAATCTAGCAGCAGCAACTGCAGCAATAGATGCTTCTGCAAGAGAATCAGCGATTGGTGACACTGCCCCTCAGCCTCAGTCTGCTATGCCAGTCTTTTCTGCCGTCACTGAAAAGCCAGCGCCTCCAGCTCAGGCCAGGGATCATATTGATCACAGTGATGCTAAAGTGCTGGAGCCAGACTCTCCTCAGCTGCCAGGGAAGTCAATACTCCCTTCAGCACCTTCCTGGGCAAACACTCCACCTTCCCCAAAAAAAGGTGACGAGGATATAGAACCAGGAATCAGCTGTGCCAGTGCAGTGACCCCACTGGCCAAACCAGAGCCTGTGGCTCCATCTGCTCAGCCGAGGGCTTATGGGCGTAAGCATACCAGAGGCCGAAGGAGAATCATGCATTCAGGTGTGGGAATCAGACAAAAACTAAGCTTGGAAAGGGAGGGGGAAAAGGAGCAGGAAGGTGCTAACTCCCCTTCACAAAAAACAGTCATGCCATCAAGCAAAACTGTGTTATTCTCAGATCAAACACACTTAGCTCATCAGGAATCTATTCTGAGTCAGACTCCCAAAATGCTGACAGATGGTTTTCGTTCAAGAATGTGCACTCGCTCTTTCAATGCAACAGATTTGCCATCCAAAGTTGAACCACATGTGAAGAGAAAGCCCGGCCCAAAACCTAGTTCAAAACCAGGGCCAAAACCTGGACCGAAACCTGGTTCTAAACTTGGGCCAAAATCTGGAACAAAACCAGGTCCCAAACCTAGCCTAAAGTCAGATCAAAAATCTGGAACTAAATCAGGACAAAAACCAGTGCCAGGTGACCCAGAACTACTGCCAAAAACTGAAATGACTATAAAGCGAAAACCAGGGCCCAAACCAGGTTCAAAATCTGGAACAAAGCCTGGATCAAAATCTGGTCCAAAATCAAGTGTAAAGCCAGGCCTGAAACCTGGAGCAAAGTCTGGACCTAAACCCATGGAAGATTTATTATCCACAGACACTGCACACACCAAAGCCCCAGTGGGTCGGCCCAAAGGTGCAATTTCTAAAGTAAAACTTGAAGAAGATGGAGACATAATTCAGCCCATCACAGGACTGCTAAGCAGGGGCAGGAAAAGCATCAAATCCACTATACCCCAAGCAAATCGAGATATTAAACCAACACAAGAGCAAAAACAAGCACAGCCTGAGGCAAAAGCACCAGAAAAGGAGAATAAGAACATGGTCTTGAGATCCAGAAAACCCTCCAAGGAAAACCTGTTGAAAGATAAAAAGAAAATCAAAGGGGAAGATATTCAAACCCAGGAACTAACAGAAATTAAAATCAGTGAAATTTCTCCAAAGGTAGAAGAGCCCCTAAATGTGGAGCAAACTCCACCTCTAAATCCTGATGCTGTCAAAACAACAGATGTTCCTGAAGACTCACCTGCACCACCAGTTCCACATGAGCAATCTGAGAAAAAGACACCCCCTCCACTCAAGCGGAAACCCAGCCCAGAGACTTCTACAACACCTGTGAAGAAAAAAAGGGGCCCAAAGCCCAAACCAAAAACTTCACCACCTCAACCTAACATGCTGGAGCAGGTTGTTCCCGCACTTAAAGAGAGGAGTGTCCGAGGCCATAGAAGAAAGCGGGGTCCAGCCAAGAAAGCCTCTGTGGATACCTCCATTGCCAAAGACACTCCTCCAAACAGCAGTGGCCCTGATATCATTAGTGATGTGCCTGCGGTGCCTCCTCAGTGCCCTACTAAAACAAAAGTTCTCCCTCCACGTAAAGGCAGAGGACAGAAATACGAGGCTATGGTGCAGAAGATTACATCTCCTAGCTCAAAGAAACACATTCCAACTCCCCAGTTGGACAGCAATCTAACTGAGGACGTGACAACCAAGGCTTTGTCTGAACACATCTTAAAAGAAGGTGAAACATCTATTCAGATAAATAACACTGAGTTAGAGTCTCGAAAGGAGGGAGTGAAACAGTTAGAAGGGGCAGTCAGAAAAGAAGAGTTGATACAGGAAAAAGAAGACCATGAGGTGAGTCAAAAAGTAGCAACATCAGAGGTAGAGAGACATGGGGTGGAAGGTGAGATTACGAATTCAAGTGAGACAAGACGGGAAAACTTTAAACCAGATACCCAGCAGGATGTTGTAGATGACAAGGCATGGAGTTCAACAGAAACCCCATTAGAAGTTGGGACTCCAAGTGAGTGGATACAGCAGGCATCAGAGAGTATAACTACTGCTGCCGCCAAGTCCACCAGAACTAAAAGGAAGAGATGGGCCATGGTAGAGAGTACAGATGCCTCTGTAGTAGCACTGGAAGCAGGGAGCTTAATAGTCACAACACCAAGGTTGGCCAAACAGAGGGCTATCAAAAACAACCATGAAATGCACCTTAAACAGAGGAGGAAGAAAAGAAAAGACCAGGCCCCTTTAGACGAAACAGAGACAGTTGAGGAGACAAACACTGAAATGGCAGAACAACAGGAAGAGGTCGAAGAGAAAGTGACAACCACAGACTCCACATTATTGCTGCCAGTTAATCAGAATGAGATCGCAGAAGCCCTGGACGATGTCAGCGCAGATCCCATCCAAAAGCCTAGAAGAGGCCGAAAACCATCAACAAACCCAACCAAAAGGAAAAGAAACAAAGCCTCATCAGAGCAGAGTCCTGGAACACCCGTGAAGGTTCACAAAAAGCCAGGGCCCAAACCGGGGATGAAAGATGCCATTGAGGTAATTGAAGCAGTTGTACGGGCTGCTGGATGTGAACAGGCCAAAAAAGAGGAGAAAGAAAAAGAAGAAAGGGAAAGAAGGGAACGAGAGAATACAGAAACAGAAGACACATGTATTGTGGGTCCTGTGGTGACAGTAACAGAAAAACAGGCCGAGGTCATTTCTGTGAAAAGAATCAGACGTAAACCGGTCCATCAAAATCCCAAACTGTCTTTCTGTCCTTATGTAAGGATTAACAACTCCAGAGACTTTTCCTCTTGGTGTGCCATTGTCAATAAGCCTGAGGATGCAGTGATTTTTCAGAGACGCAGAAAAAAGGGGATACTTAGAATGAGAAACCCTTTCACAGTTGCAAAGGTAGTGCCTCACACTGTGGCCATGCTACAGGGACCCATGGTCAATAAAAATATAATTGGTCGGTGTCTTACATGTTGCCTGTGTGGAAAGCCAGCAAATTACAAAGACCTCGGCGATTTGTGTGGACCCTACTACACAGAAGACAGCGTTCCACAGAAACATTTGACCATCACACACACAAAATCCTTCAGGGAAGACTCAGACAAAAGCAATGACAACAATGGTAGCGCCACTGAAGAGCCGGGCACTTCCTCGAACAAGGGCGGTGAAGTGAGTACAGAAAAGGAGGGAAATACAGAAGCATCTTCTCAAGAGTCCAGTGGCAGCAAACATCATCACTGGCGCTACCGACGGGCCGACAGACCAGAGAGATTGCATCGGGAAGGTGTTCCACGAAGAGTAACGCTCAGAGAGAGGTTCAGGAGAATGAAACAGCTCCAGACCATCAACACGGAGGCCTCACAGGACCAAGAGAGCAATGGCAATGTGTTCCACAGGCTACAAACAGAGGCAGAGGCTAAGGAGCACTGGGCTCATGAAAACTGTGCGATCTGGACCAAGGGGGTAATTATGGTGGCTGGGAGGCTGTATGGACTAAAGGAGGCTGCCAGCAACTCAGCCCAAATGGTACGTTAGCACTCGTCACCACTGAGTCTTGAACAATTCTAAAATTGTTTGGAAGAAAACAGAAACACCACATACAGTCATTTGCAAAAACTGCTCTTAACTTATGACATTTTCCATGTTTTTTCTCTATGTGTCTCCTTTGGTCAATTTGTTTGTTTCTTTACTGGTCTTTGTCCATATGTCCATCTGTCTAACTAACCTCAGACCTGCTACAAGTGCCAGATTGAGGGGGCGTCTCTCAGCTGCTGTTGGAGAGGCTGCTCTCATAAATACCACTATGTCTGCGCCAAAGAGATAGGTAAGAGACCACAGCAAGAGAGGAAGAGAGAATCAAGGGTTTAAAAGGCAAGGAGAAGGAGCAGACATGAGGAGGCAAATAAGAAAGCAAGCGTGGGCTGTGAGGGCAATAAGGAGGGGACCGGTAAGGGAAGCAGAAAAGAAGGAGAAAAATGAAAAGAGAGTGAAGACAGAGATTGGAAGAAAAGTGGATGTGGGGAAAATGAGAGGGAAAATGAATCAAGGAGTAGCATTATTGAGTGAGAGACGATATGTCTCAGGGCGCCAGGGGAGAGCAAAACCAAAAAGCGGGAGGGAGCTCTGAATGAAGCGGATGATGAAAGCGAGAGTATGAAAAAAGGAGAAAAGGGAAAAGATAAAGTGAGGAGTGTGTGTGTGTGTGTGTGTGTGTGTGTGTGTGTGTGTGTGTGTGTGTGTGTGTGTGTGTGTGTGTGTGTGTGTGTGTGTGTGTGTGTGTGTGTGTGCATTATTGACCACAACCCCTGTGGCTCCATCCATCCATGCTGCTGCCGGGGGAACAAATGTGTTTGTGTGTGTGTGCGTTCATTTTCCATACATGTGTGATGCTTGCCCTAATGCTTCGCTGTGTGCGTCTTACAACCATGTTGCTTACATGTACGTTCTGTAAGCGTGCTCTTGGTTGTTGCCATCAATGCAAATCAGTGTCTGTGTGTTAGCACATGTGTGACATGGCTTCTTCTTATGAAACCTCATGCCAAAGAGGTACAGAGTGAGGATTAGAGGGTCTGGCACGTCTGCCGAGCCAGCACAGAGAGCAAAGCAAGGCCTTTTTAATCCTGCTGAGTGGACCAGCCATATCTGCCTGCCTGCACTGCAACTCATCCACTCAGTATCTCTTCTTTTGCACTCCCTCTTACACATCCTTCATCAAGCTCACTTTTTCTTTTACCTCTTCGCCATTTCCATTGGCTGTTGCTGTCTATATCGGGGTTCAAGATTTTAATGCATTCTCATCTCCTGATATGTGATTTACTGTTATTGTCTGTCTGCAAAAACAAAGCCTATTATCTCCTTCTTTGCTTTCTCTCTCGCTGCCTTACAGGCTGCACATTCCACGAGGATGATTTCTCAATCAAATGTCCGAAACACGAGGTGAGAAAACAAAAATAACTTCAGCAACACTGGTGAATACATTTATATCAGTGTCTTGCCTGCACAGATAAAAGTAGGAAACATTAGGCGGAGAAAGTCTTTTAAAATTATGTTGCTTCTATTATATTTCACAGACGTGTCTAAGAAATTAGTGTCTACAGAAATGATACACAACTGAAACAGCGACACCCCTGCGCATTATATCTTAACTGAAAATATAGACTATAAAGGAAATAGAAAACATGATAATGAAGATAAAATAAAGTAACTTTTTGATTTTCATTTATCTTAATTAGTTGATTAATTACATGGCAATTATGACAGGATCACCTGTTTATACACCAGTTTTGGTCTTAGGGACCGTTTCATGTGTCCATCAGGGATTTGCATGGAAAAGCATAGCCACAGAAATGAAAGAACCTCGTTGTGAGCTTTCAGAAAAGCCAGAAATGGATACAGGGGGATGTAAAGTTTAACCGAAACACAGCTGTTGAGGTAAGTAAAGGGGAATAGTACAGCTAGAACACTGGCCCTCCACCTCAAACAACGCCACAGATAATGTGCTAAAAACAGACGGACAAGTGCTCAAGAGCTGGCAGATGGGTTGTCAGTTAAAATCAGAGAATCTGTGACAGCTCATAGACTGAGAAATATTACATAACATCAACAAAAACAGAGAAACCTGCGTCCAAGAAAAAGAAAAAGAAAAAAAAAAAGCTTGCATTTTGGCACAAAGATTATACTTGAAGACGATCTGGTTCGTCCTAGATGAAGTGCGTGTTTGGTGTGAATGTAGCGAGGACAGTGCACAGTGAATGCAAGTGAATTCAAGTGTGATGATATGACAATGCCAGAGGGAGAAGGTTTTTGGGGAGATTTTTAAAAAATTAAAAAAAAAAAACAAGATGTCTGTGGATATACCAGATGTCTCCCAGTCATCAGAGGAAAATGAAGAATATTCAAGCACGATTACAATGCAAAGCACATTGCTGAAATCCCACGACAGTTTCCAAAGGAAGAAAGAAATGATGAAGACAAATGCCCCTGAGTTCAACTTAGAAGTGATTAATTTGACTTTAAAGTGACACTGCAGTGTGGGTTTCTCATTTCTCTTGTATACCGTATGTTTATTCTCAGTGTGTGTTTTGATTAAAACACTCATGGTCTTTCTTGCTCTGCACATTTTTAAAAAATGTTCCCCTCTTCCACCAACCTCGCGTTTGTCTTTTATTTTTTTCCCATACTCCCTTTCAGTTGCAATCCGCTGCAACGGCACAAGTCAGAAAGCAAATTTACATGTCTGCGTAAACAACGCAGTGCAGAAAAGAAAGTGTGTCAGTAAGTGTGTGTGCAACACGAAGCTGGAAAAAAAGAAAGAAAAGAAGAAGGGAATGTACAATGGCTTCAGATGACGATATGTAAAATTTGACGTATTTTCTTTGGCATACTTTTGAGTGTTAAAGTCACTGACCACAAAAATCTTATGGTGACTTCGGCAAGCACAGGATCTCTGAGTTTTTGGGTGGAAATGAGGATCTGCTTTACTTTGAGCTTTCCTGCAGGACAGCTACCATCTGCTGGTGATGCATTCACACTGCAGCACTGAGAGGAAGGTCAAATGCGAGGGGGTGGGAGAGAGTTAGAGATGCTGACATTCAGCAGAGAGCAGCAGTGCATTGAGGCAGCTGTGGCAGTAGCCTCCCGTCCTCCCTCCCCTCTCTGCGTATCTCCTCTCCTCCCTCCTTCTCTCCCTCTCCCTTCCTGTCCTCCTCTTGGCAGACTGACAGGGATGAAAAGCTGGCTGATGATCAAAACACCCCACCCACCATCTCTGCCTGCTGTCCCCCCACCCGCCACCCCTCCACATCCCCTCTCCGCCATCACTTTGCCTGGCTCTCCACTTCTTTTCTCCATCCTCCTCCTCCTCCCTTTTTCGCGCTCTCCTTATTTAGCGCCGTTGCTCCCCTGCTGCTCCAGCTCCCCCAGTCTCTCTCTCCGCTCACCTCTCATCTCCTATGAGCTCCCTTTTCCGTTTTCAGTCATCCTCCCTTCATCCGTCCTTATTCCACTCTACCTTTTTCCTTCTCATCTTCTCCTCACCTCCCTTCACCTCAACTCCTACGTCTAAGCAGCAGAAACAGTGTGAGAATCAGAGGGAAGAAGAGAGCAAGCCAGAAAGAGATTGTTGTTAGCGGGCTGAGGCAGAGCTGTCATCAGCTGAGGGATCTGAAGGTCTTTGTGTGTGTGTGTAGGTCTGTGCCGAGCCAATTTCAGCTGAGCAGTCTAATCAAAGTGGAGAGGAGACACACACATACACACACAAACTGTACACACCAGCACCCCACCCATGGGTCCTCCCACAGAAATTCTCCTTGTGCCTGCGTTCACGTAATGGCTGTAAATAACACACACACACGTACACACACACACTGATCCTCCAGTGCTGAGACGCACATGATGCATGCATCTACACTGGTTCATTAGCAGTTTACCTGCAAGCTCACCCACGTCTACCCATGCAAGCGCGAGAGAGACATGCACAGAGAAAACCAGACTGTTTCTGAGATGTGGTTGATTTGAAAACAAAACAACAACAACAAAAAAAAAACATGAACAGGTGCAGTTACATCAGAGTGTGTCAGACTGAAAGAAGCAGAAAAAGAAGGGCAACGGGAGAGAGGGGGTGACACTGTGTGATTGTGAGGCGAAAGGTGTACATGAATGAGATACTCCAGGGAAGTAAACAGGGAATGATGGCACTCTGTTTTCAAAGAGGAAAAAATATAAAGTAGTTGCAAACCTGAAAGAAACAAAAAAGGAGTGATAAAGAACAGAGAGTAAAGCAGCTGGTCTGAGTCCAGGGCATTAGGATGGGCAGCTGGCAAATCAGAGAGAAAGATGTGAGTGAGCACAGAGGAGTATAAGCAGATAGTAAGTGCTCAACTACCAGCAGACCAGCACAATTAGACGGCGCTCCGGCTCTTTCACAGGGAAGCTGGTCCATTGGTCAGCAGCATCCATCTCCCACTCCCACAGCATCTTCTGCTTTTGTTTTCACTTTGCAGATCTGTACAGAAATACTCTCAATCCTCCACCTGCACTATACTTGCCTGCAGCGTTTTTGTACTGATTCAGACAGTTACAAACTGAATAGGAAAAGACTGTAAGTGTTCTCCAGCATTGCGAAAGGGAAATAGTAAGGCCTCACACCTTCATAAAGGCACAGTTATAAACTCAATGCTTTTGTGACATATCAGTTTCTCTTCTTTTCTACTGAAGGACCTGTAAGATATTCCAGCGTTCCACTTTCATCACGAATACCATCATTCCTCCACCTATCCAGCAAGGCAGAATGCTGTCCTAATATTCCCTAAAGATCATGGGGCTGACTGATGATGGACAGGCACACTGGCCAGAGGCTGCACAGAGGTGGAGCTGGGAGCGACCCAAACCCTGGAGAAATGCTCTGCAGAGTATCTGCTCCCTGAAGCCGGGCCAGAGATGTAATTTCCCGGCGAAGTCCCTTACTGCGAGGCAGAAGATGGTGACGCTGTGTAACAGGAGGACATGCTTTGTCTGGAGCCAAGTGCATATTGGGACTGTTTTAAAATGCAGAGCGAGGAGTGTGTGTGTGTGTGTTTTGCCTTCAGATGGGTTGCTATCACCCTTGGACAGCTGGCGGACACTGATTGGACAGGAACATCCCTCTGGCCACCTTGTCTGTGGGCCAACAGGTGCATATGAGCATGCTTGAGAGTCTGAGCGTGTGTGTGTGTGTGTGTGTGTGTGTGTGTGTGTGTGTGTGTGTGTGTGTGTGTGTGTGTGTGTGTGTGAGAAAGAGAGAGAGAGAGAGAGAGAGAGAGAGAGAGAGAAGGTGTGATAACCATTGCATTTTCATTCCACAATCACGTTGTCATTGTGTGTTTGTGTATACGTGTCTGAGTGTGAAAAAGTGCATCTCTAATTTAAGATCTCGCGCATCGGAGTAACAAAAAAAAAAAAAAAAAGCAAATTAAAAAAGAAAAAACAGCAGTCAACCACTGGATGTACTTTCTCAATGTGTGGGTTTGTGTTGAAAACAAGAGATGTTATAACACAAATAAGGAAACTGTACATGATGATGTGCTTTACAGGTTCTAAATATTCCAATATCCAAGAGTTTAAATAAACCGACGCAGTATTTTAATATAATGCTCTTTGGAGATGTATTTTGATGTGCATTAAGACAAAATGACATCATTGCATCACTCTTAGTATACGTCAGGCTTTGTGTTATTAAGAAACTGTATATATATATATATATATATTATATATAGATATATATATATATATATATATATATATATATATATTATTATATAACATACATATATAAATATATATATAGAATAATATAATATAGGTCTCTATCCTCTCCCTCCCTATCTCTCTCTCTTATCATCTCTCTCTCTCTCTCCTCTCTCTATCTCTCTCTCTCCTCTCTCTTCTCTCTCTCTCTCTCTCTCTCTCTCTCTCATCTCTCTCTCTCTCTCTATCTCTCCTCTCTCTTTCTCTCTGTCTCACTCTCTACCTCCCTCCTCTCTCTCTCTCTCTCTACATATATATATATGAAAAAGACAATATGAATTCTGTTCAAGAGTTTAAATCAACTGTGTGCACATTCAATATGTACAGTAGACGCCGCCATTGTCACAGATGAGGGCTCCGAGGATCCAGCAGGGGGGGTCAGGGCATTTTACTTCATCAACTATGTACAGGCCATGAGTATAAACCTCTAAACATTTCAAAAATGTACGATTATGTCACATACCACAGCACGACGATGTGCTTTCAAACCAGAATCAGTGACACACCAGTCTGTCTGTGTATCTCAAATGTAGCCTCTTTCCACTCTGCCATGCTATGTAACAATGCTGTGCAGAGTGTCAGTTGCAGTTCTGATCTTATCAAAAAGGAAACTTATTTAAATATTAAAACAGAAAAAAAGCGCAAATACTGCACACCAAACTTTCTCTTTTACGAGGCTCATTATTTAATGGTGTACATAAGTATTTGATGCTGTTTAAATGTAAGATGTGATGTACTAATATAATTGTGTATAGTATTTCCTAGAGATGTTTATTTTCTATAAAATGGAATATGTTATTGCTTATAAAATGTTATTAAAAGAATCCATTGATGAAAAAAAAAACCTTTTTGGGAATGTCACTTGTCTTAAGTGGGAGCATGCCATTTTATTGATTTTCATGTCTTATTTGTTTGAATTTGATGACACAGCATCACTTTGTTTGAAATGTTTTTTGTAACGCCAATGTGAAATATACCAGCACCTTTCAATGCTGCTATGACCAACGCCTGCTCTTTTTGTCTTCACTGAACATGCACCGACACGAGGACACCGGAGGCACTAAGTGGATTGAGTTGTTGGGAGTAGTGTGGAGTCGAATCAAAAGTGGTTTAAATTTTTTAAAAAATTATATATATATAAATAACCTATTGTGCTGCAGACAACATTTTTTTCTCTACCATGTCTGTTTTACATCTAGCAAGAGTATCAGCCCAAAATGTCCTACTTGCATAATTTCTGCCTAATAATGCACATTTTATAGCTCCTCTTGCATTACCATTATAAAAAATAAAATCATCACAGTAAACACTCATGTCTTCTTTAAAAAAATGATTTAATATTTACATGAAAGAAGGATGAAACCAAAGAATCAGGGAGACATCAGAGGTTGCCAGTTACAGGACACAGCTGCTTCACGATCATCTCAATCCCAAGTTTTCCCAGGATTTACATTAGTGACACTATAAAAACATACTGGTCCGGGGACAAAAACACATGCCAAACCTTTTCTTTTATTTTGTACAAATAGTTTTTTTTAGGTGTGGGAAGGTGGTTCTCCAGAGATATGAAACAAATGACTGAAAGAGCAAGTGTTGATGATGGAGTTAAAAGAAAAATTAAAAATAAACAAATCTCGGCCTCTCTTTGGAAAAACATGTTCAATTAATTTTAAAAATTTGAAGGAAAGAAAAAAAAAAAAGGGATAATTTGTGTAACTTTCTTTAGTGGTTTGCGTCATGGTTTGAGCAATGCCAGAACCAGGAACTGCCTGGTGCTTTCATATCATTGCTGTATACGTGTCCAACAGCTCCGAAGGTCAACTGGCTCCGACTACCCCGCTGGCCTAATACGCTACCATTTTGATGCTCATCTGATACAGTACAGTAACGAAACTGGTCTAAGGTTACCACATTCAACAGAACTGAGGGAAGAAAATAAGCAATTATCACTCTGCTTATGCAAAATACTGCTTAATCAAAGTTTGTATAGATTATAAATACATTTTTAAAATATGTACACAGCAAAACAAGTGAGCATAAGAACCTTTATGAAAATAACTTCATAAAGCCGTAGTCTTAATCTCAGTGAAAGCAGCCTTACAGGCCTAGTGCAGATAGAAACGCAGGTTTGGGCAGTTGGTCTCCTTGTGTATTAAAATCACCAAAGAAGCATTATTCAAATAAACTTTGTCATTATTTGAACAGCATGTGGAGAGGTTTCCCTATGTACCTATCTATGGTCAAGACCAGAGTTTGGTCGTTTTTCTCCCACAATCAAAAGGGACAGTTCACCTAGCAGCCAATCAGTGCGGTCCGTCACTCCCACGAACGGAGCCATCCTGCCTGAAGAAAGTGTTTCTGCTAGACGGCCTGGGTGGGGGTGGGACTACACTAAGGGAATGCAGGGCAAATCTCTCACACACTTCATGGCTAAACATCCACCTCACGGATGTGCTAGCACCTCTCTGTGGTCAAAGTGTGACACTGCAATAGTTCTCAAAACGGGGAAGATTGGGAAGAGCAAAAATAGAAAAAATGCTTCCTGTTCTTTTGTTGAAACCGTGGACTCTGTAAGTGCTTTCTGATTTGGATTTTGGGTTGTAAGAGGGACGATCCATTAAAAAGATCCAACTGGATTTATACATGTACAGTTATATGGCAGAATTACTCTATATGGTTCTTTGACTGTGGAAACATTTGTTTACCGTCTCTTTGTATGAAATTTTGAATGTCAGAGATGTTTTTATATACAGCGTCCATTCAAGTCTCTCACCCCCGCCCCCTTCCCATCACTCTAGCTGTTGGTGACGGTAGTGCCGCTGCCCAGTTTTATGATCATTTGCTGGCAGTCGTGAAGGGTTCTCTTGTCTCCAAGTTTCTCCAGTGTGCGGGCTGCATCAGCCAGCATGCCCATCCTTTGCCCTGGAGCCGAAAGGAAGGAAGGAGGAAGGTAGCGGCACGCCAGCATCACAGCCTCTGCCTGCTCCCGCTGGCCAGGTCGTGTCTCACATTCCTCTGCACACAAAACAAACCATTTAGAGTGTGCCCTCTGACAGCCAATCAAACTTCAACAGATTTTTGTATAATTATAGATGCATTTTATGATTTACAAATGTGTGAAACAGAAGAAAATCTAATAGAAATAACTGATACAACTTGTTAGAGCTTCTCAGAGCTCTTGTGTCATTAATTGAGGGGAAAAAAATCCTTGATTTAGCATTTAAAGAAGAAATCATGTAAAAAGTTGCAGATTGCAACAAAATTAAAATCAACAGTAGATTGTGCAGATGCACGCAAACACAGACCTATCTTGGCTCCAGGTGTTGCTCTGCGCCGCAGAGAGCGATCCAGAAGCTGATGAGTTCTGGTGGGACTGGCCCCCGCCATGAGCCTGGCTGTAGCTTCATGAAGGAACAACTGCAAAGAGATGAAGGGGAGAGAGATGAGAGGCAAACGGGAGGAGGAGGGGGAGGAGGAGGATGGATGAATGCGAGTGATGATGACTCACACATAATGTTCAGCTCTACCTCAGAGAGACTTTGAAGTTTAGTGAACAGTACTGTTAAACACTCGCCCCAGGTTGTTGTGTGTGTGTGTGTGTGTGCGTGCGTGCGCATGTGTTGTGATACCTCCACCATGTGCAGTATATATATATATATATATATATATATATATATATATATATATATATATATATATATATATATATATATATATATATATTATATATTATATATATTATATATATATATATATATATATATATTATATATATATTATATATATATATATATATATTTATATTATATATATATTTATTATATATATATATATACATATATACATACATACATACATATACACACACACACACACACCATGTACATCTCTTAACTTGTACTACCATGTATAGTACTTCTTATTTGATCCATCTCAATGTCTATAAATCAGTGAAGCCCTTTCCAGACAATGATGTGTGACATTTTCAGATTAATTAATTTGTTAAAAAAAGTGCCAGTCAGACTCAACAACAACTTAATTCAGACCTGTGAAGGTGACAGAGAGAGTGAGTTTTCTCAAACATTCAAACATGAGTGCCTAAATGTTCCTGATTACCACAAAGTCTCCAACACAGGAGCTTGAGTTTTGTTTTGGTTTTTTTCAGAATGTCTATGCCATGTTGTGTGTTTGACTCAGAGGGAATAATTATGAAAGATTGTTTAGAGTGCATGGAGGCATAAATCCATCCAAAACCCCCTCACTAGAACTAAACCTAACACAGGACTTTGGTGGCTGTATCCCTTACAGGTAAAAAGCAGTAAATGGATCTGTTTACATACTCTTCGCATTGCAGGTTTGAAGGTGTGTGCCAGCTTCCGTAGGGAGCTCAGATCTTGCTGAAAGCCCTGGAGCTCTGGTGGAGAGGCCTGATGAAGACCCGCAGGGCTGCTGGAACCACCTGTCCCCGATCCAGCAGGACTCGTCCCTTGTTGCTGCACATGCCAGATATTGGTCCGCATAACCAAAAGTAGATCACAAACCAACAATTCCACAACCTGCAGAAAAATTATCAAGATTAGCATTAGCAGATAAATATGATGACATTTTACTGACACAGAGGTCACTGACCTGGCCAAATGAAATGTGACATGTTTTTAGTGAACCTAAAAACAGCTGTAAATTAAGCCTCTGCTGAAAAAGGACAAGCTTGACGAGATGCAAATGAACTACAGACCGATCTCAAATGTCCAGTTTTTAAGTAAGATATTGGAGAAATGGGCAGGTCTTTCTGAAACTGTACTAAACTGGTTCAAAACAGGAAATACTTTGTGTCAATAGGTAACTTTACATCTGAGCAGACAAGAATCACATGTGGAGTTCCCCAAGGTTCCATTCTGGGACCTCTTCTGTTTAACATCTACATGCGCCCATTGGCACAGATTATAAAGAACAACAAAATAAACTACCACAGCTATGCAGATGACACGCAGATTTATACAATATAAATAATGCAGATATATACAATGTGGCCAGGGGACTGAGGCCCTCTAAAGGCTCTTGGTGAACGCATTGAGGAGATTAATGACTGGATGTGCCACAGTTATCTCCAACTAAACAAAAACAAAACTGGGGTAATTGTCTTTGGAGCCAAAGAGAAACAATTACAGGTCACCACAGAGCTTCAATTTAATCACCTAAAAACCAACAACCAGGCCAGAAATCTGGGGGTAGTGATGGACTCAGACCTAAATTTGGAAAAACACAAAGGCATTAACAAAGTCAGCCTACTATCACCTCAAGAATATATCAAGATTAAAAGATATTTTGCCTCAGCAGGACCTGGAAAAACTAGTCCACACATTCATCTTCAGTAGGTTTGATTATTGTAACAGCATATTTACAGGTCAACCTAAAGAAAAATCAGTTAGACACCTGCAGCTCATTCAGAACTCTGCTGCTCCAGTCCTCACTTAGACCAAAAAAGTGAACCACATCAGTCCAGCTCTGAGGTTTTTACACTGGCTGCCTGTCCATCAGAGGACAGACTTTAAATGTCTGATGCTGGTCTATAAAGCTCTGGTTTAAAACCAAAATACATCAGTGACTTCCTGACCCAGTATGAATCTTCCAGACCTCTCAGGTCATCTGGATCTGGTTTATTATCAGTTCCCAAAGTCAGAACCAGACTTTGGGAACTCCGCATTGAACAAACTCCCAGAAACCTCAGATCAGCTGAAACACTCAGTTTATTTAAATCCAGGATGAAAACACACCTGTTCTCAACTTCATTTGAATAAAGACACAAATCCGCACCGTTTTACTTTTAAGTTTAAGTTTCAAAACTTGATTTCATTTTAACCACTGATGTTATCTATTGTTCTTTTTTCTCTTCGTTTCACATTTTAAAATCATGCTTTTTATTTATGTGATGTTTTTATGTCTCTGTAAAGCACTTTGAATCACCTTGTTGTTGAATTGTGCTACATAAATAAACTTGCCATGCCTAGTCTTCAGACACCTGAAATGTTTGCAACCTAAACTCAAGGGCAATGCAAAGGGTGAAATTATAACACAAATCTGTAAGGCATATAATACTGAGCGAAACTACAAAGTTTTGTGTGCTGTTAGTGGCCAGCTCTGTGTTGCACTGCAGGTACATTGCACTACGATAACACACACATGCAATGCAACTACAATGCACTGCAGCTCTGGCCGTACACACAGACACACACACACACACACACACACACTCACACACACCTACAGCGTGAGCTACCTATCTACCAGCATCACCATCTGCTGAATGCCACTGGGTAGGACACTGCAGTACCACAGAGAGGAGCTGCTGCGGGGGAATCTCTGTCTGGTAAATTACGTGGGTTTGTATTGTGCAAAAAAAAAAAATTGTGCGCATTTGTACACTCCAGTGATTATGCGTATGTGTGAGTAATTTCCTGTGTTTACAATTTTATACACATGTGCGTGTCACTGGCTTTTTCTGACGCAAGTGCTGTCACCTTTCCATAATTCCACACAGAAACAATAAACATCAGCTTATCTTGTGTGCACAAATCTGAAGGACCTTGTGGTTTCCTGCGTGTGTACCTTGTCTAAACTGGAGTTATGGCAGTGTGGTCCAAGGTTGAGACTGTCTCGGAGGAGGGTGCTGGCCTTGTCAACGTAGCTCAGATTCAGCTGGCAGTTTTCTGGCTTTGTGAGAAGAGTCCTGACTGCCCTGAATGTGTTCAGACAAGCTTTGGGAAGAAGACTCCTGTCAGAACAAGGAGGAAAACCAAACAAAGGACACAGGGTTAAAGTGACACAAGTGTATGAGTGTTTGGGAATAGCAGAAGAAAGTAATGTAACTCTCTTGACCTGGATGCAAAACTTCCAGTATACACATTTGTAACTTACTCTGAATTCTGCAGACTACGGGGCAGGTGCTCAACTGTCGGATAGAGTCTCTCTGCAGCAGCGTCATCACCTTGGAGCCAGTTGATGATGACGACGGCAACAGAGGACCACCACTTGGAGTGCGGGTCACAGCCTGATGATTGGAGAAAATAAATAAATAAATAAATAAACCCTTGCAGACAAAAATGGAAATATTGATATCTTCCATATTTAACATGCAAGACAAGTGTATATATGAATTCTGATCTCCGTATCCATCTCTGTCTCCCTCTTTGCACAGTCACAACATGCACCCTGCGAAAGAAGCCATTTTTACAACTGATTTAGGGGGGAAATATTCGGTTTCACATAGTGAATTGCACACACACACATGGATTTCTAACGCCGTGTGAGCAACCTGAAGCTCTGCCAAGAAAAATCTCTCATTAAAATCACTGCACAGTCTCACTTCCCTTCCTCTTCTCAAGGTGAGCACAGATTTGACAGTGCTGAAGATAAATGAAGCAATCTAGCAGATGCCTCCCTTTCACCTAGCCGCCTTTTGCTCAGATCAGTGATCAGTGAAGACAAGGGAAAGTAGTGGGAGGGTGAAAGTCAAGTGGAAATCACGCTACTTTATTACAATAGAGAAAAAAAATGTACTTTGCCTTGCAGTTTCTTATTTTGTGAACATACTAAAATAATCAAACAGCGATGGTAAGTTATGAAGAAAAGAGGGATATGCAAATACTTCTCCTTATAACAATAAACAGTAATGAAGTGAGAGGTTCAAATCAACACTTAGCATTTTGAGTTTCTATCTTCTGGTGCATCTGCTGACAATAAACACATTGTTAACATTGAGGAAAGCTTCTGTGGTGACCTACCGGTCACTGTAGCCATGTTGGACCCAATAGCGAAGGACTGGGAAGTGGCACCAGCTGCATCTGATGCACTGATCAGCAGCTGGAGGTACTCCAAGGCGTCGGCATATTCCCTGATGGGAGACACAAGCTTAATGGCTATAATTTTGCAGTAATCACATTTATTCTGAACTCGAAAATCAGCATTACAAAAAACCTTGTTATTTTGTTTGTCTCCCATTTGCATTTATATGAGAAAAAAAAAAAATACAACATATACAGCATTTGAATATGTGTGTAATTTTCCTACCCCTTGCCCTGGCTGGGACTTTTCTCTCCCTGAGGCTGGGCAACACAGTACAGAGCCTTTTCCAGGAGGTGCTCTCTGAATGCCTGAGTCACCTGGGCCAGAGGATCCACTGTAAGAGAGCCAACAAATCATTTTCTTCACAAATACAAATGCCAGAGTTTGCATAAATATGTTAAGCAACTGGGTTTTAGGGGACAATGTTCGTGGGAATTCAACAGAATAAATTAGGAATTATAAAAACCTCTATTTAACACTTATTCAAATTTCGCAGTCACCGACCAGTGTTGCCAGCCTGGCTGTAGATGCTCTCTTTGGGTGTGCTTCGAATAGCCCAGTCCCCGTCCACAAAGAAGCGGTGGCCAAGTGGATGACAAAGCCACTGCATGGCTGGAGGCACGCAGCCACTGGACGACAGGCACGCCTGACGGGCACTGCTCAGGAACACGCGCTATCCGCAAAGAAAATGGCGAGATTTATTACCAACAAAACATTAACAATGGGAGGTAAAATATTAAAATGCCAACGTTACTTTTACATGTCAGAGTTCTAAATAACCACCAGGAATAGTTGAGTACTTCCAAGTAATATCTAACTCCAAGCCAAAACGCTAAATAAATCTGCCTAAATGAGTGCCATGATGTTTAAGCACACAGAAACAAAAGGGACCTACAGAGGTGAAATGCAAGACCCTTGGCAAGCTGGCTTTAACTCGCAGTGCTGCAGAAACGTAAACCTCAGCCAGAGAGGCTACAGGCAGACACGATCCAGCACACTCAGCCAAGTTCACACCACTTAAAGCCATGTGCACCGCTGACAGGTGGTTCCCAGTCAGTTTACCTGAATACAAAGAATATGACAACATAAACTTTAGCCAAATGAGTATCATAAATCTTCTGTTTGGCAATTAGTTTTCAATACTGCAGGAAATGACAATGGAAATATGCAAATGTATACAATACATGCGCAAAAATCATACATGTGCAAACAATGACAACACTTATTTCAATCTCTAAGAAAAGCTGTAACAGAAAACAGCAACAGAAGTGTCAGAGACAGATGTCGAAAGAACCCCTACTACAGCTGTTACAAAGCCAGAGTAAAATCTCATTTAGTTTAAAAGCCGATAGCTAATTGTTAAAGGAAGTTAAAAGCTCCACTTGATGGAAGAAAATTACAGACCAATAAGATGGTCTCTGTCTGGTAGTTTAATTGAGCAAAATGAGTGAGTTTTACTGTTTGACAAGAACTGAAGCAACGTCAGCTTACTTGCTCCCTAATGCCCATGATTTTAGTCTGGTACCCTGTGATGCCCACCCTACCAAGATGATTTAATCTAGAAACAGGATCCCTAGCATGACCAACCTGTCATGTGTAGTTGGTGAAGGCGATGGTAAACCAGGGCAGCGTCGCGACTGCTCTTGCATGCATCCTCCTGCAGGGGGCGATCAGATCGCAGCCCACCAGCTCTGGCGGCCAACCAGCGGCCAACCCAAAGCCGTTGGAGGCAGAACCTTACAAAAGACCAGAGTGCTGCACAGGCTAGGTCCAACTGGGACGTGGGCAAAGGGCGGCCGAGAGCCTTCAAACAAGTGCGTAGGTTGTGGATGGCCTGAGCAAAATCCCCCTGTGAAAAAGGGATCAGTAATGAGTAAAATAAGTTCAAGATGCAATGCATTTCAATGGGAAACTTCAAAGGAAAAAAAAAAATAAAACCCACTCTAGCAAGATCCAGATCAGCCTGTTTGCGGTGTCTCCAGAACAAGACAGATGATCCAGAGTGCGGTCTGGTTACAGGTTCTCCATACACCAGCAGTCGAATCAGTACCCCGGATACCAAAACACCATTCAGTAGCCACACCAGTATAGTTGGAAGCATCCAGTCCATCCAGCCCCATGACTCAGCTACGGACAATACACATACCACCATTTAGCTGTAGACGTTGTAAGTTAACTGCATCATATCATCCAACGTGTCACATAAAATCCGAGCTCTCTATAACCGATCGTAAGTGGAATCACCACAAACATGATCAACTTCTCCTTCAGACTTTAGGAAGTCCATACCTTTTGCATCCAAACCCAGGACATTCCTGCCTGTGTGATGGGTGATGTCTCCGGTGGTCCCTGCAGAGCTGCTACCAGATGAGCAGAGCAGAGAAGCCAGAGGGTTGAGGGACAGGAAGAGGAAGGTAAAGGCACACAACGCCATGCGGGAACGATCCAACATGCCGCCAGCACTTCCACCTGCTGCAGATCTGTCTGACATGCCTATATTTGGCTGCTACATCGGAGAGTCAAAAGTAACAAAATCAGTGTCAATCTGTGAGATATATTTTAGCAAAGACAACAAATGCATCATTTTAAAGTGTAATTGTAACATGCTATTGCAGCACATGGTTAACCGTTGTTTTTTTTCTTAAATCATTTCAGAGTCAGTAACAGCATGGAAAGGTTTTCTACTTGAAATAGTTTTACTAGGTTTATAGATGCACACGCTTCTGTCATTACTACAAACATTTCAGTGCACTTCTATTTAACCTGCTTTGTGCATTATATACAAAAGCAGAAACCACTGGAAATAAATGGGTTGCACCAGTGATTTTGTCATCTCCACATGGGCTTTATAAGCTCTGATTTGAAAATACAAATTGAAACTATATTCAGCTGTATTAAAAAAAAAAAAAAAAAAAAAAAAAGTACACCCTTTTTGTGTTTACACACAGATGACGTTTTTTGCTACACAGAGTAGCAGATGATCAATTAATCAACAGGATTTGACCGGCAGCATCTGGTAGATGTCATTCCTCTTAAATGCCATCTAAGTAACCACTAAGGGTGTACGTCTCTCCTCTTCTCCTACACTGCTTCTGCATTTTTTCTTAGTCAAGTGCTGCTATTCCTCTTAAGCTGCATCTACCCAATTGTAACACACCTTATTTCTTTGGAGCATTTGTAAAACCATACAATGTTTCTTTTACATGACTGATTAAACTTAATTAAGGAAAACATTACAATAGCATCTGGGTAATTGTATAATCGATGAATATATCCAAGATGATATTCAATGTCTTTAAGACACTTCAACTGGTTACCCACTGTTGAATGGATGCATCAAACTAATCTAAACCCCTATTAAATAAAAATCCTGATTCCTGAATACCTGCATGCAGCAGATAAAATGTGAGCTGCATACCTTTGTGTCCTCTCCCATTGGGCTGTCGGGCTCTGAGTCACTGCTACAGTGCGAGAAGGAGGTCGGGGAGCCCACATCAGAGGCTGGGGGGGTGGGCAGTTCATTCTTCACCTCAGTGTGTCCATCTACCTCCATGGCAACCAGGTCCTTGAGAGTCTCTGAAGAGAGAAGAAAGGAATGACAAAGAGCGCAGTTTGAGTCAATTAGTGTTAGAAAAACATGGAACGCTTCTACCTGTTTTCCCTTTTGTCAGTTCAAGGTAACAGTAGCTATGAACGGACCTCGACATAAAAGGTTAGCTACAAAGCCAGCTCTGGAGGAATTAAATCAAAAGCCAAGAGGCAATTACGCACAAAAGAAGAAAAAAAAAAAGAAAAAAAAAAAAGAAGGATTAAAGTGCATACTGTTTTTCTGAGCTGCCATTTTAAGAGCCACGTTCTCTTGTTTGAGTTTCTGGTTCGCTTGCTGCAGGTAACGGATGTAGTCAATGGCTTTTCTCAGCACTGCAGACTTGTTGAGCTAGGATTAAAAGATAGACAAAGATTTAGTGAAAAAAAATACTGTTAGCATTTATTTCAAGTACAAATATTAGACTTATATTGCTCTTGAATCTAATGACAGGTGGCATAAACATCCAATCATTTCATACAACATATAAACATGTAACTTAAACCAGATGCTCATCAATAACTGAGTCCTACCTTGGCCTCAGTGCCCGCCACCAGGTTTTTAAGCTCCACAATTTTATCATTAATGGAAGAGCGATAACGCTTCTCGATGGCATTGTGAGCTGTGCGCTTCTCCCCTTTGTGTGGCTGCCCCATGGCCTTTCCAGCGATAGTGATTCGGTTGATAGGCAACTTCTCAGCATCCACCATCACCGGTACTGTGGTCAGGATGGTGCCCCCACCCATAAAGGCCTAGAGAGGGATGTTAGGTAGATATAAGATAATCAAATAAAAAGTATAAGCCAACATTTAATCAACCTAGAGCATTCTATGACCTTGTATCTGAACTTGAATTTATGCATGCGTACCTGCAGTGAAGTGCTCTGTACTGGGGTGGTTGTGGTGGCCAGGGATGTGGGAGTGGCCACAGTTGTAACCATACAGGGGTCAGGCTTTAGAGTTGTGAGTAGGAGGGACTCGGCCTTGATGAACTGGGGCTGCAACAGCACCTAAGTAACACACACCAGAAAGAAAATGCGCACATGTCAGTAAAAGACAAAGAAAGCCATGCACATTTAGTTTCAAAGTACAATCAGGTGCACGCGGGTATCAGCTTTACATGCTTACTGGCACTTGCTGTACATGAGGTGCGATGGCTTGAGCTGGAGGGCTTGTTGATGTGGTCAGGATAGGAGAGGTGGTGGTCAGCCCATGGAGCTGAGTCTGAATGGCAACTGGCTGGACACTTGGAGGTGAGGACGACAAACTGGTGGCAGGTGCGCTCACAGTACTGGGACTGCCAACTGGAAAACAGGGATGCCATAGACATTTTTATCAAGCATGTACATCCATCCATTATCTATACCCGCTTTATCCGTTTCCGGGTCACGGGGGTCTGTCGGAGCCTATCCCGACGCATATCAGGCGAAAGGCAGGGGTACACCCTGGACAGGTCGCCAGTCTATCCAGGGCCACATACAAACAACCAATCACACTCACATTCACACCTAGGGAGAATTTAGAAAGATCAATTAACCTACACTGCATGTTTTTGGACTGTGGGAGGAAGCCGGAGTACCCGGAGGAAACCCACGCAAGCACGGGGAGAACATGCAAACTCCACACAGAAAGACCCACCGGGCCGGGAATTGAACCGGGAACCTTCTTGCTGTGAGGCAACAGTGCTAACCACTAAGCCACCGTGCAGCCCCAAGCATGTACAACTGTATAAAATCCATGTAAATGATCTACTGTTTGCTATTCAACAACAATAAAGGTTTGAGATATTCAATAACCACATTTACAAGAACATTCTAAAATTATCAAGAAAGGCATTCCTAGAAAGTATGTCAGTAGTACTTTAATGCAAGTAAGGAGGTGAAAGGGAAAACGTTGTTTCTCAAAGGTGATGTCAACATGCGATTGTAATAATGACTTTGGTATAAAAGCAGTATCCATAAAAAGGCTGAGGTCTTGAAGAGCAAATGTGTTTTTTAAGCAGAAGAAATTGATACCATGTGCTCCAAAAAAGATGAAAAGTATCATGCAGAATGTTACCAGCAACATGTCCAAACCTTAGGCTCTATAATGGCATAGGCTTGTATCCATGTCCTTTGCAAAGGTCATTTACACTTCGGTGATGGTATAATTAATGCAGAAAAGTACAAAGACTTTATAACGTATGCTGCCTTTGTGACCACATCTTTCTGGGGACACCCATGCAGTTTTGAACTAGTCGTACAAAAACTTATTAAACATATTACTTATCAGCTCCAGCTGGGATAAACCTTGCTTTGGCCTCATTTTATCAGGGTCGGGGAATTCTGTCATGTTGTAATAAAGATTTATCGGACCTACAAAATTAAGAAATTAGTAATTAACTACTTCTCTTGCTGTAAAAATCTCCAACCACTATGAGTCATTAAAGGCTTTTTGTGTCCATAAAAACTTCTTGACCGATTTACTCTGAAACCTACAGTCATGAGCAAACATATATATTCATATAGAGTAATCTTATATACGACATACACGGCTGCATCTACAGCACTTAGAAAAGATTATGGACTTTGCAAAGTCTTTCTGTTTAACGTTTAATATTCCATGCTGAACAAAATTGGCTTGATTACAACTTACAGGTCTCAACGAACAACACTGACATTGAATCGTGTCATTTATTGATTTATTTAAAACTAAGCTAAAATATAGGGGCAGTTTGTTTGGTAAATAATCATGTATATGTTTTAATATTTCATGTGCAGTTCATTTATGATTTTATTTTATTTACCTAATTTGAAGAGCTGGTAAAAACCAGATGATTATTAATTATGTCCTTCGGACATTAGAAATTTGAAGCAGCAAAGAGGGAACCTTCATTACACACGACTGTGCATATGCTACCAGCCAAGGTCGAATAACCCGGTGCCCTTCCTTGATAAAAGCAATAAACAAGAAGAAACCTGTCACTGGGTACTAGGATTTCAACTATGAGAGAATACCAGACATGAGAAACACAAACTGTCCATAAACTTAGCTGGTCTTTGCAATGATAACTAAAACAACTTTTACTGATGGTGACAAGAGTATAGCTTTAACATATATTGGACATAAGAACATGACAAATGGAATACATCTGCTGTATTTAGCACTTGTTTAATCCTACTGATGACCTAGGAAGTTTTTTAAATATTAGTCACATTCGCCGTTTCATACAGAAGCATTCATACAGTGCTTATTTTCACAAAACACCTTTTTCACAATCCACTCATCACAGTCAATAGGAACTTACTTATGTAGCTAGTTTGAGTCTTGTAGTTGTTCCGTGTCTGAGACTGAGTCTGAGTCTGAGTCTGCGTCTGCGTCTGGGTCTGGGTCTGAGTCGGCGTCTGAGTCTGAGTCTGAGTCTGAGTCTGAGACGGAGGTGGAGTCTGGGGTCCAGGAGGGGCGAACAGTTGCTGTGGCACTGGGCTAAATGCTGGATTTGGTCCAGGAGAGGATGCTTGGATAGGGGTAGATGGACTGGCGATCGGTTGGGGCTGTTCCACCTGGAGCTGTCTGAGACTCTGAGCCTGCTGTGGGGAGGAAGGCTGCTGTTTCTGCGTGGAGTTGGGGGATACTTGGGCCAGGGGAGATTGCTGGAAGGTAGGTGGCTGGAAGGCCTTGTCTGGAGTAGAGGAGCTACGAGTGATGGGAGGGCCCAGGAGAGCATCCAGATGGGGGTTACTGCTGAGGATTGAAGAAGTAGATGAAGAAGTAGGTGTGGTATTTGTGGCTGGTGGTGAAGCTAAGACGATGGGCTGGGACAAAGCAGGAACCTCTTGGGTGGCAGAGCCCCCGGAATAGGAACTGGGATCAAACAGCCCTCCAAACTCCATGTCTTGGTTGTTGATAAGCTGGAGCATGTCTGAATAGGAAGATAACAGAGAAACACAATTATTGTTACCGACTAAAGAATAAAGAAAAGATGGATAAACCAAGATGGTATAACTTAAACTATAAATTGTTATAAATAAGAATTTGGCATTTAATGAGAAATACAGTTCTCAGTTGGTTATTATCCTTATCAATTACTGAAACAACCTATTAGTAGTTTACTAGATTTAATTCATTGTCATTTAAAACGCTGGTTACTAATGCATCAAACTACAAGCACAGTGTTTATGTTGAAATAATAATATAAACTTGACGCCTGGAGGGAGGATTTACAGGAGAACTTGCTCTCTGAGGAGTGGGAAGAACGTGTGTACAAACACAAAGTACCAATACACGCCTTTAAAGTACTGCAATATAACTGGCTAATGAGGACATATGTGATGCCAGAAAAGCTTAATAACTACAATGGTGCCATCCCAGACTTGTGTATCAGATGCGGAGAGGAGAAAGGAACGTTCTTCCATTGTGTCTGGAAATGCAATTAAGTTCAACAATTCTGGTGGGAGATTAAACAAGCTTTAAAGACTAAACTAGGTATAAAATTAGTTATTCACCCTAAACTGTTCATTCTAGGTTTATATCCTGATAGACATATGTCTAGAAAAATATTCACTGCCATGGATTTATGTTTACTACTTGTAAAAAGAGGTGTAGCACTCATGGAAGAGCACCAGTAAACCAAATTTCATTAACTGGATTAATGAAATGTCCACAACCCTACTTATGGAGAGGATTACTTACATTATAAAGGGGAAGCTATCACTATTTCAAAACATTTGGAGTCATTTTATGGAATATATAGTGTGGATTCGAGGGGTGGGGGAGGCATAGTTACCAGTGATCCTCTGCAGTATCCTAAAATAATATCCTTCCTTTACTAGACACTAGACTTCCTTATTGTGTGTGAATTGTACATTTGAGTTTGTATTTTTGAAACATGCACAATAGTGAAATAATTTGATATAAAACAGAGAAACCTTTGTTGTTGCTCATTTGTTTTGGAGTTTTCCCTTTTTTTCCTCTTCTCATATACTCTGTACTTTCAACTAAGTGCTGCTCCAAGTTATCTCCTAAATACTTGACTTGAAAGGGATGACAAGTTGAATGCCAGACAATAATTTAGTTGCCCTCGACGTTTCCTTTGATGTGAGAGTACTCTTATTTCTGTATACCATTGGATGCATTTTTGAAAACAAAATAAAGATAATGTTGAAAAAAAGTCATAACATAAAGTAAGAACATATGGCAAAGATTTTCCAACAATAGAAAACAAGATTTGCACAATTTTTCCCACAACCAACTAATATAAATCTCAAGCTAAAATAAAAATAAGCATAAAACATAATGCTTCTATTTAAACAACAGTTTACTAAGTAGTTATAATATGTGATGTATGACTGTGGCAGCTGCAAATGGAAGAAAACAATGAAAAGCTGATATTGTTCCACTGCAGTTATATTTAAAATTTCTTACATTCTCAAGCAAATGATGGCACAAAGTAGAACCAGAACTCCATCCATCCATTTTCTATACCCGTTTTAACCTTTGCAGGGTCACGGGGGTCTGCCGGAGCCCATCCCGACTCATTACAGGTGAGAGGCAGGGGTACACCCTGGACACCCCCACCCTGGACAGGTCCCCTCGCCAGTCTATCACAGGGCCACATACAGAGACAAACAACCACGCTCACACAATTTAGAATAACCAATCAACTTAGAATGCATGTTTTTGGACTGTGGAAGGAAACCGGAGTACCCGGAGGGAACCCACGCAAGCACTGGGAGAACATGCAAACTCCACACAGAAAGACTCCAGCAGGGCCGGGAATCAAACTAGGAACCTTCTTGCTGTGAGGCAACTTTGCCAACCACTTATCCACCGTGCTCAGAAACAGAACTAAATAATACAGTTAGTTTGCATCTAAATGGGTACATAAACTTTTCCTACATAGTAGATATATATACAGTTGAAACAGCACAGCACCACGTGCGGAAAAACTCATTAGAATAAATACTGTAAATTTGATAAAACACATCTGAACTGTTTTTCATGGTAATAACTGCAATTATGCTTTTAAAGAGATGCAAGAAAATATAATGTTCAAAACAAATGAGTTTTGCTAATGAAAGATAGTGATAAGATGAACTTCACCATATATATGCGTCTAAAATGAGAGAAAAGCAGCACTCTGATTTTTAAACAAGTGTTCTGTATGAGGTGATCGCTCCTGACCAATCAGAGAGCGTCTCTGAGACTCGCTATGCCGATCAGCCTAAGACAGGAAAGAGAGTGAACTGCTTTACTTTACCAGAGGTTACTATCGTTCGCTGTAGCAGAAGGTTACAATCGGTCAAATTTAGGGAGCACAGCCGCACTAGATAGGCACTGCCAAATACTGTGTGCAATGTGGAGCTTATTACATTACACGTTGGAGAGTATCATAACACAAATACTGGCTGCTAAAATAAACATTTTAGGAAACAGAAATTATTACAATTATGATAAATATCAAATTATCACTTCTCTTTACATACGAGTGAGGGTCGAGATCATAATGCATACATGTACATTACAGATGATTATTTTATTACTCAAGAATGAAAACGTAACTGATAAAAAAAAATAGCATAATTATATATATATATATATATATATATATATATATATATATATATATATATATATATATATATATATATATATATATATATATATATATATTAGCAAAGACAAACGTTTGTCAGTCTGGTCAGCTGAGGCAAGTGAACCTGGTAAAGAGGAATGAACTACAGTAACCCCTGTGTGAGCTATGTGGGGGGCGGGGCGCTCTCGCGATCAGTTAGCGGCACGTTAGCTTCGATACTAGCTCAGCTAAAACTCACTAGGATTTACTGCCATTCAAATCACAGGAACACCTTCTCATCGTATAAAAACCTCTATCTCCCACTAACATTACTAGGTAATATCAGCTCAGGTGGCCCGTACAGTACTTGTTAACCGAGTGCCAAACGGCTGCTAGCCTGGCTATGGAAGATGAAAGAACCGCTGTGGTTGATTAAAACCCGCAAATTGGTCACTGTGCTGCATGCGTTTTAAAGTAGGTTGAAACCAGATACAATGCACAAGTAAAGCAAAACTGCTATGCATTAGAAAGTGTAAACTTACTAAAATGTAGCTCTTTGAAAGCGACCAGCCTGACCTAACAACCAACAACTGTTTATTTTCTTACCATCAATATCGCTTAAAAGGGCCGTATCAATATCGCTGGGATCATTTAGCGATAATGTTGCATCCAGATTATCCAACGAGGGATCGTCAAAAGACAGGTGATTCATCTTCACTCTTGTATCTGCTCCTCTGCTGTGAACTTGCTGTCGGATTTCTTAAGAGTGAAAAACCGGTAGCTATTATCGTCCCTACATTTGATAAGGAGCCGGATTCCGAGTCTACCTGAAACAGATAGACGATTAAATCCAACTTTTAAGTGAAGTGTTCCTAACTACTCAGTCCAGTGTCCATGATCGTGTTGGGAAACTTGTCAAACCGAGCCAAACACTGAATCTCATTCAGCTCTAACGTGCTTACGGTGGAAGCCGGAGGGACCAGCAAAAGGAAGATGATTGACAGGTGTAACAGCCAATCGGTAACTTGGAACTGGATTCCCACGTTCTCAATTCTCAGGATTGTTTTGCTTTCTGAGTAATGAGGCAACAGCTTTTTGAGTTCATAAATGTGTGTCAGTACACTATGAGATATTGTTATTACTTTAATAGGCAAACTTAAATAATGGCCCCGGAATACTAATACAGTTATATGTGTAAAACATTGAACTGGTTCTTATAAGGTTTGCTTAAAATATTTTATATTAATACCAAGTGGGGTTTTTTCTTCAACAACACACTCTTCTGTTAATTCCAACGCTACATTTGACCTAAATGCTTAATTGTTTTATTTCTTTTTTTTACGGCATGGGTGTGTTTATTGTGCGCGTGCCGACGATAGCCAATGAGAACCGCGTTGGCGTGAGCAACAGACAGTCAAGTTTGTTTGACTCGAGCCAGAGGATCCTTCTGTAGAACCAGTATAATCGTCCAATGGCAAGCCGAGAAACCGAGTGGGGTGATCGGACGTCACAGCTCTGGGTCTAGTCATTACATCATGTGTTTCGGGCCTGTAAAAGTGGAGCTGTTGGCAAATGAAATAAAAAATAAGTTAAAGGCGCTGCATCAAAATATCACAATATATAAAGAAAAAAATATGCCCTTAAGTTCCACAGTGTTTAACATTTAATTTAACTTAAATGCATGCAGCATTTTGCAAAAAAAAAAAAAAAAATCAAAACAAGCAAAACTAATTGTTTTTCCTAATTAAACATATACTAAGCTAAAACAAAACTGAAATGGAAAATAGCTGGCAAGTGAATACAAACGAGGGCCTTCACAAAGGTCTTTGGGGAAATAGGTCAGTGACCTAGTGTAGCAGTGAAATGTTATTGTGAGTAGTAGGTTGGAGTAATATTTAAAACCTCTACATTTTTAGTAAGTAGGGTGAGCTGGTATTAGGAATATATCCCATTCATTTCTGAAACCTGGCCACTGATGCTGTACATGCACCTGGAGGAGGTAGAAAAATCGTAATTACGTAAAAGGTAATTACATTAAAGAAAATGTACATAAACATGGTTAGTTTACATTTTCTTAAATGGAGGAAGTATTTATTAACAATTATACCATGGGGAGGAAAGGCACACATGACAAAGAATGACCAACACAGTGCAAGATTGAGCCTGGGTTGCATCAGCATGTACATAAAGAAGCAGTTTGTTACACTACACCAAACTACAAAATAAAGACAGAGTTGTGAGGTAGAGATCACACACTGCTAGTATTTTATTGGGTGTTTAAACACGTGCATAAGGTCAAATACAAATCCGACCATAATTAATGGCAGCAGACGGTATAGTCAAAATGACATGGGCGAGAAATGCCTAAAGGCACGCAACAAGCCTCATGTCCAAACTTTGACTACACACAGTCTCATCAATATTAAACACATTCAATAATCACGTTAAATTGGCCAAAACTTAAGACGAATACATTGTGAAGTCTCTGTAAAAGCAAGTAACAAAAGCACTTTGCTACAGATTCAAAGATTTGTAACAGACAAACAGAAAACTGTTCCATTTTAAATAATACCTGGTTACATTTTTAGCAACTGTCATTGTCAGCCTGTATGTTAAGAGTTACAAATAGGACAATATCTCAGTCTCCTGGCAACCACATTAAACCTACGTAACCATATGCAACAATACAGCATTAAAGAAAAGTAAAGCTTGATTTAAAAAACAAAACTGAATTACACTTAAACATTTATTACAATCATGATTACGTAGTCAACTTTTTAATGTTACTTTTGCATCCATGTTAACAAGAACAACAATTATGAATCTTTCCCTCTAATGGGAGGTCCAAGCCAAAAACAGTTATTTATAACAAGTTTAATGCCGGACTAAGCTTTTACATCTTGTGAACTGACTAAAATGAAATGCCCCGATTAACTGGGCATTTATTTTTTAATGGACGGGAGTGTGGAGTAATCCCATAAATGAACTCAAAGGAATGAAAACTGGATTCCTCTTTGTCCCAGAGTTTGATTTTTCTGTAACTGAGAGGTCAGTGTGACTTTATTAAAATGAGTAAAACAAAACAAATGCTTGGCAGCAGCTCCAACAAGAGCAGATGAATCACAGAAGATGAGAAAGAAAATACATGAAAGAAAATATGTCCTGGACTGCACTCAAAAACTAAACCTATGGTGGTGAAAGGTACGTGAATTATAAAAATAAAATCGGGGTATAAAACAGTAATATCTCAATTGTTGTGAGCCAATAAGTTTATATCCAGGTACAGGAACTAAAATTCCTGTATTTTGAGGTATATACATTAACGTAACGTTGAGTTTGTCAGGCTCTACCAATGTGAAGAAACCCTGTACACTGCAAGTTTCCTTTTACAATTGATTTTGATGCCAGTACAACTGGTTATAAATCTCAGTTTTGGTCTTGTACTTTTATTTTGTAGTATGCTGGAAAGTTTTTACACCCATAAGCTTGACAGTTTATCTAACAACCTCTATGTAAACAAGTGCTGTAGTTACACAGTTAGAAACGTTATGTGCAAAATGAAGTCATTCTTATAATACATTTCCTATTTCCTTTGAAAAATAAAAAGTTACTTTCTTTACTTCCCTTTTTCTAAAGAGACAATGTTGGCGGGAGAGGGAAATGTACACTATGCAGCAAGTTATACCTCATAAATGTGCTTACCCTTTGTTAAGTTAAATAAATACTGATTGGTCATTAAAGCCTTAATCTTCTTTGGAATGTCTAAAATGTTTGCAGACTTGTTTAAGAGCATATTCTTCTCAGTTAGTTGTTGCTTTCTAGAAGAGTGATAACATTGATTGGATATATTCAAGATTATATGCAATTTCCTCGTTCAATTAACAACTCTGTATTAAAAGTGTAACGAGAGCTCTTATGTGGAGTATTTGTGGAAATAAAAAATAAAAAAATACAAATGGATAAACTACAGCTCTAGTACAGATCAAACCATTAGAAAAATAGATGCATAAATAAGCCATTAGCTGAATGTAGTAAAAACAACAGTATAATTCTAACTATATTTCTAAAGTAACTGAATGCATGGACGTGCGGTGACATTACCCAGTCGCCTCACAGTAAAACCACATTATGAGACCAGTTAGGTTGCCTTCATCTGCTGCAGTGTTACAAGTGAGCTGCAGGGCTCCAAGTAGTACATCCCACATTAGCAATTATTACATCCACACAACACAGGAGAGTGTGTAGTAAACATCTTGGACTTCAATGGGTCTTGGACTTACACATTTGGACATATTTGTTGGCGTCTTTCCATTAAAGAATGGGGGAAAAAAAAAAAAAAAAAAAAAAAAAAAAAAAAAAAAAACACACACACACATTGGTTAGTGAAATTACTTGAAACTGACAAAAGTAAGCATTAATGATAATAATAATAATAATAATAATAACAACAACAATAACAACAATAACAACAACAACGAAAAGAAAGAAAAAAAAAAGTAATGAAATTGCCCTTGACAAATTAGTTAATGCCCTTAAGTGATAATAATTAAATAATTATTATTATTAATTGCTTGGGAGGCATGCTCGGGGTCTGTGAAAAGCCCCTAAAGACAACTTGTATTGGTAGTACACGCTATACAAGTAAAATTGAATCAAACTGAATTAATATTTTGTTGCACAAATCTGATTTCTGTTGAACCACAATTCAAAAGCAACGTCTGATTTTCAGTTGTCCATTTAGGTTAAATTATTATTTTTGTCAGTTTCGAGTTATTTTAGTGACCACTGTGGGTTTTTCCTTTCTTTAATGGGAGGGTGACTGTATAGGGATTGGAGCTACATAGGTAAGAGAAACAAAGATATGGCAAATCAGCGGCTTCGCAACTTCCAGTCTGCGATGAAATGAGACCAGAAGAGCTGTGTTGGAGGGGAATCATTCAGGGCTAAGACTTTTAGATGCCATGATGAAAGATTGCGATTCTCTGAGAACAGTCTACAAGGCAAAGAGGGCATCCTCCGTCCGCTCAGCCTTCTTCTGGGATCCAGTGGCTGCACGCACTGGGACAGTATGGTTTGCTGCGGGGGGCGATGGTAGGGAGTCTGCTGCCTTGGCTCGCTCCTCAAGAAATTTATCAAAGTCTGAAAGAAACAAATGTATTTGTTTGACACTTAGAGAGCTTGGAGGTCAGTCTTAGATACGTGCAATCAAATTTTAAGAACCTTCATTTATATTCAAGCTATTGGAATATAGATTTAGATGGCATACAGATATTTAAATTAAATTTGTTATTTCTCGAAATACCTTCCTCCTGGTATTTCTCAGCACAATAGTGACCCGCAGACGCGCTTACAATGTGTCGTTATTCGCATATCTTTTTAAATAAGCAACTAGATTTAAATGTCAGGGACTGTTGGATCCAAGCACTCGCTGCTCCTCCCTCACCTGGCTGTGAACTGCACATGTGAACTAACACTCTCTCACACACACACACACACACACACACACACACACACACACACACACACACTCTCACTTCGCATGCAAATACAACCAAAAATCAAATCACAGATTCGGCAGAAGGTACATATTGCATTTGTAAAATCGGTGCCTGCTGGTTAATTTGTAGCTTTAAAAGCAGCACACAGGAACTTTTGCAATTTTTAGCTCAGTCCTCCTAGGTTAAGTTGGGGCTTTAAAAGCTTTATAGAGTTTATAGTATCAATATAAATATTTTTATAGCAAATATTCACAGATTATTTCAAGCTATCTACTGTATAGTGATATGCTGTAGAAATAAAGATGATACGTTTCTCCCAGCCCTATTGGTACCAAGACCTTTTCCTTTTTTTTGTTGTTTTTTTTTTGTTTTTAAAACTACATAATAGTCCGATTACCTTCACTGGTCACCCCTTCCTCAGCGGCATCCCCTTTCTGTTTGAAAGGAGAAAAAAAAAAGCAGTAATTATTCTTTTACGCAGACATAAACCTAGCGTGCAAATCACTGATAGTGTACACCAGCTGGTCACGCATCTCAACTGCCTGTCAAGTTTACAGTAACTGAGCCAAAGCCACACAAATTAGGTTCACAACAGTCATGCATCCATCCTTCCACGCTTCTGATAAGAAGAAACCTTCTCGAGCCCTTGTGCATCCCAGCTGTTTTTCACTCAGTCATTGTTAGCCCCGTGTTAGTATTTTATACAAGTCTGGTAAACTGTTATGTCAGTCATTGGTGGAATTTAGAAAAGAAAAGATTATGGTGAAGGAAAGAATATGAAGTGAAAGGAAATTAAAGTCAGGTGGGTGCATGAACTGGATGGATGAGAAAACGACAAAATGGAGGGTTGAGTAAAAGAAAGAGAAGAAAAAGATAAAAATCAAGGTATAAAGAAGTCTCACCACGTCAGCACAGAGCCACTCCTCTATGTCATCCATGACAGAGGACTGCGATACGGGGATCTATGGAGCAAAGCCATGGACAAACCAACGGGTAGGACCAAAGCCGCACAACAACAACACAACCGGCCCCAACAAACAAAAACACAGATGCAACAAACAAAGATAACAAGGAGAGGAATCACCAAAAGCTCAGAGACAAAGATGATTTAAAAAAAAAAAAAAAGAACAAACAAAAAAGATAATTTACTCAAAAGGCACACTGAACCGCTCTCTGCTCTGTGCAGTTTTTATGTTAAGATGTGCAACGTTCTACTCAGCGCGGCTCTGTGGGAGAGCAGAAGAACCCAGTTCGTGTATCGCTCTCATTAGTTCTGTAGTGCTGACACGGCTTAATAGCTGCCAAGCAATGTCACAGTAGCAATAATTATTCCACAGCATTAGTTAATTACCAAATTGCTTGAACTTGATTAGGTAATTTAATGGGGAAAAACTGAGAACACAGGAACGTTCGAGAGGCACCGAAGGCGACGCGTGGCGCATGAACACGGGCTGCATGGTGATGAAGGAAGCCGCGAGTGTCAGACTGGATGGAGTGTATTTATGTATGTATGAGGACCAAAACAATTACAGTGAATAAGCAGGAAAAAAAGCTAAATAAAAAGGGTAGAAAAGTACATGCTTTTAGTTTACAAGAGCAAGAATAACGTTCATAAATGACCCTTTTTCCTCCATTTGATGAAGTCAGAGTCTAATTACACTTCAACCAGAAATGAGAGGTAATTATAGACAACAAAAGGGAGAGCCTGGTTTTTCGCTTTGAGCCTGACACAAACCCTGTTGTGACACTGAAGTTACTTTTACAATTAGCTGTCGAGGCTCGGTATGTCAGTGGCCGAAAGGTGATGATACGGCGACCTTTGCACCCAGCCATGCTGCACGTGCATTTATAGACGTTACCGTCCAGAGGTCAAAATTTCAGGAGGGTATCATTTAAATGAATTACACAGCCTGGTGGATGAAGCTCTTGTTTAAAAAATAAAACTGCAGAAGAACAAGACGCAGTGACGAACAGGCTGCTTCATATTAACATCTCTTCATCCATCCATCATCTATACCTACTTCAGTCCAATTCAGGGTCATGGGGGGTCTGCTGGAGCCTTTCCCAGCTGTCAACAGGCAGCATATACACACTGAACAGGTCGCCAGTAACATCCCTTTTTGTTTGGCATAATAGGTGTTTACAGATATTCCAGGGGTGGACAGTAGGCCACGGTAACAGCTGGCTAAAAAGGCTTTGCTTATTATTGTTATCCGACTACAAACTAGGCTTTAACTCACCCCAACACTAGTGATGTCTGTACCTGCTAGCAATCAATGAATAAAAGAAATAAATAAACCTGAATGACCCTGAATGGGATGACTAGTGTGGCAAATTGGCCCGGTTTTAGCACATCTACCCCATAACTCTTTTCCTGGATCATCCTTTTAAAACTACATAAGCATGGAGGGATTTGATAAAGAAAAACAATTTATACAGTAAACGAGCACATCACATGCCCGGCCATCGAAGTGGGCGTAGGTGAAATCCTTTCACGAGAGAAAAAGAGAAAAACATACGGAAAAAAAAAAAAAAAAAAAACAAAATAAGAAATCTGTCCCTATCATGACTCAGAAAGTTCACTAACATGATGTCATGTAAAGTTCAGAGTAAAGACGGTGTCGGGTACATTGAAATATTCATAATAACATCCACTTACACAGTTATAGTGTTTTCATTTATTAGATCATCTCTGGTTGATCTCTGGTTAGATTGTGAAGTTATTGATAAGTACTAGTGCATTATTAAAAATACAGACTATTAAGGGACAACTAACAACTCATCACAACGCAGCAAGTGATTGTCATTAACTATTGTTTTTCTACACAAAGACATCATAAATACCACAAAAGGCAACATATCAAAGTGTTTTTGTGTAAAATACTTAATTTCATAATGGTCCGATAAATCTAGACATGCAACAAGAACAGAATGTCTTTGGCATTGTCTTGCTGAAATACGCAAGACCTCCATTAAAAAAAAAAAAAAAAAAAAAAAAAAAAAAAAAAAAAGACATCTGAATTTTATCATATACAGTCATGGGTAAAAGTAAAAGAAAGTACACCCTCTCTCAACTCTATGGGACCTAACATATCAGAGCATTAAAAATGCAGCGGCACATGAGTGCTGCTCACCCTCTCAGTCCCAATGGAAGTGGTGACAATACCATTGTTTTCCTACACAACGCTTATGCATTTTGGCTTAAGCATTTGTTAAATAAACAATGACATGTAACATTTCATGTGTTGCTGCCCAGCTGAGGTTGTGTTTTTATCATTTTAAGACCTGGTCAGAACCAGATAATTTCGGAATTATGTGCGGACACGTAAAAGCTTTGAAATGAAAGATAGTCATATGGAAAAAAGAGTGCACTTTCTCCCAAATGCGATACGGCTTTAATCTTGCCTTCATTGTTGTGAAAGTTACTCATGCCATATGTACTAATGGACCTCTAAAAACATCAAATATCATAGTCTTTGAACTTTGTACCCTCCTCTTTATCCTTTGAGGATACAGCGTTTGATATTTCCGAATACGATTGCAAATTTTGATCCCTCAGTCTTCAATTTTTGTCTCAGTAAATCTTAAATGAGAATGAATCCAGAGTGGGCTAAAGTGTTTCTGGATCTTATTCATACATGCATGTTTGCGCAGTGGAGGTTTATCTTGCATTTGTTGGCTGCAACAACGAACTGCGTTTACTGACGGACATCAGAGGTATTCACCATGACCGCTCCATGCTGGCTGCCAGAGGCATCTCACGTGTTCATAGATTATTTTAATATTTCATTCATATTTAACAATTAAATGTATAGAATTTACGATATTACACTGAAACTAAATTTCAGTTTTCAACATTTGATATGCTGCCTTTGTGCTTTTTTTCACCTATATGTAAGATTTAATGAACTGCAAATCTGTATCTTGACATTTCTGGAAACAAACTTGTACTTTGATGTTACCAAATTAGTAAACTAATAGTTTTCTCCAGATTTGATTTTCTTTTGCTGCGTAGCATGAGTATTTCCACACCTCTTTAGTTCATGATTGTTAAGAGGACACACATTAGTTCCTTGCTCCAACCATAAAAGGGTGGTATTAACGGTGATTTCAGTAATGAGTAGTCTTTCATGCCCTTTCAGAAATAGTACAATAGAGGTGGGCAATATGAATAAACCCTTATATGACATTTAAACACAGAGACATACTCAAGGCTTAATAAGAATTATTCAAGAAACCTTAGCGAAGGAAGTACTTCAAAATTAAACATCGATGAGATCATCATATTGTCCAAGACTAAAGTACATCTGTGTCACACATGGAGGTGAATGCTCACAGGGGGAAAAAAAAGCTTTGCTGTTAGTCGCTGGGACTGTTTGAGGATTCAAGGACAGAGCGGTGAGATGAGGCAACAAATGAAGAGCAGCTCATGAGGATGATGGAGCTTGCCAGAGGAGGTGATGGTGGACATTAGGAAAGGGTAGGAGGACACACTATGGATAGAGTCCTCACCATTCCTTGGGTAATAAGCCAGCTGTCTATGGGCAGCTCCTGATCTGCTGGATTATCATCCCCTTTTACACTCAGCTGAATCAACAACAGAATAACACCTTACACAAGAGAAGAAAGCGCCCACCACAGCATAGCACACAGTGCAGAGAAAGAAGACAGAGCAGAAGTCAAATGCGCAGAGGCCACTGTCATTGAAAGAGGACAGAAAGAAGAGAACATTAAAAAAAATAGCAACAAAAAACAAAATCATTCAAAAAAGGATGAAGATGTTGGGGGGGAAAAAAAGGAGCGAACAGCAGAAGACGTCAAACTCTTAAACTAAAAAAAACAAAAGGAAAAAAAAGGGACATCTGAACTAAAAGACTAAAAATGGTAAGTGAAACCCTCAGTGTGTGTGTGTGTGTGTGTGTGTGTGTGTCCACATTGTGAAATCATTTGTGCACTATGTGATAACCATGAAAATATGTTCCAATGTGTGGTCAGACAGAATGACTGAGAAAAAAAAGAAAAAAGAAAAATAAAACAAGTCTGACTGTGGAGTTTGAGCTTCTGTGAGAACTGATTGTGGATAAGATATCTGCTCTTTAACCTAAAAATCAACCTCTAAATGACTTTAAAGAACTACCGTGACTGATGTCTGAAATTCAAAAGGACAACAATTAAGAAACTGCAGAATCTGCATCTCGGAAATTTAAAACCCATTTTCATGCTTACTTCACGCTTCTTCCCAGACTTATCACTTGTATTGCTATCAATCATACAATCAGGACTAACTATTTTTAAATAGAAAGATAACCCGCAAGCCCACAACTATTTTTAAAAACCAAGTATCACTGCACATGGGTCAAGCAGCGCTGCAGAACATACAGTACAAGTATACCATCACACGCAGGGAGTGACCAGGTGCATTTGGCAGACTTGTACAAACTATACACGACATACTCCAGACACAGTAAAAGCACGCTCTACTGTACTCACCCCGGCTGTGTTCTGTTGTCTCACATCCAAAGCAGAGACCAGGCCGCCCAGAGCCTGGGGGTCTTCATATTTTACACTGAGCCCAAAACCACAAAAAAAACAGTCAAGATTCAATGTTGTTGTTTTAAGGAGTTAAAAACAAAAAGAAGAGATATAGAAAAATGGCACTGAGTAATTGTGAAATACTCTTGAATAGACAACAATAAACAGATGAAACCATTTAAAAAAAAAAAAAAAAAAAAAAAAAGTTGTTGACGTCACGAAACATACCGAGTCAAAGTTCAAAAGGCTAGGTTTCAATCAAGATTTTAAAAGCGTAATGAATACTGGGTTAATTCAAATTAAATAGTAGCCTGAGTAATAACAGGATTGAAGATGTGAGCTGGCTCAGAAGGATGATGGAATCTAGACCTACTTTTTGCGTTGTTCAGCCAGAGAACTGCTCCTCGTCTGAGCAAACATGTCAAAATCATCTTTGTTGTGACCCGGCAGAGACGACAGGGGGCCGCTCACGCCGGCCGATCCTACATCTGAACCAAGGAGGGAGCCGAAACAGAGAAAAGGAACAGGAAGTGGTAAGTTAAAGAAAACGATTTTTGAAGAGAGAAAGTGATGAGTGAAAACAGTGAGGATGCAGCTTTCATATAAAACAGACTAGCCTCTCTTTTCATCAATGTGAACCTCCCCGTGCTGCAGAGTAGCTCTGCAGAGGCTGAAGAGGAAGAATGCAACAGCATTCACGAGACAACAACTCTAACATACACGGAGCCCAAATTTGGAAACGTGAACAAGTAAGTTTAGCAGCCAGAATACGCTGCATGATTAAAATGAAGGGGACTACAACCTCCTTCAAAAGCCGCTTTTTATTTTTTCATCACATATAAAAGCTACTAATAAAAAGCAGTTCATTTTCTTGTTTTGCTTATAGTTCGTCGTTAACTGGCACGTGCTGATAACGCTGTTCTACAGCCATCGTAAGCCACCACTCAGGGGTCTCAGCGTCGTAAAGTCTACACAGACCATTCATGATGTCATAGCCAAGATTAAATCAGATGAAAGTCGTAGAGAGTGAGATGTAATCATGTTTAAATGAAGTAGAAATCATGCAGTGTATAGGAAGGCGCCTTCAGAAAAGAGCAGAGCAATTCAATTCTGCACATTTAAGAATGCTATCAATCCAAAATGTATAATTATTTAAATTTTAAAATTAATCTGACAATGATGTATAACTCATAAAAAAAAAAAAAATGTAAACTTTTTAAAATAAAACATAAATTCAGCTTCCATTAGTAAGTGACCTGAAATTGAAGCACCTGTGGTACTTTTCCTCTGTAAATCTTTTCACCACACTGAAAAATTAGAAGTACGGTTTAGTTCCTACCGAGACTGGCTAGTCGAGTGGAAAGTGCGGTTGTGGTGGCGTCGTGGACCGGGGAGGCTGCGGCTCCAGCAGCGGAGCTGGGCGGAGGGCTGGATGTGATCCTGGGTGTGACCACAGCTGGAGAGCCTGGGCCCAGGTCTATTAGGTTGTCCTCTGTGGCTTCAGTTAACATCTGAGATGAGTCAGAGAGGAAAAGAGAGAGCATAAACATAATCCAATGGCAATACGGAGGGCTTCTGACGTTTAAGGAGGAAAGGGTGTGTAGACTTGATTCTGAGACTACACAATACGAGATAGATAAGAAGGACTAAGAGATGGTTGAGCACTGTGACTGATGTCCGTGCCATCAGAAGGAAGAAGGGAGGGAAGAACACACACCATCTAGTTTCCTACAGAGGAACTAATAATCACACTAGTCTGATTCCATATACGCTACCAGTCGAAAGTTTGGACACCCTTTCCCATTCAAATGAATGAGAAACTGTGTCCAAACATTTGACTGGTAGTGTAGGTGATGTGTTAATGTTCACTCGTTTCATCCCCAGCACACTGACTGGGCTAGAACATGGTACTGGGATCATACTTGCCTCCGTGAGCTAGCACCAACAAAAACAGAGCATACAAACAGATCAACAAAACGCAAACGCAGCCACTTCTGTGGGAGGCAGTGAACGATGAGCCAGTCCTCCAGCAAACAGTTCACACATTTATACAGCAGACTGGAAGTGCTTCAATGCTCCAGTTTTACTAAGCTTACAACACCAGACATTTGTATTGCATATAAAAGTCATGGTTGTTTGTGTGCATGTTAAAAGACAGTTAAAATGGCTCAAGAAACTTTGGATTTAGGTATTCAAATTTGCTGATTTATGTCAAACATTCCTGTCAGCATCATTTTATGTTGCACAAAACACCTCAGATATATTATGTGTAAAACAGGCTTTGAAAACATGCTAAAATCCAAAGAGTGTTTAATTCGGGCCGTTTACTTAAAGAGCCATAGTTGATGGTACTTACCCCGTTGTTCTGTGCAGCTCTGCCCAACCTGTACCTCTCATACCTGCAAGCAACAGAAAAACCTCGTGAATGTTTTTACTCAATGTTTTTGTGGGGTTCAAAGGCTTACAAATCTCTCATTTTCACAAACCTGATGGATCGTGCTGCAAAATGCTTAAAAACACGTGAAAATGCAGCACCTCACTTTGTGGTGTTATGACTAACTCAAAAGGGAGTCTTTGTAATCCCATGCAGTGCGTATCTTCTCAAAAGAATGCATTCTTTGATCTTCTGACAGGAGGCAAGACAAAATCCTGCCGGAAACCTCCTCTGTTGAGCCATTCTTTGACACACCACTTGTCGGCACCATATGGCATAAATAAGCACGCCTTCTCAGACCCCTAAAGTTTGACTGACTGAACGCACCTCTCATATCGAAGGAAAATATTGTTGAGGTCATCGTTGACGTGCAGAAGCTCCTCGGTCACTTCCTCGTTAACGACACGAGAAATCAGTTCAACCACTCTCTGCTGCATGGCCCGGCATGTTCTGTGTAACTCCTGGATGGGATCAGCACATTGATCAATAGATCAACAGTATGGACATATTGACAAATACAGGTAAATATGCGTCTCCTAATCACTCAATTGAACCTCTGTAAAGAACCCATTTAGTGAGACACAGTCATGGCTACACTGCCGAGAAGTGACTTATGAATAGTTAAAAACATTTTCTTAACCTCATTCTGACGCAAAAGGGAAAAGAAGCAAAGAGTAATCACGAGTACCCCAAAGCAATTACAGCTGGCCATGGTTCCTCAGCATATTGCCAGATTCTTGGGGCCGACACAAATACCTGAGTGGATTTGGCATGAGGAGATTAAACTCTGCATGGGTTTTTGTAACCCTGGTTTATTGCCAGTCCCAATACTTTCACAGCTCTGGATGGATAACGAGTGACAAAACGTAATACATGACTCCCCCTGGTGGAGGCAGGGCGCTATGACACGTCACGGTGGGGTGGTAGTAAGTAGGTTTGTGGATGAGCATCTGTTTGGTGTGGCAAATAAACAAAGACAGGTGTTTTGCATAAATCAGTTCAGTTTCGTTTTGGTTTAGCTGGATGTGAATTTATTGTTTGTATAATCCTTTAACTTTCATGTCTGACCCTTATTATATAAATTAAAGGCATGTGCTTCTACAAAGCACTTGAAAGTCATCCATTCATCCTCGAAACTAACATTAATTGAACAGAATGATGTTCACTTGGGTTTAATCTAATGGTAATAGCTGTTAAAATCAAAGTTGAGTTTTACACAATTCAAGCAACTTTGTAATAATGATGGTGTTACAGTGAACCTGGAAGTGAAGCAGTCTAACCTGCAGCAGTTCTAGGTCAGAGGCATTCTCCTGACTCGGGACCATCTCTGTAAGCATCTCTGACATCACTTTAATGTTTCCTCTCACTACATCCAGCTCACTTCGCAAGCGGGCAATCTGAAAGCACACAGATTCAGCTATTGGTGGGAAAAAACATCTTTCAATCAGCTCTCAAACATTAAATTCATGTATTAAATGCATGAAACTGCTTCAGTGATGTCTCTGTCGGGGCCCCTCACCTGTTCAGGGGTTGCTGTGATGGGGCTGGGCACGTTAGAGGTCTGTGTGGAACCAGGAGCAGGTGAGGCAGGCTTCGGTGTTCCAGCAGCAGGACAGGAAGGAGCAAGGTACTTCATCATGGCCGGGTCCACCTCCGGTGTACCCTGGGATTAAAAATGCAACTCCAGGATACCACCTGTGTACATACACATATAATGTTTTTTCTGTCTCTGCACGTCTTCTTACTCTCTGTGGTGTGTGAATGGGAGACAGTGCATCCAGGTCTGCCATCGGGAACTCGATCCCCTTCCTCTTCAGCTCCTCGTAAATGTGGACCACCCCAGTGAGATCAGGGCTGCTCCTGAAGGCATCAGCCCAGGACTGTCACAACCCACAGAGAACACAGGCAAATATTTAATATGTTCAAGAGAACCACTGAAAAATCTAACAAAAAAAACAAAAAAAAAAAAACAAAAAGCAGCTTTTACTTTTATTCTGGACTGAGTGAGAATTGTGAGCAAATTTGGAGCTGACAATTTTAATTGCATTCCCCACAATATATGAATAACTATAACTATGTGGTTCATACCACATACCTGACACAAACAAAAACTAAATAAAAAAAATAAATAAAAATAAAAAAAAGAGCCCCCTTACCTGTATGAGAGACAGAACTTTGTCCTGCACAATTGTAGGAGGATTGGCTTTGGGGGAGATGATTTTGACCAGAACACCATCAATGAAATCTCTGTTTGCCACCTGAACATGAAACCTGTGGCCGCAGTTCTTCACGCACGTCTCCAATACCTGCAGAGAGGCAGAAGAAGATTACCCAGACTAGGTTAGGTCACTCTTAAAAATGTATTTCTATTAAGTATTATATATATTATATTATTTTGGTTGTCGTTTTGATCTTGCCATTCCTAAAATCCACTCATGTTTTTTTTCAAGCTTAAAATCAGAAGCTCAAATTGGTCAAAAATAACCTTCTCGTGCTCTTCATTTAGTCATTTGTGGGCGTGTGCAAGTAGGAGGAGCTATGAACCGCCTAAAAAAAATGTCCCGCAGTAAACAAAATGAGACAGGAGACATGTGAAGCTAAAATATATTTTCACTATCCAAACCCTACTGATCATTTGCAGATGGAGCTCCTTACCGTTAGTGCCAGCATGACCTCTCTGAAGTTCCTGTTGCCACTCAGTCTCTTTTTCAATGCTCGCATTGCATCTTTTGGCCTGAAGAGAAACAGCAGAAAAGTTACAGCAAATATCATCCCAGCAGACTTTGTTGGAAAATAGTTTTTTCCTTTTCTTATTTTTTTTTTTCCCTTTTGCACCTCATAAACAGATGCCAGTCTATCTGTCGGTGTAACCATTTGACACAGACGTACAATCACACCGTCTCTTTTCTGTCTGAATGACTACAGAAAGCCACTCCCAAGGGAAGATCAAAGCTGCTCGTGCATGAAGAGCTCAGGCTGGCTTTCTGCCCAACATTTCCTATTTGTTCACTAAAGATGAGACACAACAAGGTTTTATGAGTTCCTTCATGAGCACATTGACTAGTACGGTTGTTTAGTATGCCTGATGAAAGGAGCTAGATGACCTCTCTGTAGTTCCTGTTGGTCAGCTGGTCTCTCAACGCAATTGAGCAAATTTTCTCGACGAGAAGACTGGGTAAAGGAGAGCCCGCGTGTTCGGATGGAACGTTCGCTTCCAGGAGTCCATCGTGTATCTGGAAGCAGAGGGTTGAGTGTCTTTCCATACTGTTGGTTGAGGATGATGTCCACATAATTGGATTTTTGATAACAGGAGTTCTGCTTTTTGGAGTTGGCGGTTACCTGGCTTGTCTAAAAATTCAGAAAATGAGGGAATATGTAGTGCCATTTACACTCAAACTCAGACGCTGTGTAAGCAAAATGGCAAACGGGATGCGAATCTTGTACAGAATCGCAGGCTAGTTGCGGTTCCCGAACTCATAGGCAGGATGGAAAAGAACTTGGAGAAGTTGAGAGATCGACACGGTGGATATTGACCAAAAATTCGGCTGTTTGGAGTCACCATCTGAGATGTACCAGAGAGACTTTTATCGCAGACGGAAAATGACTGGAGTCGGCCTGGCCCGGAACAAGTGTGTATCTGAATTGGCTTCCTTGTTGCCGGACTTGGAAGGCTGGCAATCTCAATTCCTCCTGGATGTTATGCTGACAAGATGCTCTGCCCCCACTACCCCTCTGTTCGTCCCCCCCATTAAACCTGTGGACCTGAATCAGAGCTCCACCGAGGCCCCAATTATGGCTGGGGGACTGAACTGGGGCAGGGTTCACAGACTTACTTACTTAGACACACACATGCACACAGCTATAAACACAACCCCCTTTGCCTTACAGTCTTCGCTGGTCCCCCCCACCCCACTACAGCAACCTGGGTTAGATGCGCTTGTGCCAGGAGGCTGCATGCGCTCACTCGGGCTGCTTGTGCAGAAAGAAAGGGCTGCGCTTCACTGACCTTTTGGCTGTGGCCTCAAGCACCTGTCTAACCATGTCTTGGTTTGGTTTTTGTTCTCTTGGATGGGTTGTACTGGAAAATCAATTTCCCCTGAGGGAATTAATACAGTATATTGAATTGAATGGATTGACACAAAGAACAAATAAAAATCAGAAATATTTTATCACCAAAAAGCACATTTTACTTGAATGTGTTTGAAGGAAATAACGTTTTGGATGGTTTTTTGGTTTTGGGTGGTGCATCTGTTTATTTCATCTCCTGTTTCAGTACGCACCATTTGTCATCACACTTGTAAAAGCAACGCAGAAGCATGGGCTTAAACAAGAACCAAAAAAAAAATGCTTTAAGTAGATTCAATCTGTTGCATTTCTAACTCGATGTCACAGCACACACCGTCTATCGTAATTAACATCTTGAAGACAAAAACTGCGCTGTTGTCTCTTGTTCTGCGTTTGCTGCATGTTGGCAGAGAGAGCCCCATGTCACATATCAAGACAAAGAGTATGTGTAGGCAAGAGGAATGTGAAACTAAGGAGGAGGGAAGATGGGGAAAAGAGAGTCCAGATAACCACATCACATTTTTATCTCAAAACACTCTTTTCCATCCACGTGACTAGACTCATTATTGTATGTTAACTAAAAAAAGTCTCTCTCCAAGATACCTGGACCTAAATCAAAAAAGAAAACCAAATTGCTTTTGAGAAATAAAAAAAAAAAAAAAAAAATATCACTCTTGTGCTGCTTAAATTATTGTCCATTTCTGTTTTTTTTGGGGTTTTTTTTACGCTAGTGTTGAGACAGAGTTATAGGCTATCAAAAATGCAAGCTCATGTTATTTATACTTAATTATTCTTCAGCAAAAATTGAATTCAATTTTTAAATGATCAGAAAAAAAAAAAAAAAAAAAGACTATTTTAAGCTCAAATTTATGACAAGAGCTACAAAGCAAAAGAAATCTAGTGACTTTACAGTTTTATGTATTCATTGGATATACTGGCATGGACATGATGTAGGTTTTGAATTCATTTTCATTCGTTAATTCATTCATTCATTGGCACCTAAGGAAAACAAAAGGCTTTGAGAAAAGGCTTGCAAATAACAGTAGTCAAGTGTATTATTTGGGTGAGTCACTCTTTCAGCCAGAGCACAACAAGAAGATAACAGTTCCATTACAAACTTCTTTCTCTGAGACCAGAAGTGTTTTTGAGCCAAATAGTCGTGCTGCCCATATATTATGACAATCAAGCAAATTCAAAGCCATTAAAAAGTGATTTCTCTCTCACCCTTCATCCGTCTCATTTATGATATCGCAGATCTCCATGTTGAGGGTCCAATCCTCATTCTGCAGGCCTCCGTCCGTGGCTCTCTCTACAGGAAAAAAAACAAACAAAAAACATTCAACCACAACATTTAATATTCTGAGCTTTGTTGTTTAGTGTGCTTTGCTCATCTCATGTTCTTTGCGTGACCTCATATGGCAGCAAAATACTCCAAACTAATCACTTCTGAGCTGCATTAATAATTGCAACATTTTGCTCTTGCATTAGTTAAAATTGTGATTAAGATTAAAAGAAAATAAATGGACTAATCTTTTGAGCCCTAACCTCCACATCCATGGTTTCCATAATGTACTTCCAAAAGAGCTGATCTCAGATGCGCTTATTTTAAACTCTAAAGGATGCAAACAAAACTGAGTTTGCTTTAGATGAACCAAACTGCTATGATGTGAAACATCACAAACACACTCGGTAGATATTAAAAACTTTGATCACCTCCCTGATCCAAGCCAAGTTATCAGTTTCCTAAATTCTGCAACTTATACTTTTGCAGTCAATATGCCCTGGCCATGTTCGCGCAACATGAGAACACTATCCTGACAGCAACTGCATCAGTCCAGCTTCGATAAGCCACTAGAGCGGTTTGTATTGTTAACTCTCCCGTCTCTTGGCGTTTGTCCAACTCTGTCCACCAACAACCCCGAAATGAGACGGTCAACTTGGCCTTTGAATCCACATGTCCAAATCTGATGGACTTAGCTGAGCCGTGGCACGTCTAACAACCGCGTTGCTACAGTTCAAACTCCTCCAGCTCTTCTCCTTATTATCCCTCTGCAAATAACATTTACAGTCAAGTTCTGAAACTTGTGGCATCAGAGTCAGCTGTTGCTCTACTTAAACGTCTACTCAGAGGCATCCTGAGCCCTGATTTCAGATCCACTCTCAAAATCCTAAATATAAAACAGAACAAAATTAGGTAGAATAAATAGCTTGACAGTCCATCCCAATAATTCAGAACAACATAGAGCTCAGTCATATATTTTTAGTAAGTATTATATGACATACAGTATGTTTCAATGCAAATCTCTCATTTGGCTTTACTAAGAATTGAAATAGAGGCAATTAAAGAGCATTTCAGTTCCCGATGTACAGTTTGGCTAAAATGGCTTTTAAAGATTAGAATTAGTGTGTCCTAAGAGATCCCAGAAGCAAAATTATGAACTTTTTATTTAACATAAGATACTTTCTTCTGGTGAAATTAAAACAATAAAATGGAAAATTGACAATTACCTAGTAAAATCTCTTAAAAATATAGATATATGTTTCAATCCACCATCTGAAATTTACATCATTGGTCTGTATATTCACAAAACAAGTTAAAAAAACAATCACTATGCATTAGTTTTATTTGGGTTTAAAATTAAAAACAGCTAGGATTATGTGGTTTCAGCCAAACTCTTGTCAGTTTTACAGAAAATCCTGTTCGTGTGGAATCTCATCATGAGAAAGAAGCCTATGGAGAATATTTTAAAAGCTATGTTTTACCAGGATACTAACCGCCTCTTGACATAAGTTAAGAAGAGCAATAATTGAAAAAGAAAAAAAAAAAAAAACATAAAACCCATTTGCAAATACGCATTTTTATTACAGCAATAATAAATCCAGGTAAAATGGCATTATATGACTTTAAATGACCATTTTAAGATTTAACGGGGCTTTGCAAACAAGATTAAATTTAGAGCCTAATCTGTGTCAGAGGGATTGGGATGAAGTTTCAGGTCTAGGATCAGGAGACAGGTAAAAGTACTGCAATTCCTCATTCCATTTCTCTTTTAAAATTGCTGTCTCCCAGTCTTCGAAAAAACTGTCATGTTTTACAAAATATCACCCACCACCTGTTCCTGCTCCAGTGCTCCAAACTCTAGTACATTAATGGGTGAAAAAAAAAGAAAAAAAAAAAAAAAGAGAGAGAAGTCATTCAGCTGGAAAGTGACAAATCAACATGTCAGGAGAAAGTGTCACTGGATGTGGATGTGATGCAGCTGTGCATTGAGCCATAACTGCTGTAACAGCCAGGAACAGACACACTGAGCTGCTCCCCCACCTTTACGCTTGCATCTATCGTTTAATAGCATTTTGGCTTCAGGGAAGAAATAAGAGGATCCAGACTGAGAGGACACAGTTATGTACTAACACTACGGTCATCGCAGGACTCTCTTTTTCCTGCTGTCCACCGAGTCCATCCATCATGTACACTGATGCAGTCTTCCTTGGGTGAGACTCACAACAAGAGCAAACACAGCCTTTTGACCGCAGCAAGCTGTGACTGACTTTTTATGACTAAGATTAGACAGATTCTCATTAGGCAGTTTTCATGCTGCGACAGGAGGCGCTCCTCTCCCTGAAGGTTTAAAGCAGGCTGTCAAACCTGTATCAAAGCCAACATTTTGGGAATCACAACACTGGATTTCTTCCATGCTCCTCTTCACTCCCTAAACGACTTGTCAACAAATCTGGCAAAAACCACAAGAGGCATCCTTCTTTTTGGTTTAGATTTTGAGGCAAAACTACAAACATAATCTTTAAAAACATTAACGCCCTATTAAAGCCGCTGCTGTGTCTGGCATTTGTGTATTAGGCTGCAGAGCATATAAGGCGTCTGTTTGCAAGAATAAGCCACCAGCTTCTTCCTTTGGCATATCCCATGTAATCTCCTCAAGTGGATTGTCATGTCGCAGCAGGGCACAGCACAAGTGGCAGAAAAGGAAAAAATTAAGTGCATTAAATTATGGTGGTGGTGTGTCAAGCCCACATTCACGCACAGAGGATGGGAAGTGACACCACACAAGTGAAGCCAGTCAATCACGTGGCTTTAACAGAGGCAAGCTGTACCAAGCACTTCACAACAAAGCCACAAAGTCTGTCTCGAGCTTATCACACATGGACGCAGACTTTTAACAAGCTTCTTTTTTCTATTCTCAAATACATTCAGATTTTTAGCATATTTTCCTTCATTGTGTTTACTTGTTTCCCCGTCTTCTACACATTTAAGTTAAAGATAAACCACAACACAACAGCCTTTAACCAAAATCTAGTCACTTAACTATAGAAAAGAGCAGTCATTTCTAATTCTGCAGCAGGATTTTCTGGATAAAAACAGACACAAATCTCCTGTCCTTGTGTTAGGGTAGGACGATCCTCAGCCCAGCTCCTGAGGTGTAGGGATCATAGTCATCTACTGTGACAAACAGCTGATTGTTTGCCAACTCAATGCAGTAACTCAGCCACAAAAGATCTGGCTGGGGCTTCAGACAGCTCAGCAAAACTGTGAAATCCAAGCAGAGTCATCTGCACAACCTAGAGGGATGTATGGGTAAAATGCAAGATATAAAAATGAGAGAGAAAAAAAAAATAAGCTTCAACTTCCCTTACAGCAATTGCAGTACGATTTGAAGGACGATTTGACTGGAGATTAGAGACGGCGATAAAGATGAATGGGCAAATCAGGCTGCGGAGTCTGTGACGTAACATTACCCTGCAAAACTAACAGCTCGCTAAATGACGTTTCTTCACACCTACGCAATCTAAAAATAAAATGAAGGGGTTCTGTTTTATTCAGAGCTCAAAATTACAACTGATGGAGGCAGAAATTAAACCGACAGCAGCTCATTGCGAAGATGGTGGTGACTGCAGAGGAAAAGAGGAGAAATAGCGTAAAACAGCCTGAATTTTCCTCATCACTGAAATGCAAGGAAAATGACAAAGTGAGCGTATTTGGTACATCTGGGACGCTCGTTAACATCGCAAAACTAAGACAAATATACAAAATCTCGCCTGGCGTCTGGTCTCAGAGAAGAGCCGTCTCATTATTTGCAACTTAAAACAAAATTGAAGACGCACCAAAAGAAAAAAAAATAGTGGCACGTAAGGTTTGGTTTTTTTGTTTTTTGTTTTTTTTTAGCAAGTAAAAAAACAAGCTGCAAACAGAAACACTAAGTAACACTACGAAATGAGCAAACATCTAAATTTACAACCTGCCAGTTCACAATTAAAGAAGAATGCCGACCCAGAAATCCGGTCAACTCCTGCTCATTAACTGAGGGAAATAACACGTCCTCTGGCAGCCAAATCGATTGAAAAGTGACTTCCTATCCACTAAAACTGTATAACATCGTCTTCAAAGAAGCCAGTCGTAAAGCGATATTATTCTGGGGGAAGAAGTTAGGTGTCTGGCTAACATTAGCTGGGAGCTCATTCCGAGCAGATGACGTGTGCGTTCAAAATGCAAGCTAACTCGCCTCCCCCTCCTCTTTACTGCCATTGTTCGTTGAATTCTCAAAAGCGCAACCCTAATCAGCAATCTCAAAACTTGACGTACCTATACATTGACCCACTGGAGTGCTATAAGGATTTCCAAGTAAGAACTCCATTTTGACAACAAACGATCTGCCAGGGGATGACAGAAGCGGAGGCCCTTTAGCAGCAAGTCCCGCCTACTGATACAATTGATTGGATGAACAAAGCAGAACCTTTGATACGTTTGGGTGGAATCAGTGACAGTCAGATTTAGCAAGTAGACGTTCGTTGAACCTTTTTTTAATGCACGAATAGTCTAGACAAACTGTTTTTGTTTTGTCTTTACTTTGCTTGATAGGTGAATATAAATGTTCGAAAACAGGTCATTAATGGCAACAATGCACTTGAGCATGTCAAAACTAAATATATATTCTTGTAAACGTACACTTTTTAAGGATAATAAGGTGAGTATTGTGAATTTTAGAGTTCATATCTAGCGGTATATTGAATTTTTTATAGTTTCATTTTTCATAAATGTTAATATCTATCATATTTATATATATATATATATATATATATATATATATATATATATATATATATATATATATATATATATATATATATATATATATATATATATATATATATATATATATATATATATATGTATATATGTATATATATATATATATATAATAGAAAATAACTCGAGATATTGTATTTTTGTGGCCAGATTTGTGAATGATTTGTGAATGCATTTGAACGCAACAGGGAATCAACCTGTTGCTATGTAACGGTGTTTAAACACAGGCGTAAAGACGTAAATCTTTTTGCCAACTTTAAGCACTTTACGTTGGCAAAAAATAATAATAATAATAATTACAAGATTACCCTGTTGTCAGGTGAAAGTACTTACAAAACGGAGAAATGATTACCTTTACCATCTTTGGGGGTTTCCTTTTTCCTTTTTTTTAACCACGTTTAATCTGGACGGCAAGCTCACAGAAAAGATAAAATAAAGATAAAATTACATAAAGTAGGTTAAATCTGATGTTTGTCGATGCAGTTCATGAAGCATACTCATATTATATCTCACTTAATAACTCCTCTTTTGCAGGGTGTGTTTGTAGTCTCTTATTGAGTCACGTCTGTTTCAGAGCATGTTTGAAGATGACTCAGACACAGCTACATTAAGCTGTATTCCAGGAATGGCTTCTCGGCTTCAGGTATAATCCTTTTCCTCACTATTTTGTCTAGTATATATGGCTGTATTTCTAACATACTGTGCAAACTGAACACTTTGTTCTTTGAGTTTCTTGACCTTGCAATTACATTTGAGATCCAAATGGTGGAGCTGTACATGTCCTTATTTGACACCGGGCTGGCTGAGCACAGATGAAGGGAAACAGAGCTGAACGCTTTCTTCTGTGGTCAGAATGGCACAAAGGCATACGACAAGCTGGAAATATCACAGATGCTGACAAAGTATAAGCAGAAGTACAGTGAGGCAAGCATTGTCACTAAGACTTACAGCAAACATAAATATATTGGCTAAAAATGTTCAGTAATAAGTGGTTATTAATTTATCATGTTTTACCTTTCTAGAGGACAGCAAAGCTGATACAGTTAAGTGACCCAGGTCTAATTCAGGCTGAGATCAACCACTGTATTGATCAAATCAACTATTTGATTAAAAGCCTTGTGACACTCAAGTTTGAGCTGATGATCAACCTGCAGGTAAGTGAGTGCATGTGTTTGTGCTCATGTTTGTGTGTGTTAATCCTGTGTACTTTTTAAAACATGCTTTATTCAACAATGATTGCACTCTCAAATAGAATAATTAGTGTATAACTGAATTTGAGCAACCAAGTATTTCATTAGAGACAACATGAATCCCAGATGTTTCATTCTTTGCCGTATTTTCGTCATTTCTTTTGCCTTTAAATCCTGCGACACATCCAGAGAAACAGGTAGGACAATAAACCTTTTACCACTTTGGAATATTACATTCTTTCTTATAATACATACAAGATTACACACTTTACAAAATTCTGCACAAATTCTATATTATTTTACTGTGTGATGATCCATGCAAGATCCCTTTGAGTCCAAAGAAATCAATGTAAAATCATTCTTTTTTGCATGGTTAAGATTAGGTGGTATTTGTAAATGGTGCTCTGGATGGTAGTGCACATCAAAGATATCCCAAAGTAACTCCTTGACCTTGTAGGTCTATCAAAATGACCAATCTAATGCCTGCCTTTGCTTCTGAGAACTCAGCCTTTTTATTAATACAGCTTTTGTAAAAGACCACAATTAAAATCACCTTTTTATTACAGATTGAAGAAAACTAGGTTATGTGCAACTGCAAGTGCCTCTGAGACATCTCCAATTATGGGGACTATTTAAGAAGAAATCGTCACAAAGCTGGTATCACCCTGTGCAAGTAAAATATATATTACATTTGCAATTTCTGTATTTACATACTGTAAATATTCAGTAAAATATATTTAATTAGATATTTGCACTTTTTTTCCTCCCTGGTTTCAGTTTGAAACAAAATGCATACTTACACAGAAAATAATAATATTTGACCCCAAATTGTCAATAAAATGTAGCTAAATTTTTTAATCTGGTTTTATTCAGTTTTAATAATTTAATTGTGGAAGAGAATGCAAATCTCAAACTTTAAAATTTTATTTTTGATGTTACTTTTTCTAATGTATTTTAAATGTTTTGATAGTTGTGAAACAAACTGCTGAATGATGATAATAAAGTTATTGTTTATCAAGAATATCTTAATTTTCTTGAACTGTGTAAAATCTGCTGTATTTTTGTGTATGTAAATAGGTGAAAGAAAACCGTTATGGTAAATCCTTTGCGGAACCTAATAGTTAAAATGTCACGTTTTCATTTCCCTCCTGTCATAAACTGTAGCCGTGGTCAATTTAAAGTGACTACAACTCCCAAGATGCTTTTCGTTAGCTATCCAATAAGATTATAGCTTAGACTACGCGCATAGTTTTCGGCCAATTAAATTCCACGAACCTGAATCCTCAAATGAAGCGTCGAACTATTCCTCGTCAGTCTGTGGGCAGGTTATAAATTTGAGATACTTTACAGCTTCAGGGATTTTTGTGCTAGTGTCCGTCTCTGGGTCAGTGAGCTGTCTTTCTTCAGAAGAGGTGTGCTCAGATACAAAGTTCATGACGGTCGCTGACGGGGATTCTTTAGCGCTCGTTATGCCTGTCCGAGCAGAGTGCTGCTGTACAGCCGGCTCGGCCTGCCCATCCTCGTCCTGTCTTGTTCCCCCTGCGCCGATCAACACCCACCAGCCGGGGGTGACCACTTCGCTGCTGTACAGCGGCTCACAATTTCGGGGTTATCAAAGGAGCAAAGGCAACTCCTATGACGTTGAAGTGGTTTTACAGGTAACACTTTTTTATATATAAGTAAGCACCAGTATTTTGTGTTTTGTTACTGTTATAATTATGTGTAAATGCAGAGTCAGAGTTCGGCCCTCGCTAACTCACCAAATGTTGTCTATTTTTGAATTGTTTTGGTTGTGTTACATGACATGATGCAGTCTTTGTGTTTATAGTTAAGCTCAGCTATCAAAACTATTTACACTTCTAGTTTCCTGCTCAAACATTACACAAATAGACACAACCTCTTTTTACACAAGTGCCAGCAGACCTGCCAAAATAAGATATAACGGTAACCTGCTAGTTCACGGAAAGGTTTGGTATTTTCAAACATCTTCTGCTGCCATGTATTTCTAATCAAAGTGAAAAAGGAAGAAAAGTATTTGCACTTGTGATTTCAGGCCTGAGAGACTTAAATGTGCCTGAATCTGTTTGTCTTGGGCAGCATGTGACTGTGGAGGACTCATATTTGTGTGGATACCTGAAGATCAAAGGCCTGACTGAGGTAAGCTTTGCAACTGGGTCAGGTGTAGTAAAGTAGACCTTTTATGCTTTCAGAGACTGAGCACAAACCGGTTTCCATCTACGTGATGCGGACTTGAATCATGAAAATGTTAGATTAGCAGTGGGGCCATTATGTCCAGTCTCCCACTCTGAGGTTTAAGTGTGTCAGCTGCGTACCCTCTGTTATGCAACATGTGGAAGGAAAAAGGTCAGCAGGTCCAGAAGCCAACTTCTGGCTGTGGAGTGGAGTGAAAGATGAGCAGTCAGACTTTGTGTCTCTGTAAATACTGAGTCATATTTAAAATCATGGGTGGTAATGTAAAAAGAATGTTTTCTTTCATATATTTTAAGCACGTGTATATCACTATTTTTTTTTTCTTTGTTTTATTTTTTCAGAACGTGTAAAAAAAGAGAAGCAGGTCTAATTATTAACTGGTTTATTTTGCCACAGATCTAGAACAGTACTGTACAGGCATATCATAACCACATATATTATAGTTGAGGTTTCTTCACACCTCCTGTCCCTGCTGCACAATCTACGAAACATGAAATCTGGGAGTTTTAAGTATTCTTGGGATGCACAGTTGTGGATTTATCCAGTACTGATTCAAGCTTGATGGTCTACTGCTAATTAAAATAAGATTCAGGGATTTTCCAACAAGATTTAAACCAAAGCAGTAATTTTAAATCAATGCAACTTGATGCTCTTTGTTTCCCCTGTAAAAAACACTCCAGTTAATGTGCTCTGAGTCATTTTGCATGCAAACACAGCTAAAACCAAAGTGTAGTTGTCAAAGGTGGTCATCCGTTGACGTCCTGTTTGCAAAGCCAGTGACAGCAGTAGATGTGAAGTCTTAGTGACTGTTACTTCAGTCGTCATTCTTGACTCACTGTGTTTTGTGATGACAGAAGCAGAACAAAATGTAAATTACAAACAACTTTATCAGGATTTTTTTCCTGTATTAACATGCAGTTTGTGAAAACTTGGACAGTAAGAAAGAAGAAAACAGTTTGTAACTGTTGGTACTGTATTGCGTGGTGCTCAGTGTCACATCACCTGGTCCTAGTACTGTTTTACCATGTAAGCGCAATTCTTTATGACCTTTTCTCTCTTGTCTTTTTTTTTTCTCTGCGGTAGGAGTATCCCACTCTTACAACGTTCTTTGCTGGTGAAATAATCAGCCGTAAGAGGCCTTTTTTAACAAGAAAGTGGGACGCAGATGAAGATGTGGACAGAAAGCACTGGGTATGTACTGCAATTTGACCAGTAAGCAGTATACTATGCATCATTTGTCTCCAGTGCACATTGTGCGTTTTATCAGCTTAAAGTGACATATTATAAGGGGGGGGGGGGGTCTGTGCTTGAGAGAATATATTTGGGTGTCTGAAGCAACTACCAAATCAAAACATTTGACATAATTCAACTGTAAACAAAATGTATGAATGAATGCAAAAAAAATTTCCGGCAAATGTGCAAACAAATCAGATGAGTGAGAGATTGATTCCTGCAAATGTGATAGAGGTAGTGTAAAGGATCATCTGTCATGTAGCGATGTAAATGCATTTCATCACAATATTAGATTGTTTGATGGGTGACGGTTCGGTTTCTGCCAGTAATAAAGTCTGCCATGATACAATTTGATTCAATTTGTCTTAGGACCTAGCAGTCAATATGAGTCTGTGTTCAATCAACATATGATAATCACTTCAGTTTGTATCAAATCATTCAAACTAACTAAAATATCACTTCTATTTTTGTGTTCAACTGGACAGTTACATCTGTTCCATCAACAATCTGTTTATTTAATGATGACAAATACCCCAAAAAAGGCCACGTCATAACATGTATTGATGTCTGATTAATAGTTTCATTTAGTATCAATGCCGTTGGAGCGTTCATCATATATAAAGCGATGGATCATTACATCCCGACTGTCTTCAGCAGGCAGTTGTTCCTCAGTGATTTGCTTTTATGAATAGCACATATGTTATAATGCATCCGGAATCTTGCTGAGTTGGTGGAAGTTCACATGCAGATCAGCAGAGTATAAATAGGCAACTTAGTGCATGTACAAGAGTGAGTTTTTAGATTTTTGCCAAATGTCAGTGCAATTTGGATGTACTCCAGCAGATGGCGCCTGCAGCTCTTATGACTTACACTTTCTACTCACTTCTAATGAAAAGTCAATTGTACAATGTTCCATGGCATTTTTCCCCTTGACATTTAGTTTCTTTTGTTTGGTGGAGTCAAATATGTTTTTGGTATATCTAATTACTGGTTTTTTTCTTCCTTTCTTCCTGTTTTCTCATCAGGGGAAATTCCAGGCTTTTTACAAATATGCCAAAAACTTCAACTCTGATGATTTTGATTACAAAGCTCTGGAAACCAGTGATTATATTTTCATGAGGTGGAAGGTCTGTACATAACCAAAACTGTGGCCATTCATCTTTATTTCTTCTTTTATAATAAAATTAACCTTTTTTTTGCACTTTCAGGAGCAGTTTCTAGTTCCAGACCACACCATCAAAGACATCAGTGGCGCCTCCTTCGCCGGATTCTACTACATCTGCTTCCAGAAGTCCACAGCCACTGTTGAGGGCTACTATTACCACAGAAGCTCAGAGTGGTAATTATAAAATTTCTGAGCCAAAGTACTCTGATAAATGTATTTTAAATAGCATTTGTGAACACATTTACCTTTTTCTTTTCTTGCAGGTATCAGTCTCTAAGCCTAAACCATATTCGAGAGCATAGTATGCCTATTTATGAATTTCGGTGACATCAAAGAACACTGTGTAAAGTAAGGGACAGTTTCCACTGCCCTGCGCTTCAATGGGACAGGAATGACAGAGTCCTTTTATGTCACAACACTGGAGGTGATCTGCGTTCCTCACTGGAGGGAGCTGACAGGTGGTCAGTCACTCTATCGATGACCTGAAGAAAAGAAGACGCAGATGATGAAGAGTAAAGATCAGTGAGACAAGCACAGTTTTGCTGCAGGGCTGCTGTTTTGACATTTTAATTTGTCCTTCCTGGCTTTGTTTTAATTTCAGTTCTTTGCCATCTGATGTCTTTATGCTCTCAAACTATTGTCTCCATTTGGTTGGACATCCAAACAGATTCATGCATAATGTGTTTGTTTCAATTTTCCAACATTGCCTTTTAGTTAAGAGTTGTAAAAGAAAGAGTATGATGAATGTGAAATCAGTTTTCTTCATAATGCTCCCCATATTAAATGTAAAATATCCTTGCAGGTTCACTTTGATTCCCAATAGTGATTGCTTATTGGTTTATTTCAAAAAGATTCCAAGGAAAGCATTGATGAGGAGGAATTTACTTTTTATTGCCCGAACTGACAGACATAGTCTGTTAATCAGGAATTGTGTGCTCGTAAGTTAAGTTAATGCAGTGTGCAATGAGAAGTTGAAAGACGAGTCATTGGATCCAATAAATGGTCATTTCTAAGCTGCGGCTTTTTCAGAAGTCCTCAAAAGGCTACTGAGGGCTGCTTCCAGTTTCTTTTCTATGCAAGCCAAAGATCAGTGTGAGGTAGAATTTGTTACAGTTCCAAATATTTATTTTATTGTTATTCAGACCTATAATTAGAAACTTGGGGTTTTCAACATTTGTCACAGAAAAGTTGTTTCAGGGAAAGTAGAGCAGCTTTAAAGTGATTTCTGTGTGTGACGTGAGGAAAGTTGAAAGGGTGAAAGCAGTGTTTAGATTGTATGAAGATGTAATTGTGGATTTTTTTTTTCAAAGTTTATCTTTCTGCAGTGTTTAGCTCGGAGCTAAAAAGTAATGTTTGCTCAGTGGAGATTATTGTAAAAGGAAAAGCGCCATGTGGCTTGTGGACTTTTACATAATTAAAGAATAAAACCTGTTATTCTATAAAGGAAAAAAAACCTATTGCCTTACAATTTTAAATATTTGTAAACTTTTTGTTTTTAAGACAAATGATTAGGCTGGTATTTTTTTTAAACGGATCATAATCAAATATTTGATTTTTCGTCATCAACCTCCTGGGTGGATGAAAACGTTACCTGTAGGAACATGCATGTTTTCTTCCAGCCACCTGCATTTATTGAGATTATGTGGGAAAAGTGTAACTTTCTTTTTTTTTTTTAATTCAAAACAAGTGGATTGCAATTATTGCATTGCTAAAGACTTGGGGAAATAATTTTCTTTTATTAATCATGTAATTAAAAAAAGGAAAATGTGCAATGTGAAAAACAGATGTTTATTTAAGAGTGTATCATTCAGAGTCTTGACTGTAAATCTAATTTGAAAATGAATTATAATTCTGGTGTGAAGAGAAATAAAGACTCTTTCACACAGTGCTGCTTCATCATTTAATCAATAGACCCACCTTTCAGTAAAAGAAACCATGAATTTCTAATGTCTTGTAATAAATTTGTAAACAAACTGAATTCACTTCAAACTGTCTTGATAGTGGGTTACTTTAGATTGTGTATGTGCTTTTGCGTGTGTTATTTCTTTCAAAGAAAATGGTCAGTTATGTATACATGATAGAAAAAATAGTTAATTGCATAGTTTACTTTCATTTTGGCTGCGGAGAGCAGAGATGGTCCAGGATTGCTGACCAAACCCAAACTATAAGCTTTATTAACCTGGATCAAGGCCATTAAGAGCTCTATAAGTAAGAGGAGGAATTTTAAATTCGATCGTGGGTTTAGCAGGAAGCCAGCGAAGAGAGGCCAGATTTGGAGTAATGATTTTTCCTGAACTCGGGTCCAGTATTTTGCATCAGCTGGAGGCTGTTCAGAGCAACTTTGAGACGTCCTACCAATAATCCAGTTTTGATTGGACACGTGCATGGACCAATGGCTCAATGATGTAACAAAAACAATTTTTAACAGCTGAAAATAACACACTTGTCCCTTTCTTGTGCATTACATCCTAAAGGAATGACTTCAGCTTCACCAAACCTTGTGTACTGTAGAGTGAATGACTGCCGTATCCTCTGATACTCTGCGTGAGGGTCAGGTGTATTACTCATATCATCACTGGGTGTGGAAATGTGCTTGTTATTTTCATCAGAAGTCATCTTTACATGTTTCATGGGTACTGGCGCTATGACATTCTCCTTGCATAATTCAGAGTGATTATCTCCCAACATCACTTTCAGTAATCCACAGGAGTCCAGATTCCAGACATTACAGCAGCCAGTGCAAGATGTCAGCAGCCCATCAAAAGCCACCTCCTCATTTCAAACATGTCAAAGTGTCAACAAAACCTTTTTTGCAGCAGTTTTAAACATGTTACAGTATGAGAGTCCAGCTGTTTGTTGCTCCCAGAATACAGTTGGAGTTGAGATGCACACAGATTTTATCCTGGGCATCCTCAAATGCATTCACAAATCTAACAAAATAGAGATCAGTTACCGTTTCTCCTTCTCGCCTAGTCAGATTGGATTAAATTGAGTTTAAGATGTGAGGATTAAAAATTCTGTGATTACTCCATTAGGTGGGACACGTATTTGCACTTAATGTCCTAAATGATTGGAATAAGCTGCACCTAAAATTCTTACCCGAAGAAGGAAGTAAGATACCTAATGGAAAAGAGATCCTAAACATGTTGTGCAACAACAACAACTTCCTTGTCTGGCTTTAACAAAGGTGGCTGTTTCGTGCTTGTAAGAAGTGGTGTGTCTACGTTCTTTGGCTGCAGTGAGTGAAAAGAAATAGTTTTATCTATACATAGAAGTAGTCTTGTTTTTAGACATTACGCAGATTTATTGAAATTATTTATTAAATGTTGCACGTATAAACTATATCGCAAAAAGTATTCGCTCACCCATCTAAATAATCGGAATCGGGTGTTCCAGTCACTTTCATGGCCACAGGTGTATAAAATCAAGCATCTAGCCATGCATCTATTTGAGAAAGAACGGGTCGCTCTCAGGAGCTCAGTGAATTCCAGCGTGGAACTGTGATAGGATGAAACATGTGCAACAAATCCAGTCATGAAATTTCCTCACTCCTAAATATATCACACTCAAATGTAAGCTGTATTATAAGAGCATGGAAGTATTTGGGAATGACAGCAACTCAGCCACGAAGTGGAGTCAGCTGATGCTGAGGCGCATAGTGGATAGCCAACTTTCAGAATCAATCGCTCCAAACTTCATGTAGCTCAAGAACAGTGCACAGAGAGCTACATGGACTGGGTTTCCATGGCCACCACTGGACTCTGGAGCAGTGGAAACATGTTCTCTGGAGTGACGAATTGTGCTTCTCCATTTGGCAATCTGATGGACGAGCCTGGGTTTGCTGGTTGCCAGGACAACGGTACTTGTCTGACTGCGTTGTGCCAAGTGTAAAGTTTGTTGGAGGGGGGATTATGGTGTGGGGTTGTTTTTCAGGAGCTGGGGTTGGACCCTTAGGTCCAGAGAAAGGAACTCTGAATGCTTCAGCACACCAAGACATTTTGGACAATTCCACGCTCCCAACTTTGTGGGAACAGTTGGAAGCTGGTCCCTTCCTCTTCCAACATGACTGTGCACCAGAGCACAACCCAGGTCCATAAAGACCTGGATGACAGAGTCTGGTTTGGATGAACTTGACTGGCCTGCACAGAGTCCTGACCTCAACCCGATAGAACACCTTTAGGATGAATTAGAGCTGAGACTGAGAGCCAGATTCTCGCTTAACACCAGTGTGACCTCACAAATGCAATTCTGGAAGAATGGTCAAAAATTCCCATAAACACACTCCTAAACCTTTTAGACAGCCTTCTCAGAAGAGTTGAAGCTGTTATGGCTGCAAAGGGTGGACTGACCTCATATTGAACCTATGGATTAGGAATGGGATGTCACTTAAGTTTGTATGCAAGTCAAGGCAGGTGAGCGAATACTTTTGGCCATATAGTGTATTTTAGAATTTGATCACAGCACCAACTCTCACAGGTGTAGTTACTTATGAACTTAAATTATTCTGATTTTGATGACAACAGGCACTGAGTAAAAGACTCCAGACAGCGTTTGTATCTGGGGGTCATTTATATATAATTAGGATTAAAAATGGGGCCCCCATGTGAGGTTCACCTACTGCTTTTATGTTGCCCAAATGGGTTTATTTGTGCCATTGTCCCAGGTGGGACAAAGATAAGTGAACTATTTTGGGCTCACAAACCTGATCGTGATCATTTCAAACAGTTCACATATAGTCAACACGGAACCCGTGGCAACTCCAATATGGGCTGTATTTTTACAGGCATTTATATCCGAGATGGGCCCCGCAACCTTGGCTCAACCAGCTACAAGAACATTTTTAAACTTTTTAAATTTCAATAAAACAAATTTGCTAGTTGTCAGACCTCTTTGTAAATGTTTGTATATTTGTATAAACTAAAAATAAAAAATTAGATCATTTCCTAAGAATACAGATTAAAAAAAAACAAAACATTGAAGTTAAATAAAGAGGTCAAGCCACCTCGGCTGACTCCTCTCGATGTGAAGGAGCAGCGGCTCTACCCCGAACTCCTCCTGAATGACGGAGCTTCTCACCCATCTCTAAGGGAGCGCCCAGCCACCCAGCGGAGGAAACTCATTTCGGTCGTTTGTATCCACGAACTTGTCCTTTCAGTCATTACCCAAAGTTCATGACCATAGGTGAGGGTGGGAGTGTAGATTGACCGGTAAATCGAGAGCTTCACCTTTTGACTCAGCTCCTTCTTCACCACGAGGGTCCGGTACAGCGACCGCATAACTGCAGACGCTGCACCAATCCGTCTGTAAATCCCTCGCTCCATCTTTCCCGGTCGAGAACAAGCCTCGAATTTGGAGGTGCTGATTCTCATCCCAGCTGCTTCGCACTCTATTGCAAACCGCCCCAGCACATGCTGACGGTCCTGGCCCGATGAAGCCAACATGACAACATCATCTGCAAAAAGCAGAGATGAAATGCTGGGGTTCCCTGGGTACTCCTAGAAATCCTGTCCATAAAAATTATGAACAGAACTGGTGACAACAGGCAGCCCTGCCGGACTCCAACATGCACTGGGAACAGATCTGACTTACTGCCGGTGTACTATTTTAGTGAATATGTATTCGTATGGAAAATAGGCTTTCATTTGCCTGTGTGGCATAAAAAATATTTAAATACAATAATAATTTTGTTTTCCTTCTTTTTTTGGAAGTAGTGACACAGGATATCATTCAAAAGGGGAATGGCATGCAAGGCTGAAACAACCTATCTGCAGCTATCTGGAGATAAGCTTAGCGCTGGTTTGAGATATAAAATGAGTAACGTTGTGTGAAGATAGTGGTTAAGCTTGAACAGATGTGGGTCTTCTCACTAATAATTAACCAGGACCTGGCTGTGTGTGAGTCAGCAACAGACTTGTTTTGTCCTGAAGGGTAACAAAAAAAAAAAAAAAGCTGATTTCTGAACAAAACTGGGACAAAGCCAAATGAATGTTTTCCTGGGTCATGACACTTGAAATCCAATCTGTCATTCTCAATAATTTGCCCTGTTTCTTTGGTTCAGTTGGGTTAATACAGCTGGGTTGGGTTACAGTGCAACACAGGGTGGATATGGAGCAATGTAGGAATTCCTTCTCAGAAGACAATCAGAGATTCTCCACCTCCATCTACGTGAGGTGCACAGCCACGCCTGTCCCTGATGGAGGAAACAGAAATACACCTGCAGACGCTTGCATACTACAGTCCCAAATAAGAGGGAGAGACAGAGAGGACAGCGGTGCAGCACAAACCTGGACTGTTCGGGACATCTTTTCCTGACCCGTCGTCATGGAAGTTGAGCGTTATCCCATTAGTGTCCGTTTAGTTGGAGTCCTGCATAAGGAGAAAAGCAAAGTAGTTTTAAACTTAATTCTTTTTTGTCCCATTTAATTTACTGCAAGTGAATGAGACTTTTTTGATGACCTATGCATTTACCTCTTCCAGATGTTCATTTGCTCAGTGCTTTGGTCAGACCACAATGAGATTGTAGTTTACAGAAGTTTCAGGGAATTCAGCATAATGCACGTGAGTATAAATTACCTCTTCTTGTGCCAAGGACCTGCTGTCAGTAAATTAATTGTTTGTTGCTGTTGTTTTCAGAAACAACTGAAGAAAGTTTTCCCATCTGCAAGTAAAATCAGAAAGTCGGACAGAATCCTCCCTAAATTTGAAGGTAATTTTATTCACTAGATGTGAATCCAGTGATTCCAGTTCTCCACCACTGGCATTAAACTATACCTGTCCTGCAGAAAACAAGATGAAGCAGAAGAGCCGCGGGAAGGGACCTGCCAAGTGCCTGGAGTGCCTCAAGTTTTTGCAGAAATATTGTAACGAGCTCCTGAGCAGCGATCCACGTGTCCCTCAGTCTGCAGACCTCATCAAGTTCTTGCACCCTAAAGTCCAGGACCTGGAGCCAGATTTCACCAAGAACAGGTATGCCAAACAATTATTTCAAATAAATAAAGCACTCTCTGCGCACAACACGGATGATTAAAGGCCTATGGTGAAGTGAGCAGAGGATTGATTGATATTTATTACTGATTCACCTAAAACTGAGAAGACGACCTGCACTGAAAATATCACAATCTGCTTAACTTGAGACCTTATTGTGTTTGAGCGAGGGAGAAAATGTATGTATAAAATGCACGTTAGTTAATGCAGGATACTCAAAGAAAATGTAAATATGACTGGTATTTAGATCTGATAATGTGAAGTCTGAAAGTAGAACAATATACTAAACTGGTTTGGAAGCAGTCAAACTCGATGAACCCTTACCGTGGTGAAAACCACGGTAAAAAAAATCAGTTGAAGTTGCATCTTTCTGACTGCAAATTAAACACAAGCAAAAGATTAATGCACGACGGTGTTTGACGTGTGTTCTCCTGGCCTCGTTTCGCCTCAGCATCATGATCATGCCCTCAGACGATGAGCTCGTGAGCGGCGGAGGACACGGAGGCAGCGGAAACGTCAGTCAGCCGTTTGTCACAGAGACATACAGATGCGTGGCCCCCTACGAGACCAAAGACACAAGGAACAAACCTTTCAAAGTGGCTGTTGATGAAAAAGTGGATGTTCTCATCAAAGACAAAGCGGGTCAGTAATCAAGGATCCAGTTTTCGTTTTGTTTTTTTAAAGGTCTTTGTGTATTCAGGGATCGGTTTAACGCAGGACTGTGTCTGTTCAGGGTGGTGGCTGGTAGAGAATGAAAACAAGCGGATGGCCTGGTTCCCTGCGCCTTACCTGGAGAAGCTCGAGGAGGATGAGGATGAAGATGAGATGGGTGGGACTCCAGAAAAAGGTAGCCAACTGCTACATTCACAGCCAGACACTACGTACCAGAACGTTTGCTTCAGTACATTTTTACTTCAGGTAATGAGCATCAATAAGTCATGTTATTATTCTTAAAAGGTATTTTTGATACCGGCAGGAATGCTTTACACTGTGATCAAGAGCTACAAGTCCACCAAAGATGATGAGATAACTGTGAACATGGGTGTGGTGGTGATGGTCCTGCAGCAGTCCAACAACGGCTGGTGGCTCATCAGGTATTTAAACTCGTTGACTTTAACAAAAGGCTGCGAACAGAGTTCACTTTCCAATCCACAAATGCAGTTTACGACCTGATGACGATGCTGAAAAGTACAGAGAGGTTTTAGAGCAACATCTGCTCCCATCCAGACATTTCTGGATGGGAAGGCCTTGCATATTTCAGCAAGACAATGCTAAACCACATACTTCCTCCAGCACAACAGCATGGAGAAGAGTGTTAACCAACAGAAAACATTTGGTGGATCAGGACTGTGGATCAGCTAGAATCTTGCATCAGACATGAATGGGACAGCATTCCTCTTCATTCCAACAACTGGTCTCCTCACTTCCCAGACAGTTGTTAAAATGGGAGGGGATGCTTCACAATGGTAAAAATCACATTGTTCCAAATGATTTAAGATTTGTTGCCATCAAATTCACTTCAAATTTCCTTTCCTTCACACTCAGGTTTGCAGGTGCCACATTTTCACTAAGAGCGTCATGTTTTGTGACAATAAAATTCCACATGTAGAGCAGTTTGCTTCTAAAGGATCAGATACTCCTCTTTTTAATAGTGTTAATTTCCACTCGCCAATTCTTGTCTTGACAGATGCGGAGGAAAAGTGGGTTACATCCCTTCCATGTACCTGCAGCCCCACAGGTACCCGCACATTCGCACAACCCCCCACCATCAACATTTGCTAAGCCCCTCCTCGCTCAACGTTCCCTCCTCGAGTCTGCAGCAGCAGTCCCATCACAGCCGCTCCCAGGGAAACCTGCTGGAGCCCCCACCTGTCGGGTCCTCATCGCCCATTCTAGTTTATGCGGAGAGCATCTGGAGGTCTAGGTCGTTGAATGGGCTGTCGGAACAACCACATCCACAACCAGCAGGAAGCAACACTGTCTCTGTGAGAAATTACCCCACTACAACACCTGCCCCTGTGGAGCAAAGTCCTCCACCTACCATCATGGTGGAAATGGATGAAGAGGAGGACAGCAGGAACCTGACTGCAGACTCAGAGGACAGCTTCGGGAGCGACTGCTTCAGTGATGAGTTCAGCTCTTTTGACATCGGCTCATCCCTCAACCTGACAGCCAGCGATGAGGGATTGCGCCTCAGCCGTACACCTCAGCCCACGGTGTCCAACCACCTCAGCCCTGCAAGCAACCAGGAGGGGAAATTACTCCCCAGCGTGTCTGATCCAAACCTCTACAAGGGCCCCAAATCACCAATGGTGCCACCCAGACCCCATACCCAGGAGATCCTCACCCGCTGTAGCACCGTCACCCGCAAGAATGCAGCCAGAGGCGGACAGTGGCCCACCAAAACCGAGATAATCAGTCGCTGAAGCTTACAAAACAAGTTACTTTTACAGTTCCTTTATCCAACATTAAAAGGGTTCTACTGGTTTTACAATGGACTTGAGAGGAAATCTAATCTGTTCAGAAAAATTACATTTTTATTTGTGAGATATGAGATACTTTGCCTTTACTTTGTGATTAATCTAGACTCTAGAAAGAAGACAATATGATGGTACTGGATTTATTTTCCACACTGGAAACCTTTTGTTGTGCACTTATTATGCACTATTACATTGTAATCAGTGCACAGATATTCATGTTCTTGCAGAAAAAGTATTAGTATCGGGATTTTGTAAGAAAAATGCCAATTTACAGTCCAGAATTCTGGGATCCACTTCTGGTGTAATAAAGTTTCTGTTAAGCTGAGAATAAATAAAACCATCTCCTGATCAGAAATGATTATTCTATATGTGAAATTTCATCCAAAGGGTAAGAGATCCCCAACATCTAAAGTAGAGCTTGATAACTTTTGGTTTCTGAGATAGATGATGGTCTGGCATTTTCCGAAAGCAGCCACACACATGCTTATCAGGCGATCATTCCAACTCTTCAAACTCAAAAGTCCGAGTTAGCAACACGTGAGTTTTTGGAAAAGAAAAATGAAATAAAAAGCATGAAGTCGAACCTGCAATAACCTGTTTTAAACCAAAACCACATCACTTGCTGAGCAACATTCCCAAAGAGCAGATGAAGTCATCAATCATGTGTCGCACGGCGAGGAAGGGCTGCAAGGAGAAATTAGCACTTTCACCTCCTCTGCTAATTATTGATTTAAATTAGTAAAAAAAAAAAACAAAAAAGAAAGTCTGCACCTGAAGATATACACTACAAACTGATTGTTTAGGCCAAAACCTCAAAAATCAAGAATCAGGTGGCAGGTTTAGTTTTAAGGACTCTTAATTATAATGTTTCACACATTATTCACAAACGGAGTATTTTTACAGCCATCTTTAATTATAAACATTTGCAGTAATTACATTACAAAATGCATGGTCACATACAGTATAAAACCTTTTCTGTGTTTCATTAGAGACATATCTCCTTGTGAGCTGGTAAATCAGGACTGCACAACACTGCAGAACGTGGCGTGAAATCTAAATGTTTATGCAGCTGTACATTTCCTCTAAAATGTCCTTTTCATGCCTTTGAGCCTCGCATGTTTTCTGTGGAAGAAGAATTCCGGATGGTTAAGCATCTTCACGCTCTGTTTAAAATCTGAACAGTGGAAAAGATTTGCAGATTAATCTCCACAAAAGGAAACCATTCAATATTTTCAGAGAAACATGTTAGGAAATCACAGCCGCCTCTGCTTTAATCAGACACTCCATCTGATTATTTGTGGAAGAAAACATGTATGTCTTTTTTTTTTTTTCTTTCTAGAAGTGAGACGTCTGTGTCCAGCTCCAAGATCCTGTCAACTCAAAGTCTGACACTGTGGACTGGCTGAGACTGGGAGATTTTTCATCCTGTGTTTGGTTATCTGACCCTTCTCGTCCTCCTCTTCTGAGCTTTCCTCGCTTTCAGTATGGCGGTTGCCATTGGTTACGGTGCCCTCTCCCTTTTCCAATCCTGCCCGCTTGGTGGAGGCTTTCTTGGTGGCACTGACCTCAACAGCATCATCTTCGTCTTCCATGCGGTCTGGATCGTCGTCTTGCCCACTATCGCTGTCACCACCGTGGTCTCGTCTCTTTTCACTGCTGTCTGCTACTTTTTCTTTGTCAATGAAAAAGAAAGGCTGTGCTAGTGGAGTGGTGTCCATTTCTTCACCCTGGCCCATACTGGGTGGAAAAATAAAAATAAAAATATTATTTACATTCATTTTCATCAGTTTGAGAGCCAAAGCAGACTGGAAAATCAGACAGTTTAAATCAAGAACGAGGTGTGTCGACACACGGCTCTCCTACCCGGATGGAGCTCCGGCCACTCGCATTTTCTGCCACATGTAGTTGAGGAACATGGATGCCTGCAGCAGGCGCCCGATCCTCTGCATGTGTCTCTCTGTGAAATTAATTAACGTTTGAATTACTATTAACAGCCAAAGGGTATGGATATGGATAACAATTTTAATAACTGATAAAACCACACGGTTAATTAAATAACAGTTGTCAAGAGTAAAATATCCCTCCTCTTCCCTCGTGTTTTGATATGGTTCTCCAAAAAACGAGCGAATATTTGAAGAAAACGAGTTTTACTTTGTCTAAATATCTAATCACAAGTTTATCACAAGACTCAGAAGACGATAAAAGTGGGCTTAATAATCCTGTTTGTTTATGCAAACATTCTGTCACTCAAGAGCTCTACTGTAGATCTGCTCTTGTTATGACCTGAATCAAAACCGTAAAAGCCATTATTCTGTATATTAAGACTATTTCTAGTGTTATTTGAGGGTGTGAGTTAAAAGCAGGTCTGCTGGCTTCATCCCAGGCGGTTTGCGCTCTGCTGACCCGTGTATGGGATGAGGCCCTCCAGGTGCGTCCGAGCTCCCTGATACTGCAGCAGCTCCTCGGGTGGCAGGTGCGTGAAGAGCACCTGGAGGACAGCCTGAGCATCCAGACAGTTCCTGGCGTTGGTGTTCCAGACCACACAGTAGCGCAGGAGTGCCTCTGAGAAATTAAAAGAGAATGAGGGGAAAGCAGAGTGTTTAAAAGTGAGCCTCGTTTTATTCATCTCATCTCATCTTAGAAGGACTCAAGCTCTCCCAATCTGGTTCATGTACTCTTATTCCCATATTACCTTTTTGATCTACTCGCAGTTTCAGCACCGTCTTTTCCAGCAGTTCGGGGCTGCTCTCCCCTTGACGAATGGCTACAAGCGACACAGAACGAGTCAAACCTGCTGCATCGTGTGAACAAACATGTCAAACATACACACCGCATGCGTATATTTGACGCATTTCTTGTCATGCAGATGAAAAGAAATTCCAGGCGTAATCCTTCATACAATGTCAAGAACCCCCCGTGTTCTTTTTTGACAGCTATGGGTTTCAAAAAAAAAAAAAAAAAAGGGTGAGCTTTGTTTACTTTGTGCCACCGAACAAAGAGCAATACAAACTGCGTTGGTTTCCCTCATTAATTCTCCAACAGAGTCGCTTTGTGTTTACGGCGAGCAGTCGCTGAGAGCAGGAGATGACAGGTGGACAGAACAGTTGAGACAAACCCGCAGTTGAAAAGACGACAGAGGACAAACGGGTGTCATGTGTTTGGGAGGACATTAGGAGAAATCCTGACTGTGGTTAATGAGTTTCAGCCGCGGTGTCGTGGGATAAAGTACCTTTGATAACAGTGAGAACGGTGTGAGGCTGGTCCAGCGAGATGGCGAGACCCAGTGCCTTCAGATATTTCTTCTCATGGAGCAGGTTGGACAACTCCTGCTGCCTTCACACACACACACACACAGACACAAACACTATGTACACACACTCCTGTGGGAATCTGAGTGGTGACAATCTTGACAGCAAATTTGCTCAAAAAGGATAATATAAAGTCTGAGACACTAACAACTAAACTGCAATAAAAGCAGGTCCGAATGGCATCAAGGGGAGTTTGACTGTTGACTCAGTTAGAAAACGAAGTCAAACATACTCTATAATTAGATTATTTTTCTTTCATATGACATGTTTGGACAATAATTGTGTCTGAATTTGTCACACAGACTAATCCTCTACAAAACTGAAGGAAAACACAGCCAACTGTGATGAACTATCTGGATGGATGAAGTAAATCACCGAAGGAAGCAATTATTTTAATAAAATGGTCAAAAAAAAAAAAAAAAAAAAAAAGGGTCCTTTTTATATGTTATTAACACTTTATTAGCACTTGCATCTATAGTACAAAAAGAACAAGAATTAATCTTATAATAATGAATATAGTAAATTGTAAGAGTGGGCGTTACCCCTGCCGTCATCCCATAATGTAACAGGCATTCAGGCTTTAACAATAATAGAAGGATAATTAAAAACAAAAAAAATAAAATACATACTTGAGTATCTGGTCTTCCTGCTTGGCCTGCTCCTCTGCCAGCTCCACGTCAGTCACATCCTAGTGTCGGAAAACAGACGGCATTGATCTGCTCCGTTTGTCTATTAACCCCAGCAGGAAACCCTCCTTTGTTCACCCCAAAAAAAAAACGTTTCCAAAGAGCACATCTCAACATGCTGCCGCCCAACAGGTAATTCCCAGAAAGAATAAAAAAAATTTTTAAAAAGACCGTTTAATGGTAAAATATCAGTATGTTTAGAAGCTTTCTTCCCAACTGACTCAATCGAGCTTCGTTATCAGCGTCTCTGTGTGGCCTGTTCAATCGATGCCCGTCAATCAAATGCAACTTACCACCCACACGGTGATGTTGGAGTCTGCTGAGCCAGTCACCATCTTCTCATTGCTGCGACTGGTGTGGAGACCCCACACTTTGTCCTGGTGGGCGTCCAACGTCTTCACGCATTCATTGGTCTTTATGGTCCACAGCTTCACTAAACCGTCTGAGCCACTGAAGAAATTGACGAGAGAATCTTAGAAAGTCAGACACGACTCATCTGTAGTAAAGCGCACTTCTGTTTTGTTAAGCTGCTTTTAAACCGTGAGTACCTGGTCAGCAGCTGAGTGCCACGGCTCACAAATATGCACTTCAGGACCGATGCGTCATGGCCCTCGAAGGTCTTAAAAAAAAAAAAAAAAAAAAAATTGTGATTTTCCTTTCCCCTCAGTGTCATTGCAACATGCAACAATAACACGTGTGCGATTCCTCTGACATCATCGGGTCATCAAGCCCGTGTCCCACCTTGAGGCAGCTGAAGTCCTGCAGGCCCCACAGCTTTGTTGTGCCATCTGCAGACGAGGTGGCCAACACCTGGTCGAGTGGAGAGAAGCAGACGCTCCAAATACCGCGGCGGTGGCCCCGAAATACCCCCAGGAGGCCCAAGTTCCCCTCCCCGGTCAAAGACCACAGCTTGGCCGTGCGGTCCTGGGAGCCCGAGGCCAGCAGCTTGTCATTAGGTGACACTGCAACGCTGTTCACATCCTGCAGTAATGGAAAGAGATGCAGGTGAGGAAAGGAGGACGTTGAAACAGAAGAAGCAATTGACAGTGGTGAGAACAGAAACAACTCAAATTAAGGCCGAAAGAAAGTAACTGAGATCTGAGAAGATCTGTTTCTAGATCTGAGAACCTGTATGTATATCCCAGCTACCATTGTATATAATTTTATATCTTCTTTTTTGCTTAATTTTCTGTTTTGGTACGTGAGCTATGGTAACACACACACACACACACACACACACACACACACACACACACACACACACACACACACACACACACACACACACACACACACACACACACACTTCCCCTTGTGGGATCAATAAAGTCCCATCTTATCTTATCTGATTCTCAACATTCCCGTACCACACCCCCTCAAACATCGCTGCCACGTTCTTGCAATGGAATTTGGTTAACTGGAAAACAAAAGTAAAAAGAAAGGAACCCGTTACTGCTGATAAACTGATTGTTCATCTGTGTTTCTTGTGCAAGACGTTTGTGAGTATAGCAGTAAGGAGAGGCATGTAAAAGCCTTTCTTTCAAGAGTCTTGCTCATGAAAAACATGCATCCAAAATATCCCTACCCTCCTTATGAGTAGTGTTCTATACAATAATTTGCAAGTCCCTTTCAGCCTACATTCAATTGAATGCACTAAAAATGCAACAAATCTAGTGCTCAAACTGACAAACTTCATTGTGTAAATATTCACTCCAGGGACCAGCTCCCAACGGTTCCAACAAAGATGGGAGCATGGAATTGTCCAAAATGTCTTGGTGTGCTGAAGCATTCAGAGTTCCTTTCACTGGAACTAAGGGGTCAAGTCCAGCTCCTCAAAAACAACCCCACACCATAATCCCCCCTCCACCAAACTTTACACTTGGCACAATACAGTCAGACAAGTACCGTTGTCCTGGCAACCACCAAACCCAGACTCGTCCATCAGATTGACAGATGGAGAAGCACGATTCGTCTCTCCAGAGACCATGTCTCCACTGCTCTAGAGTCCAGTGGCAGCGTGATTTACACCACTGCATCCAACGTTTTACATTGGTGATCACTTGGTGATGTTTGACACTTCCATGTTCTTATAATACAGCTGACAGCTGACTGTGGAATATTCCACAGGTGTCCTATCACAGTTCCACACTGGAATTCACTGAGCTCCTGAGAGCGACTCATCCTTTCACAAATACTTGTAAAAACAGTCTGCATGTCCAGGTGCTTGATTTTATACACCTGTGGCCATGAAAGTGATTGGAACACCTGATTGTGATTATTTGGATGGGTGAGCGATACTTTTGACAGTATAGTGTGTATTGCCACACTGGCTCAGGAAAACCACCATCACGAGTACAAGTGCAAGTTGAAACTCAACCGTATGTCAACAACACCCAGAACAACCTGAAAACCAGACATCTAATTGACTGAGTTGGATGTCACTTAAAAATAAAAAAAAAAAACTGTCAGTGACCTTAAGTATTAAAACCTGAGCTTTTTCTTCTCCATAATGTCACACTTTAAAAGCTGAAGCTTAATTATGACTGAGTCAACACAACCGTAGTTTGTCCCGCTCTATATTTGGGGGTGTGGTACACGTATCCTTTTTTTCAAAATATTTCAAGGCAGGAGTTATTAGGAAATGAGAAATGTTCTTAAGTGTTATTAAATGCGTCACGTGTAGATTAAAAGAGGAAACACCCTCTTGCAGTATTTGAGTGCACTGTTTCTTTATTCGTGTTATTGATGGTTACAGGATTTTATTTTGTTTTTTTGTACCTTATCATGAGCCTTCTCCGTGGTGCGCGGTGTCAGCTGACAGACGTCCCCCTCTGCTCCTGATAATCTCGCTGGTAAATCCCACACCTTCACAGTACAGTCATGACTACCAGTCACGACAAACGATGCTTTCATCCTGCGGACGCACATCGAGATAAATAAACCCAGCAACGTGGTGTCAAGGATGAATTATTTTACCACCGATTAAACATTTACGACTCTTCAAACTCTTGCGCACAACACAAATGAACGTGCCCGACTGCGGGAATGCGGAGGATTACCTGGAACAGCTGATGGAGCCCACGGCGCTGGTGTGGCTGGAGCCCTGCGCCACACACCGCACCTGACCACCATCACTGTCCATCTGCCACACACGCACGGACCTGTCCTGAAGACAGACACGCAGTGTGCTTATGCATGCTGGCCTAGTGGTTCAGTTTATCTTTTAAAAAATGACCCACAGAAAACCCTTAGATGTATTGACACTGGGCTGTGCTCAACGCCTAAACAAACCCACATTTGCATAACTATTATCTCCATTATTTTGCAATAGTTGTGGTTACCTTTGCACAGCTTGCAAAAAGGGAACCTTTTTCAAATACATCCAGTGTGAGGACAGTATCTACGGAAGACAAAGAGATGAGAGACAGCAGAGATAAGCAGCTATTCAACCTGCTCAGCAAGTCACAAACTTGATACTTTACTTTCCTTTTCCTAGACGCTCGTGGTTTATATACAGAACTTAAGCTTCATACTTTTATTACATTTTAACTTCTAATTTTATCTATTGATTTTTTCCCCTTTCTTTTGTGTACATTTTAAATCATGCTTTTTATTTATGTGATGTTTTAACGAATATGTAAAGCACTTTCAGTCACCTTGTTGTTGAATTCTGCTGTATAAATAAAACTTGCCTTGTCTAAATAACAGACTATTTACATTATTTCAACTATTACATACATGAAATGTATACGTTTCTTCATCTGTTGGCAAATGCATTTGTATTAAATAATCCTTATTCTTGCAAATGCAAAAGAAAAATAAAACGTTACTATTAAATAGCAACAACAAACATTGCACCCTTTCGTGTTTCGCGAATGAAGAGACTTGTCAGGCGGCCTGGTTGTTTTCCATGCAGGTGTGTTCAGATGCTGCCCCCTGCTGGTGACCAACCTGTGTGTCCGTAGAGGATCTGGCAGCTGTTGGTGAGCAGCTCAAACACCTTCAGCTGGCAGCTGTTGGTGGCCACTACAAGGTGCGTGTCTCCTTTGCCCAGGAACTTCACGTCCAGCACCTCGTCGTTGTAACCCACAAACTGAAAGACGCAAGAGAGAGAGGATAGAGTATGCAAGTCCTGACAAACCCCGTTTAAAAGATAAGGTACGCTCTTTGAGGCTGTCCTGAAAATGTCAGCAAACTCGTATCGCTTTTCAGCGTCATCCGCCGTTTGAATCAAAATGTAGTTCACGTGAATCGTAAGTGTGAGAGCATCTTCACAAAAAGACATCTGTGGTGGAACAGACACGCAGTTGAGAGGTTCCTTAACTGTCTAGCAACGTCTTATTTGGCCTTTTAACGTCAAGTTAGAAAGCATAATATATTGTTAAAGACTGACATAAAAACCAACACTAACTTCAGTTGGTTAAAATCTGGTTGCATAGCATGAAAAAAATGCCATAATTTCAGTTTTGGGAACAAAGTAATGTCCTTATCTTGACTAGCCGAACTATTCACGCGTTTGTGTCGTGCTCCACCAAAGATATATTATTGCGAAGATGCGCTACGATACCCGATTCACACGAATTACATTTTAATTTAAACGTCACCGAAAGCAACATGAGTGTCTAGTTAAACTGCAACAAAGGATAAATTTATACGCTCCTTTCTGTTCAGCCCACTCTTTGCTCGTACACATGAGTCTAGTCTTCGCATAGGAAAGAGGGAAAAGGCTTTTTCAGCTGCTTTATTGCTTTTTCAGATTTAGAGCAGCAGCAGCTCCATATAAAGAGTGTGCACACTGAGAATACCCACCTGTTGCTGTGTAGTGAAGTCTGGCAGCTGGTAAAGGAGTATGTTATGTTCTGCGGTGACTGTGGCCAATCTGCAGGAGACGGGCAGGTGAAAAAGGTATGTCAGACTGCCGGGGTTATCGTCTTTCTTGTCATCCTCCTCTGAGACAGACGAGAGAGTGGAGGGGAGAGTCTGGGTGTAGACACAGCGAGCGCTGCTGGTGTCCCACACCCTAAGTACACCTACAGAAAAGGGAGAATAGGTGAGTTACATAGGGATTTACAATTACATAGGCAGTTGTCAAAACATAAACAATATAATGAAACAAAGTTTAAAGGAAGTTTAGGTGGTGAACCTTTGCTGCCAGCTGTGACAAAATGCAAGTCCTTGCTCTTTACGCCAATCTGGGATAAGTCTGTTGTCTCAGGAATAACAACAACTCCTTCCACAGTCTGGAGAAAAAGACAACATACATTAATAAAATAAAATAAAAAGCTTTGGAGTTTGTCTTAAAAGAAGAGTGTATAAGCAGTTACTATTGCAGTTTTTTGTTAGATTAAAAAAAAAAAAAAGCCACCAAATTTTGAAACTTGCCTCGTAAACTGGAACAGTTCTCTTTGCTTGACGGGCTTTCAGGTCCCACACCGTGCAGATTTTGTCTCTCCCAGAACTACAAGCAAAGACCAGGACACAGCTGCAGTCATTAAGCACACAGCAACACCAAAACATCCTAAAAACCCTGCGCTGGACTTAAAATCCGCCATGTGGCTCTGTGCACGGTACCTGACCATGGTGCCACCATCACAACTGAAGCTGAGCGATGTCACGGCACTGTAGTGGCTCTGCAGCACGCACAGGCACCGGCTAGAGCGAAGGTCCCACAGTCGAATTGCACAATCTTGAGAGGAGGAGAAAAGCTGCAGTTGTTCGATATCTGGGTGAAACTGAACCAAGCTGTAAAAAAATGTACAGAACAGAATGTTTTTATTTTATTAAGACCTGCATTTCTGGTAAATATGCCATGTAATGTGTCACACTAGCTCTGTTGCTCTGATCTTTGTCTCTGTCATTGATACTCAGACTTACTGAACAACACCAGGGGAACCCTTAAGGTTGTGGGTGCAGTACTGCTTCACCACATCCCAAAGCTTTATAGTGCCGTCACAGCCACCTGATGGACAGACAAGGTGAGAAAATTGGAACCATGGTACATCTGAGTATCAGATAACAGGCAATCGTTTTTTTCATAATATCGTAGCTGACCTGTGGCCAGGAGGGTGGAGGTGGAGTCGAAGGTCATACTGGCTACGGGGGCCGTATGAACCGCCTTCCAGGTGCGCGTGCAGCTACCTTGCCTCCAGTCCCACTGCTTCAGCAGCAGAGCCCTGCTGGCTGTTACCAGCAGCTGTGGATGAGGAGAGACAAAGTAGAAACCTACAGCTGCTTCACCAGCTGGTGAATTAAAAGATGTAAACCAGACGGTTTATCTGTTTGCTTACCTCGTCATCAGAGCTAAGGACAAATGAAGTGATGTCCTCCTGATCATCCTGCAAGGACAATTTGACAAAGTAATGCAAACAAGGATGATAATAAAATTACAACACTTTCAATGGCAATACTTGGGTCAAAGAATGATCACAGGTTTATAGTTCTAAGAAACAGATTTAATAAATACTGATTCATCATCAATAATAGAGGACAACACTACACATTAAAAGGAAACAAAAGAAAGCAAACAGAGAATCCATCAGCGCCTTAAAAAGACGTTGATTTAGTCCACAAATGAAAGAAAGTTGGACTCACGTGCTCGACACGATGTACGACTTTGCCTGTGCTGATCTCCAAAACATTGACGTGAGATCCACATGTGCAAAAGATGTAATTTTCATCTTTACTGATCTGAAAAAAACCCACAAAAGACAGACGTAAAAATGAAACGGGTTATTCCACGGACTGTATCTGTACGTTATTGTGGACTTTTAAACACGGTTTTACGGCGGTTTCATGGAATACCGGGGTGTTTACGTGGAGCTGACGCCAACCAGCAAGAGCGGTCCAAACAACTCACCTGCACTTTCCCTCCTTTGTAAAACGGCTCGATTTTGCTGGAAACAGCGTAACTGCAAGAAAAAAAAGAAAACGTTGCGGTTTTAAACGACTTCTTTAGCCTAGCCGGTTAGCGACATCCGCAACCTGCACGTTTGTCGCCCGAAACTTACTTTGTTTTAAACTGCAGGGTTGTGTTTGCCATATTGCTTGCAGGTGCTGGTGGGGGAACGGGAATATTTAGCGTCTAGACGCGATAATTTACTCTTTACTCATTTCCACGCGTTGGCTACGGTCAACATGCCTCCCGCATGTTGATGGCGCAGTCGCATACATTACACGTCACCCGAGCGCATGAAGCTGTGATTGGTTAGAAGTTGGCGGCGTAAATCTTCGCTTGTATTTTTAACATTTGCAAATAAAAATAATATAAAATAAAAACCCATTGTGATGTAGTGAGAGGGGGTGCAAAATCTGGAGATTGAAATCTAATTTAAATGAAGTAGACTGAGTCAACACAGTGGGTTCCATTGTCAGGTTTAAGGTGAGAACCCCTTTAATTTGAGGCTGCCCGCAGCCGCAGCCCGTCCGTGTCGGCCGCTGGGGTCTGGTGTTGATACTAGAACCGCAGGGAAACGACGCCCCCCTTCGTGGCCGCCATTATGCACCTTCAGTCGTGTATTTTGCTCTTTCCGTTTGTTTTGGGGCGCGCGCCCGAGCGCGCACTCGCGCGCTCCGTCCTTCATGTTCAGTCAGGAATGTTCATGCGTGTGTTGTATTGATAACGCGGGCGTGTGTCCTGCGTGTGGCATGTGAAAGGATCGATATGGAGTAAAGCAGCGCCGGGGATGGAAACACGGTGATGAGGGGAGGTCGTCATGGTGAGTAGAAAGCAGCTTGTCTTTGCTTGTTTATTCGTATATAACCTACATTTTTTTTTACATAGGAATTACTGCTGTCAGTTTCAAATATATACCCTCAATATTGAAAAAAACTAAAACTATTTCAAATGATCTCTGTCTTTTACTTGAGCTTTGAAGTATATTGGGCTAATGTATGAGTGCCTTGTTTTTGTGCCCAACAGCCTACATAATTAAAAGATTTACATTTCAAACCAAGAATAATGTAAACCACGTAGAAATATTCTTCAACCATTATTATTATTATTATGAAAAAGGATTTGATAATGGGAAAGTATGTTCCTTTTAGTAATCATGTGATCAGTCGTATGAGTTTCCAGAACAATTCTGTTTTGTTGTGTCTTTCTTTTATGCTGAAAACACTTTGGTGGGGTCACAGGCAACTGTAGAAGCCAAGCTGGCTGCTTTAAAAAAGGACACTCACCTTTTTGGCATATGAGGTGTCACAACCTGTCCAACATCTCAGCCCTATGATGTCTCACTGAAAACTATTATTGTGATTTAACACTGTGTTAACCCAGAATAATGTTGCACCCATTTTGGTCTCATCTAGGCAGACCCAGAGGTGTCAACACAGACTGGAGGCTATGATGTGGAGCTGTTTGTGGACCCTCCAGACTATGATCTGATCTGCACCATTTGCCAAGGGGTCCTTAGATGTCCAGTGAGAGCTGCATGCCACCACATTTTTTGCAAAAAATGTATCTTACAGTGGCTAAAAAGGTCCTGCATATGTCTAAACACCATTGCTGTAAAATTATTGTTTATTTAAGTGTATTTTAACTGTAACTAAATGTAATCAGGTAACTGATTATTATTTGCGCTTTGTAGACAGGAGACCTGCCCCTGCTGCAGGAAGCCGGTTAACCCAACTTTGATCTTTGTTATGTTCAAGCTCAGCAAATCTATCGGGCGCATGAAGATCAAGGTAGGAAAATGGAAGTAACATAAGTAAAATAAGATTTTTGTTGCTGTTGTTTTTTTTTTACATTTGATCTATAACTTATATATAAAAAATATCTTATTCTTAGATTCAGCCATTTGACATGGATATTTGTATGCTGATCTATAACTTTTGTACACTTGATTACTTTATAACCTGACTAAATACTAATTAAATGGGTGATAATGTATTTGTTATTGTATTTGTGTGTTTCTCATAGTGTAAAAATGTGATCCGCGGTTGTACAGAGACCTTCGCCCTCTCCGAGCAGTACTGCCACAGCTTGAGCTGTCTGTACGAGCTCATCTCCTGCCCGTACCAGGGCTGTCGGGCACAGCTTCTCCGCAGGGATCTGGAGGCCCACGCGCGGCACTGTGAGCACTGGCGTCAACCCTGCCACATGGGCTGTGGGACGATACTCTCCCATCGCACTCAGGCTCAGCACAACTGCTACAAACAGCTGAGGCAGGAGTACGAGGCCAGACAGAGGAACCACAGGGCCATTGCCATTGCCCTACAGCGAAAGATGAAGAGGATGCAAAGCACCATGGCTCACATGAAGAGGCAGATAGGGCTCATCTGTGAGAGTTTGGAGGTTATGGACGATCTACACGAGGTGGAAGAGGAGGATCTAGGGGAGAGCAGAGGCAGCTTCAGGGACACTAACAGCAACAATTGAGGGAATATGTGGCTGTTCTTGGTTGCTTCCTGTTGTGTGTTTTTGCATGTATTCATTATCTCAAGGTGTGTATAACTGAATATGTAGTTAGGTGTGTGATTATAATGAGTGATTTCATTTAATTATGACATTTTTGTGATGTAGTTTCAATAATTTTGTAAATAAAGGGTTTACCATTACATTTTTTATATTGCTGCTCTTTATTCAAAAGAGGGACAACTTAAGTTCTATTGAGAATTAAGAATTTGTAATGACAACTTTATGATTATATACATTAACATTTTATCATTTGTGTGTTAGTGTGGGCACACACAAGTGTGTGTATTTTAATAGTTCAAAGATATTTGCCTTTCCATTCTTTGCAGTAGAATTATTATATTTTCCAGTTGCAGCACGTTAAGTAGTTGTTATTATTTTTTATCCCAATCCTTAAACACAGACGCGGGCCTCAGATTACATGAACAGAAGATGTTTGACACATCTGCCAGTAGGGGCAGCAGTGTGCGAACTTCCTCATCATCCAAATATCGCGATGACACGGTTGAACAAAACCCCGGCGGAAGCGCGCGTGGGCCTTCTTCCTGTTCAAACGATCACGTAAGTGTGTTGGATCCGCCGTCGCTCTGTTACAAATCCTTCAATATCACAAACATCGTTTTGTCCAACACGTTAGTTTTAAGTATAAACGACTAGTCTGAATGTGTACTTAAACATTTCGTAGGTATTTAACGTTGGATTTCTGACGTGGTTGTAAATAGTTGAATGAACGATAAACCCAATGAACATCATGGCTAGGTCCGTGTACTGAGATAAATTTAATTCACAATTGTACTCATTTGTTTGAGCGACTGACTTAACGTCTTTTTTTATTTTTATTTTTTATAGCAAATGGCGGACGACGCCGGTGGTAGAGGAGGTTTTCGCGGGGGTTTCGGCACAGGGGGCCGCGGTCGGGGCCGCGGACGCGGCAGAGGCCGTGGCAGGGGCCGCGGGGCGCGCGGCGGCAAGTCCGAGGACAAGGAAGTGAGTGTTGTGGATCCCTAAATGTCTCAAGTTTGGGTTCTGCCTAATGTTTGAGTTTTTGCGGAGTTAAACAAGATGCTTTTCGCTCCGTTAGTGGGTGCCAGTGACCAAGCTGGGCCGCCTGGTTAAGGACATGAAGATCAAGTCTCTGGAGGAGATCTACCTGTACTCTCTGCCCATCAAGGTAAGCGGCACCTAAGCGGCTACACAACCACAAATAACACTTAAAGACATTCAGTTATTCAGAGGGAGCAATGTGAAGGGTCTGCAATGTAAAGGTCAGCAAATGATCTGGCCCAATATCTTCCCATCTACAAGGAATACATTTTATTATTCTGTCCAGGAGATTTGTTCTTGGAAGCTTTAAATCTGAAAGGTGTCTTAAGGCTGAAAATGTAGTGTAGAATCTGGGTAAGATGTTCAGCCTGCTGCGTAATATACATTTGTTTTTTGCAATGTCTTACATATAATTTGTACTTGCACATGTTAGAAGGCATAGGTTGCATTATTTACATCACGACTACTGAAGCGACCTCCTCACACATTAAAGTAATGGTTTCAATAGTATATGTAATGTTTGTATTGATAAATGAATGCAATATACAGGGAAGCTTAAGAGTATAATACTGTAAATATCAGTGCACACTGGTGTTTTCTTCCTGACTTACCTGGTGGCTGGTGGATTTGGTTGTTTGGTTTGAAGGACACGTGAGATGTTACTGAATGCTAACAATCTGTCTTATTCAAACAAATAAATGCTCAAATATGTCTTTCCTCCTCTAGGAGTCAGAGATCATCGACTTCTTCCTGGGTTCTGGTCTGAAAGATGAGGTGTTGAAAATTATGCCCGTCCAGAAGCAGACCAGAGCTGGTCAGCGCACAAGGTTTAAGGTGAGCAGAAACTATAAATTATCTTGATTATTAATGTTGTGCTGTTGGTGTCTAAATTAAACATGCATTACCCCTGCTTTGATTTACAGGCCTTTGTTGCCATTGGTGACTACAATGGCCATGTGGGTCTGGGGGTGAAGTGCTCCAAGGAGGTGGCCACAGCCATCCGTGGAGCCATCATCCTGGCCAAACTGTCCATCGTCCCTGTCAGGAGAGGTTACTGGGGTAACAAAATTGGCAAGCCCCACACTGTTCCCTGCAAGGTGACTGGTCGGTGCGGTTCTGTTCTGGTGCGTCTGATCCCAGCTCCCCGCGGTACTGGCATCGTGTCTGCCCCTGTGCCCAAGAAGCTGCTCATGATGGCTGGTATTGACGACTGCTACACCTCTGCCAGAGGCTGCACTGCCACCCTCGGCAACTTTGGTAAGATTCTTTGTTCTTTTCCAGTCATTTCCAGTTTCTGGTTTTCTCCTAGCTCTGCTCAGCTGCACCTCTTCAGTGGTGTAGGTGTCGCCATCAGGAGAGAAAGAATTGAGTATTGCACGGCAGAAAGACCTTTTATTGGTCTTTTTTGTTCACCTTTTTTAATACTCAACACTTAAAAAAAAGACAGATTTAGTGCTACTGATTTATTTCCACGTTAAGCATCTTATTTTTTTCCTCCTCAGCTAAGGCCACCTTTGATGCCATCTCAAAGACTTACAGCTACCTGACCCCTGATCTTTGGAAGGAGACTGTCTTCACCAAGTCTCCATACCAGGTCAGCGTACAATCAAGGTTGTCATTTTCCTATGTGAGGTGTTTTTGTATTTAACAAGACCTCCTGTTGTGCTGTTCTCAGGAGTTCACTGACCATCTGGCCAAGACTCACACCAGGGTGTCTGTGCAGCGGGGCCAGGCTGTGCAGGCTGCCACCTCCTAAACCTTTTGTACAGAGAATCATTGAATAAATGATCTGAAACACCAATTTGATGTCCACTGTTTTTTACATGTGCCACACAGGTGGTTGTAGGACAGCTACAACTGGTAATGTTTGCATTACATTTGGTTTATTGGCATTTATATTGGGCCAAATATCAAACACTTAATCACAACTAATTAGCAGAAAGTGGTGTATTTCTCAGCTTTTTCCCTTCATTTTTCCATTTAAAGTGAAACTAAAATAAATTCAGGCCCAGTGGGGAAAAATGTATTGATTAGCACTTAATTTGATCTTTAGATCATATTTCATAAATTTATCTATATAAAATCATTTGAATACAGTCTGCTCTTGTTAGTGATTTGTTCAGAATTACATTTCTAATTATAGTTCTGCAGTGCTCTGGATACGACTTATGAATATTTTGTGAACATTACCTTATGTCTGGTTTAAAAAAAAAAAAAAAGATACATGGTCTAATATCAATAAATCCATTGGATCATAACCTGATAAAATCAGTAAAATTTGTTCCACCTGTAATCAGCAGGTCAAGTCTGAAACCAGACTCCCCTGTTTTAAAACTAAAGCGAATTAAAAATTTCCCTGGAAATGGACATCGGGCAATTGTGTCAGAAAGATGCTTTAACAATTAATACAACCTAAAACCGTTGCTGCTGACTCAGTCACCAAGTCAATCCAAATTAATATTGGACCTCAGGCTTCTAACAGTTACAAAAGGTGGCAGGAAAAAAAATTAGTGACATAAACTTTATTTTACAATTAGAGGGGAAATGGAACCGATTTTAAGCGCTCTGAGCCTGAGCTGCCATCATTCGCTCTTTTTGCTTCATTAGACATTTCCTCCCACTGGCATAGGCTCCCAAATCTCCATCTGAAAACAGACCAGGAATGGACATTAATGGAAGTCCAGGTAAAAATCTAATCCGTTAAAACAAAACATACCCAGTTATTTAGTTTAGGTCATCTTATGCTAGTATCTGTTTATTTTGTGTGGATATATTAACTGAGGAAAGGGACGTATTCTTGCACTTAAAGCTGAGCCCAAGATTAAAACGACACCATACTTACAGCGAGACTGGAAGTTCTTGGCCACCTCATTGAACTGCTGAATTTCCTTGGCACAGTTCTGCAGGTAACTGGACCCTTCTCTCTGATGGCAAGCCCTCATACGCTCCTGGACCACCTTCACAATCTCCTGATCCACTTTACTGTGGATGGAAACCAACATAGGGTGAGCCTAGCTGAGGGAAATGATCTTCACTGAACAATGAACCCCATTTATTTCTCATCCTATTTACTAAAAAAAAAAATAATTCCAGAATAAAAACCTGAAGTACTTAAATGATTTACTTTTACTGGTATGCATATTTTAAACAGTAAATTCAGATTCCTTTATTCCTACATTTTTCAAATCGTAGCTTCAGTTCTTCAATCATTAACCAATAAAGCTGCAATGAAAACAGGCTTTTGGATAGATTTTTTGTGTGCAAATTAATTCAAATCTGAAGCTCAAGTTTGTGCAGCTCAGTCTATCAGCTTTGCAAGCCCAAATTTGGGCATCTACAACATTTTTCCTTACAGTTCCTTAATATTTTCTCTGGGAGGCCTTTTGAAGTCTCTCCACAGGTGTTTGAGGTTTTCAATTGGGTTCCTCATGGATCATCTCAACTAGCTGCTTGAGCTGTAACTTTCTGTTACAGTGTTAGCGATCAGAAATAATCATAACAATAATCACTTTAAAAATGTTGAAATTACCCCTGCAACAATAAGGTTTACATAGTAAACATTTTGAATATGTATCCGAGCTCCTAAATGTGGCGTTTACGGTCACCCCGTTTCACTCACTAGTCTCTCCTCCACTGCATCTCAGCCTCGTAGTAACACAGGTAGTCTCCCTCGACGCAGTCCGTCAGGTCCGGAACACGGCGGAACTTCTGGTGGTAGTACACGATCTTGTTTTTCGACCGAATACCGTCCACAGCATCTGGACCAAGAAGTTTCAGACACAACGATTCAGAGCCCACGAAAACGAATTTTGTCGCCGTCACGGCGGATTCCTGCGTCCGCAAATGACTCGCGCTAACAAAACAGCATCAAGGTGCAAATGTAACTATTAACACCGAAGACACATTTGGCATTCATTTCGTGATTTTCTTTCATGCTATAAGAAACAACACATTAACAGACAAAGTAGGAGTTCTCCAGGTATCTGCGTTTGTCGGTTCTCTGTTAGCCGCGTTAGCTCCTGTTACCTCTGAATGTGGTGACAGGCAAGTCCACGCTGTAGTAGAAGAGTTTGGACAGAATCACAGCTGGGTTTGGCAGTGCCGTTTGTTTATCCACAGCCGGAGTCTGCCGTGGAGGCTCTGGATATGCCCCCTTGTCATAGTCTGAAGGCATTGTTGCCTTTTATTAACCAAGAATAAAGAAAATCCCGCAGTTCGACCTCGACTGGTCTCCTTTCGAGTCGGCGCGTGCGCAGTACAGTTAGCGCAATGGCGAATTAGAGGTCAGCAAATAAAAACGCTCACATTTAACCTAGATACTCTTTGATTTATTTAAAAAGGGATCACGGAAAGTATGATTACGAAAATATGAAACAAACCCGAACTTAATACAGCACTTCGACGGTCGAAGTGGAAAGGTCATAAGTTGACATACTGTATTATTTAAATGCTGCAGGTGGCGCTGGAGAGCCGAATACAAACGCCTGTATGTACGCTGGAGTTTTCACCGTTTAACAGTATCTCGGCTTTCACAGCTGTGGGGTTGAATTAGAAGATGCTCCACTAACACACTTCTTCTTTATACAAAAAGCAAATTATAACCATATACTGGTGTGTACATATTAAAAATCAGAGAAGATTAAATAAAATTATATCAACAACAGCCAACATCTGAAAGGGATCTAAACATGTCATCAAAGATAACAACAGACATGTAAGTGGGTTTTTGATGCACTTCAAATGTCCTCCTCCTGGGATATAACCATCCCTTCACATCAAGGTAATTTATATATAATAAAGTTACAAGTGGTATTTGCGACAAGGATTTCATAAAAAACTAATTTTGTGGTCATGTAACTTGTCGATTAACGGCAGTTTTTAGTGGACTCTGTCTAAAGGATCTAAACTCACAGTTGTCCACGTTAGACTTTCTATGCTGAAATTCCTCCAAATTCCTTAAATGATTTCATGACATTATTCTCTGAAGAAGGAACCCTGGCTGCATCCTTACACCCTTTCCTCAAGGAACGTTGTTTTCAAACACTTCAAAGATTTCCTTGTGGATTTTATTGACAAAGTGGAGATGCTGCACCCATCTTCAAACCTCTCAGCAAATCATAATTACTATCAGTTGTTGACATCACCTGTCAGATTTAACATAATTAGTTCGTCATTCAGCTCTTAACTAACACTAAACTGTTCCAGTAACATGTTTTCTTGGAACACATCATAGGTCTGGATGTCAAAACTGGATTTATATTAACAAAAGAAGAAACAAAAGTCAAAGTTTACCTAAAAATTGCTGCTCTGTTTGATTTGAGGTTGGAATAGAAGACATCATAAGAGAACAAAGCAACAAACAGCCTGACAAAGATTTTTAATTTAATGAAGAACTACTCCTCAGTCACCAGAGTTGTTGTTCACTCCCAGGTAGGCACGATTCAGTTGCTGTGATTGTTTACCACAGGAATATGATTTCAGTGACAGTGACTGTGATGACTGGCAGCTATTCATCACTTCTCCTTCTCTTGTTTCCATTCCTGCCAAAGGGCAGACATGTAATCCACCTGATCATATGGAACAGGAAGCAAAGTATTCAGATCCTTAACATGCTGGTGCAGATGGCAGCAACTCTGGCCACAGTGTCCAGACTGAAGGTGGGGGGGGGGGTCGACCAAAGGGTAGCTTTAAATGGCAGTTAAACAATATTTTTCTGGGTAGAACATAGATTGTAAGCCAGGGTTTGCTCGGAGGAAACTTTTATGTTGACCTATATTGCTGCAAAAAAGGCGTCTTTTTTCATTAAAAAAACATGTTTATAAATGCAACTTTTATCACAGAGTTCAAGTAGGATCACATGCTGAGTCATAGTTCTATTTATAGCAGTGCAAAGTAAGATACCTTTCCATGTCAGTGACACACCACATAGTTGAGATGACAGAACTCATTTCACTTGTCTCCCAGATGCGACCGTTGCCCATAAAGCAGAAAAAGGCTCACGTTATGGAGGTTCGGCTGACAAAGTGGACTGGGCAAAGGAGCATCTGGAGAAGGCGGTACCTGTGTCTGCTGTCTTCTACCAGGATGAGATGGTTGATATCATTGGTGTCACCAAGGGTCATGGCTTCAAGGGTATGAAATGGGCTGTATGTAAGAAACTCCCCAGGAAGACCCACAAAGGCCTGAGGAAGGTGGCTCGCATCGGAGCCTGGCATCCTGCTCGTGTGGGCTTCACTGTAGCTCGTGCTGGTCAGAAAGGCTACCACCATCATACTGAGTTCAACAAGAAGGTCAACTGACAATTAACACTTCTTTTATTTGATCTGATCTAATCAAACTTCTCAACATTTCTCCAACTGAGCCACCACATGATTAGCACATATTTTAAAGTTTCATGTTTGATGTCCTCATGGCCTCACTGGCGTCCTCAGATTTATCGTATTGGTAGAGGTGTTCCCATCCAGGACGGAAAGGTGACCCGGGACAATGCCTCCACTAGCTACGACATCAGCCAGAAAACCATCACCCTCATGGTACGCTATTGCCTTTGGAAAATATCATGTTGTTCACAAAAGAACAGTCTATTCAGAATTCCTGGGAGTTGAGATTCTTCTTGAACAGTCTTTGTTTGTCTTTGCGTGTTTACTATATTACCTTTTTTCTGGATTCTGTGCCTATAGGGAGGCTTTTCCTACTATGGTGAAGTAAATAACGATGTTGTCATGTTGAAAGGCTGCGTCAGAAAGGTACAATGTGGTTTTGAAAGTCTATTTTTAAAAGCATTGTGAGTAAAATGCAATGTGCAAAGCAAGCGCAGCCCTGAACTCCTCTGGGTCTCTGGGGACCGGATATCAAATGGTCTTTTGAAGTAAAATCTAAAAATAAAGGCAATGTAAGTGTTTTTTTCAGTGGGTGCACACTCAAATCTGAGTACCAGGAAGAGAGAAGATTAGCAGGCACATTTAAAAGACTAAAGGGGAATATTTCCACGATCGGGGTCTGTATTTTCATTTGTCCAGTGCTGACGGAAATAGTTATTCTGCACTATTTTAACAAAACCTATCTGTTTTAGGTACAGGGGCCCCTGAAGACAGTGCCACAACCACAGCCAGAAGAGCCCTGAAGGGATAGATTATTCTTTGACAAAGTAATAAATTAACTTTCACAGTCTGGTTGGTCCATGTAAATTACGGTTGGAGAGGCTCAGTTCCAAAGGCTGTATGTTTGTATTTCACGTGCATCATATATGTACATTTTGGAGTTTAAAGTCAATGAAAAACACATATTTAAATCCTGCAATAGGCTTTATTCACCACAAGGAAACAATATTAAACGTCATGCACCATGAGTTGCTAGACTGGAAAGAGGTGAGTACTTGTGGGATAATTGTCTCTCTGCATGGATGGATGGATGGACACTGTGTCACAGTGTTTTTTTTTTTTTTCCAGAAGAGTGCTCATCATCAACACATTCTGTGCAGTGTCATACCTTTCAAGTATTTCAACTCTTTAAAAAAAGTTCTATTGTCAGTAATGAATTTCACAGTAGGGGGCAGTGTAGCACCAGTCCCGCGGCCTCAAGGCCACCACCGGGGCTTCAGGAGGCTTCTGCTCTGTACTGCTTACAATGAATCAACGTGTGTTAGCCACCGAGATGTTGCAGCCTCAGAATATAACCGAGATTTGTCACGAAAGCTGCTTCAATCCTTCGAAAAAAAATTGCCTCCGGGTTTAGGTGGACACTACTCCAACAGGTACTCCTGAGACTCCACGGAAGACTGGTGGGATGAGGAATGTATGGAGGACTGGTGGGATGCAGGCGGGTTGTCCAGGCCAGATGTCATCAGGGGCAGATAAAGATCGTCCATGTTGGGCATGACAAAAACTTTCTATTGGGGGGCGGGGGTACAAGACAAAAACCCATGTTTAGTGATTAGTGGAGTGGTCGGCGTCTCATCTCTGTGACATGTGGACTAACAGAAGACTGACCTGGAACTCGCGCTGCAGCTTTCTTTCAATCCACTCAGTCACATGAGTGAATGTGACCTCCCTCTCTCCCAGCATGGGGCGCACATGAAGGTCTAACCTGGGAGGCACTGTGAAACTGTACCTGAGAAGGAAAGACAACTGGTGAGGAGGACAACCTTAAATGTCAGGATGGAAATGGCTTGGAATTAGATAAGGTACCATATCCTGTCTGTAGGAGGAGGAGGGATGTTAATGGCCAGCGTTCCAGAGAGCTCCAGGACCTCAACACTGAGCATCAGGGGCATGTTGGAGACCTCAGCGATCTTCTTCCTGATGTACTCATTTTCTGTGGCCTTCTGGAAGTACTTTGATTTTGCTATCTTGTCTACAAATCTCAGGATTTTCCTGCCGGTGCTTCCACCTGTGTGCCTGTGGAAGGTAAAGACGTTTACACTTCATCTGCTGCATCACTTCACTAGAGGATGTGAATACATTTACAGGTCGAGACTGCTTTGACGATGCATGATTGGAGTTTTTAAAAATTACCCATCAGCAGCTGCTCCGGTGGCCTTATCACCTTGAGACCCTTGTGCTTCCGATGGGGGGACTTCCTCTTCATCGGACGAGCCCGCGCTGGATGACTCTTCATCGCTATCCGTCAATATACACAGCCTTGGCTTAGATCTGCAAAACATGAATTTCTTCTTAGACACAAGTGTTTTTTTTTTTTTTTTTAATTTCTTTCAATTTTTTATCCACTAAGGAACACAATACCAAAATGGGCCTCACCCAGTTTGCTGGGTCTCAGGGATGCTGTGAGCGTCATCCTCTCCCTCTTTGCCCAGCTTACAAAGGTTCATCTTAGTCTCCAGGGTCATCTGAAGGCAACCTGTGTACACCAACTCCAGCTCCAGCCACAGGCCTTGGAGATCATCAGAGGGAGGGAGTTAAGCAGAAGAGCAAGCGGGATTTCTTAATGAATTTCAACCTCAACTGGATCTAAATTTGGTTTAGAGGTGGAGCCAGCGTCTCCTCTTGATCTGGTCTGGCACGGACCGCATGGTGATGTGGCTGAGGAGATATTGGCTCAGAAGGGAGTCGCTTAAGCCAGATAAAAAGATTGCTAATCGCTTCACTAAGAGACACAATTGAGGGCTATTAAGGTAGAAGCGATAAACTGTAACAGAACAAATGAGATTTTGGACTGAGTTCACTTTTTTGTTTTTTCTTTGTGGTACAACAGCATTTACGAGCAGATGAAATATTTGTACCTCTGCGGTCCAGTGTGGGTTTTGATGCACTAAGGACCTGAGGAAGGCAGGTGCCCATGTCCAGGTCGGCCAGAGTCAGCTCATTCATGAAGTACGGCAACTACAAAACAAACAACAAAAATAAAAATGTGGTTTTATTAACCTGGTACGTTCATGTTAAAAACCAAAAACCCGGATAAGTAGGTAAATTATCTGTCAAAAAAAAAAAGAAAGCATGCACGAATACCTGCAGTGTGGATAAATGTGTGTATGTGAGGCAGATTAAAGGATGGTGTGTGTCAAAAAGAAAGACAGGAAATGAGTAATGGGATGCTGCAGTGTCATCAGTGCGCATCTGCGCTCTCTCACCGCCACTGGAAAACACGGGGACTGAATTATCTCTCTGTCACACACACAGATACACACACACACATGCACAGGTACACAAAGACAGCAGAGGTAAAGTGTTTATGTGACTGATGTAAAGTCTTTTGACCTCTTCGACAAATCAGCGATGTTTGGAGCGTTCTGCCCTACTCTTTACTTGCAGCAGTTTACTCGTAAGGGAGCCAAGTCGTTTGTTTTTTTATTATAGTTGATGCTGCTGGATATGAAGATGAAGAAGGAGCAATGACCGGTATCTTCCTAAAGATTCCCGTAAATGTATTTTCTGTTGACTGGTTAATGAATCTTACCAAAAACACCATGTCCGTACACAGTCTCAGCCACCCTCACCTTGATCTTGCTGAGTTTCTTTTGGATCTTATGAGCCACCTGATCCGTCCAATATTTCTCTCGGAGAAAGTCCCAGAAAATTCTGCCCACTAAGGAGTTCACCCAGGCGGGCTGGCCCTCTGCAGAGTAGATTCCTGACTCGGTTACTACATTGGTGTCAGCTCCAGCACCATGGTCTTCACTGTGAATCTGCAGGGAATTAAGAAAACAAGTCATACATGTTTACACAAGCAGATAATACAACCTGATAGACAATGATGCTGATTCTGCGCTTTCCCTTCAAAACATTGAGACAGACTGTCTCTAAGCGGGGTGCCAGTCCAGAGTCCCCCAAGCAAAAATGAGCAGCTCAGTCTGGTACGCTGCAGGTGCTCCAATGAGTTACTATAAATATTCATCCAGACAGGTGACACCTGATATTTCTGAACACTGATATTCTGTTTAATCAGCAAGAACATGTTTAGCTGAGTCGGCTTCCCAGATGAGGCTGATCTGAGCACGGACCGGAATAATGTTGCTGATGTCCACCAGCTCTGATCAGGGCAGCTGTGTGGGTGATTACAGTGACAGAGCAGAAACACCTGCTCAAATTAAAAACAGGCCCCACTAGAAAAATGAATGGTTTAAATTGACATCAATTTCAACAATGTGCAATTCTGGAGGTAGATTGTTGCTTTTTTTTAAACCTTTTTTCCAGTGGAGGGGCTTCCCTGGTCACTGTGGGATGGACTGGGGGTGGGACTGAAACTTTCCGAGCCGATCAGCTGAGTCATGTAGGTGCTGTAGTCCAGCAGAGTTCTCGTTTTTATCGGCAGGTCGGTCAGCTCCTCTGTAGCTTCCTTGGCAGCTTCTCCATCACTTGGTGGTTCTGAGTGACAAGGACATTATCAACAGCAGGCCAGTGAGCAATAAGATGATAAAGACAACAGCTCTGGCTAAACGTTTCCCATGCTTTCCTTGTATGGATGTTAAAGCAAACATAATTCACTTTCTTGACAGGTTGACACAAGTTCTTGCCTGTTACACGCTTTGGTCAAAACTCCACAAGAATATGGTAAAAAAAAAAAAAAAAAAGCAAAAAAAAGCCAGATTCTGTAGATGGCAGCTGGTTTTTGCAGGTGGAGTCTGTCAATCAGCCCCTCCTCCACAATGTTTTGAAATCAGTGTTAAATCTTTGTGCTTATGTACAATAAATGCAGGAAGGTGTAAACTTGGGTTGAGATGAAGGTGAAAAAATCTGCATTTATCTGCTCTCATATATGATGACACAGAACCCTGCAAATGTCGGAGGCTCGCTGACTACGACGTTTTCAGACCTTGGCCTCCCCGTAAGAAGTGGCAGAGTTGTGTTTTTCAGGAGGTTTTGAGCTGGTAGTAACTTGAAACACTCAAATTGTTCATAATATCTCCTATTTAAATGTAAGAAGGGAACATTTCCTTCAAGAATGTAACCAGTTTTTGCAGGGAGTTCAGGCAAACACAACCTACTACTTCTTACCCGTGTTTTCTTCACCACTTGTGCTGCTGAGCGCTCCACCTCTGGAGGCCAACAGAAAGTGCTGGAACCACTCCTCCTTCTCTCTTCCTGTGCGACCAAACAAGTAGAGGGTGACAGGAAGGTGGTGGGTGGGAACGGTGTGTTTCTCTGCCCTCTCTTCTTCCCCCTGCCCGTCGACAAGGCTAACCTCTCCCAGCTCCCCCTCTGCAAGGGTGATGGCGATGGGGTACTTTTTGTTCCACATCCTCTTGCGAGCCAAACCCGAAGGCACCAGAGACACCTGGGGGGAAGGTTTACATCAAGAAAAGACAAAGGAAAATGAGTGTTTCTCATTTCGTTTGTCTTTAATTTCATTCATGCAAACAGCACTATTAAGAGGCTACGCTCAGTCGGTGCATCATCGCTTAGTTCAAGTCTTTCAACTCCGTGTTAGATGACAAACTAGGTGCAGAGAGATCAGAGTGAGGAGTTCAGGTGAGAGCTCGCCTTGTCTTTGTCTTTCGCTCCCCTGTGAGAGACAAACCCGCTCTCCTAAGACTGCAAAAAAGACTTTTCTTTTTTCAGTTTTCAAAGATACTGACCTTACTGTTAACCAGCTGGTAAATGCGAGAATACAAAAACACGGCCTCTTGGAGCGTCTCATCAAAAGCTGCCCACCGGGGGATGTTAAAACGTGGGTACGCCAGGCGCAGCCGGCTGCCATCCAGTGTCACATAGACAGAGTGTGTGACGGACGAGTGGAAAGTCTCAGGGTCGTAGTTGTGCGTTTCATTCATCCAACCCTGAAAGAAAACACTGAGCATGTTGAGCAAAAAAGCCTCTAAACCTGCACATATTTTGTTATGACATTGATAATGAAGCCGTATGTAGATGCTTGCATTTAACTGAGCGGTGCAAAATGTAACAAAACAGTTCAGCGGGAGTGGAAACATGAGACACAGAGTACGTCTGTCTCATTTAACAGTCAATGGGACTAAAACGCCTACATCCCACTGTCAAAGGCTCCGCCATCTGTAGAAACGTTACCTTGCTTATGTTCGTAGTGCTGAAGAAAATGTGAAAGCCAGATCAGCTCTCTCTCAGCAGAGCTGTTTATAACAGCTTCCACAAAGTTATTATCAAGAGGACCATTTCTGCACTGCTGAACCGCCTGGAGCCAGTTTTTTGTGCAGCAATTACCTCAAAACTAATCTATCACCACTGATAGTGCTGCCTTTGTGTGATATTATCTAACGCCTGACATGCCAGCTGTTGTTTTTTTTTTTTTTTTTTGTTTTGTTTTGCTTAGATCTGTCATCTGGCAAAGCAAACTCTGGAGCTGGAAGCTTGGAAGCTCATTTCCATCCAGCCAAATTGTCAACAGGAAACATACGTGCTCTGCTGCAGAGGCGTCTCCGCACGTACATGCAGACGGAGCAGCGCGAGAGGCCGTGCATGCATTAAATACTAATGTTAACATAAAATACCAGCGTTCACATATTTCACAGGTAAAAACATTCACTATCATCACCTTATAGGTTGCTGATATTTGTAACAAACACAACTGAAATGGCTAAGAATGTCATTCAATAGATAATTACTTAAGAGTGTAGATGCCAATTAAACACTTTTGATAAGGAACATTTTATGGTGTATTTACATTATTGCATTAAAACAACAGACCTTGAGAAACCTTGAAAAATGAGATACAAATCCAAAAAAACCTAGAGAGCAAAACCTGTATCGTGCAGAAATGATCACAGTTGTGCAAATCATGCCGAACTATTTCAAGTAGTAGTTACCTCTAGGTAGTTTGGATCAGTGAACTTTCTGTCCATCGGACCCACATTCAAGTGACTGCTTTTGCTTTGAGACCCCTGGTAGCTTCTGGCATCTTTATGTTTTGGGGCAAAGATGAAAACCACCACCAAGCCCAATACAAAGCCACACGCAACCCCCACAAACAGTCCCGTCAAATATGGAGGAAGGGGCAGTACAAAGGACCCATAAGCTAGAAGACCCACAGGGAAGAGCCAGTGAAGAGGCAAAAAAGAACCCGACATCGAGATTCGGGACTTGGGGGGAGTTCTTTGTTGTGTCCTGCCGGATCCGTTCTGGAGTTCCACAACCTGAATCACGTCCCCGTAGGTGCAGATTTCTAAATGTCTGTCTCTACTGCGCGTGTGGCATTCTGGGGAAATGGAGGGTTTTACTAAAGAATCCTTCAAGGGTGTCGAGGAGTGTCGAGGAGTGTCACACACGCCTCTGCGATCGCTGTCTGTTCTCTTTCTGCACCTGAGATCTGAATCGTCGCTGCTGCCGTCTCTTCCACAGCTGCCTTGGGCAGCTGGGGAGTCCCCTGCTCCAGTCGCCCTCCCCTGCTTGGGGCTTCCAGAGTTCTCATCGCCCATGATCTTACTCAGCATGCTCAGTGGATCCTGCATGGCCTCTGAGAACCTCCTCCTTGTGTCCTCTAGCTCAGCGATGAGTGAACTGCCCCGGGGTTCAGTAGGAGACATGGTGCCAGTAGGCAGGGGTGATACCCAGTCATCATTCTCATTCAGTGCCCCTGCTACAGGCTTGGCTTCTGGGATCTTTGGATGTGTAAGCTGCTTCCGGGGATGCAAATGCAGCTTAGAGTCCGACTTGGAGAGATTGACCTCAGGCTCAACCCGGCGGGAGATCTCCGTGCTGAGGGATTTGACCAGGCTGAGGAGAGGCTTGCCTCTAAGGGTGCTACTCTCCCTCGGCTCCAAGTCTGTGGAAGAGGATTTGACCAGGCCAGTGGTGGCCAGAACGCCTGCTGATGATGCTGACAGATCAGATAGTGAGCCTGGGGAAGAAGGGGAGTGAGGAAGGAAGGCAGGTTTGGAGCGTTGGCCTTGACCGAGGTCCAGATTCATCCCTACGCTGAGGTCGGACTGGCCATCCTTGGCTTGTGGTTTATCTTTAGTAAAGGCCACGCAAATACCTTCATCACTTCGGTCCAGACTGAAGATGAGCTTGCTTTCCTCCATGATGGCAGCAAACCAGCAGCTAATGTGAGAAGTTGGTCAAACAAACGGGGGTTGAGCCTGCTGACATGCTGAGCAAGTCGCCATCAGGGAGAGTTATAACGGCTTTTAAATGTCTCTGGTTTTGTATATTCCATCACGGACCCTGAATATGTGGTGAGAAAAAAGAAAATACATTCACGTTTAATAGCAAGCTAAATAAATCTGTAACAGAACCTTTATTTGCTTTTCCCCCAAACTTTTGATTTAATCTTCTCTTTCTTTTTGGCCAACTGTTTCTTTGCATGCACACAGAAGTAAATCCATCTATGCTATTAATTTACAGAAGAAGTCTGGAAAACACATGGCTGGATTACATTTTTTTGTTTATGAAAGAAGTTTTAACACAATTTTTTTTCTTTTTAAACTACTGCTTTTGAAGGCATTTCAATGAGAATTCGCCTTTGAGAGCGTGTGCATCTTTGACAAACATCTCCCAGCTTGTTTACAAGAGATAATCACGGCCGTGTATCAACGCAGGCAGACAGCAGAGCCTAATACACTGACAATCAACAAAGCCACACGATCTAGACTAAGTGTGGATTAACTGCGATCCCCATGACAAAGAGGCTTTTATGACAGGAAATAAAGACACCTGGACACGAGTCCCACTTATGTGAATTATTGTATTTCCATTTCAAACCCATTTTCACGTATACTATCATTCATTTAACTTAACTAAGGGTGGAACCTTTAAGAATAGCACCCTTCCAGTTATTTACCGAACCGTAAACAGAAGATGCTGTTAGGATCTCCAGCAACGGTTGGTCGTGTGTGTTGCAAACTCTTTGACCCATTTGTTCTTATGTTATTACATAATCCTACTTTCTTTCACCTCCCATCTCATATTTTCTCAGCATAGTGTTAATCAGAGGAGGTATGAATATTGGTAAAAGCCCACTGGGCTGTCTGTCAAAAAGAATTATCCAAAAGTGCTGCTCCAGGGGTTAAACGGCGACCAGAATCGTCCCGATCAATTTTGACTGAGAATTGGATTTGGAATGGGTTCCTGCTGACAGGGAGGGGAGAACCTCTGCTGCTCTGCCAAGTACAGAGTCAGCGGGGATTTGGCGGCTTTCCAGTCAGGAATATGGATTCATTTCTGCACAAGTAAGAAGAGAAAAAGTGCAGCCATCAGAGGACTGAGACAGCAAGGATGAGCTTGAGCCTTTTGTTCAGGGCTTATACACTTGGAGTCAGTGGAACATTTCTCTTTAAACTTAGAAACGGACATATTAAATGAAGCTTATCAAAATAGATAAGGACTATTTGACAAGTTTAAATCTCTATTATAGAGCTCAAATAAGTACAAGACTTTGATTTAAAAGTTGCATCTTAATGGAAGGACATGGTTCAAAACTGCTCACTAGGCAAAAAAAAACAAACAAACAACAAAAACCCCAAAAATTAACTCTCAAAACAAGCTGAGAGTCACACAAACATCCTTTAAAGTGGCCTTCAGCACAGCAGAGGAGAAAGTGATATCAGATGGGACAGTGATAATTGGTTGTCCCTTAATGACCCAAATCTGGCATCATAGGGTAAACAACTTGGCTTTGGGTGATGGCCCAGAATCACCCCGAGTCTACCGAACCACATCCAGGTGTAAGAGCATCCCGACAGGATGAAGGCCACCAGAATCAGCCCCACACAGATGTCAGCCCAAACCAGTCCTCTATGACTGGCACCAGACTTGGCTCAGTTTTGGTAAGAAGCTACCGCAAAACAGCCAGGAGACCGAAAATGGGTCGAAGGTAATTAAAGAGATGACTAAAGCCAATTCTACCAAAAGTTAATTTTGTCCTAATCTTTGCCCTGACTTGGCCTGTCTCAGAATATCATGCTTTTCTGTATTACATAAAAATACACGAAAATACTTGGGCTGCTCTTTGGGATCAGATGAGGACAGCAGCCTGACAACACACCGTAAAAAAAAAAAAAGAGGCAATTATTTCCATGATCCTTGATCCTAATCCTGCAGTCAAATTGCCATTTGACCCTCATGTCTGACACATTTGGCACTGAGTTGTGTGTTTGTTCTGACGTCATGTCAGTGCCGCTGAACTTCACCTACAAGTACATCATTAAGATGATATTCTCATTGCTGAAATCTGTTTTGATTACCATATTCCCAGCACGTACATAAACGTCCTGTTTTTAACTGGCAATTCAATTTTAAGATGCCAAAGTCATCACTTGTATCTCTGAATCGTCACACGTAGGAAACTCCCTAAATCTTTTTGGGAAATACAGCCAGTTTTGTTCGAGTATTTGTTGCATTTATTGACACATCAGCAACTTACCGGAATGTTGCATGTTTCAAAGATGCCCTCTCAGCGGCAGAGTTTGGGTGAGGTCCTGGAGGAGGAGGAGGGCATCGTTTCATGCAGAAATGCGCCGCCGTGCTCCACCTGAGCGCTGCAGAGCGACATGTCCTGCGTCCATTGACGCATCTTTACTATCATTACAGCCCCGCTTCGCGACAAAAGCCCATCAAACTCTTTAAAACGCAGCATCGGCGTTTAAACAAGAAATTCGCCTTTTCACCTAAAACGCGACAGCAAGGCTGCGCCGCTCCGCGTCAACGCTCGCCCGTCGTTTTAGTTCAGGTGTAATGGTTTTATGGAGAAGTGGCTGCAGAGTGGACGACACTTAATCCAGATTAGATGTGAGAGACCAACAGTGAACGGAGCGACGTTTCCTCTCTGTTTTACTCGCACGCGTCAAAACAGACTGCCGCTGCTGCGCCTCACCGCTCCGATACTGCAGTCCTGTACGCAGACTGATGTGATTACACGACCTGGAAGATTCAGGCAAGAGTTAATGATCAAGCGCGTCTAAAAGTCACTTCATTTGGGGGGGACAACGAGAAAGCTCTGAAACTCTTCATAGACTGCATGCGCGATCTAGGCTACTATAATCTACTTTGAAAATCGGCTCGGGCATTTTGAGCTGAGCCCGGCCGACTGGCCCACTAACCCTTAAACCCCTAAACCGCCCCCTGGTGTCCAAGACGAAGAACTACAGCTATTACTGGCTAATGCCATCGTTGCCACCACCAACTGCTGCAATTGCAGATAAAATATTCTTATAAAGGCGTAAACATCTACCCTATAATTTCACTGTTCAAACAACATAATTAAAGCTTGCCTTTCAAAAGCTGTGCTGTGCTCACTAGCATTTTCCAAAATATACAGTTGGAAGTTTTTTGATGCACAAGGCAAATAATGCCATTTCCACTTGCATCTGTGCACTCAGAAAACATCTGTTAGTCAATTTCTATAGCCTTGTAGCAAGTATTAATTTGTTATCGTGCACATTGAAGAGGATACAAATAACTTACAGGCTTTTGAAAAATGAACATCTTGCAGTAGTGTGTCTGTGTAGTAAAATTGTATAGACTGTTAGGTAGAAACCAGAGAATGCATTTCTATTCCATGGCAGCAACAAATTGGGATTATCAATTTAAGCATTGTTAGTGTTATTGTCAATTCAACCGTTCATAAGGAACTGTACTTCTTTGCTTTGAACATTGGGGCAAAATTCTCTGTATTTAATATGGACTGAAGGAGGAAAATGAAAATGAGACATTAACAATATTGACAATATTGAGTTCTGGGGTAGTGCTTATTTTATACCTGCAGCAAGTGTCGGGGACGTGGATCTCAGAAATATGCACAGCTAAAACATTTTTTGATTTTTCTGACCTCTTATTTGTAACAATAGGCCACATATTTTGCTGTAGCTGTGGGTATCATGTCACAGGAGTTAAAGAAAATATCTGTCTTGATGATTAATTTCTTTTAATGTACTTTAAAAAAAAAAGTGTATTTCTTTTTAATCAACAGTTACATGTTATTGGTCATGACCCTAAATGAATAACCATGAGAGGTTTCTGAGATAACAGAACAAGGATATTGTTTTTTCAAGCTGGTCAGTTTAAACATCGTATGTTTTAAATTTGAAATCACAATTTAATTTTATGTTCATAGTTTTTTTTGGTAGGCTTTTTAGTAATGCTTCTTATCTTAAAACCAATGAATTAACTTTATACTTTCAACAGCCACTTCATACTTTTATTTTGAAGGTCAGACTAAAACCGGAAGTGTGTTGTTTTCACCAGTTTTATTTTTATCTGTTAGACTGAACACGAAAAATAATGTCTTTTTGCTCTTTCTTCGGCGGGGAGGTTTTCAAGGACCACTTTAAACCAGGTATCCCCGTGATTCTCAGTGTTTATGGTATTAATGTCTCTTTTTAAGAGGTGACGTTTGTTTCGCAGGAGTTAGCGATAGACGTGCTAGCTACTGTTTGCTAACTGTCAAATATAAGAAAGTTACTTTTAAGTTGCTCAAATGTTAATATTTAAGGGAGAGTTAACACTGTACATGTGGTGACAATAAAAAAAACCCTGGAATTATTAATACAGAGTTAATACCATTGCATAGCATTAGTTAACGTGTAAAGTTTTATAACAAGATCGCAGGTTACAAAACAACGTTGTTATGAAACTGCTGAGTTTCAGATTCACTATTATATATATATATATAATATATATATATATATATATATATATATATATATATATATATATATATAATATATATAATTATTATATATATATATATATATATATATATATATATATATATATATATATATATATATATATATATATATATATATATATATATATATATTATAATCATTTTAAATGTAAACATGGCAAACTGAACAAACCCAATCACAGCTCTTTACATTAAAAGAATATGAATATTATAAGATTAGTCAGCGTTTACTTCAGTAGGTATGAATCGGCTCATTCATGCATCCAGCTGTCATCCTTGTCCTGGCAGGCATTTATGCCTGCTCCAAGTGTGGTCACCAGCTGTTCTCCAGCCACTCCAAGTTTGAGCACTCCTCTCCCTGGCCTGCCTTCACAGAAACCATCCATGAAGACAGTGTGTCCAAACACAAGGAGAGCCCTGGAGCGTACAAGGTACCATCAGGAATACAGAGATTTAAATTTGCTAATTTATTGAGTTCTTCAAAGGATGCGTTGTCCTGTTCTCCGCCTGCAACATAATCTTGTGCCTCTGTAGCCAGTGTAAACAGATGGATAGTATTCATATCCACTCCTCTGTATTACCGATGAATTGTACTAAACCCGTTCCTGTAAGAAGCTTGTTTTTAGAACATATGCATGTTGCATTGTTCTAGGTACGGTGTGGGAAATGTGGAAATGGACTGGGCCATGAGTTTGTGAATGACGGTCCATCCAAAGGGCGGTCACGATTCTGAATATTCAGCAGCTCACTGAAGTTCATCCCTAAAGGTACAATCTGATCACAAGGTTGCAGTTCCTATCACTAATTTTGGGAATGTTGCCACTTTATCATGTGAGTTTCAGGAATGCATAAATAGCAGTTTTGATGCAGGTACCATTTGTCCAACGGGCAGAGAACTTAAGGGACTTAATTGCCCTTCACATCTTCTCTCCAACTTTTTAATAATGGTGAAATACAGTTTTGGAACTCTTGTTTAAAGGAAACTAATCCTTCTTGTTTTTGTTCCCTACCCACAGATAAGGCTGATGGACAGTAAGGTGAGCGTGAAGAGGACGTGCTGCAGGATTAGAGGTTCCCCTCTGCTGCTGAAGGCAGGGACAGTTGATGAAGAGTTCTAAGACAAAGCCCAGTGTGGGAGGACCAGGGCTCTGATGTATGGTGTCTTAGCTGGACGGCAAGGATGGAGGACTGCTGCAACAACTTTTATTATCCAGTCAGCACAAACCAGCAACTAGTTTTACCTCAGGGATCACACAATGTTTACACTGATTGATAGATTCAGTTTATTGCAGTTTATCAATATTTTGTTAGCCATCTGAGAGACTGTTTCTGCTACAGTGTGACATGTATGAGCTCATCAAAAGGAACCAGTTTGTGTAGCTTGTAGTAGAAAAATTATTTGGAGAAATGACCCATGTTCTCAGAATTATTATTATAGTCGCTATTTTAAAATAGAATAACCAGCAGTAATCAATATGCTGAAGGATGGAAGAAAAGTGGCTACACACATTATCTTCATTAAATGAAAAGTTATATTAGTTTTGAGAAATGTAATGTAAATTAAAAGAAATGATCAGAATGCAAATCAGTAAAATAAAGATATTTTAAATTAAGTCTTGGTGGTATGTTTATTGAATGTTAGAAGGGAACTTTTGCAGTAGAAATAATCAGTAGTTGGGGTTAGGGTTAATTAATAAATAAATAAAATGTGAATACAAAATTAATAATGAGAACAATAAAGAATCCTTGTAATGCTATTGTAGTCAAAAACGATCTCCTGTAAGGCAAGGCAAGTTTATTTGTATAGCACAATTCAACAACAAATTGCTTTACAGAGACATTAAAACGTCACACAGTAGAAAAAAAACATGATTTAAAGTTTGAACATACAAGAAAGAAAAAAGATAAATTAAGTAGGTAAAATATGATCAAGTTTTGAAGCTCAGGCTTTTTTTTGAAGCTCAACTTTTTAATTCTGAAAGATGTTTGCCAATACACGGTATTATTAAAGGAAAATCACACCGCAGTGAAGCATGATGGGAGTAGTATTAAATGGATGGGAAAACAAGTAGTCTCAAATCTCAAGTAATTGTGTCAGAAAAAAAAATGTGTTACATTAATATACTTATTCACAGAAACAGTTGATACTACAATAAGAGCATTGAGTGCTTTCATAAAGAATTGGGTGAGATGTCAGGGATTTTATCTGTCTTTACATATATATATATATATATATATATATATATATATATATATATATATATATATATATATATATATATATATATATATATATATATATATATATATATATATATAAACTTGAATTGCATTAACAGTTCCCCAGAACTGCCACTAGGTGGACACTGCGACGAGCTCATGTGTTTCACAAGAACAAGAGGTCCGGACGTGCTGGTATTTACCTGTGCAAGCTAGATGGTAGTTTGCAAACATATATATATATATATATATATATATATATATATATATATATATATATATATATATATATATATATATATATATATATATATATATATATATATATATATATATATATATATATATATATTATTTCTAAACTCATTTTATTATTAATAATTATTGCTCCTTTTCTGGGGGAGAGTGTTATAAAAATCACTTGTCGAACAGAGCGTGACCATGAGTTATTCTCCAGCACTTCTGTGGCCTGCCTTCTCAGAGACCATCCATCTCTAAACTCCCAGGGACCAGTACAGGTAGACTACCTCCACAGCAGTAGCTCAGCTGGATGATTGTTTTAATAAGCCAGCTTATCAAACCGGACTAAACAAGACCGCACCAGTCATCAATCACTTGTGTTTATTTGAGCCTTGTGGCTTTAAATTCATTCATTTTTCATGAATGAATTTCACTCATTCGTTTTCAATTCCTCAGATTTGCTGTGGGAAATGTGACAACAGAGTTATGTGAAGGACCGAAAGATGGGCTGTCATGCTTTTGAATCTTCAGCAGCTCACTGCCATTTATCCCCAAAAGTGAGTCTATACGGTTTCTCGTTTAACTTTGACCTCACTCGGTCAGTGAGACGACCTCATTTCTCTTTGCAGAAGAGAGCAGAGAATAAAAACAAGTGAGCTGTGAGGGAGGAAACGGTTTCCTGCAGCTGAAGGTGTCTCCACAGCGGATGAAGTGTTCTGGGATAAAACTGTGACTGTGTTGTACCCACTGCTGTTCTTTCCCTAGACGTGTCATTACATGCTTCCATCAGTTGATGGTGCTGTGCAGACATCTTGTGCTTTTGTTGACTATAAAACTCACAAACGTTTTGAAAACCAGAGTCAAAGACTCTGCAGCCTCTAGAGGCTCTGGGATCACCGCTATAGATGGAACCTCTTCATGACATAATGATGCTGAGTTTTCAGAGATGCTTAAAGAAACCTTCCTGTTAATTGGGCTGAATAATTCTGTGCAACTATATCTGGCAAAATAGGACCACATCAAGCACCGATTTGATTTATAATGTGACATATACATTTTTTTAGTGCATCATGTCGGAGTTTATATCTGCTATCTAGTGACAGGATTCTTAAAATAAATGAATAGCCCTGTACAGTACATCTTTGTAATGCGTAACTGCCTAGTAAACCAGAGGATCGAGAGCCTTTGGAAATGTGGGTCTCTGTCTTCTTCTTAATGGACAAAACCGATCCGGCCAATCACACCGTCACTTTTCCAACATTTTTTTTTTTTTTTTTTTGCCGTTTGGTTCATGCTTTGTTGAATAAACAATGCGAATGCTAAATGAATGAGGACTTTCTGTTACCAAACCAAATTAAATGCTTAATAGTGAAGAAGTGGGAATAATTGAATATATTCAATAACCAAGATTATTTGGTGGGTTATATAACACATACTAGTGCCATGTTTTACATGTTTAAAGTCACATCTGTATCATATTACATGCTTTGATGCCCTTTTCACTGTTTGAGTGTGTGATATGTGTTAATAGAGTTGAAAAATATATAAGTGCAGACATACACATGTAACAATGCCAACAGGCAACTGATCCTATATTGATAAAAATGTCCCTTCAAAGTTAAATATATACCATAATTTGATTCTTTGATCCCCTACGACTGCAATCTAAAGATAATTGACCATACATCGCTTTATATTCTCTCCTTTTTCTTACTGTTCATTCTCGTTGTTCATTTTCTTTTGATACTTTTCAGTCTAAAATGGCATAAAATATTGAGAGAGAAACACTGAACAACATAACTGGTTTTGTAGTGACAAAACGTGGTGTTATATGAAGGAAAACAGTGCAGAATTGAGCTGACTTCAGACCAGGTGTGAGGGAATCGTTTCCTCTTTGATAGAATTTTTCTGTACGTCTCGATAAACTGTGCCTCTTGCTTGTTGGAGCGGAGGAATTTTAAACAAAGCGAGGATGTGGAGGCACGCTCGGTGGCTTTCATGCTGTTTAAGTGTCTGGGATAAGCAGGTGCGGAGGTGCTCGTTTCAAAGGCTGGAAGATCTGAGGGGCAGATGAAAGCACCCGTGTCAGTCCGAGGATTAAGAAAGGAAGTGCAAACATTCATAGACAGCAACGACTATTTTTCACATTTGATTTGATGTTTTTGTCTGTAAAGTCTGATCAGAACTCTTCAAATCACTTTGGAGGGAGCAGCTGTGGCAAATATACTGTCACGGAGTGATTAAGCTCCTCTTTTTTTATTTATTTTTTTTAATTTTCAGTGTTCTGTCTAAAGTCTTTTCATCCATCAAACTGCCAGCTCCAGCCCCAAAGTTTCCTCTATACTCTCCTCAACCCCTCTGTTAAGTAATTAAGAACTAAGACGTCAAATACATACTCTGCCGACTGCAGCACAGACAAACCTTTCTTTGGGACTTTGTGAGTGGGAAAGAGAGGAGAAAAGTGGCATCCTCTACAACAGAAAGACTTCAACAAAAAGATAAACCAGATGTGCGGTTGAGGGATGAAGAGAGAGGAAGAGGATGTTGCTTGAAACACAAGGCTGTAATTTGCATTTGCTATCTACGAGGGCAGTCTCCCTGGCTGGGATCTGACTGTAGCTGTATGGCCAAGAGGAAGCAAACAGGAAGGAGGAAGTGGTAATCCTCTGATAGAATCACTCTTCCCCTGACCTCTAGGGCTCATCCTGCTCGTAAGCAAATGGAGCCCTTAATTACATCAAACCGTTTCCCAAAGTCTTCCCCAGTCCCACAGGCCGAGCCTCCAGGTTTCGCTAAACATGTGTGTGCGCCACTGACTCATGCACGGGACATCTTGTTTTAATCGAAACATATATGCGCCTGTAGCTTAAATTGGGATGTTTATGGAATCTGCACCTGCTTCTGTTTTTACCCACAGAAAATAATGTCCTATTGCACGTCCACACGCCATGACATTATATCCAAGTTCATCAAGGTATTCACAAGAAACATATGTCAACCAGGGCTTCAGTCACTGCAGAAGCTGCGATCACTTTGTAAGAGGACTGAAACTCCTTAATGCGTGACTGTAACAAAAATACTGAAATTTCCTTTCATCAGAGACTAATAGCGGCAATATGTGAGTTTGCCAGCCACATACGATGTCTCCATCCATACATGGAGGGGCTGCCGTCCACATGTTTCAGACATACATCGACTTGCCAAGTGTCTGTCTCTGGAGGAATAAACAACGTTTTCATACACGACACTGGAATCTGATTTGCTCTCTGGATCAAAGGAAGGGTCTGGGAGCTCGAGGCTCCAGGTTTGGCAGTGATGTAATCCCGTCAAGGCAATTAGTGTTTGAAAGAAAAAATGCTGATGAAAATCAAAACGAGAGTGTTTTTGCTCATCCTGCCCTTGAAAGTCCAAGCAGCCAACCGCAATGTGAACTGCTGTGTGGATTACTGAGCGTATAAAGAGATTTTATGCAGTGTGGGTGTATGAAGTGCATATAATCACGGGTCATATTTACAGAACCCTGACGTTCAAAAACCCAAAACCAAAAACACAGCAAAAGTTTGCAAAAGAACACAATTTTCAGGAAGTGCAACAGAAGAGCATAAATCATTACAGGATTTTGCAAAACAACTTGTCAGTAAACACAACACATGCAAAAATAGAACAGTTTTATTTCCGAAATGTTTTTTTTTTTTTAAATACCCTTAAATTTGGATAAATTAATTAACCCTGACCGAACTGGCTTTATTCTAGACTTGAATTCCATTAGATCGGATGTGTTGCTAAGTCTGCTCTTGTTTACCAACCTCCCTGTAACGACCCCAGTATTCACATTTAAATTACTTGCTATTGTCTTAATAGATGTTAAAAACTGCCAGAATTACCAGTAGAAATCCTCCAGGCAGAGCAACTTCCAAACCAGCATGGAAACTGTTCCAGAAATCATAGTTTTACTCAATAAAAGCTTAGCGAAAAAAACTCTCCAGTGGATATGGAGGCACCATTTGACAGCAGCCTGCCTTTAAAGAAGTTTAAAAGAAGTTTCTCTTTCTGTGCTCTCTGTTGTTGTTGCGTTTCATATATAAATACAGAGAAAGTAACATAAGGAGCACAAAAAATATTCATATAACTAAAGAAGGGAAAGCATTTCTTGTCTTTTCCACAAAGTGCCAACAGTTTAAACATGTGCAGGATGGTGCTGAGTAAAAACTGCACGTCAGATCCACAAAGCTCCCTCTGAGCCTATAGGGGCTGCCACTGAGAAAATAAACAAAACGCGAAATCTATTGCTCCGGCCACTTTTTGTCATCTTTATCACAGGATCACCTTCCTGTTTTTTGAGTGCCGCCAGCTTCGATAACACAGGCAGGTTCTCAACATGTTTGCAAACATCGCCATGTCATTATCTCCTCTCTGATCGCATTCAAAGCGACGCGACCCTGCAGACGGAACCACAGTTTAGTCTCGATGCGTCAAAGGACTACTGGAGGTATGTTGCAGAGCTATTGTTCACGCACAACGGCGAGGAGAGGGGATCCTGGTTTTCAGGGATGCTGTACAGAGTGACAGGATAAGAGCAGAGGTTTTAAAAGCGGAGAATCAACAAGCTGATTGTGTGCCCACATGTCTGACACGAGGCTATCAGGGGTATGAAAGGCCTCAAAGGCGGGCGCGGTAATCTTGAAAGAAGCTGGACATGTTGTGCTCATTATGTCCCGCAAATATTCTCGGAGCTTGATGTTTGAGGCCCTGTGTCAGACGCCATGGATGAAACGATCAAATGGAGCCTGAGATAAAAGTGTGGCAGAGGCCAGGAAACATTTATCAGGCACACTGTCTTCGGAGGATGGAAATAGAGAGAAGGCTCTCAGATGAGTGATTTAAAAGGTGGCTCGGGCTGCGGATAGTCAGAGCAATGATGGACTGTGGAAACGGCGGGATTTGAGTTAGTGTATGTCCACAAATGTCAGAGGCCTTTGGCGTCTGAAGAGGTTTAAAGCATTTTTTCTCTTTTAGACAGAGATGGAGTGTGGAGAGGAACGCTATAGCCCCAGTCTTCCCCTGGGTACGGGTGCCACTCCACGCCCCTCCCCCAACCCAAACTACACCTAACCAGGTGGCAAACTATATCTCCCTGCAATTTGTGGCAGCTCATCCTCTCTTGAGGTAATCTAAGCTCGCCTCATATGGAATCCAGATCAGCCTGCACATGTGATAAATACGACTTCATGCATGTTCACGCTCTCTCCTTGCTTGTTTGATCCTGCATTTTTCTCTGCATGTCTGTGTGTGCTTGCAACGCAGATACACTCATGGGACTGTATAGACTTTGTGAAACTCCCTACAGACCTCCTATGGGTGGTCCTAGTAGTCAAAATTGCTCCTGATTGCAAAGTCCTGTTCGGAAAAATGTTCAAAGGTGCCGAGCTCTTTAAACTACTCAGCGATTATGAGCCAATCACAAACCTATAATCTACCACCAACCCAGTGGTACAACATAGTTAAGGAGGTGTTCTGTGTCATTTTCTCAGCAGATGATGTGAAAGTTGAAGGAGGAAGATCAGTAAGCATAAAGACAGAAAGAAGAGGCCACTTCTTCAAAACACGTGTGGCCTCTTAAACAGCAAACTCCAAAGAAATAAAGCATTTACTGTGTGTGTTTGATTTTCTCATTTCTGGATCTGTGCAGTAGAAATAAGGGGAACTCCACATACCTCTTCGATTTTATGACCCTCAGCAGCTATATTGTGCAAGACACAGACATACAATCTGCTTTTGATGACAACTCTTCAACATCAGAGCAAACTGTATCTTTACCATCACACACACAGTTCTCTTTGTTTGTACTTTATGAATCCTCTTATGTGCCAGAAAAAAAAAATCCCTCCATAATCTCTCTTCTCCCTCCACTTGCAGTAACTGTTATTCTTGATCTGTTGTCAAGCAGAGTGGACTGCCAGAATTAGGGACTCAGACGACAGGGTGTTTTCCTTCATATTCACCAGGAACAATTACTGCAGGAAGTGAGCGGCTGCTCAGACAAAACAGTGCCCAAATTAATTTCAAATGTATTTTGGGGGCAATTCCACAGATCAGCCTTCCTGCCCTCATTTGGCGCAGGAGCTCTGTTGTGTACCCAAAAAAACTCAGACCTCAAAACTTAAAAGTGAGATTAGATGAGAGCTGCAGGAAGGGGAGGACAGTTTGTGTGTTTGTGAATATGCGTGACTGCGTGTGTTGGTATAAATGTTAAAAAAGAAGACATCTTAGAATACATTCCCACAGGAATGAGGCTCTCAGACAAGCCAATGTCATTATCAGGCCTACAACAAAGTGAGGGTGTGGTGATTTAAAGACAGAGGGCAGATATAATGGCTCTACATGACCACAAGTAACAATTATGAACCCCTGCCATGCTGACTTGTGAAACGACATCTTCAAATTATTATAATCGCTGAAAGACACACGATGAAGAGATCATTACCAGTCTGAAGACCCCACTGTTTGTTTTATAAACCTGTTTCCAAGTTTGTATACTTTGTCATTTAAAAATAAAAACAGAATATAATAGGAGTCAATATAAGTTTGTGTGCAGGGTCCCACCTCAACCACTCCAATCACATCCATCCATCTTCACATGAAGTCTCCCATGCTTCCCCTCTTCTACTCCCACAAAGTCACAAAACACACACAAAGTCCAGGATGAAAATATATAACTGTCTCACTAACATCCTCAAGTCATCTTGTCAGGTATTGCTTCATAATTTGATCAGTAAATTGTTGTGGTGTCTGAAGGGGTTTCATACATGAAGCCATTGTGTTAAATCAAAAGTGAATCTTTTACACTATAAATTAGTTTTACATTTTATATTGAAAATGAAAACTTTATCCAAGCACTTTAATATATTTTTAAGTATGTTTGTTAGGTTTAAGCACGTAAACTACCCATACTATATAAACTATATAGTTTCACAGGAGGGATGAATAAAATATGATTAAACGGAAAGAAACCTCACACTGAATCATATCTCTTAACAAACACTATTTATTGTCCATTAACAGGGTGCAGTTATTTTCACTATGGGCATGACTTTACTGTTATATCTGGTAAAAATCATCACTATATTTAAATAGGTTGTGAGAAGTTACACAACTTTGACCATCTTTTGTTGCTGCTGTCACAGCTTCTTTTGAAATATTGTGCTGGTTTCATACCATCCATTATCTATACCCGCTTGATCCGTTTCCGGGTCACGGGGGTCTGTCGGAGCCTATCCCGACACATATCAGGCGAAAGGCAGGGGTCCACCCTGGACAGGTCGCCACTCCATCCAGGGCCACATACAAACAACCAATCACACTCACATTCACACCTAGGGAGAATTTAGAAAGATCAATTAACCAACCCTGCATAGTTTTTGGACTGTGGGAGGAAGCCGGAGTACCCGGAGGGAACCCACGCAAGCACGGGGAGAACATGCAAACTCCACACAGAAAGACCCACCGGGCCGGGAATTGAACCGGGAACCTTCTTGCTGTGAGGCAACAGTGCTAACCACTAAGCCACCGCCTGGTTTCATACCCAACAGAATAATACATATGTTAAAAAATTAATACAATTTTAACACTAAATATGTAGCCTTTTTCTGAATTTCAGTCACATATATTACATTTAAAAGATTTACAAATAATTCATCCTCTTTAATGGTCATTTCATAGTAGCCTGGCCAGCCACAACCGCTGGGTTTTTATTTTTTTTCCTCATTCTTGACTTACTTATTTCACGCAAAGTTTCAAACAAAAAAAAAAAAACAAACAAATGGTGACAGAAAAAGTCATGCTGACTTGTGTCAAATGTATGTAGACGTCTCTCAACTTTCGATTCATCAGAGAAAGGCCAAACAAATGAAAATGTCAGTCTTTTAAGTGAAATATTCAATTTTTACACTTCATTCTCCTCCCAGCAGGCCTTTATTTTTCTCTGGTAGGTCACGTATTTGAAACGCTCCTGTCGCTCTTGGCCACAACAACCATCAACACCTACACTGTGCTGGTTTTCTTGTTTGAGTTGCACATGATTTTATATTCCTGTGAAAAGTCAGGCAGGCCCCCGCAGGGTAGAAGGAGAATCTCCCGTTTCTGCTGCATGAAACAGTTTTGACATACACGCACACACGCTCCTCTGGCCTGCAGGATCTCACAGGACAGGTGATATCATCACCCCCCCCCCCCCCCCCCCCCCCCCCCCATATTTTTTCAAGATGACAGCTCTTTTTTCTCAAAGTTGCTGTGACAGTTTGGAATTTGAAAAACATGGGAAACTCCAGAAAGTGGAAAGACAAATGGCTGTGGCTTTACACCAGCAATTACAGCCAGTTAACACCCATATGATGACTGTTTGTATTTTTATTTACGCAGACCAGGTTGTGCTTGTTTACGTACACGGACACATCTCCTCCAGTCCACCAAGCTGTGCCCGCATGAATCTATGATCTTTTCGGCTGTTATGGGCAGACTGAGTGAGTGTGAAAATGAGCAAGTGCCTCCATTACGGTGGCGGCTCTGGCCTACTAACAGTAGCACAGTGTTTAATCCAGCCGCCCGCGTCAGGAAATTGCGATGGCGATGGAGGGAAAGTTATCCTTCACACACTGGGTGGAAATAGATGGTGACAGTGACACATGAAAGGCAGGGCTGAGGTTTGGAGCTGACGTCACGGCAATCAACGTTTAAAGCAACCAGGCCTCTCAATGAAAGGAAGCCACACAGAGCAGCCCACAAGCATTTCACAGAGGAGCAGTCTGGGATTGGGTACCGCAAGCGGTTTTGTGTGCACACAGAGTGGAACAATAGGCCTCCACAGACACACAGAGGCATGCATAAGATCCTGCACCCTTGGATATCTCTGTATACATGTCCAAACACTTGCTATAACACAGTGTGCACTCAGACACATGTCCCAGGTTAAAATGTTTCACCCTCTGGGGGGCTTTGTCAGATTTGCATCAACTCAGTTAAAACTCTCAGGCTGAGCTGAGAGGCCTGAAAATATGTACCTCAAGTAATCTCACGGGCCTCAGCATCTCTTCATTAACTTCACCCCTCACACACGTCACTCAGGCACAAGCACGTACAGGCATCCCATACACCCCCGTCTCTGCTCCTCCACCCTTCCTAAACACACCCAGTATCACTTTGGAGCCAACCAGCAGATCCCACATTTTTCACCGCAGAGCTGTGGATTAGAAGAGAAGGCATTTCCCGAGCGCTCTGCGGCTTATGTGATGACATGATTGTCATTCGGTTTAATTCCCATTTGATTCCTTCTTGCCTAATTCTACATCTACAATAAAGCACAGTGAGATGCTAAATACCAGATTTTTTTTTTTTTAAAGTGAAGCTCCTGTACAGACATGTTCCTCTGGAAAGGTATTTATGTTTTTATTGTCAAGATGAAAGACAGATTGAAAATTGGTCTCAACAGCTGGTTTCTTTTAGTTGGAGAGAGTGCACATACGTGAAAAAAATAAGAGAAAAATGTCAGTGGCCTTACATCTCTATACATCTATATCAGTCACAGAACGGAGCCTCCTGGTTTTGGCTTCTGCCCGGATAAAGTTGGAATGAGAGCTGGTGAACTTTTCCTCAGATATATATTACTTCCATGCTGAACTAGAGGCATGATGTCGGCCCGCTTTCAAGGCCTCTGAGAGTGTTGCGTAAGCTCCGAATATCTTCCTCTCTGATCTTTGCTACACTGATCCGCTGATCCATCTGTCACGTCTCTATTAAGTTTCAGGGCAAGTCTGGGAGTCTGAAAGTTAAACTGGAGGCAAAAAAAAAAAATAAAAAATTTGGACACACCTGTGAGAAGGTGGTGGCGCAGGAGGTATGGAGGGAGGGAGGAGAAGAGGAAGAGATGGGGGTGGAAAATTCTGTGTGGATGGAGAGATCAGAGCGGTTTGGTTGGGCCCTTCATCTATCAGTCCTACTGACTTTGCTTACATTTGAAGACAAAAGTTGGGGAGACGGGGCTTTGCAGATGCTTTGTTGTTGGCTTTTGTATTCTGTGATCTCCATTACCTGAGGGCAGGGCAATTACGCATCTTTCATGTTACAGAGCGAGCATGGCATCTGTTATTTCTTCAAACAGCGGCAATTGACACAAAATGAGCATTGCATTTTTGTTCTTTTACGACATCCTTTATTCTACTTTAGTCACCTAATGTAAAGGCAGAAAAAAAACAATCTATGTAATGTTCATTTGTTTGTAGTACGGGAAGGATAAAAAGCCACGTCTCGGCACTGATGAGGAAGCATCTCGTGTGGTTTCAAAGAGCTGCTGCGACGGCTGTGAGGGTTTCTGCTGGCCATCACAAATGGGCAACAGCTCTGTCCTCATACTGGAAATTACAAAATGGGAGTGGAACATTCATCTTTATGCCGGGGAGGATTTGTAATTTGCTGTAATGGCTGACACATGTACACGCCGTCAGCACGCCCCTGGCGATGGAAATCTGTATCTGTGGTTCACACAGGGATGCGGCAGCAGAGCACACCTGCAGGCGCACCAGATGGAAAGGCTGTCTGGACTGCACACGCGAATGCATATGCACATGAGCGTACGCACGCAGGCGCGTTATTCAAGCTCGATCAGACATATTCAGACGTGGTTCACACTTTGCATTTGTTTCCTCAACTCTGCTGCCTGTTTGTTTCTTTAATCCCGCTGTTTATATTTCTGGAGCCAAACCCGTCAGTATAGCTCCAAACTGGAGCAATTAGCAAGAGAGAAAAGCAAATAAAATATCTGATGAAAGCGAGGCCTGGATGCTGACCTCGTTCTGAGCGATTGTGCCCCTCGCCAGCAGACAGTCATTTCTAAAGCTGTGAATTCCTCAATGCCAAGCTGGCCCCTGTTTCAATGCATTCACAAAAGGCCGTTTGTGTTTCAAAACATATCATTATTCTATATTTGCCAGGGTCATGTTAGAACCCACAGAGAGCTTTGTTAGAGCTGGAGGCGGAAACCGCAATCATTGGCTTTGTGTTGCTTAACTTCATAAAGTTTCTATACTGCTGAAAGGAAAAGTTTGACATGTTTTTGGACATGGGATTATTCGGTTTTTGTCAAGATTTTAGATGAAACCACCGGTACCGCTCTCATATCTTCATGCTGAAGGTATAGAGAGCAGTTCCTCTTCAAAATGGGGAAAGTGCAAGCCTGGCTCTGTCCAAGGGTAACATAATCCACCTACCGTGATCTTTTAAGCTCACTAATTAACATTCTTATGGATTGCTTGTTTAGCCTGTACAGAAACTGAAGTGAAAAACAGTCATTTATCATAGGCAAAAGTGACTCTTCAAACTTTACCAGTCTCTAACAATTTTATATACGTCAATATTTTTATAATATAAATGTGGTTATTTCTGTATTATGAACATTAATCAATAATAATCCAATATATATGAGTGACAAAAGCATGTGAGCCTCAACATTTTGAGATGCAAAGAAGTCACGTTTGGATTACCAGTAGGAGATCTTTAGAGGATCCATCTCTCTAGCTCTCCACACTAACCCGACTCACCTTGAGGGACAAGAGTACAGTATAGAAGTCACATAAGTATGTGAGGCTCTTTGCTGTATGGCTTTGCCTTCAGTACCATCTCAGCCCATCCAGAAACTGCACCAGCCAGGCTTTAGTGCTCCAACATGAAACTGGATCCTGAGCTTCCTCTCAGGGTGTCCTCAGGTAGTCCAGCTGGGCCCTCATGTCTCTTTCACAACAATCCTGCACATTAGTACATCCCAGGCTGGCGTACCGAGCCCCACTCTCTACTCACCCTTCACCCACAGCTATATACGTGCATACAACAGAAAGACCATCATAAAATCTGCAGATGCCACAACAGTGATTGAACTGATTTTAAACAAAGGCGAATCAGCCTTTGAGCATAACAGCAGTGGAAAATCTGGTGCTCGGAGAACAAAAACCAAGGATGTGATCATTTGACTCAAGGAGATCAAAGACCGTCAGCAGAGGTAGCATGAAATGGACATCTCAGTTCAGGTTCCTGTCGCGGACCACCTGCCATGGTGGTTCATGGCAGGCGTTTTCCCCTTTTTATGGCACCTCCTGAGAACATAAACAAAAAAACAAAAAAAAAAACGGGTGTCCCCCAACAGGTGCTATTGATGTTCTACTGGTCCAGTGATGCGAGCATTCTGACAGAAAAGTGGGGTATCAAGCATTTGAGCAAAATGTTCTTCAGTGGGTTTAATCAAGAGCACCGAAAAGCACCGGGGTGCAGCGTGCCACCTTGGAGAACAGCTATAAAGCATCCTGCCTCAGAAAGGCCCCCAGCATCAGCTTGGATCCCACATATCCATGTCAGTGTTTCTTTGATCTCTTCCCATCTGGCAGGAGTTACGAAGGCTTTCAAGTGTCTTCCTCCAGAGTTAAGAACATTAAAAAAAACAACAACAAAAAAGCACCAATTCACAAAATTTAGTTAAGTAAAGTGGATAATTTCCTTCATCTAAACCAACGTTCTCCAAACAAGGTCCTCGAGTGCCACCGGGATACATGCTTTAGATGTTTCTTTTCTCCAAGACACCTGATACAAATGACTCAGGCGCTATCGACTTGTGGTGAAGGTCGGTTAATGAATCAAGTGTTCTGGACCAGAGACTTAAAAACGTTTTTTGTGGACATTAACAAATGAAAGTTCATTAGATTCATTTAAAACAAGCTGGCTTGGGGGAGCAAAAGAAAATGTTTCAGTGTTAGAAATGTATCACAGGAGGATTTATCACGTTGTTGAGTCTGTTTTGCTCCAACTGGTCCAGAACTACTTGCCATCATCGACTGACCAACTGCTTCTAAATAATGATTTTTTTTCTTCTTTTCTTTTTGACTACACAAACAGATTTTACTTTACGTCTTCATGTTGAGTTAGTTCACAGCCTCACCGCTGCTATCTACATGTTTGACGTATAAACAACAGAGTATCATCTAACTTCTGGCAAGAAATTAATAACTGAGGTTGCCAAGTGGATTTGTTATCTCCACAACTCTCTTTTAGACAGATTATCCATCCACCTCTCCACAATCTTTTTTTTTTTTTTGTTTGTATCATATCATCCTTTAAAACAGACGCCCTTGGTGCTGTTAGTCAGGTTCAAAGTATGATCTTCATCTCACTGCCAGAAGAAACTCTATACCTGCTCCAGCTTCACTGTCAGGGGAGCATCTCTGCGCTGATCCCATCTGTACTCCCCCCAAAGGTGACACACTCAACCTCTCACACTGTAGTTATGGGAACAGAGACACCCCAGTCGCAGCCGGGACCCCTCCTCACCTCAGGTCTTTTGTTTTGGAGCTGGTTTAGAGTTGACTCCCAGAGTGCAGGGAGAGTACAAGAGGTTTAAGAAAGATATCCTCAGGGCATCTGTTGTTCACAGTGCTGACTGAAATATTATCAGGGTTCAGAGGGGTAAAGAGGATTTTCCTCTTCAGGGTCAGCTTTCATTTTAGAACATGGTTGATCTCCCTTCAGAATTAAATGATCTGATTTTTTTTTTCTTATGCCACTGAGCTCTCAAAAAAGTAATAACTGAGCAGCTCGCCTAACCCATTCTGTTACAAAATCAAATATAATGCAGCTTTCTACAATTGCACATACATTTGAAAAACCCAAAAGGCACAACAGTGAACTGTTTATTTGGAGATGTGCAAAAGCTTTTCGCATGAATTTTCATATGTATGTCACTTGAAACTAAATATGAAGACTACTCTGTGTATATGAAAGGTGTTTGTCCTACAGCATGAAGGCTGAAGGGTGGAGACTTCCAAGATGGGTGGGCAGTGGGGTGTGATGGGGTGGGGGGATGTTGGAGACGCACAGAAGAGAAGGAGAGGACATCCCAGAGCGCGCAGCTACAATAAGCTGTATCTCAGCCGACTAAAGAGAAACGAGTCATATTAAAGACAACATTTTGTCAGTCGGAATTGTTAGAATAAACGCTTAAGGAATAGTTTAGATTTTATAGTCTATAGGGATAAAGATAATGAAGACCAGTTTTGACAAATTTGCCGCGGTGTTCTGCTGAGAAAAAAGTGATTCCTCATCGTGGCGCAACAGGTTCTGCTTTATATATTTAGCTTATATTAACTCCGATCCATGTAGGAGAAGGAAGAAGCATGGTGTCACCATTTCGGCCCTTTGGCACCGAGCAGGAGATCAACTCATGGGATGTAGTGGCTGCAGAGTCAGGTTCAACTTTGGAAAAGCGCTCTCCAAAGTCTCGCTGTTCTTTACCATGGTCCTAATCTTCACCTATTTCTTCTACTGCCTCACGGGATTTTGCGAGTCTGCTCCGAGAACGTTATACAGCCAGCAAGTGTCAGACAGGGACTATGACATTTCAGAAGATCGTCGCCGCATGTTGGAGGACGCGCGACTTTTCCTCGACCACAACCTCACAGCCTCGGAGGACGCAGAGCAGGTGGACGAGCTGCCGCAGCACGTGGTGGGCAGCGGGAAGGGGGGCGCCCCCAGCATCCCCGTGTCCAACACCTTCGGGACCAAAAGGCTTCCGCAGGCGATTATAATCGGCGTGAAGAAAGGAGGAACCCGCGCCCTGCTGGAGTTTCTCCGCATCCATCCCGACGTGAGGGCGTTTGGCGCAGAGCCGCACTTTTTCGACAGGTTTTATGAAAAAGGACTGGAGTGGTACAGGTAGGCACGCATGCAAAATTCTTTTATCTTTATTCCCAATGGAAAACTTTAATGAAGTTGCTAAGAAGAAATCTGAGGCTAGGATTAAATTCTTGGCACGGCCGGACCCGAGGAAACACATGAAACCAACAGTTCAAGTTGTTGTAAACACAGCTGATTGTTTTGAATCGGAGCAGTTTTTTTTGTTTGTTTTTTTTGTACATTTTTACAGCTTTTGATAACCTCTCAGCCAAAACAGGATGATGTATGTGAGGTCAGGCTGGAGGGGTCAAACTATAGGGCCAGTGATGTCCAATCACCTGAGCAGATGTGCGGATGCCTCCTGTCAATAAAAGAGGCAGCAGAGACGCTGCAAGACCGATATACTCAGACCTCCTTTAGACAATATTCCCCCTATGCTGAAGTGTTGATCACAGGGCCAGCCAGGTCTCAGAGGAGCATTTCATCATCTTGACAGCCATTCAAACACCATTCACAACCCAAACTTCAACATGACATCCAGCATTAGCCCTCGCACATTGCTCCTACAGTGTGTTTTGCAGAGCAAAAACTTCCAGACATAACAGCGATTATTATCATATGCCATCAAATTAAAAGTAGGTAATGCTTTTGCAATGATCTTGATTTTGGGGCATCGTTTCTGGGTTCTGCATGAGCTTCTGTTGCGGTGGCTGCAGCTGATTTGGGGGTCACCCTGCTGACTAGAGGAGTCATTTATATTTGGGTGTAGCTTAGGCCCTTAAACAGGATTTCAATCTAGATAAAGCTGGTCATGATCATCTCCAGATGTCCTACAAGCTTCTGAATATGATCCCAGCTGAGCTCCAATCAGTGTGACAAGACAATACTATTCTGGGACCTCAGAGCAAGAAAGATGCCACGGGGTAAGAGGGAGGTTTTCCAGGATGAAGAGCACTGATAAAAAAGCTCTCCGTGGACTCAAAGATGTAATTTCATCCTCTCTCTCCATTTTTCCCAGCCCTCTTAGCTGTATTTTAACTGGGAACATGAGGCCACATGGAAACAATTTTGCCACTGACAATTTTAGCATTCTGCTAAATTCTTTTTTCTTTACTCTCTCTCTCTCTCCTATGCATGCTAGCCCTTTTCTCCCTTGCATAATAATACTGTTTAACACTTTTAACCTCTTCTCTTTCTCTGATTACCACCCTTGCATCCCATCCTTCTTCATATGTTCTTCCCTTTCATTTCATTCATCCTCCTCTCAACACTGTGCCTGTCTTCTTTCCACAGCAGCTCCCTTCTACAGAGTCATGTAGAAGAGGAAGTCCTTGTGTGAAAATACCAGTGGTAGACCTGGGGCTTGTTTTAATGTGCGCTTTTGTGTGTTTTAATTAGCCCGGCTGCTGCTGGTAACCTGTTATTCTTTAATGCTGCTGTTTTTCTGGTGCTGTGACTCAGCAGCACCACTAACAGAGGCAGTGAAATAGATCAGCCATGAAGCGATGGCTTCAAAACAAAAACAAAATAACATGTCCACATGCAATATGGCCCTTTTTTGTACACAGAGGTGGTCCCATGTGGGACAGATATATATATATATATATATATATATATATATATATATATATATATATATATATATATATATATATATATATATATATATATATATATAAACTCATGCATTGGTATTATATTTGTTGTTGAAGTTTCCTGCCCCATCTGCAGTTTTAAAAAGCAAATACCTGCCCTCCTTAAAAAAGACTGAACCACTCAGACAATGTACAGGATCTTTAGTTACTGATTCTCAAAATGAAAGAGAATGCACTCTGCAATGTATATGACCATTTTACTACAACAAAGGGCTCTGTCTACGCTTTGATTGCAGTACGACGTTTCTCTCCAAACAGGCCAGTAAGGTCAGCCATGTCCATGTCAGAACCAACCAGACGTGGAATGACAGCTTCAGAAAAGAGAAAAGTTTACTCAGAAAGCCAGGATTTGAACCACATTTTGTTACAAGTATCGAATCAAAGACTTAGTGTTTGGTGAGCCAAGAGAGTGTCGCTTTGTTCAAGGAGAACATTAAGACGCTTTTTGACCAAGCACTCTCTCAAGCACTAAAGTACAAACATGTTATTAATTTGAAAAGGAATAAAAAAAAAAAAAAACTGAAAATGTCTTCCAAATTTTTTCTTCACAGAGCTATCAAATGCTCTTGTACAAGCTTGTGAAACAGTGCAAGCCTTCATCTGAAGGTCCCGTTTTGCCAGACTGGGTGGTAGAGGCGGCGGGTAAACTGTGCTCATGGCTTTAATCTGGACCTTTGACTACTTGTCCGCATAGAATATGGATAATTCAATCAATTTAAGTATTATTAATCCCTTACTTCTGCGACTTAAACACCAAGACAGGGATAACCTTTATATAGTTCAGCCATAACCAAAGCAAAGACCGTATCCAAACGCCACGTGAGAATCTGACGACCGTTTAAAAAATTGACAAACAGCTGCAGAAAGACAAGTAGTGTCACACTATTATATCTAAAAAAATTAACACTGTCATAGTCCAGTTCTTTGGATGCAGAAGCAAACACAAACTGAGGCAGACAGAAGCAGATGGAGGAGATTTGAGCATTGTCACATTTTGAGTGATTTTCTGTCAGATGCTGCACGCTGGAGACGTTTCACGGTCTCAGCCGTGCTCTCCCGTGTATTCCAGCATAACTGTCCTCTGCGAGACGAGCTTGGACCTTGTTCTCGAGTGTTTCCCATTACTTTTATCTGCCCGATCAAGTCAGTCTCATTCTCTTCCCCTCTCCGCCCTGTCTGCCTCTCCATCCTTCTCCCCCGTTTGCATGCGTGCATGTGAGCCCACTACAGGAATGGAAAAGCCACAGTCAGTGTATTTAAAATAAGGCAAAGATTTAATGATTTTGTGTGTGTGTGTGTGTGTGTGTGTGTGTGTGTGTTTCTCTTTTTATGGCTTCCATGGACTGATGAGTTTCATATGGGACTTGAGAGCCACCACAGAAAACTGAAAAACCTCATTTTTCCGTGGCACAATGGATCTGACTGTCATGGGCTTGTCTGCATGGCAGGGTTGAATAAGTGAAGGGTGAATTATTTCTCGTGCCATAAGAAAAAGAACGCGCTTATTTTTGTTGAACATGATGATGTTATGTTAATAAAAACATATATAGAAAGCTATGAACCCTTTCATATTTCAAAAAGTAATTTAATTTTGAAGTAAAAAAAAAACAACAACCCTGTTTAACAGTCTCATTAATCTGTTTAGAGTTTATCAACAGGCTGAGCCACAGTCTTGACATCAAAAGCCGAGTTTGATTGGATAGCAATTAAAGCGTAGTGTAAATCATATAAGGGCAACAGCACAAGGGCAAGAAGAAATGCGAGCGTGGCAGAAAATGAAATGATCGTTGACATGGGACATAGATTTATGCAAATATGGCAGGAAAACGATGACAGCAGGTGATAACATGGGGGCGTCTGCCAGTCTTTGGACCTTGTTTTTAATAACATGGTCAAGGTTTATTAGATCAGGATGAGGGTGATCTTATGATGTATTTCATTAAATTGCATTTTTATTTAAAGTTGTGTTTGAAATCTGTTACAAAATATTGAGAAAAAATATGTTTTTACTACATTTATTAAAAATACTAACATGAGCAAACCATGAATACCATTTTGATCAATAGTTTTTTTTTTTAATAAAACATCACCATGAGTATGAATGCAAAATGACTTTATAATATCTATTTTCCATAATCCACAGTTAAGGTTCTCTCCTGTTAATTTCTATCTTCATATTTCAGTGTTCTGAAACTGAAAAAAAAAAAACAGGGGGAAAATATTGTTTTGCTTTCCTTTTGTCATGTACAGGTAAAACTGGTAAGACAACAATAATTCAACGGGTTAAATACTTGAATCCATTTAAAACAATGGGAAAACAACCACAGCATTTCTACGATTAAATCAGATATCTATGCATTAAAAAAAATCCTATCGCCAATAAATTTAAGTTTTAAAGGTTTAAAGGATCATGTTGATTTATTTGTTTGTCATGCTCAGCGTACTGCCATGTTCGTATGGCGTCCTTGTGTACCAAAGCTGACAAACCGTGAGCATTTTGTCCACCACTCTTAAATTAAGCAGTCACCAATAATCACCTTTGGGTGGTTTATGCCTGTACATTAAATGCATGAGATATGCCTGCCACAGCTGGGGATCCTGGGTCGTAACCTCCACCGCACTCTGACGTGCACCTCCCCAAATGCAACTACGCGTTGGTTCAACGTGGTCCTATTTTACAGGGAGCAAAAATGCTTCTTTCACCCTCAATATAAGGTATTGAGCTTTAATCATACACTTTTATCAGTTTTCTTAGACTGTGACAAGTTTAACTTAAAAAACAACCTTTTACAGAACATCCCTACGTTTATTTCAGCACCACCCAGGAGGTCAGATTCAAATACTTGCTCTGTCAGTCTGGATTTTTTGACAGCTGAGATGGTGGAAATGGACTCAAATGGGCAAAGGGCAACGTTTTCCCCGGCTAAGGTGATTTTCCCGACACCTCATTCTATGCACAGCCCTGAGGCCATTAGTGACGGAGTCTCGACACGGCTGATTGGTGTAACAGACCTGGAAGTGGTCCCTGCTGTGTTGAGTAGTACTGTGTTTTAATGGTGGTGGCTTTTGGCTGAAGTTGGGTGTAGGTAATGTTATATGGTTCGAAAAAGCCCACACTCACACCCCATATGGTGAGAATTATAATAATTTGAGGCGGATTGTGGTTCATTTTGGGGCGCCTGCAAAATCTTGTGGAGGTTTCAGTTGAGTCATTTTAGCTCTGCGCTGTAATACGTTGGTGAGGAAAATAGTGTGTGAAGAAATAATAGTTGTGTTCCCGTGGGCCAAAAAGAAATGTTTCTGATGCTCGGTAGTCATGCTCGGTTGGAGAAAAGAATAGCATGAGCCTGGAAAAAAACAAAAATCAATTGTTTTGTCACACATGGTCAATGATTACGGTGCATGAATTTATCCAGATCCACAAAAGAGCAAGTATGAATCCGGTTTCACAAGAATAATAGACAGAACTGTTCATAATTGTCTGATTTTCTCATCATAGTCAAATTGATAACCGCTGTATGTATGCTGACGTACATTAATGTTTTTTTCATATCTTCAAAATATTTGTGCCTCTTGGAGTTGTTATATGGTTAAGTGGAGAAAAAGATTGTTAACATCTGCTCTGCACTGAGAGAGAGTTTATTGAAAGAGGATAGCTGATCTTTTTCATCACCCCAACCAAGTCGTGCTTAAATCCTAAACTTAATCATGTGGTTTAGGTGCCTAATCCTAACCAAAATGTGAGTGAAAGTTAACTAGAAGTAAGAATCAAAAAGAAAATTTACAATGCAATAAAGTGCAAAAAGTATCATATCAGAAGGGAGATGAATTTATGCTGATTTGATGGAAGTCAAGCATCCAACTCCACTGCCACATCTTCAAGCACCATGATGTAAAGAATGTGTTGCCCAGCAACCAAACTGGATGATATGAAAGATGGAAAATACTGAAAGATGGCTACAAAGGCCCGATCATGCCCATCGTCGTGCTAAATTAGACATTTAAGGATAAAAGAGTTGCATGATTACGTCTCTTAAACCGAATTTCCTTCTAGATGAGTGTTCCCCAAGCCAAGCATAGAACGTCACTGCCCAGCATGTGTAAGATGTTTCCATGTTCCAACTTCACCCATTCAAAGGAGAAGACCAGGATCAAGAAAATCAAGGACCTGGACTGGGGAACGCTGGTCTAGATTACAGTGGTGGACCAACTTGCACCTGCCACCCCTAGAAGATTTATATTCAAGCTTTAAGATGTCTTTCTTTCATTCTCCTTATAATTTTAATATTTGCATTAAAAAAAAAACTCAAAAAATTAAGATCTCTTTATTACCATAACAGACTTTTCAATGAAAATGATCTCTTTCTAAATGCTGAAAGGAGACACACCTTGTTCCTGACTGCCATCCATGGAAAGTTAGATTAACCCAGCAGCTTGACTGAATTAGTTGAACATTTTGTTATTGTTGTTTTACGATTAAGCACAAGGCGACTTGAACATGGATTTAGTGCACTGCGCTGCAGGTTTAAACTTTGAACATTGTTGACTGCTTCAGAGATGACTTTTTATTTCTTGCACATTAAACCATTAGGTTACGAACGTGCTTAGAAGAGTTTCTTTTTAACGAAGGCAGTCATCAAAACAAAAACGCACTTTGGAAGGGAAATTAAATACTGACTTGAAATTTTTTTTGGAATATATTATGATGATTACTATTGGTACTCTGAGGTTTGGTATAACAATATTTTATGTACCACCAAGTCTAATCAGCCTTCCTGCTCTTGGTGGGTACCTCTGCTATTTGCATGTACTCAATGCTGAAGCCATTATTAAACGCTCCTGCAAGCACTGTGAGCCCCACATCCTGTGAGAAGTCCTAATTATAACTGGACGCGCATAGTCACTAATTAGGCATCGACCAACATAAAGTATTTCATTCTTTAATAGAGGACCACCCCCAGGGGGCCCCCTACCCTGGGCCCCTCACACAAACATTCACACATCAAAACACATCCATGATTTTGCACCCATGCAACCCACATGCTGTCCTGCATATGCACACACACGCATAATGGCTCATTGCCATGTGTCTGTAGAACTTCAACACTCCCAATAATCAGATCCCATTGACGCAGCTTTAATCAAAGGGTTAAAAACCATTTTCTAATGCAATTCACATGTGAGGGTGGCAGGATTGTAGTCGACTCAGAATCAATATTTCCAATCACTTCAAGACAAATATGAGCATTTTTATGTCCTGATTGAATGTTATTTGTAATGTTGCAGCCGAATCCATTTGGAGTTTCCTCCCCTGACACTTATTTAAGTATATGTTTTGACAAAAAAAACACAAAAAACATGGAGACAGCACTTTTTCAAATGATATCCCACAGAAAGTGATGGTTTCCTGTGTGTGTTAAGGTTGTTGTGTGTAATTACACAAAGGTCAATAATGTCTTGATGCGCTCTGCTGGTGCGAGTGTGTTTTGTCACCGTTTTATTTGTCTGAGCCTTGTGATCGCCATGATGTATCCTGCAGGTCAAAAAGACACATTCAGAGGAGATGTGGCTTGTTGAAAACCAGTCCAATATTCCCTTCGGAGGCAAGAGGTTGGATTTTTAAATAACGTTTACTCGCTCCGTCACAATGAATAAACCTAGGAACTGCTGCTGAGGTTGGTTTCTAAACCGTCTCTTTTTTTGTTGTTTTTCATTTGACCAGGATTAGGCTAGACGTTTGCCTCTCTGTTTTATGAGTCTTTACACCAAGATAAGCTATCAAGCTGGAGTTGGAGCCTGAAAAAGATGTATGTACTATCAACCTCCTTATTTAGGTCCCAGCAATAAAGAAAACAGCTTTTCATGCAAAGTTTTATTCCCTTACTGCTAATCACACTGGATACATTTACTTGAAGAGCAATATCATAAGACGGGATTTTAGCGACACGTGTCTGGATGCTGTGTGAGAATTATATTCTCTATATGGTGAACTCAATTTATCTCAAAATGCCTCATGAAAGTATGTACAACCACTACAACTGGTGTACAATATAAAAGTCCCTAGATTAGTCGACAGTGATCTGTTGCACGAAATGCAACAGATGATGCAGTGCCAACAAAAATAACACCAGCAGTGTCCGAAAGTCAAGATAAGTCCTTTTCCTGTCAGCCTCAGGCTGCCTCTGTCAACCCATGAGCAAGGCAGCAAAGACAAAAGTTTTTTCCCCTCAGTTTGCCATTTTTCTCATTTTTATTGTCCTGAGTTTTCCCCGTCAGCTCTTTCACTGGGATTCTGCTAAGAAAGCTTTTGGACGTGGAGATGTCTCTCAAAGCAGAAACCTTCTGTATAGCATTTCTTTAAAGTAAATGGTCCAGTAAATTACTATATTAAACTACATGAAGATTTATAACCGGCTTTGGTTGAGAACGTGACATGATAATTATATTTCTAGGCTCTTGTTTTCGTCAAACAGCTCCAGTTTCAGTGGAGAAAGCCGTTTGTTAAGATGCTGCGGGGCTGTAGCTTTGCCACTTCTGCGGAAGAACCCATAATGTTGGGGCCAGGAAGTCTTTCCGCCACATCCTCGTTGCCAGAGTTTTTCATTTAATCTTGTGATCTTGCAACATATCAGTAGTGTAATCAGCTTTGTTGCTCTTCATGGAGGAAGAGCGCTACATCCTTTTAAACAGCAGGGAGTTCCAGACTAGTGCGGCTAGTCAGCAGAGCTGTCATACGCTGGGCTAAATAGAAAACATATTTGCACCACAAGTTCTTCTTTTTGCACATGCAAGAACATTTAAAAGCAGTTTTACTTGGTTTACAAGCAAGAGCTGTGCATAAAATGCAACTTATTTTAAATTGATCCCTTCTTAATGTTTTTACACATTTTCTTGACACCATATATTGATAGATTTATGCCAGAAAATGCCTATTATTGATTCTCTAATGATGAGACTGATTGCGATGAGCGAGGTAGGAACCTGAGGAGAGTGGGGTAAAAGCCACAATTTATTTATTAATTATTCATGAGTATGGAAAGATGACTTGTGCTTGATTGCTAATGTCTCACTTACTGTATGTAAAGTAGTGAAGGACAAATCCAGGACTATGGATGAGGAAGGCAGAGAGGGAGACAGGGACAAACACTGACACCTCTGTGCTCTAATGGGTAAAAAGACACTCTTTTATGTTCAAACTCACACACACACCGAAAACAATCTGTCAAATAGAGACAGACTTATTGATCAGACACAGAAAGACAGATGCAGGCAGGCAGTAATAGGCCACTTGCAGCTCTTGCAATCGGATCATAATCAATAAACGGTCTTTTATTATGGGTTCATTTAATGGCTGTCGGTTGAAATTACTTACCTTGAAGAAAAGAGGAAAGTTCAGATACAACTCCTGAGAAGTTTACTTGTGCTCGTGGTCAGGGCACTTTTTCATTTCCCAAGTGAGGTTTATTTAAATTTTATACAAACTGCAATTTCTCTTTAAATTGATAAGGAATCAAACCAGAGCTAAAATCTGATTTGGGTTTATTGTAGAAGCAAACGTAAGTAAACAAAAAAAAAAAAAAAAAAGCTTTATTATATCTTCCAACTGTCGTTCAGTTTATGAAAGCCAGATAACATTTTACTTCAAAATGACCTTTATGTTCTTTTGATTAATTGTCATATCAGTACTTGATTACAATCTCGCTGGGAAAATTAAATTAGAATTCCCTCAGATGTCGTCTGCCTTTCTAAATGGCCCCTTGTGACTAACATTTAGTTTCAATGAAGGTTTCTCATCTGAAACAAAAAAACCACATTGGCATGGAGGCTGTCTGTTTCCAGTAACACACTAAGACACATGTTGAGGAAATGAACAGCAGACAGTGTGTTTGCTGTTTTAAACATTGCTCATCGTGTTTATCATACAAAACTAATTTACTTCAGAAATACAAGCTCTCCCTTGTCAAATGAAACACACAAACGCATCTGAGCCCTGAACACCATCCTGTTACTTATATAATTCCTATTTGACATATGTTTGCTAAAGTAAAGGGAATTTGTTTATCAGATGTGTTGAATCAGAGCAGAAAAGAAAGAACAAAACAAAAACATCACAAACTATATAAGAACAGCAGGTACCCATATACAGTTGGTAATACAGCAAACAGTAAAGGAGGATAAAGTAGTAGATTATTCATGTTAAAATATAAGCTTCAGCTTCATTTGGTGGAAAATGTCCTTTTTTAAGAAGAGTTGTCTTATCATTTCCCATCCCTGCTATGAGCAGAAACCCCTAAAAAAAATGAATAAATATTTGGACTCCCATTGCAGTCATGTCTCATAGGAACTGTGTATCACTTCACGACACTAAGTCACACGTCAACAATGATGAGTCTCGCTCACAGAGCCACAGGCGACTGAGATGCTTAAGAAAGTAATGATGGAAGAAAAAATGAGAGACTGAACGAAGAAAAGACCAAACAAGAGTAAGTCTTGTACAGCATTGTAAAAGCCACTTTACTTCCACACCATATGGGGAACCCATTGAGCTGAAAATATCTAAAGTTCATTTTTTCTGCTTTTAATTGCATTAAAACGCTTGTTCTGTCACTTGCCTCTGCCATGGTATCCTCTGTAGCTCTGGGAGCTATAGTTTCATCGTTGTCCATGTCCAACAACGGGGAATAAAGCAATGTGTCGTTGTTGAAAAGGAGTCCATAGTTACATTGGGATTTACTTTGTTTTTTCTTTTTCTTTGCCTGTAGCAGGGGCAAGAGACCATGAGAGCTAGACAGTCCTTTCCAAAAGTAATCCAATATTCCATGAAAGGGAATTAAAAACAATGTTTTAACATGAAAAAAACTCCCTTTTGCTGCTTTTATACTAAAACCCCAAGTTCTGAAGCATTTGGATGTTTTAACAGTTTTCGATTACATTTCTGGATCCAGTGACAGAAATTGTTGAGTAACAATGGTTACAGCTGAGCTCAAATGGATGTATTGGTCAAGGTGGAATGACGGTCTTTTGTGAAGTGTTCCCGGAGGCCTCAGCTTCATGTGTCCAACTGTCGTTTTCAGACTTCCTAAGTGTTTTTGCAATATTGTCCACTTAGATGACTTCTTGACCTCTTCATTTATTCATTTATTTGAACTGATGATTCTCTGACTGAGTTTGGTTCATAATGCTGAATCGTGACCCGTCCTCCCTGGTGCCGTTGCTGAAACCTCCTTTTATATCGAATCTTCACGACCTCACCAGTCCACAGCATTGTTACTTGAACATTTTATACATAAAAAAAAACTCTTTATTTGCTGTTTGTTGGGATCAAATTCTTGATTTATTAAGGTGGGACGAGACAAGACTAAAAATAATTTACTTTGTCTATTAAATAAAGAGCCAAATGGAATGAGCCTGTTTTAGATTTAACTTTTTGTGAGATTTTATAAAATATCCAAACTATTTCTAGAAATGGGGTTTGTACAGTAATGACACTAATTTCTATATCAGCCATATAGCCTCCGCCCTCATTGTAGCTGTATGTTTAACCCACCCGCTGAGCTCAGCAGCTTGCCAGCCTGGTTGTACTTCCTGCCGACGCTGGTCTGTTTGAGCCCTTGTAGGAACCTGTAGGGGAGGTGGGGGCGAGGGGGGTGAGGGGGTGGCCACTTTGCTCTTGCAGGAAGAGGAGGGGGTGGAAATCTGTAGGAAATTGCTGTTAAGTGATTCCTGAGGCTTTGCGGTTTTGACTCATCAAACCCATGACTGGATGGTCCTACTCTGAAGACCTTACAAAGCGACTCAGAGGGGCTTTCAGGGGCTCTTGAACAATAACAGAGTACAGTGTCTGAAGCTTTAATCATGCAGGTTTTTCAGTGCTTTAATGGTGAGAGGATTTGATGTGTTTAGATGATCTTTTATGCTATTTTCACTTAAATTAAAATGTGATTAAATTGTCAAGCGTAACTATGGGCTTTGCTGTCTGGGGATCAGAAATGAAATATTTAAGTTATAATATAAAATTGCCAACACTGATAGTGTAATTAAGGCAAAACAAATCGAGTGATACTAGTATGGGTCCTAGAAATAAGAGATCAAAGCAAAACTTATGACTCTCACAGCCTACAGTAGCAAAACAATCTCAACCATGACAGCTTTCATCAAAGTTCTCCATCTAATAAAGTCTTTTTTTCTGTATCTTCTTTAGGAACCTGATGCCTCGGACGTTGGACGGCCAGATCACTATGGAGAAGACACCGAGCTACTTTGTCACAAAGGAGGCTCCCAGCCGTGTCTGCACCATGAACTGCCAAACCAAGCTAATTGTGGTGGTCAGGGATCCGGTAACACGAGCTGTGTCCGACTACACCCAGACACTGTCCAAGAACCCAGACCTCCCGTCCTTCCAGAGCCTTGCCTTGAAGAACTCCTCCACAGGCCTGATTGACACCACGTGGAGCGCTGTGCGCATCGGCCTCTACGCTAAGCACCTAGAGAACTGGCTTCAGTATTTTCCCTTGTCTCATTTTCTGTTTGTTTCCGGTGAGCGGCTAGTGTCCGATCCAGCTGGGGAGATGGGTCGTGTTCAGGACTTTCTGGGTTTGAAAAGAGTGGTTTCGGACAAACACTTCTACTTCAACCAGACTAAAGGCTTTCCCTGCTTGAAGAAGCCAGAGGGGAGTAGCAGACCTCGCTGCCTTGGAAAATCCAAGGGCAGACCCCATCCCCAAATACCCTCCGAGGTACTACAGAGACTCAGAGACTTCTACAGGCCTTTCAACCATCGTTTCTATCAGATGAGTGGACAAGACTTTGGCTGGGACTAACAGAGGAATTGCTTCAGCCCAGATAAAAGCAAGTCTTGTACCAATCTGCACCATATGTGTTGTATTTAAGACAAAGACATTTAAATCCTCTCCCATTGCTGGAAGTGGTTTGTTTTCCCACGTACTCACAGAACTGCCTTCCATTGGACCCAGAAACGATGACAGCATAGCGTAATGGCATTGCATAATCAAGCCAGTTTATTATTTATCAATGGACTGTGGACGTCAGTCCCATACGGCATGACTGACTGACAATGAGCTGCTATCTGTCCTACAGGCAGGCAGGACCATCGAGTCTCGTGCCAGGTGGCAGTTTCAGCACCTCGACATGACTGCGCGCTGTGGTTGATAAACGAACGTGCTCATTGAAAATGGAGGTCTGTTCCAGAGTGTCACGTTCCCATCGATGCGGATGGGAGAAAGGGTCAATAAAAAACTGAAACCACTATGGAGTCGGATTAATGCAGATTAAATACTTTCCTGATTCACAAAAGACAGATACTATCAGGTGTTAGTGTACAAAGGCCTTTCATTTCTGATCGTTGGCTGTTTCCTCGGGGCTAACGTTCTCAGGGAGGGTGAGAGGCAGAGTTCATTCAGCCTGATGAATAAACAAGGATTCACGAATGGCCACATTTTTGAAAATAGCTGAAATGCTGCTACTATACAATCAAATTGTAGTGACTTTCTCTGGAAAAATGTTCTTGCCCTTTCAGAAGGTTCTGCAGGTTTTAAAGGAGATTTTATCCTCTTGCTATGTTTTGTTTCTATTTATGGTTAATGTTAATATAAATTACTGCAGTTACATTTTCTGTTTTTTGAAAGAAAGATATTTATTACATGACAAAACAGCACATAAAACTAGAAAGTTAACAGACAGGACATTGAGGACAATGGGCTTGGATGCCTTAATATCTTTATTGCATTTACTCATGTAGGAATTTCTAAAACTATGCAATGTGTTTAATATTACAGAAGGCTTCCATACATTGCGGTTGGTATACTAACTGATATCCAAACTGAAAATATAAAATTTTCAAGCATTACTACACACAACACATTTGCAGGAAAATGCAGATGTGTTTTTCCTTCAAAGGTGCATTTTATTCTATATAAACACCAACTCTACCAGCTATTGTTCACTGCTCATAAATTCTTTTTAAATCAGTGATTATTTCTTTTAACTATTTTTGAACCAATACAGGAAACAGCAGTCTGTATGAAAGCTGATCTGACTCTGAAAAACTGTTATGTAAAATGTTTTTGTTTTCTAAAATGCATGATTTCATCTGTTTTCATTTCATGTTTTAAAGCAAACAATAACCTGCTATTTTTCTACATGTTGTGCTGCTGTCCATGGCATTTACAGGCCCTATTTGTCTGTGTGTTGGAAGTTGAGTAAAAAAAGAAAATAAAAAATATATATATTCCTGGTCTCTCATACTAATCGCAGCTCTGTATCACAGCTAGACATGCTCTGATCTACGTGTTTTTGTTCTTAGTTCTGATATCTGATTGCAACATATACCACCTGATAACCACCAGATAACCATCTGATTCATATATTGGGGTGTAATAATTTTTAACTGACTATTTGCAAGAAAACAAAAGTATAGAAAAATAATCATACATTATCCATATTGTCTTAAAATAAGTTAAAAACATCAATGTGTCATCTATACCGGATAAAGCGAAAAGAGCGGTTATATGAGTAAAAACGTGGTACGTCGCAAGAGAATACACTGATCAGACGTTTGTCCTCATAAATGCTCGTTACTCAATCTTCTGCGTCTTTAGCTTGCTTGCCACTTCTGAATTGTCCCTGGAGTAGCTGTACTCCTAGATTTTTGTTATGTGCTGACTGATTTTCCTCGTCTCCGTGGAGTTTTTCAGTGATCCCTACATCCATTGCACTGTTCCACATTGCCATTTCACTCAGCACACATTTGGCCCCTCTGATGCTTCTGGTGGGACAACTGGTGGGGCTTGGTAGTTTGCACTGTTGCCTCACAGCAAGAAGGTTTTTGGTTCAAATCCTGGCAGGGGCCTTCCTGTGTAGAAGCATAGGTTTTCCCTGTGGGAATGAGTGTGAGCAAGGAAACTTTAAGATGTAGCTTGACAAGTAAGGAATCTGGATTATAGTTTGATTTACTTGTTTAGAAAACAAAGTTTAGTCTACAAATATACATATAAATTTTATATATATATATATATATATATATATATATATATATATATATATATATATATATATATATATATATATATATATATATATATATATATATATAAACAAACATAAATATATATATAAAAACATAAATAAATATATATATAACATAAATAATGTAATTCATTTTTTAAATTTCCATATTTATTTTGAGGTCAAATTTTATCCCATAAAATAATGAGCTTATGAGCATTCTGCATTTTAAGTGTGTTTCCTAATTTTGATGAGCACTAATGATTTCACATGCTGATTATAAATTGAATTAATAATTATAAGCTATTAGTGGTAAAAGTCAGCAAAGGGAATCAATAGATTATGCTTGAATGCACGGTTTATCTTCCACGATGACCCTCTTAGTGTTGCTGTGACTCGCTCTGTCTTTATGCAGCTCTTTCTCGTCTGTTTCATTTATACACGAGAGAGAAATTTCACTGCGGTCCTCAGCGTTTGTCTTCACCACGTCTGCTGAGGGTGTGGTCGAAGAGATGCGTACATTTTGGTCTTTAATTAAGAAAAATGTCAGTTGACTCAGAAAACGTCCTCATTCTTCGTCTGAACAGAATTAACAGCAGAGAACTTTTATTTCAATTTGTTCCATCCGGTAAAGCAGAAAACGAAAAAAGAAGAAGATCTGCACTGGTGGTAAAGAGAAAGGAAAAAACTGAACCTAAACACTACTTTTTAAATAAACCAAAGGGATCTCATCAAACTTAAAAACAAAGCTTGTTTACGGAGATGTCGGTGGTTTGTTAATTAAATGTCTGGCAGCTTCTATTAGGACACTGATGTATTAATGCCTGTATGACAACAAACACCCACTATTAATTCCAGTCAGTAATTCTGTCACTTTCTGGTTTCTATGTCTGGCATTAGTTTTTGTCTCATTTCATCTGTGCCAGCTTTTACTAGGCATACTGATAGGCCAGTGTTGTACCAGCCCAGCAGTGAGTTCTGAAAGATTACTAATAACCTATCTGCCATCTGGGATAGATGTTAGTATACTCAGAGTACTAGCCCAGTTATTAACTTTCCTTAAATCAGCATAACATTTAACATAATCTACAGCTGCCGCTAAACACAAAATGATGTGAGGAATCCAGTTACGGTAAAGGAAGGTTTGGCAATTACAATTAATAAAAGATTCAGACTCTGTTGAAGCTGGACGTTGAAATTAAATTAAAAGCTTCTACACTTAAGTAAAGCTACAAATGGGTCTTGTAGCACTGTAGCACAGAGTTCATAAAAAGCCAACTTCTATTTGTGGGATGACCACCTGCATTAGGTCACATTTTCTGAGTGCATCAATATTTTATGTGCAGAACAATTCAGAACTGTAACATGAGGGTATCCAACAGTCTCAGCCAATCTGCACGTCGGTAACTGGAACTGGTGGTGCCAAAAAACAACCTGCCTAGCCTTGTTGCATGATAAAACATGCTACAGGAACAAAAGGACGATTGTTGTATTTGTAGAAACAGACACAAATGTACAATTCATACAGTAGAGGTGAGAGGGTATGTTCCCGTGATGACACCATGTTACCTACTTTAATCAATTAGATTTCAATTTAGGTAGGCACTTAAAGTACCTAAACGTACCGTACTAAAAACCAAAAAGAGAAATTGATGATAAAATGTAACTTTAAAATAAGATTAAATATTTAACACACGTTTTGCGAGATAAAGATAGACAGACTTTAATTCAATGGATGACCGATGTGTCAAGCTTCCAAATATTTTAAGTTTTATGTCACCTTTTTATGTTACACAAAATACTAATACTGTTTTCTTCTGTTTTCATGCACATTCAAGCAATTAAATAAATAGATATAAGCGAAAGTTATTTTCAAGAAGAGGAATTACAGTGTCACTAAGCAACAGCAGCATGAGAAGAGAGCAGCAGCTCCTAATCTGATGCTTCCACCTCCACTTACACACCACAACAAACGCATGTTGAGCCGAACCGGGAGGAGGTGGTCACACGTAAGTGCATACACTCTGCATTCACAGATTAGCAGCAGGACGATCACAGGGGGTCGTAACGTTTCTCTCCACCATCAGTTGGAGGTCACACGTGTTTTGCACTTGAGTTGCATATGACTGTCTTGGAAGAGATTTCAAAGTGCTGCTCGAAACTTTCCAAGCCAGTGCGTAAGAACCGGTAACTGCTTTCAATACATTTTGGTTTAGTTTACGGATGAAAAAACTACTTTGTTTGGTTTAGGAACTGAAAGGGGGCAGCACGGTGGCTTGGTGGTCAGCACTGTTGCCTCACAGCAACAAGGTTCCTGGTTCGATTCCCGGCCCGGTGGGTCTTTCTGTGTGGAGTTTGCATGTTCTCCCCGTGCTTGCGTGGGTTCCCTCCGGGTACTCCGGCTTCCTCCCACAGTCCAAAAAAAAACATGCAGGGTAGGTTAATTGATCATCCTAAATTCTCCCTAGGTGTGAATGTGAGTGTGATTGGTTGTTTGTATTCTCTGTGGCCCTGGATGGACTGGCGACCTGTCCAGGGTGTACCCCTGCCTTTCGCCTGATATGCGTCGGGATAGGCTCCGACAGACCCCCGTGACCCGGCAACGGATAAAGCGGGTATAGATAATGGATGGATGGATGGAACTGAAAGGTCTTTGATTAGAGTTACCAAAGTCCAACGTTAGACTAGACAACTTGGTAACGATATAACTAGACTAACTTTTTTTAAGCTAATTGGTTGACAAGTCATGCCGCTTTTGCAAAAGAGACACGTTAGAGTTCCTCTTAATGTGTTGAGGCGAGTAAAAATAAGATTTGCTGATTTCACAAGAAAAAGTGTGCCGGATGCGTTTTTTCCCCCCTTTTTTTTCTTTCCATTAATCCATCTAAATTAAACAAATCCCCAAAGTAATAATAAGAAAATAAACAATACTTTTCTTCTCTTGTTTAAAGTTGTTTTCAATGATGCAATCCATATTCCTATCAAAATTCAGGTCATTAATTTAAAAAAAAAAGATTTGCTTAAATAACCCATATTAAAAATTCCATTTTCACTTTTGTAAGTTGTTTATCAATATGAAAACCAGAAGGTGGTGATTTATTAATGCCAATGGATCAAAGAGACCAAAAAAGAAAATAAAAACTTCACACCATAATTTTATACAGTGTGATCTTGTGTGGAATTACATCTATGATTGTCAATGACGGGAACTTTTGTACACTCACAGGTGTCATTAGGCCCAAATCCAGTAGAGCAGGTGTTACTGTCCAAGGTCCAACTGCAGCAGTCGTGACTACGACTGGGGATGCATCAGTCTCTGGTGCAGCTTTTAAGGATGAGGAACCTTGGAGGTTAACTGAGAGATGTCCTGTAACTCAGGAGGACTGCCCTCTAATGACTAGTAGAATCCAATTGTGACTAACTGTTTCCAGCATGAAAATCTTTCTTTTTGAATAACCTGGCACCAATTTGTCAGATAAACCGCTGTAGTCCTCATTTATTAGACACATAAATTCAACCTCCTTGCATTTCTGCATGCGCTTGCAAGAATATGCAGCCTCATCCAGACGCCAGGCTTTCCCAGCCATTTCTACAGCACACAAGAAGAGTGAAAACGGCAAACAAAAACGAAGCAGGTTCATGGAAGAGTAATAAAAGAAAATGAAATGGCACAGACTAAGAGCCTGCCAGCTGGATAAAAAATGTTTTAAAGAACATTTTTTTATAGTGGGAAGACTCTTAAGTAGAAGTATAACAGGTGTACTTTCACGATGAGCCCACAGGCAATTATTTTTTCCCCATTCGTTCTTAGTATCCCTTTTTAAATTGTTTATTGCATCCGTCTAATGTGCAGGTCATTTTACTGATGCTGGTTGTTTTCAAATCAGAAAGAGTTGTTAAAGAATTTCCTTTTACTTTGATGCCCAACATGTAACGGTCTAAACTCAAGCAAACAGGTAAATTCCTAAAAAATCTAAATCAATAAATCACATGTTCTTAATGGTTCCTCACAATGGAAACTGAAATTTGTTTAGCTTTAGCTGGTATCCTGTTTCCAATGATTTCAGCCCACAGTTTAATGCTTACCATATATAGTTAACATAGTGGATTTGTTGGCATAAGTCAAAACTGCCCACTACAGATAGAGTTACAGACCACTGTGACTATGTGAGATCAGACATGATGGGGGATGTCTCTCTTGTGTAATAACTCTCATGTCTGCATAGCAAACAAATCACAGAGAGAGCAACAACCTCCAAAGATTGATGCAAAAATTGATTACAAGACAGCCTTAAAGTGGGTTCAAAGTGTAAGAGCTGCTTCCTTTCAAGCAGCAAATGAAAGTGGTTCATATTGAGGACTCTGTGTATTTTCCTACTCATGACCTCTCTTAATTTAGCAAAACGAAACAAAAAAAAAAAAACTAAACATGGGGATTTTTTCTTTCATTGTGGTTAGACCTCAAAATGTCTTGTTAAATTGTAACCAGTCAGTGATTTTGGTCAAAGCAGTTTAGTGTAAATAAGAACTTTTACAATAGCATTTTATGAAATTGTTTTTCTGGAAAATTGCAGCACATACCTTCACTGCTATTTTAGCCCCCACAATTCCAACTTCAGTTTATTTATTGGGTCTGGATTGGAAAACTGGAAGGGTAAAAACTTAATGGAGCTAGGACTTGGTTTATGAGGTACAAGACAAAGCTTCAAAATGATGGAAAAAAAGTTTTGCATAAAAAATAAGATCTCCCTTAATGCATGTGGAGGAGGATTAATTCTTAATCGCATGAATGCAGCAGGGGTAAATAAGTTCCACAAATTTTGTTGTTAAAATGACAGTATATTATAGAAAATTAGCCCACCTGCAGCTTCACTGTATTAACAAAGGATGTAAATGAGCGATTTTTTTTATTTGTTTCCTTTTTAGTTATCAAAAGCCCTATTCAATATTCAGTAAGAATGAATCCAATCTGTTTGGATTGTAGAAATATGGCACATTGGTTCTTAATTTTGATTCACTGTGATGTTTCAAATTCGATCACATGCACAAGAGTTCAATGGACATTTTGAGATTTGAGACGGGAATAAGACAAGGCGGAACGGTTAGCGGGGAGGGTAACATGCAAGTGCTGCACACGCATAATATACTGTCCTTGACATGCAAAGTGGCCTTCTGCATTGTCAAAATTAAATCAAATCGATTTCCCTACTGTTTCTTTGATGTGATATGTCATACGCAACCGCTCTGACTCAGTCCCTTCAAAGGTTCTGTGTGTTGGTGGTTGTTCTTCTAAGAATAGACACACCACAGGCCTGTCTGGTGACATGCAGAGCAGCACGCAAAGCCAGGCATCACGAATGGCGATTTTTCTGAACACGCACGACAGGACACAAATTGCCAAGTCTTAAAACACTTTCACATGTTGGAGATTCTTGCATCCAGGAATAATGCTTTCCAGTAAAAATGGACAATGCAAAATCCTTTGAATTTGTCAGCTGGCTTTAAGTCATTTAAGGACAGTGTGCAATCCATGCACCGCGATCAAAATGAGTGTACTTATCTGTCAATCATTTAAAGTAAAATTACTAAAAAGACTGGCGACCTGTCCAGGGTATACTGTTGCCTCTCATTTGTAAAAAAAAAACTAAAAAGTCATACTGGTGGTTGAGTGAAAATGTAGTCTGATCTCCTCAGTTTAACTAAAATTCCTCTTAAAGCCCCACTTTTCACCTCAGTTACCACCTGGCTTGATTTCATGTCATGAGTGACATCACTGTTCAGAAGCCTGTAGTCTCCATGTGACCCCTCTCCCTTGAAAGCATCTGATATACCTTCTCAGCCCTTTGCACGCTGACAACACGCTGGTTGATGGGATGAACATTAAACCGGAGCTGAACTTGAGCTTTGAAGTCATTGTTAAAACCAGTCACACAGGTACAATGAATAATATGATTCATAAAAGATGACACCTGTGAGCATATACCATACACAGCACTCTGCGGTGGAGGGGGAAAAAAAAGCCCACATTTCCCAGCTTCCTAGTCTAACCGAACCCATCATAACTTTGTAATGATGGGCACTTACAAACCGAGTCCCCTGGGGCCCAGGACTTGTGAGTATTGGACATAACGTGCCCTACAGATGTGGAACGGTGATGTATGAACACTCAGGTTTCAGCACTCTAGCCTGGGAGAGGCTGACAGAGGCTTCGATTGATCCTGAAAACAGAGAAGCCTGTGGAAGAACTGTATCTGAACCTGGAACAGATGTTAAAAACTGTTCGTCAACAATGTGGTTACGCAAAGGGACACGCCGAAGTCAAAATTACACAGGATGAACAGAAATGTTTGTTGATAGCATATACAAAGGGGTTATGATTTGCAGTGACATAATAAATACTAACCACAAAAATGAAATGTCAGCGAACTCACTTTAACGAGTCAGGGCCACTGAAGCTTTCATATTATAGTCTGAGTTTTATATTAGTATTATATTATGTCTGAGTCTGGCCTTAAACTTGTGAAAAAAAAAACATCTCATCTACTTCAATGTGCAGCAAAATATGTTCAAAACGTAAGCACAACCACAAGAAACCAGATCCAAACCATCTCTTCCTCTAAACTCCTTTGCTAGTAAATATATTCTCGACTTGAACTCATCTGAGCTAAACATTTTAAAACAACAAATGTCTGGCAGTATAGCTGGAAGTGATCGCACCTCTGGTGCAACACGACCATCAGGAGTACAACTTATATTTGGAGGGGTAAAATAAATAAATAAATAAACAAAAATACATAGATACACACATATAGTTTAATAATTATATTTGAATATAGTTTAATAATTTGCTTCATAAGCAAATTAAATTATCATATGATTTGGTACAGCTGAAACACAACAATTATCAATCTTATTATTGTGTAAAACATAGAATTGGGAGCAGCTGAAATAGTGCAGGTAAAAAAAAACCATCTCATGGGTTATAAAAATATACTGACTGTTTTATTATTATTATTGCTGTTGCATTACCACATTTTCCGACAGTACTTTTTCCACATTTCATTTTTAAATCTTCAGTCCATCTCCCACCACTGGTGATCAGTGCGGTTGTAGGACGTGGTAAATGCTTTTCATATCCCTGATTGAAGTCAGATTTACAGTAAAACACATCACAAGTAGCTTTAGTTGTTCCACTTGTAACCAAACTGTGGTCTTTTTTCCTCAAATACTTTACAGACGTCATGAGAATAAAATCAATGATAGCACGTTGCTGCCATCTGCTGATCTCTGTCCACCTTCTCTCCACTCTGTGGAGCTTTTGCTTCATGACTCCTTTCTTCAGCAGTGATCTTGTCTGTCTATTTTAAAGCTCATGGTAACAACATCCTCGATCCCAGCCTGCAGCTCATCGTGCTCCTGCACGGCAGAGACTCCTTTAGGGGTCCCTGTCAGAATGAGGTCCCCCTCCTCCAGGCTGATAAATTCACTGATGTAGCTGATCAGGTAGGGGACGGAGAAGATCATCTGAGAGGTGCAGCCACTCTGCCGCAGCCGGTCGTTGACCTTCAGCCACAGTTTGACGTTGCCGGGATCAGGAATCCGCTCCTTGGGGATGAACTCACTGACAGGACAGGAGGTGTTGAAAGCTTTGGCCAGGGTCCAGGGTAAACCTTTGGACTTGCACTCGTCCTGGATGTCCCGGGCTGTCATATCCAAGCACAGAGCATAACCCGCCACATGATCCATAGCAGCGGACTGGGGTATGGCCGTCCCCGCTTTCCCGATAACCACCCCCAACTCCACTTCATGGTGTAGGTTGCTGGTGTACAGAGGCACCAGGATCGGGGATCCTTCTCTCACGTATGCAGACGGAGGCTTGAGGAACAGGACGGGCTCTGTAGGAACAGCATTCTTCAGCTCTTTCGCATGGTCTGCGTAGTTTCTTCCGACACAAATTATTTTCCTGCCCCACTCCCAAAATCGAGATATGTTCTGTGCTGTCATTGTTGGGGAAGGCACGAGACCGTAGCTGTTTGGTTCCAGTACCAGATCACCTGAACTTTGTCCCTACCGAAACCAACGACCGTCCCCTAACGCGAGGTTACTGAATCTACGGCAAGCCTGAAGGGACATGCCGACAACTAAAACTTTAAATTAAAACTATTATCTTTGCTTTTGATAAGCCTAAATGTTAATATAAAAACGCGCTTATACGCGAGTGCATAACTGTAAATTTCGCATTAAAAAAAACACGCAAAATGACCAAAGTGCCCGGAGTATTTAAGGGAGTTCTCGATCTCGTCCTCGGAGTTGATTTGTTTCGTAGGAGGCGGAACTGAACTTATTTGTACTGGTTTGTACAAACGTGATAAGACTGGAGCTACTGGGATGTTATTCAAGTCACTTGTAGGGGGTGCCTGCACTCTAATAGGAGCGGCTGCAGCCTTCAAATTTGGTAGGTTCACACAGACAAACAAATATATATCTATATATGTGTTTTAGCATGCTAATGTGTAGCATGTTAGCATGCTCTCGTAACGTCACGTCGTTTGATGTTTTGTTTTTAAATGAAAGCTGTTCTGAAATAAAGTTTGTTGGGCGTAAACAGCCGCCCCTACTCGATGAAGTAACTGCCGCCTCTTACATAACACCCCCGGGGACAGTTTTGCCTGAATGTTGTTTAAAACGTCTGCCCAGAAAACCGACGCCAAAGTGGTTTCGAGGTAGCGGTCGAGCTAACGTTGTTTACGTTTGTGCATCGCGGGTTAAACACGTTTCCCGGCGTCTTAAGGCGTCAAGTAGCCCGACGAGAGATGTGTGGACTTGAATGTGGTTTAAGCTGCCCTGACTGACCCGGCTTGTGTCCTCCTGCGAAGCGCCCGTGCACGTCGAGGCTCGGGCGGCGGCTCGCCTTCACAGCGCCGCGGGGAAGCCTCCCCTGGTGGAGGCAGCCGACATGAGGGTCGAGCTGCTCCCGGCTCTCACCGACAACTACATGTACTTACTAATCGATGAAGACTCCAAAGAAGCAGCGATCGTTGACCCCGTGGAGCCAATAAAGGTCTGTGCATGTCATTTTATCTGCATGCTTTGCTTTAACTAAAAGAGATTCGTTGTTCGTTCGGGGTGCTGTGTAGAAATGTAAATACAAAGAGAATGCAATGATGTGCATAAGCTTAAAATTTATTCACAATTAAAAGAAAAAACCCTAAAACATTAGGCTTTTTTTTTTTTTTTTTTTTTTTTTTTTTGGATGGCAGAAGTACATCCCAACAAAGGTGGAACATGGGAACCAAAAAAGGTTTGAAGAAAAATAAAAGAAATTGCAACTAGTTGCATTAATATGCAGTAGGTCAGAGGCACAGTGGACAAGCAGAGTCCTTCAGGAATAATCATAGGCTCAGATTCATCAGTCTGCAACAAACAAACGAACAAAGTTCAGCACTGCAGCTGCTATCTTCAAATCCCAGATGTGTGGAATGTGATTACAAAAAAAGGAAATGTTGCTCTGTGGTAAACACCATTCTGTCACAACCTTTTTGACACACGTCGCTTCCATCAAATCGCTTTATTAAATTTACCCCCCCCTTTTTTTTTTTTTTTAAGATGTGACGTACACCGTACATTTTTAACATTTGACATGTTTTGTGTTCTATTGTGAATAAAATTTTACTTTACAAGAGTCTCAGACCATTGCAGTCTATATGTATTTACATTTTACATGGTGTCTCAACTTTGCCGCTACAAGTGACTCACAATCAATAATAATAATAATAATAATAATAATAATAATAATATATAACTAAGCTGGAATTTTATGATGGTAATGTTTTTCTAACCAAAGTGACTTCCTCCATCAAAAACAAAACTTTTAAATCACAATCATCTACTGTAATCATAAAACTAACTAACTTACAGCTTTGTCTTGCTTGATTAACAACTGGAATGACTACCTACTATTGCTGGCGATGTGGCTTGATCGATTACTCATTAGTAATACTTTTAGCACAACCTCAATTAGGCTCTTTTGTACTTTCAACAGGTTGTGGAAGCTGTAAGAAAACATGGCGTTAAACTAACAACAATTCTGACCACCCATCATCACTGGTATGCTGCGTGTTACGTTTCAGCATTCACAAGTCTATGCTGGCAGTTAATGACATCCTGTATTCACAGCAGCAGTCAGAGTTTAACCATGAAGCTTGCAAAGACAGTTTTATACCTGGCTAAAGCTTATCAACAATACATTGATCTTTCTCTGAAGGGATCACGCCAGCGGAAATGAGAAGATGGTAAAGATAATGCCTGGGTTGAAAGTCTGTGGAGGAGATGACCGAGTTGATGCCATTACAAAGAAAGTTTCTCACTCAAACACTTTCAAAGTAAGACTATAATCATGTCTTGCAGCAAGTATACAACATGGCCAAGCAGTTACTCAGTTTTTTGTTTGTTTTTCCAGCTTGGATCGCTCAGTGTCAAATGCCTGTTTACGCCTTGTCACACGACTGGTCATATCTGCTACTACGTGACAAAAGAAAACAGCTCTCAGCCACCTGCTGTTTTCACAGGTAAGAGCAAAAGCATTACTTTTCCAATTCACAGAATCCGCAAAGATAAATGTCAGTCGGAAAGAAACCCAGGTTTGGCCTAACGCAATTAAAACGATAGAGGTCCAATTTCATAATAGAAACCGGATAAAACTGTTATGTAGGACAGAAGTTGGCTCTGTCTTCCTTTTGTTTTAATGCTCTAAGGATTGTATTCTTTCTCCGTGTGCAGGAGATACGCTGTTTGTGGCTGGTTGTGGTAAATTCTTTGAGGGTACTGCAGAGCAGATGTACAAAGCTTTGATAGAGATTCTGGGACGTCTGCCTCCTGAGACGGTGAATATTCATGCTTCCTCCGTGTGTCAGTCTACAATGAACCGTTTTCAAAGTAATAAAGAAAAGAAGGAAAATAATAGATCAGAAGAATGTAAATCTTAGTTTTTTTTTAAATAAGATAGATGCTTGAGATGCAGTTTCCATTTACTTAAGAAAAATGTCCTGTTTTTGACAAAGAATTTTGTTCAGTTGCCTAACTCCTTTGTGATTGCGTTAAAGCGTGTTTACTGCGGTCATGAGTACACTGTCAGCAATCTGAAATTCGCACGCCACGTGGAGCCACATAATGAAGTCATTCAGAAGAAGCTAGCATGGGCAAAGGTATTTGATTGACGGGTCACTGCTGCAATGAGATGATTAAAAATACAAACCACAAAGTTTAGAAAAAGGGCTTTACCATTGTATGTTCTTGTTTTGTAGGAAAAGTGCAGCAACGGAGAACCAACTATTCCATCCACTTTGGCAGATGAATTTACATTTAATCCATTTATGAGAGTGAAGTAAGGAACTCATGTTTGTTGAGCGGTAATCACGAATCAAGTGTTTGCAGACTAACTGTCGGTCTTTTTGATGGTCCACTCAGAGAGAAGTCTGTTCAAGACCACGTGAAGCAGACGGACCCGATCGAAACCATGAGGAGCCTCCGGAAAGAGAAAGATGGCTTCAGAGTTCCTAAGGAGTAAAAGTCAAGTGCATCCATGCTGAACACACCAAGCTTACCATTCAACACTGAAGAATAACTGCAAATCATAATCAAAGCCATTTGAAATAGATTTACACTTTAACTCTCATTGAAAGTACGCACAGTTACCAGTAAAATAAATTGTTAGATGTATTTGGTTTGTTTCACTCATGTTCATGCAGCTGTTTGAAGGAATAGATGGCCATTAATCAAATACTTTAAAGGAGAAGCCTCTTTTAATTTGTAAATGTTTAAGAGTCTGTTATAATTATGTGTTAATATATTTATGGACAAACAGCATTTGGTGTTTAATTTTGAAACACTTAACACACAGAGAGGCATGTAACAAATGCTGGTATATGTTGTAAAGCTTCTGTAAATTTTTTTTTTTTTTTTTTTTTTTTTTTTTTTTTTTTTTTTTTTTTTTTCCTTCCTTAAGTAATAATTTCTTAAGCTCTTTGAGTTTGTTTTTAATGTTTTATCCTGACCCAGAGAGCCTGGTCACGTCATTTAAATGACATTTGCTTAAGAATTGTAATTGTATGAAATATAGTACAATAGCTTTTTAGTTCCAGTCAATTTAATTTAAATCTCAGCAAGAATATCAATACATTACATCTGTTAAGTATGTAACAGCAAATGTCTGCTTTCCTCTGAAGTGTCAGATCTCTGCGAAGATGACATAGATCATTAACATGTTGAGAATATGACTGCTTAATGACACGTTCTGTATGTTGGTTTTAATCACTTTATGATTTGGTGTGTAGAGTTGTGAAATGGAGAGACGCAACATTTCAGGGCAGATTCCATATTTTCATAAAGTCATCAACTTATACATGAAATATTAAGACTAACACAATCACTTTCTCTACAGTTATGTCTTCAGAATAAATGAATAGTTTACGGATAAATCAGATGATGCTGAAGATGGCTTCTGATTTCAGGAAAAACAAAGGACTATTCCGCTGCATTTGGTGTGTAGAGTTGTGAAATGGAGAGACGCAAAATTTCAGGGCAGATTCCATATTTTCATAAAGTCATCAACTTATACATGAAATATTAAGACTAACACAATCACTTTCTCTACAGTTATGTCTTCAGAATAAATGAATAGTTTACGGATAAATCAGATGATGCTGAAGATGGCTTCTGATTTCAGGAAAAACAAAGGACTATTCCGCTGCATTTTATAGTAAGAGGCCGCATTCGATCAGATCCAGTTCAAAAGCAATACACTTTGAGTAGACAATTAAAATGAACCTTGCAATATTTCATTTAATCCAGGTTTCAGAAGTATTGAGGCTTTTAACTGGGAGGTTGATGGCCAGACTGTCAGAAACTAGGTGACAGTGTCATACTTTGCATTTTTACAAATTGAATAAAGGTTTCACGAATCGCAAACTGTTTATACGTTCCTCACTGTCTAAATAAGGAATTAGTACAAGCTTGAATAGTCTTCAGTATTGGGATTTTTCAATTTTGACAATTTTTAAAGCAAATTCTCCAATCGGAAACCAGCTTCAGCGTCCTATCACTCGGGCAAGAGCGTTGAATGGGTCCAGCTCGATTAAAATGTCTGTGCGCTGGCTCGATGATGTCGCGATAACTTCCCAAAAATGTTGTGCAAAATTTGGGAGAGACGATCACGGTGGGACGAGAGGAAACGACGGTCTGACCGGACAGCTAGAACCAGGTAAACGTGCTTGTTTTTTTGTTTTTGTTTTTTTTGTTTTTTTTGCTTTCGTTTTCTTTTAATTTCCACATTAGAGCTACAGTTGCCTTTAACTGTGCAGGCAGTAAGAAGAGTGGCATGTCAACACCTGGCGCAGGTGACACGCGGCTCAGGGTTGTTACAGGATTGATCGCTTGTCAGCTCGCCTCTCTTAAGCGTCGCGCGCTGAGGTGCCATGAAGGTGAAGGTGATCTCCATCCTGGAAGATAACTACATGTACCTGGTGATAGAGGAGCAGAGCAAACAGGCCCTGGCGGTGGACCCTGCTGTCCCGCACCGGGTAAGACGCGCGTTTAAACGGGTTATTTTCCACACTGGCCTCTATAAAACAACAGTTGTGGTCAGCCACTCATAACATACTCTTACAGTCAATGTAAACATATGAAGCGGCAAGAAGGTATTTCTCTACTGTACAGCGTTTTGTCACGGTTGCCCAGCAACAACATCCGAAGTATCAAAGAGTCGCGTGCCTGCCTGGTTAGTCAATAAAGTCCAGGCCACTTCTTCAGCCTCCTGCATCAAACATTCACATTTATCATTTGCTTTCCCTCCCATATACTCAATCCACGAAACCAAGTTTGTTAAAAAAAAAAAAAAGTTTTTTTCTTCTCTTTTTTTGCAGTTGCTGGAGATAGTGAAGAGAGAGGGTTTATCGCTTGCCGCTATTCTCACCACACATCATCACTGGTAAGAGCAGTGTTTTATATAAAAACACACAAAAAAGTGACTTTTACACCCTTACAAGTCATTGTGTTTGGGGTATTTAGCCGTTTTCACTCACAGGGACCACGCTCGAGGAAACGAGGCTCTGCTGAAGGAGGTTCCTGGTTTGAAGGTGTATGGTGGAGATGATCGAATCGGAGGTCTGACAGATAAAGTCGCAGATGGCCAGGACCTGAAGGTAACCGCGCACCAAGGAAGGTAGAAAATATTCACTGGAGATGGTGACCAGCTATGATGTAAATTTTATAAACAGTTTTTATTGTTGTCTTTACCATTTTCTGGCTTTTGACTTTTTTTTTTTTTTTTTTTTTTTTTTTTTTTTTCCCCATTTGCAGTTTAGCTCCATCAACGTGAGGTGCCTGTTAACTCCCTGCCATACCTCTGGTCACATGTGCTACTTTGTTTGGGAGGACGAGTGCACTGACGCCCCCGCTGTGTTCACAGGTCTTTGTCTGTAAATGTAACCCAGTTGAAATTGAAGATGCTGTGCCATGCAGTCGGTGCTCGAAAGGCAAAAAGGCCTCACTTTGTGTGACACAAATCAGTAACTACATTCGGAGTGGCTGGAAATATGAAGCCTCGACCAGAACACTGACAGTTATTCTTATTGTCTGTGGCAGAAGGGACTGACTGCTACTCTTGTTTTGGTTGCCAGGGGATACGCTGTTCATCGGTGGATGCGGGCGGTTTCTTGAGGGCACGGCAGAACAGATGTACCACAGCCTTACCCAGGTGCTCGGTTCCCTACCTCAAGAAACGGTTAGTGGGGGAGAATAAAACGTATGTCATGCAACTCTCTCGGGGTTATCATCTGTTAACACGACCTCAGACAGACACTGAACACGCATACAGAGAGGGGATTGAACTGCCAATCACATCCCTCTACCGTGCTTAAGCCCAGATTGACCACAATAAGGATGCCGTGACATGATCTAATGTTTACTTTTACGTAAAGCTTTGTATATCTGTAGAAGGTGTTCTGTGGACACGAGTACACCATCAAGAACCTGAAGTTTGCCATGCTGGTGGAGCCAGAGAATGAAAAGGTTAAAGAGATGCTGAGCTGGGCCAGGGTGAGCAAATGCATTAAAAGCTGCTTAAAGAAACAATTGAAATGTCTTAAGTTTTTGTCAACAGCAGCAAAAGACCAAAAGCTCAAAAATGCATTGGTCTCTCAAACACTCAGTTACCAGACTCTTTGTTGTCTTTGGGTATTTAAAAACGGGTCAAATGGATCATTTAAAATGCATTTAATATGGTTACCGTACTTCTCAGCAGATGTGGTTCGAAATAAGTAAGAAATGGCACAAATGCCGTGGTGACAGACTTTTCACTTATCTATATAGAGCAGTGGTGATGTTGGAGGATTTGAGGGTCAAACTTTTAAGATCAAATTAAACTGGCAGCATTAAACCATCAGACATGGACAATAATTATTATAATAATTATAATATATTATAGTATTATCACATACAGAGGTTTGTTAATTTAGAGGAAACCAATCAGTGTCTCTTCTAACTTGAGTTGTTGAACCAAAGAAATCAACCTAACTCAACACTTTTACTATATTCTTGGAAAACAAAGCAAATACTTCCTCTTTTTACGTTTGTTCCCATAAAGATCACACTGACACTCATTTAATGTAGTTATATCAACTGATTGTTATGTTTCCTTTCAAAGTTCAGGCTGTGAACACGAAAACCATAGAATGAATTCAGTCTGTGTTGGCTTGAATGTCGTTAGTTTTATTTATTTTAAAATGCACGGGTTCACACACTTTGTGTCTGACAGGAAAGAGATGACGATGACAAGCCCACTGTGCCGTCAAGCCTACTGGAGGAACTCGAATACAACCCCTTTCTTCGGCTCTCGTGAGTTTTTATGTTTATATACTCTGTGTATGAGACAAGACAGGATGACCCAGGTAAATAGGAATTAAGTTCTTTTTTTTTTACATTTTTAAAAAGAGAAATATCCCGCCCTCTTTGGTTTTTTTCAAAACTTGACACAGTTTTTGGAGGATACTGAATTTCCAGCTCAGTATTTATGTTTTACATTGTTTTTTGTTGTTAAAGTGTCTTTCTAATCCTCTTCACGGCAGGGAAGAAGCAGTACAGAAGTTTACAGGAAAGACGGACCCTATAGAGGTGCTGAGAGTCTTGCGGAAGGAGAGGGACAAGTTCAAGAAGCCCAAGGAAAGACTTCCTCCTCACGCCATGCTGGCGCTGGAATGGGGGCTGTTCAGACCCTGAGGTCCACTTTCTCTGCTCTCAAGTCACAAGACCGTGGAAATCCATCCGTTTGCTGCTTGGAGTCTTATATTTTTGGTTAGCCCTCAGTGTTTTATTCAGTATAACACCAAGGTTTTAACCAAGCCGCTTCCACTGAAGCCCCCCTTAAAACAGTTCTGTTTGTCTCAGCATGCAGCATTTATAGATTTCCTTTATAAAGGAAGTTAGGAAAGACCTTGTTTCAGAAAGCTCAGTCTGCTCTGGTTGATCAGCTCCAGTTGTCTGATCAAGCATCGCTTACCATTGTGCATCATTTCTGCTGAAATCTGAGGAAAATGTTTTCCTTTGATGCTAAATTATTGCATGCCCACCTGATTGCGAGATTAGTTTTTATAACTCTTTGAGGAAATAAACCCCAAATTATATATTATTTTTTTTCATATATTTGTCATTATTGGGCAACACATACAAGTGTATGTGAAATCACGTTGTGTTTGTGTTTAATGTTTTTGCACTATACACAGGGATGTCAGATTGTCAGTTAATGTTAATTAAAATATGTATTTATTGTTCTAAGATAGATCTGGTTTGTTGCCAAGAGAGCCACTGAAAGTATTCCAATACTGTAAGTTGGGATGTCCAGTTTGTCTTGTAATATCACTTTGTCCCGCTAGAGGCGCACAGGGGCTGATGTGAACTCTGATATTCTGCCCCCATGTGGTCAGAAGTTATATTGCAACCGTGACTGGCTTTAAAAGCACTTTAAAAACCCTAACCCCTTTTCTAATTTCCTTGGTTTATTTTTTGCCTTGATAACCTTACCACAGTTTTTTTTTTTTTTTGTCTCTGCCCCCATTTCCTATTTGACTGTTTTTGTGATGGATAAAAGATAAAAAGCTTAAAATTTTAACTTTAAAAATTCAATTTGATTTCATGGGGATGTAAAAAAAGACAATTACAGAATCCATTATTATGAATGTAAATAGCTGCTTTTCAACCCAAAGTTTACTCCCAAACTGTTCAAAATGTTGAACTTGCACATTAAAATTCCACAAAGAAACAAATCGGTCTCAATTTATATTCTGGTCACTCAGTATGTTTCAATAGACTTTACAAAACACATATTTAAGGAATCTGTTTATTTTTCAAAATGTATGTATATACATGTAATTAAATAAAGACCGATTATACTTTTCCATACATTTTAAAGTTTAACATATGTCACACACAACTGTGTTATTTATTATAAGGCCTATCAGCAGTATGAGGGCAAAGTACTTGGTCATAAAAACAATCTGACCATGATAAGACACGGCCTTTTATCTGGTCTTACTTCTTGTCAAGCACAGCAGCAAAGTACTTAAAAGGACACCTGTGTATGTCAGATTTGGCCCACACAATCCTCTGAAAAACATTGTGAAAATAAATTGGATGGCTCTGTTTGCAGGAAATGTGTAGAAGTGGTGATGAGCTATCACCACTTCATGGTGAGTCCATTGGTCATCTTCTCCACGGCATGGTAGTGTGTGTGCAGCAGCTCTCTAGCTCTTTCCTCTCCCACACTGTGAAGCCAGGACTGGTACAACTCAGCCACGCGCGCGTCGTCTTCTGGCTGCAGGGGGCGCTCTGCCTTGTAAAGCTCCTCAACCTTCTGGAGAAAGTCCTTCTGGGTCTGACCGACTGAAGCCTTTATCTGCCCACCACCATTTAGACACCCTTAAAGATGACAAGACGGAAATGTTATTGCTTTAATTTGCTCACAATAAATCTGTTACTAACTTTCTGTACATGTTTGTGACTATTAAGCTGCCATTTCTTTTTCATCTCATAACTCAATAAGCCTTTTGACTTTTCCTGTTCTTACATAACGGTGACAAATAATGTTCACAAACAGAAAACATTTTTTAAAAAAGCAAACAATTTTTCCAGTACGAAAAAAAATGCTTTGGGCAACCAAACTAATTCACACTAAGGCAGAGTTTACAAAGCTTGGATAAATAATAATCATAATGCATATGACTGACCTTGATCTACTGATTTATTGTATGAACAACATAGTCACGTGTGTGTCTGACCAGATTATCACTTTGCAAAATGTTATTTTTCACTTTACCTGATGGACAGGCCATAACTTCCACAAAGTGGTAAGGTGACTTTCCCCTCTTTAGTTTCTGAACAAGGTTCTGAATGTTGCGGAAACCATATGTTGATGCAAAGCACAGCAGGACAACACCATCCTTCTCCAGTCTCACCTCCTGGAAGTCTTTATTCCTGCACCATCAAGTAGAAAAAGTTGTTCTCTTTATCTATAGGGATCTAAATCTTAAGCCTCTGAAGCAGCAACAAAGCATGCTGATTAGACTGTGTGACGTTTTAGTTCACTACATCTTTTATGAGGTTCTTTAAACTGCTTTCGGTGGATTTTAATTAGCAGCACCTGCCTGCATTCATGATGAATTTCAGCTTGACGGACCCGGGAGGCAGATTGACCCTTAACCACAAACAGCAATGGAGGCAAACACACCTGAGTGTCTTGTAGGCGAGTTCCTTCACATCTTCTCCAAACAGCTGCTTGGCAGCGTAGGTAAACACATGATGGAGGTAACCACCTGACCCGCTGCCAGCATGGCTCAGGAACTCATCTCCAGACACACTGCTGAACCTGGAAATAAAAATAGCACGATGGTGTTATTTTAAATTACAGGATGAGGTGAAGTGAAGTAGCTGGTCAATGAGACAGAACAGAACTTACATCGTATCCAGGGCAACAGGCTCAACGTCACTAAGAGATACGTTTTCCTCTTCCAGCATCTTCAGAACCTCTCCTGTAGAAGACAGGAAAGTTTATGAGTGACGCTGCTCTGCGTCAACATGCACAAAAAGCACTGTAGAGGCAGTTTTCATACCAGAAGTGATGACGCAATCCACTTCTCGAGTCTCAGCTTTGTTTATGTAGAAGTCTGAGCGAGAGGCCTCAAGTTTCTTGTCAAAGCAAGGCATCACGGCCACATGGTAGATCTGCTGTGGATTCAGCCCCTAAACAGCACACACAACACACAGTTGAGCCTCAGCTTAATGATGAACATACATATATTCAACATCAGTAGCAGAAGACTAATTCTTCCATCCATCCAGCAGCTCCATCCTCTCTCTCTCCCCAACTGCTTCCTTTGCCCCTTCTAGGGGGAAACCGAGTCAGGCGAGCTGGTAATGGAGGCTGTTGTGTCGGTGAGGAGCGGTGAAAGCGTGGGAGTGACCCTGGGACGTCAGAGATCACCGTTAGGCCTTCTGGAGGTGTTGTGGGACTAAATAAAACGAAACATTAGTGAAAGGAGCTTCCCCACTGAAGATCCCAAAGACGTCTCTGTTATGGCTGTTCACAGGTATATAGTCAAGTTGTGCCAAAGCCCTTACTGAGTGCTAATCCTTCCACAAGTTTGTGTTTATTTCAACTCCAACATGGGTTTGTCTCAGGTCCTCCCCCTGGTTGGAAACGCTCTAAAATACTCCCTGGGATGCATCCAGGATGCATCCTAATCAGATCAATTCCCTCTTCTAGATGAAAAGAAGCAGGGAATGTACTTCGTAGAAGTAAACCATCAGCATAAACCAAAACCATGTAACAAGTGGCCCAATAACTTCCTTAAAGGACCACGTTACCACGTTTTTAAAAATGGCTCTAAGAAGGCTTGATAAAGAATATTGACAAAAAACAGAGATATTTTACACTATTTAATTTTACTATTGTACAGAGAGTTCTAACCATGAAGCTGACAAATCACCCCACAATGAATCCCTTATTGACCCCCCCTTTGTCCAAATGATGTGCAACAGTTCAATTGTCCTTAACTCCCAGTTCTGGTCCCGTTCTGTCCACTTGGTAACCAAATAAAACTGTAACGCTCTCACCGGATCCGAGGAGCCTATGATTCCCCTTTGCGCTGGTCTGGCCAAAGGAATGTTCCTTCACTCCTGCCGGCGTGGTATGTCCAGGATCCACCTGAGGTGTGGGTCTCTGACCACAGTATCCACAATTCCCCTCATCGGGAATGGCCCTGATACTGTGTCGTGATGTGGAGGTCCTGTGTTCAATGGGCCTCCTCAATACTGCTTGTGCCACACCTTTTATCCCTCCTCTTGACTGCACACCTGTCTCCCATCTCCTTGATTGCAGGAGTGCCTCCCGCCTAGACAGGTTGCACTCATTTAAAGGGATATCATCCTTTTTAATACCCTTTACCACAGAGACAAACAACATGGTGACATTAAACTTAACTGGCAAGGGTACACACATGTAACATCGTTACAACCATACCTGTTGTTCTGCAAAATATCCTTTCACCAGAGAACCCATCATCTGCTGGGGGGAGCGGGTGGTACTGACATATGGTAGAATATACTCCCCGTGTGTTTTCTCTGCATAGCAGATCCAACCTGAGAAACGCACAGACATTAAAACATGGTCCTGCCGATAGTCTTTGCGCAAACATTAAAACAGCTATGGGGTCTACCTTCATAATGAAAAAAGATGGACCCTCTTAACAATAACTACAAGTGTTGCTGGTTCTAAAACCTATGAAATCACGGGATGTACTTGGTTCTCAGCACGCTGCTTCTGCATTTTGGCTCTGATTGCATTTCAGCCAGAGCTGAAACCTGCTGTACTTTCTTTTTTTTTCTTTTTTTTTTTCCGCATGACTATAGATTCAACTCAAGTTTATAACCCTTTTTCTGTGCTTGTTCTTTTAAGACGATACCTGGACAGGCAGATGTCAGCATAGGCAGGACATTGCTTTCCTGCTCCTTTCTCTGGAAACGCTCCACAAACTCTCTCTGACTCTCCAGCAGACTGAAGGTCCGACTAAAGCTGGTGTCAAAGACATGATGAACCCCTGCAAAAGCAGCGACAATCCTTAGATGTGCAAGTGTCATATATCAACCCATTTGATTGTGTGACATATAAAGAGGAAAAGGCCATTACCCAGCCCTTTGAGGAAAGAAGTGAGCCTCCGGCCTGCCTCGCTACTGCTGATGTCATAGTGTGCTCCAAGGGAAGCTCTGGACTGTGGTGACACTGACACCACCACAATCTTCTGCTCTGTCTCAGTGGCCTTTGGAGGAAGCCCAAACAATGCAAAGGTGAACCTAAAGACACACTTAATGTCTAATATCACATAATAAAATCTAATCTGGGGTCTGAAAACTTCACATGACGTTTATTCTTTTATCACTTTTGTAACGTGAAGTTACTTTTCTCTGCCCTGGAAACTAGCTGAGATCCAGAAATTCCTTTCAGATAATCTTGTAGACAGCAAGATTTTTATCATCCTTTCTATTTTCAGATTTTTAAGATATCATAATTTTTATAAGCTGCTTGATCAACCCCAGGCCTGCACGAAGCCTCTCAAGAAGGAGCGTAAATTCCCTCTGACGTCTACTGGAGATAAAAAGCTGGGTCCTAGTACTAAGCACTTCTTTCTGTTGCCTGTCAGCAGACAACCTCTGCCTATGAGACGCTTCCTGGGATTTCATCTCCATCAGTAGAGTTCCAAACCCCTGTCATGACTATGAAGATGTGCAGATGATTTTGGGTTCATGTCACAAATTAGCCGATAGAAAGATGTTAGTTCAGTATAGTCAATTTGTTTGTCAATTGATCTACCTATCTGTAGTTATTATTATTATATTTTCCTCCTTAACAGAGGTAGTGCCCCTACCAAGACATATATGAATTATTAATAATTTAATGTTACAGAAGCATTGAGGTGCATTTCTACCTTGTTCATGCGTAACACTTTGAAAAGCTCCTCGTGACTCTGCTGAGTGATGAGGACACTCTCAGCTGAGGTGATACAACCGCTGCAGGCCAAACAGTCGTTCAGTGTGATCTTTGCTTTCTCCAGCTTCTGCTTCCCGCCATCCTTACAACAACAAAAGAAATGTTTTTCTTTCTTTCTTTGTTGTGTTTTTTTGTTTGTTTGTTTTTAAGCGGTCCAATAAAATGTAAAAAACACACACAGATTAATGATTTAGCTTTAAGACCCACCTGGTTGATTTGGACATAACTGCCATCATCTTCTATCTGTATTTTGGCCACAGATTTTCCTTGCTTCTTCTCAATTTTGACTGGTTTTACACATTCCTAAAAATAGACATAAAAATTTAAAAATTATCAAATAATGTAGTGATTTTTTTGGGGTCAAATAAACTTTATAAAGTGGATAAAATATTATTTTATGCAAAAACAAAAAAGGCATATACGTTCAAAGACACCCCTAAAATCCAAATCAACAGAGGGAAGACAGGAACTTAATTTCACTATTCAGCTTTCTGCAAATGTTTTCAGTTACATTTGCCAGGAATCAGATACTTTCCTTATAGGTTTTAATGTACCGTTCCTCCCTAAATACACTTGGATCACAGACACCACTGCTGGAGACTGGTCCAGGGTGTAATCTATTTATATCTTTTCTTAACAATCCACACCAGCCTCAAAAGACTTATTATGCTTCTCCCATAATTCTGGAAGTGTTCCAAGTTTTATGGATAAACTGTACAAATATTGGTATCTGACTGACTATTACCCCCAGGGACTGTTACTTCTGTTGGAGTAACAAGATTATCTTAATTCCCAATAACATTTTTAAGGCACTCACACAGCTCTTTTAGCTTCTCCATCGCCAGAAAATACGCCTTTTTATGGAGTGAATTTACGGTTTTATGGAAAACCATTCTTAGTTAATTCGGGCGTTAATGACGATACCTGCGTTCAAAACACATTTAATGTACTCACTATTTACTTCAATTAACATATTAGAGTAGTTCAAAACGTTTGCATTAGTAAATATGTGGGTTACTAGTATTTTCATGTGGGAAAATCCTTAATTCTTTATTTTAAATGTCATCGCCGATTTCATTGACATTACGTCATGCTATCGTTAGCAACAGCTAGCCGCGACACGCTTTACTAAAGTACTTTTTTTAATCTTGTAAGCAGATAAACTGACAGAGCTTTGCGTCATTGTGAGTTGTCATGTAGAAGGTTTTAAGGGTTTAGTCGCGCTGTTATTTAAGGTTTTGGTACTCAGACGTCAATACTAAGAACATATATGATACAAGCGGGCTCACGCCACTACGTTTCCCGATATTAGCTGGTACAAGACGAGAGGATCGTTAACATTTACTGTCCTTCTGGGATGAAGCAGACGTATCAGTTCACAGTAGTGCTGATAAATGACCTGAGAGGGAGTTATAAAGTCGTCGAGATCAGTGAGCTGCAGGACACCGCTGAAGTGAGAGGCCATAATTACTGCCGTAAAGCTCTTGTTTACCCTTGTGTCGTAAATAGCCTAATTGTTGATTTTAAACCAAAAAAGAGTGATATATGCGCTAAATGTATCGTACTTGATACTTGAATTTCAGAAACCTCTGCATACCTCAGTATGATAAAAACAATAACAACGTTTTATACAATAAAAATGAAAAACTTTCCTAATGTTGATAGGAAAAAGTATTGTTTCGAAACTGTTAAAAACAACGGGGTTGTTTTTGTATTTTAATTTAAATTAAACATAAAAAATGTGTTGTTTTTCATTTCAATGTAAAAACATTTAAAATCTGTTCTCCCATTTAAATATAAACAAATCTATATAATATAAACGGTTCAAATAAAAAAAAAACAGAATTTTCTGTGTATTCATTTACATGTCAGGCTTCATAAGGTTATCGATTTTATGCAGCAGTACCAAACTACGACGAATTAAACGCATTCATTGTTCTTTTTAGTGCAATGGAACATGCAATAAAAATAGTTTAAAAAAAACAAACTCATATTTTTCAACTAATCAATGCATTTTTGTGGATATATTTTTTAAAGTGCTTGTAAAATTATGAAAATATGTTCGTATTAAACCTGTTATACAACATAGATGCGAGCAGAATGTTGGGATTAGGGTTAAACTAGTTGTTTAATTATGTCCAGATACTTAGAAATATAGTGTCCTGAAACAAAAAAACGTGATTTGGGATCAAAATAATACAGATCGCATCATTTCTGTCCTCGTCTCCGTCGTGCACGCGCCCTTTTGTTGTTATGGCTACGGGGTCGTAATCCGCCATGTTCTCGTTCTCCGCTGCGGCGTTGCGACAGAGACGGAGAAGTCAAACGACATGAATGTAGAAAATAATCATACGGCAGAAGACGAGCAGGAGCAAACGAGCGACGGCAGCGAGACCATAACCATTCAAACTACACTAGGAGACGAAGGTGTGCGCTCCCGCACGCTGAAACGAGTCCGAGACGTTTATCGGTCGTTACGTTTGGGCCTGGCGAACTTCTGTCGTCGAGAAATGTCGCTAACGGCTAACTGCCGTTAGCGACATTAGCTCGTTTCGCTTCGCCGCTGCAAGTCGGCGGCGTTTTCAGACGTATTTACCGAAGCAGACGCCGACTCATTCCGCGGATTGAATCTCGTGGCCGCTGCGGATTAACCGACTGTGTCTCCGTGCTTTCAGATGATGTGCACAAGTGTGGCCGCTGCCAGGCGGAGTTCTCCACGCTCGAGGCTTTCATCCAGCACAAGCTGCACCACGGCTGCAAGCGCGTGGAGGCTCGCGAGGCTGACCGGGACGCCGGCCAGGAGGTGTGTGCTGAGGTGTGTAGCGACTCCGATCCCCGGGGTTATACGAGGCAGGATACGTGTTGATATGTTTATTTTCCAGGTCACTACGGCCAATGGAGGCTCTTCCTCAGAGGTGAAGACAGTCGAGGTCTCCTCCTCAGACAAACCAGGGAAAACCACTGATGGTGAGTCGGCAGAATCAGTGTGCCGGTCATCTTCTCGCTTAGTTTACTCTCCCATAAAATGTCATAACCTCAGAAAATGTAAAGCAAATTTTGTCCCCTGGTGGTATCATGAGTCATGCCAGTTGGTGGTTTAATCCAATTGCATCTGTCGGGTGTTACATGATGCGACAAGCATAAATTTCACACAATTATTTTGCAACAATAACTGTGATTATACACAAACTAATCACAGCAAACTATTTCCAGTCTTTGCTTCAGCCTGTGAATTCAATCAGGCCTTTCTGTTGTGTTTTTTTTAAATAGTTTTGTTTCCATCTGTTTTTCACACAGATGAAAGCAGTGATCTGTTGGGTCGAGGGCGCAGGAAGAAAATTGCCTCCCTTAAAGTTACAGACCAGTCTGAGACTGAAGGATTTGCATCGGACAATGCTGACAGTGACAAACCACCTTTCAGAGTCAATCAAGAGGGGCGTTATATTTGCCACCTTTGTGAAAAGACTTTTAAAACGGTAGGTCCTGTATTAAATTTGCATGAATGTTGTATTAGAGTTGTATTCTAATCTTGCTCATGCAAAAATAATTTCTTTCTTTCTGCAGACAAACATCTTGAGAACTCACTTGAAAACTCACAGTGACCAGAAGAACTTCTCATGTGGACTATGTGGAACCTCGTTCCGGACCAAAGGCTCCTTGATACGTCACAATCGCCGTCACACTGGTGCAGAAAATGCAATGAACTCACATGGGATTGGTGAACTGGTCTCCATTTAATGTCCTTTAAAAAAAAAAAAAACATTAACCCCCCCTCCCCTCTCTTTTTGTTTTTCTCTTCTCTCCCCTTATGCAGATGAGCGGCCCTATCGGTGTACCCTATGTGGTCAGTCCTTTAGAGAGTCAGGAGCTCTCACCAGACATCTTAAAGCTTTGACTCCCTGCACAGAAAAGATCCGTTTTGTACAGTACAAAGAAATTCTGGTCAGCAAGGATGGTGTTCAGAAAGGTTGGATTTATACTTCTTTTCTGTAGTACTAAATATTAGTATGGAATTCAACATAAATGGCAATCCACTGAGTCTGAATTATTTCAGGGGTTGAAGGTGATCAAGTATCAGTGGCTGCTCAACAAGAAGTGATAGTTGTAGATCAGCAGCCAGAGGAACAGGAGATGATGGAAGCTCAGACTGCTGTTGTCAGTGTGGTAGAGGCTGGTTCTCAAGAAGTCTTGCGCCAGGTCCACTTTACAATGGAGGTGGACGGAACAACGCAGGAGCAACAGGTGAGGGTGAAGATTTTAAGGAACTGTGTAGTTTGACTTGTTATTCCTGACTGAAGTAAACTTAAACAGCTTGTTGTGGTGTGACCAGGTGGTGGTGGAGCAGTCCCAGGCTGAAGCCCTGGCTGCAGCAGCAGCAGCTGGGGACAATCTCATCTGTCAGGCCATCATAAACTCTGGCATTGCACTGGGAACAGAGGAAACGGTGGTTGAGGAGGCCTCACAAACAACCGAGGACATGGATAAAGTGGTTTCTGATCATCCCGACACTGATGACAGTGTCATTGAAATCCAGGTTAAAGAGGAGTTTGTTAAGATGGAGGTAGGTGCAAAAGTTACTGGTGCTTGAGCCCCCCCACCTCCCACCCCACATTTTAAAGAGGAATTTTGTTAAAAAGGTTTTTGTGTTTGATTCTCAGGAAACGAGTGATGACCGGACATCCTCAAAGTTGCATACCTGTCCGCACTGTAACCGATCATTCAAGGGCTTGAATTATTTCCGTTTTCATGTTAAAGGTCACTTAGGTAAGTCCATTTAACATATTGATGAGTCTTTTCATCACTGTCCTTTTGCCTTGTAAACTAAAGTGATTAGAAAACAGACTGTCCATCTTACATTTCTGTTAGGTTTTCCATAATCTTTGGTTGATGATGGGTATTCATTTATATGGATCTGTGGATTATATGGTCAGAAACCTTTTGCCACTCATATGTCACCAGAAAGGAACTAATAAGTCTTCCCTCTGGTGATTTAAAAAAAAAAAATCACTTCATGATTTCAGGGAGTCTCTAGTTGTTTGTTTGACCGGATTAGTATTTATGTTTAATTTATCACTGTTCCTCTTCATATAGGCTATAAGCCCTTTAAGTGCACGTTATGTCACAAAGAGTTTCTAACTGGCTACCTGCTTAAGAAACACATGGAGGTCCATGTCAGTGAGAGAAGATATAAGTGCGGTGAATGTGGCAAGCTGTATAAAACAATCGGTCATGTGCGTGAACACATGAGGGCCCACTCAGATGAAAGGCCGTACCACTGTACAAGATGCAACAAAGGATACAAGACCAAGGTGATTAAGGTTTAGATTATTAATAACAACTAACGGTCAGTTTTTCTGTTCATTCATTCATTTTTATAACGATTGAACAATTGATTTCTTTTTCTATTCTAATATTTCTGTTTATTTTGCTCAGAATGCCTTACATGTTCACCAGCGGACTCATGGTGATGAGAAACCATACGTGTGTGATTTCTGCTTCAGAGGCTTCAGAGAGAAAGGCTCTCTGGTCCGACACATCCGTCATCACACTGGAGAGAAGCCTTTTAAGTGCCCAAAGTGTGGACGAGGATTTGCTGAGCATGGGACTCTAAATCGGCACATGCGCGCTAAAGGTCAGGCTGGTGGAAGGCTCTAAACTTAGAGGAAGCAGGTTTGTGCTGCAGCAATACAAGCTGACCTAATAATGCATGGTTTTACTACAGGAGGCTGCCACAAGGACAATGCCAGTGAGCAGAAAGGCGTTGAAACGGAAGAAGAGGCAGCGGACAGCGTCGCCACAGCAGCCATTATCTCAGAGGACCCTCACGCTGTCTTAGTGGAGTTCTCGTCGGTGGTGGCAGACACACAGGAATATATCATCAAGGTGAGAACAAAATGGGAGCAGGCGTAAGTGAATATGTGAGTACACCTTCCACTGTCAGTACCACCTAGACATAGGTGTATGTTGATTAAAAAAAAGAGTGCCATACACATAAAATTTGATTGATTTGAGGTGGGATATTTTACTGATTTAGTGTCATCACAGAAAAACAAGGCTTAAACAGCATTCAATCAACTTTTTGAATAAATGACATTAATTTTATTTAATTTGTCCAAGTGTTTTATGTTGGAGGACGTCTGTTCTTACCTCTTCCTCTTTAAGAGTCTATTCGTGCTGTGGTAGTAAGTCCTACTTTTCATTAGAAATTTGAAGATATTTTATTTTTAAAGATAAAATGATATATCTATATCACAATTCACACGATGGCTTGTGCAGCATTCCCATTCCCAGCATGTTGTGGCGACGGCAAAACACAAATTCTCACATTCTCACTCTTTGTCACAGGTGAAACTCGCACTTGACGGCGCTTGCATATACTTATTTGCCTCATGCGCTCCTGCTGGTTTAATCCACATTTGACTATTTAAAAGCATAAACTCAGGCCTAAGTATCCTAGGTATGATGTTTTAACAAACCATTCAGGTTTTTTTCTCTACACAACAAAATGGAAAAAGAATCTCAGGATCTAATCGCTATTTATTGGTGTCGTATAAGTTTTAAGTTGGGTTTTTTTGTGCACATTCAGCTTCATTATTTAAGTCTTATTTCTTGTCTTTTCTTATTTCTGTTCCTTATTTGAACGTGTTAATCATAACATTATTCCAGAGGTTTATCACCAGAGTATCCTTTAGGGGTTTTAGATGAAAAGTACATCTGTTTTTCACTTCTACCGTATCCTCCAGACTCAAACTGAGGATGAAATCCAGGAAGAAGTTACACTCATTCAAGACACCCAAAATGAGGTCGGTATACACACATTATCACAACAAACACATGCATTATCTAAGTTACAGTAACAGCTAAGAAATGAGAATGTTTATTAGAGTGTTCACATTAATATAAGTGTTAGAATTACCAGATGAAAGTGATCTCATTTGCCCTACTCTACAACTCCACCACTAATGTATACAAATGTAAAACGTCTTTGTCCCAGATGGGAAACCAGATCATGAAAGTCGTGCAGCAGATTGTCAGCCAGTCACACGGAACAGGCAGCCACAAAATTATTGTGCGCAACGTGGCGGGGAATGAAGAAGGCGCATCCATCTCAGACTGTGGCGATACCATCACCATTGCTACACCTGAGAGCCTGACGGAGCAGGTGGCCATGACGCTGGCTTCAGCCATCAGTGACGGCACTCTAATGGCCACGGAAGGTACCGTGGAGACGGCAGAGGGAACAGTCACCATGGTTACTACAGAAGAAGCAGCGGAAGAGGGAATACAGATGGTGCAGCAGCAAGAGGAATATGTCATCACCTCCCCAGAGGAGGTGGAGATTCAGACTGTTGTTCTATGATCACGGAGGATGTGAACTGTAAAGGGCATTGGCTTTGAGTGTAACTCTGAGTTACTGCAGAGTTTTTAAGAGCTTCACATCTGGATGAATCATTTAGGAACGTCAAGCTATAGTGTTTATAAGGTTTATGGTAACATAAATCAAATGAGGAAAACTTTGAGTCAACTATTCAATGTACACAAGAACATCACATCATGTTTGATTTTTATCTTTAAATTGGCTCCCTAAAAGTAATCGCAGCACTGATTGTGGAAGGTACTTTGGGAACCCACATACATGGCTTAAAATGATTGCTGGATGTATTTTGTAAGATGAATACTTAAACGTTTGGCCTTGCAGATGATTATATGTTTGATGGGGAAAAAAATGCCATTTTTTTCCCCTCTTTCTCTTGTTATAGTCTCTACAATCATCAAATAAAGAAAAAAAAATTTTTTTTACTACCTGGCATGGCATAATTTCATTGCATTCTTTTGTAGTCCCTCAAGTCTGTCGTCACATTTTATTTTGTGATGTCATGTTTAAAGTGTGGTCTGCAGCTATCGTCCACCGTTACGTTCTGAGATGGTTAGATACCAGTGCAGGTATGTGAATATGACAGCCCAGTTTGCATAAATAAATGCTATTTTCTTACACGACTGACTTTGGATTTTTTTATTTTTATTAATTATTTTTGTCATTTCAATCTTTCATGACCTCAGATTTTCCTTTTTAAAAGCTGCACTAACATGTAGTGATGATTTTGATGTTTTTATGTGAAGCACTGCAGGCTGGCAGTGTACTTTCTTTCTTTAGATGACTGTCATCTACCAACTCAGTGGAAGACAGCTGATACGTAGTTCCTCAGCTGCCAGGTAAAACGGTGCCTGCTGCTCCTTGTGGGACATGTGAAATCTTCATTACATTTCACTATTTGTTCCTTGAGACGCATAAAAGCAGTAATATTAGCCGTCCTACATTAAACACACCGTAGCTGGTGGATTTAGCTGAAACTGCGAGACCTGGCGCTTGTAACCTTGACTATCTGCAGATATCTTGCACTGGTGCTCCAGTACTCGGGTTAACACAGACGATCTAATCAGAGAAGTGTCTCTGGCTGGTACAGCACACAGTTTCTGGGTCATTCCTCAGCCCTCTGAGAGACCCTCATCCACATGAGCAACACAAGGAGACAGTTACAGAGGGTGGAAGAGAGAGAGGGGAAGGTATTTATAGAAAAATGGGGCTTTGCAGTACCTTTTCTTGCAATGAACCATTTCGGGACCTAGTGAGCATGTCCCAGTTTTATGCTCATTGCACAGCCACAGGGTTTGTACCAAGGCTGAAGCTGGTGAGCCTCACCCGGGATAGAGAGGCTGTCTCAGATGCTCTCCTCTGGCCTCCCTCTCTTCAGCTCCGTACTGCCGGTTCTCTGAGAACAGGTTCTATGCGCTGATCCTCATAACCTACAGATGTGACCTCATAGGTGCACTTCATTTGCTGAGCTGGGTAGGAACTTTTGGAGGTATTGGGCTCAGGTGAGGAGCAGCTGAAGGGTGTCCGAGGGCACTCTTTGGCTGCTTCGACCCCCAGGCTGGGGGTGAAGATAGGCTGGCTGGAACGTGTCCTGCCGCAAGCCGGGCAAGGATGAGGCGCTTCCTGAGCAGAAAGGGCCGCTTCTCCCTGCGCCAGAGCAAGTCTGGGACCCGGAGTGCCGCCAAAGATTTCTGTAAGTCCGTTTCTCTAAATTGATCATTACATCATTACATGATAGTCCTTTGACTGCTTTATTTGCAAGAGAGAAGCTGAAAGGAGACGGAGCATACTATTTGGGTTGCAGGATGAGAGAATAAGACAAAGGGAACTCATCACAGTAGTGCTTGTGTACCAGTGCGCTAAAAAGATGATCTGTAATACCATGTCACTGAGTATTCAATCTATTTTAGATCAATAATCTGCTTCGGTTTGATGATTCCTTTGAACAGCCTGACACCCAGTTCTGTGACTCTTTGAGTCTTTGAATTTGATGTTTTATTCACTCGGCCACATCTCGGTCTGAATTTTTAGCCTTGTGCTCCAATGAAATTTAATAATATTTTATTTTGTTTTTTGATTAAAGGATCTGAAGTTTCATTTCTAAGTCTCTTTTTTATCTTTTGGTCTTATAAGTTGTCATAACTATTTCTGTTTTTTCAATACCTCTGATCAGTTTCAAAAAGAAAAACTATATGCAGTTTGGGCATCTGCAGTTTTGCATTGTTTCTTACAGTTAATGTGGCCTGTTTATATTATTATTATGTTAATAACTTCTGCTTAAAGACTAATATTTAACTGGTTTGTTGTTGTTAATCATATACGCATACAAACACATTCGCTGAACTGTTAGTCGAGTATTTCTAACTATAGTTAAAAATGAAATGTAAATTGAAAGACCAAGATACTAGACAAGAAGATCGTGAACTATCGTAACTGAATATAAGAGCAGGTAAATGCTTTAGACTGTTATCTTCAGTGTGTAATCCCATTTTCAATCATGAAGAAAATGCATTAAGCATTTCTTAAATTGCCCCACTTGCGGTCTATCTTTGATGTGACTTTGTGGTAGAGATGAAGTGGGCCTGTGGGGACATTTTCTGCAGCAACAGAATGAGGCCAGTGACCAGGGGAAGGCCAGCAGTTCAACATGTGGGCAAGAAATCAACAGTCAAAAATAACCTTCAGATGTAGATATTGTTTTGTTTTGCTGTGATGTTTGATGTTTGATTTACCAAATATTTCCAACTTCATTTTTATAAAAAGATTTTATGACTATAAATGGACCTTATACACACGTTTCTGTCTCTTGCACCTGATTAGTTGTACTTCTATGAGATGTACAGGGATGTGGAAGAAAAAAAAGTACAGTGTTTTAACTCAAACATATGTGTCAGGATGCAATTTAAATAATCTTAGGCTCTACCAGGTCCTACTATTAGATCTAAAAAAATGCATGCAACCCACGGTTGTCCTAATTATCACTCCTCCACCACCATGCCCGGCAGTGAGTGTGAGGTATTTGTGCTGATATGCTTTTTTGTGTGTACTGTGCATTATGACATGGGATCTTCAATTTATTATTTGTTTTATTGACTATTATTTCTTAGATCTGTTATTAATTTTTCACTCCTATATGTTTATTGTTATTATTTCAGAAGTCTTTGTGGTTCATTAAGATACAACTTTCTTCATTCAAACCTGATGATGATCAATTATGAAATCAAAATAATCCTGTTAACTGAAAATAAAAATAAAAACAAAAGATTTTTAAAAATAAAACTAAAACTATATAAAACTTAAAATTAACAATGTAAAACTAACTGAAACAAAAAAAAAAAAATAAAGGTAAAAACTAAGATAAAAACAAAACTAAAACTACTGATGTGCTTATTAAAGTAATTAAAACAGAACTGAAAAACAAACAAAAAAATTTTTTTTAAATTTAAAAACTATTACAACTTGGCTAAGGACCAAATGGTTCATTTTTAATGTTTTGATATTTAATACGTCAGAATTGATGGTCTTCTTCTTTTGTTTTTAACTGTATCTTCTACAAGCAGGAACATCTAAATGTTTACAGATTCTTCTGACTTTTGAAGCAACACCAACCACCAGCACCAGCTCCCCACTGACACTAAACCTGTGATTTGCTGAAGTGTAAACTCCTTTCTAAACCTGTGATGGTTATTTGAAAACCTCTTAAACTGTTTCTGTCTGTCCTTTAGACCTTGGTCTCCCTGCCACCAATCAGAACTGGCCAGAGGCGTTTGGCTTCCGGCTGGCGGGCACTGGACCCAGCTACATCCTGTCTGTGGTGGAGGGCAGTAGTGCCTACCTTGCCGGCTTGCAGCCTGGTGACCAGGTGGTGGACATTGAGGGCCAAGACGTGACCAACCTCAGCACACCTGCTCTGATTGCTCTGGCTCAGACCCTCAAGACAGTCCCGCCCAGCATTGGTGTCGTGTCACGTATCGAACAGGTCAGCCTACATATTAATTGGTATTAAACTGGTGAAATCTGTGCCATTGAGGTAAATATTATATTTTCCTCCTCCAGATTGACATCACCCCAGGCCCAGACGGGCGTTTTGGCTTCACCATCGTGGGAGACAGCCCTCTCATGGTTGAGGAATGCATGCCTGGCGGTCCAGCTGGTCGGAGTGGCCTCAAAGTTGGTGACTATGTCATGGAAGTCAACGGCATCCCAGTGAAACACCATGAGACCGCAGCAGCCATGATCAAAGCAGCTCAAGGTCGACCTCTGCGTCTGGGCGTGCTCAGCATGGCTCGCCGACCCAAGCGGCTGAGCAGCAGCATGAGGGTGCTGTCGCAGAGTGGAGACAGCATCAGGGAGAGTCGTGCCCACAAAGCCATGGAGTTCAATAAAAAAGTGGGTGTGAATCTTTTTCTTTCTCAAAGCAATTCCATCTAATTGAGGTATTTTTAAGAATCTTTTTCTATTATTATTAATTCCTTATTCATCCCTTAGGTGGAGGAAGTTCTAGGAGAGGAGCCAGACGTGAAGGAACAGCTGTTTGAGGTGCTGAAGCAGTACGCCTCTGACAGGGATGTGGAGATTCTGGCCGAGGCCCTGCCTGACATTTTGATCACAGAGGAGCATCAGCAGCTGATTGACAGCGTCAGGTAGCCAATCAGCTGCTCATATGTACATTCATAGGCCAACGGCTTAGGAATCTAATTTACGTCACCATGTCAGTACAGAAGAAAGCATCCAAAAAGGTTCTAGCACTGACGGTCTTGTTTTAATGTGTTTAGTTTTATTTCAACCTCGATTTAAGCTTAATTCACTGAAACATACGGTAGTAAAGTCATTGTTGCCGGAATATGCAGAGCTCAGAGATTGAAGTACCCAAAAGCCAACCCTTGGTCTAGTGAATAAAAGCCTATATATGTCTTTAAAGGACCTTGACTTCAAGGACCTTGTTGAAAAATCGTCGGCATTTCGGCGGCATTAAGGCTGTTAGTGACAGAGATCCCTCTGGCTGGATGTTCAGCACCGTGAATGAGATCACCAGAAGGAGGGCAGCGGTGCTGGAGGGCAAACGCTAAATCAAAGTCATCTCACAGTCTGTTCTTGTTTTACACCTTCAACTCTTCAAGACAAGCAACTCTTGATAACCATGATTCTTTTTGTCTTGGTTTGGTTCTGTTTGCGTGGCCTTCCAGTTACCCGTAATGACGCCCTCTTCTGGACAGGAGGTTTATGTCATCGTGCTCAGATGTAGACTGCACATGTTCACCTGCTATACTTTAGCCCAAACAGAGGGGTGCTTTTCGTTGGCATTGGTCTTAAATCGGTTTGCTATGATCGAGGCCTAGAGATTAACCAATCTTTTAGTCCTTGAAGTGACTAACGATCCTGTGATACGTTGTTATTTTATATCATCAGGGGAAACTTCCTCTGCAACAGCAGAGGCTTGACATCTGTCTCCATGATGCAGTCAGGAGTACATAAATATTTTAAGCAGATCCGTGTAGAATCAGAACAATTTGCATTGTATCACTGTCAGGATTATAGGAAGTAGTAGAGATGATTATTGGAGGTGAAATTACTGTCAAATTACCATTTAAAAAAAATCAGCCCCCCTTTGGGTTTAACTAAGTGCTAAACATTTTGTCAATTATTTTTTTCCACACTTGGCTGTAAAACATTAACAAAGCATGGACTACAGCTGATTAACAGTCTTGTGACACATTCCAGGAATAAATGATCCTTTTCTGAAATATATAGAAACTTAAAATGTTTTGCTTCAATCTAAAATAAACATTCAACGCAGCTAAGTGACAGGTACTCATGTGCCTGGACAGTCCAGCCGAGGTGGGGGGGGGGTCTAATTAGATTTTACCCAACAATGGGAGCACCGTGAGGAAGCAAAACACCTTCATTTCCACATGAAATCAATAATTTAAAAAACACTGCTCCTTCAGCATTTTCGCGTAAAGATTTGAAAGCACTCGTAAAGAACACAACAGAGTAAGTCTGATGAAATATCAAGTTGTGACTGCTCCCCTCGAAGCTTGAATGCCACTTCAGTCTTTGTTCCCTCTCAGACAGGAACTGTATCCAACAGTATACTTAGAAATTCACTGCCTCACCACCGACTAGAAAATGAAAACCCAAAACACAATAGCTGCTCATGCTTGCATTTTTTTTTTGTCACTTTCTCTCACCCTCTATCGTTTCTTCTCTCACTTTAGATTTCTCTCAGCTGGTCTCTTTTTTCCTTATTCCCTTTGTAATATGTGATTTTTTTCCCTTTGATACATGTGCCTTTTTCTTTCTTTCTTTTTTTTTTGTGAATCTCATCACTGGATGCTCCTTATTCCCTCCTCTGCATACAGCTTGTAGCTGCTAGAGCCAGTTTGCTGCTGGTGGTTGAGATATGCACACATACGAACACAGAGAGTCGTGCAGATGCTCCATCTCAGTACAAACTGCATTGTTTCTCACACACATACTTGCTTTGAAGTTCCATGCTGGAAGAAATCATGAACTGCTGCTTCAGGTAAGTCTTGAAAAGCAATTTTGTTCGTTTTCTAATTCTTTTGCAGCTGAAGCTTTTAATTGGTCATGAAGTTTCTCTGGTGTCTCATGTGGCCATTTACGGTTTCTTATCAAGAATGCTGTATGGTTGGTTAAGGGTTGTAAAATAGCGGACCGGGTACGATTACTTTGTGATCCTGTGGATCTTCTTTTGGTGAGCAGTCTGTTCTTCCTGCAGATGAAGGACATCTCTGTTGTCCAGCCATCTCAGATTCCCTTAACACAGCTGTTTCTCACAGCTTTGATGATCCCCTCCTTAGAAAGCTGCCTATGAAAATGCTTTGTAATGTTTGTTCGGCACAGGAGTCCCATTAATTATGCATTAACTGTGCCCAACAAAGGACCGATAATTCTTTAGATGTTTTGTTCGCCATTAACCAGTTAGAAATTGTGGCCAATCTCTCCAAGTGTCTGAATGAGTCTAAACACAAATCCAGCGGATCTTTGGACAGCTCAGTCCTACTGAAATGCATGTTGGAGTGTTAAGTTAAGAGGAACTGTGATCTTGATCGGACTTAAGGAGCAATATTGTCTTTTTTTTTTTGCTTATCCGTTTCCTGTTGTGTTTGTCATTCCCACCGTACACAATTTAGAGGGTATCGTTGCCTGTTCTTATATCTTATATATTACATGCAGAGTGTTTTTTTTTTTGTTTTTTTTTTTCAGCAGAGTATTGGGGCATTGGGATTTTAAGCAGCTGTAGGGATTTGTGCCTCCAGGTTGCCCAGAAGCCGTGCCTCGGGGTGTTGTGTTGTTGTAAATGGTTTCCACTGTCTATCACAGCGAGATGTCTTGGGGATCTGGGGACGTGCGTGAGGTAGAAGTACTTTGCTTTTGGGGCTGTTCATATATTTAGCAGGAATGGTTCAAGGCTGCATCTTCAGTTTAGCAGCAGAGCTCCCAGGATCTTTTTTCTCTGGGCTGTCAATCACTTTGGTCCAGACTTAAATATTTGATTATGTGCTGAATAAATAAGTATGAAAAATGATAACAATTCCACAAAGAATATAAGCACTAGGATTAAGGCTATTTTCTAATTTTTGTATGCAACGTTGCCAGATGGTGGAAGCCTCACCTTTTATTGTGAAATACAGATCCACACAGCTGCCTGACAGCAGCAGCTACCTCACCACCTAGAACACACGCAATCATAAATCATAATGACGAGTGATCTGGAGAGGTGTTAACAATGGTTTCCCCAGAAGAATAGATATAATTTAGATTAATTGATGAAAAGCATTTCCACCAACTTCAGTTGTTCTTTATGTTTGGTGCTGATTAACTAAGTAGTAGCATCTTTACATGTCAAACTAAGGTTGGATGATAACCCTGTGATGCCAGTTCTGGTAGTTTTGACAGCAATTTGTGAAGAATTAGATTGCAAGTGAGTCAGTAAAATGTATTTATAGACCACATTTACATCAGTTTTCACTAACAAAAGTGGGGTAAAGATATTTTTACGTTTGTTCGGTGTATGGTGAGACCGTGGCAAATATAAGAGATGGTGTTGGTAGATAAGACCCACGATGAGATGAAACCTGCCCATAACAAGAGTTAACAAAAATCACTAAAATCTTAAACTGAGCTCTAAAATGGTCAAGAAACCGATGCGGAGAAGTCAAGACAGGTGTAGAGTCAACAGCCTCTTTAGTACATGTAATTGCAGATGATTTAATATTGATTAAGGGGTTTGAGTTTGAAAATATTTTGAAAGAACAGTATCTGTTTTTCTCCACTGAGCAGATTTTATTGTAGAAAAAGCTAAGACTTAAACATAAAACTCAAACCTTTATCGGTCGCCTTTACAAATACAGCTGGGTGACTTAACTTGCCATCTAGGGCGTTTCATCTGGGGGAAACAGTGGGAACGTATGAACGCAGAATATAACTGATCCCAGAACGAAGCCCTGATGGTCTCCGTAAGAGATACGAACAGAAGATGAAGAAACTTTCCTATGAACACTTGGAAGGTACTTTGTTCTAGACGGGTATGGATATCAGTGGAATACTGTTCCCTTGATGGCAACCCAGATTCATTTTTTTTCCTTTCGTTTGATCAAATAAAGCGGTTGCAAGAGGTTGAAAAAGATATCAATAAACCGGAGCCAAAGACATTATAAGAAAGATCATTGGTGTGCTTCATCATGCCAGGTGCCTTTATTTACAGAGGATTGATGTGGCTGCCCCTGACGCTGGACCACTCTCATTTATTTACTTGATATTTGAGCATCTGTCTGTCCGTATCTCTGCTTCAGTCACCGTGCTTCCTTGTGACAGTCTTCAGTGGCGCTCTCTGCACAAATATATGAAAACCCTCCGCCTGCTCCACCCCCAGCTGATAGTTAAAAGTCAAAGATGAGGGTGTGAGGTGTGCTTAAGCGGCTCATGAAGTTACTTCTTGTTCTTTTTGCCTCCCAAGACTTGACCAGCTGGGCCAAGCTCCACTCGGTCTGCTTCTGTCCCCCTGCCGATTCGCCTCACCCCTCCCAGAGGATGCGTTCTATTTTTAAGCAACCTACTTCTTTGAATAAATTCTCTCTTAGGCTTCTGACGCATTTGTCAACTCTGTAATGGCTGTAAAGATTAGGGGTCAACCGTCGCTTGAAAGTTATGCAAAAGATTGTGTATCCGGAGTGTCATCAGAGGCAATCTTGGAACCCTTGTGACTTTCTTTGTTCTTGTTCATTTTCATCTGTACAGACTCCAATTAATTACACGGATGTATTCACACCTCAGGATTATCTGGCATAGATTATATGTGTTTTATGAATCAGTTGTGTTGGAAAGAAAGAGTTATGAGATGTGGATCAATGCCAGCATGCATTAGAATGAGAATTGTCGATGTTACAAGCAAATTGATGCCACAGTCCGCTAATGACTGTCCTGTTTCCCGCACGCACACAGACATTTTGTGTTGACCTGCTATGAAATTCCATTGGGGCTCTCGTCTCTTTTCCATTTCTCTCTTCTCCCGTTCCTCTTACTCTTCTGTTCATGCCATTCTTTCCTTCCTCCTCTGAGGGACCAGAAGATTTGTCGCTGGCTGCTTCTGATTGCTGGATGATGGATAACTCGGTGATGGGGATTATCTCTTAACTGTGAGCAGAAAGATTAGCGTGTGTTGACCCCAACCCTTGCCCCTCTGTTTCGGACGTAAGAGATGGGAACACATAAAGATTGCGCCCCCAAACATGAAGTTGGGGAACAGTTGATGATGCTCCCTGAGGATGTTTTGGAGGTGTGGAGGGATGTAAACTACAGTCGCTCTTATAGTTTGCTCCCTCCCTCTTACTCGTTGGCTCTCTTTCTTGATTTGGCTGCTTTCCGAGCCTGCAGCAAGTGCTTTTGAGATCCAGGACACCTTCCTATTTCTCCTCTTTCTCCTTTGTCGGGAAGAGTTGCTCGAACGAGATGGAGACTCATCGGATCAAAGGGGAAGCATCTGCATTGCTTAACTGAGCTAAAGCACTTCCTCAAAGCCCCGAAGAGTCATGGGAAGGGATAGGAGCCTTTCTAGACACTTTCGGTATGGCATTTTTTCTTTTGATCTGAGCAGTGTTGACTTTGTTTTCATGGTTCCTTTGTGTCATATTTCAAGTAGCTGAAGTGCTGACGTGCAACAGCATTTATTAAGGTTTGTTTTGATGATTATTTTACAGTTGTGTTTGCATGTTAACGTATGAATCTCTTTGCTTTCTCCGAATCTGTCTCAAGTGTAAGTATGAGAAAACATAGATCTGAAAATGTAGTCGTTTTTTGTTTTTGTTATTGTTTAATTACACTCTTTCCTTTTACTTCTTCGTGTCTTACATTGCGTTTTGCGTTTGCAAATTCATGCATGGCCCAGCCATGACATTAACTGATCCAAGGTGGGTGTGTAATAATGGCTCTTGCAGCAAGTTACCCAGAAGATTGCCATTGTCATTCATCCCTCTGAGCATTGTGCCCTTGATCCACCGCTCCGTCAGACCCAATTATAGAGTCCTCTCGCCCTCCTTATAATTGAGGGCATCCCAAAGCCTAGATACGACTTTATTGCAATAACACTTTGAAGTTTCTACTTACTTGTTACTTACTTTTCTTTAGGTGGAGTTATTTCATGTCAGCAGAAGTGCTGGTGGTGGTGATGACAGGAGTAGAAATCAAAACTACTCAGCAAGTGGCTCCACTCCGTTTCATCTCCCTGTTCACTGTTTGTCCAAGCAGCCGTGTTGATGTATGAGTGCTTTTTTCAGGAAAGTTTTGTGGCCTACATAGGCTAAAAGCTGCAGATGACACTGCTTCATTCCCAATAGTTACATGACCCTGTTCTAGAAAATGCTCCAGTTCTCTGCTTTCTCTCTCTTGTGCACGCACGGTCCTGTCAGATGTTACTGCTCTTGTCTCTGCCATTTTTATGCCGTCACATCATCAGCTCCTGCTTATGTGATTTTCACTTGCTTCTGACTCCTTTTTCACTTACTCATGGTGACAGCTGAGATACAGTATCTTCCTCTTGTCAGACAAAACCAGCCCTGGAGATGGCTGTGCAGAGCAGGCTGGTGTTACACACGAACATCCCTCAGGCCTCTGTGGACGTGTCGACCATTTGCTGCACGACTACACCAACCCCCTCATCGCTGTCACCGACATACACTGTCTCCTTTGCATGGAGGTGTCTTCTATAACCACAGGAATACTCACATATCTGATTGACTAACACAGCAGCACAGCATATGTAATTATTTAGAAAAAAAAACAACTAATAATGCTGTAATTGTTTGCATTGCTTGTCTTTTTTTTTATCATTACCTTCTTATGAGGTTGGACAAAGAAGACCAGAGACAGTCAGAAAGCAAACATATGAACAGTTTTGTTTACCACAAGTAAGATGTCCGTGTTGGACTAAAGTTTGAGAAGATCATTCAAAAAGCAAGCTATATTAATAGTATAACCAGAAAGTAATCTAATTTGGTAAACTGGTGAACATTAGAATCAGCGTTCACTTCTGATGCCAAATACATTTTGAAAAAAAGTGAAAAAAGAAGCATGAAAGTCATTGTTGGAGACATTCAATTTACAGGCAAATGAGTCTTAGAGCCTTAAAGATTAAGACACTATCAGTCAATAGTTTGGACACAATGTGTCCAGACTTTTGACTGGTAGTTAGTAAGTAAATGTGTTTGGATACAAAACCAAGTTTTCACTAATTCAATAGAATAATTTACATAAACACAAGTGTATATCCTTCCCTTTATTTAGCTCAACAGAAAATGTGAGGATATATAGTTTTTATCTGCCTACTTGAACCAACAGGTGATGATAAGGTGATGTGAAGATTTTCCAGGATACAGAAAAATGTAACTATTTCATAATAGAAAAAAAAAATTGCTTGTTTTTGGAGAGTTGAGGCATTGTTGCAAGCATTCCTGATCCGTGATGTCAGAGTCATTGCTTTTTTTTATGTTTAGTTGGGCAGAAGGAGTTTGTGTGTGTGTGTGTGTGTGTGTGTGTGTGTGTGTGTGTGTGTGTTCATGTGTTCATTTAATGTCTTTGTCTCAGAACGACCCCCGTCTTGATATTTGTCCATGGGAACACCTATCTACTGTAAATACTCTGGTTAGTTCTTCAAGTGTATGCATGCCTGGGCACATAAATCTGTAGTTAAGTCAATATAGTTTGTTTTCATCTTTCTGTCACTGAATTCATATCCAAACATTGTTCTGCACTTTTTAGTAAACCATCAATTTTTAGGTCAATCTTCCAAATGCACATGTTAAATCACTGAAAAGGATTACAAAGGAATAGAAAAAAAAAAGCAAGTGCCACATTTTCGCTGGGTGCATTTGAATAAAGAGGTGTGCTGTGTATCTGGAGGCAGACAGGAACTGGCTTATTCTGGAAAACCAAAGCCCAACCCCCCCCTTTGTTTTTTTTTTTTTTTTTTGCCTAGTGGAAGTACTCTGGAGATTCATGTAGAAGACAAAGAAAGTTGTGTTGAGGATCCAGGCAGCAGTATTGTGTCTGCAGGATGGGGAGGACTTCATGCAAAAGATAAAAAGGAATAAATGAGGTGTATGTGTGTGCATACCCTATATTTACGACGAACACACCCTGAAGCACTGTTCAGAACAGTTATTGGCAATCCTTCTTCCATGTCTAAATCATTTCTGTTCTTTAGTTATATTTCATTCTTGCTCTTGCAGACAAATGGATACATACCAACCATAAGCCGCAGATTACATGCTATTCTGGACGTTAAAATCCAAACATCTGAGGCACTCTGAGACTGCAGTGGATGATGTCAGGTTTGAGCCGTAAGCCAGTGGAAACATGTCTCTTTGTTTTCAGGTGTCTACTGACAAACTGTCAAATAAGCCGACATTACTATTTTGTTTTAGACAAAGACTCACAGTTTTGGGCATCTGAAGTGTAAGCTGTCTTAAAGAGGTCGATGTAATTCTGGGCTCAGCCGTTGTTGGAAAAATGCACTACCATATTATTTGACACTAACTTTTTCCGTTTTGGAGAAACAATACATTGAGAGTTAATAGAAGGGGGAATGAAACCCAGCAGGGAGAGTGGAGTTCTTTCTACCAAGGCGGTTCTGGCATTAAGCATCTTTTTTTTGTTGTTTATATGCAGTGAGCAGTCGCTGATGCTAAACACTTACCTGCAGCTGCTTACACCATCACATAACTATTCTGTTTGTTTCTTTCTCTCTCACACATAGACTGTAGCACAAAAACACACTAACCATCTTCTCTACCTGCCTCAGCCCTCCCATGAGACGATGTGGACTGAACTATTTTTGAACCAATTATGTAGATCTTGTAGCTGGAACAGTACACAATCACAAGAAGAAACGCTTTGTTCAGAAGCTGCTTTGGATGATGGAAGTGATGAGATTTTAGGGTACAAATGCTTAGTATTGCTGTGTTTTTTTGTTTGTTGTGTTGTCTGTTGACGCTGAGCTTTTTTAGTCAGGCTTATCTGATTCTACTATGTTTGCCAGGATTTTCATTCCCAAGAAACACCGGGAGCGTTTTGATGAGGTGGTTTCTCAGAGCTTGATGAGCCGGCTGAAGGGGCGGAGCTTCAGTGACCCCAGCCGTAGCCACCTTCGCCGCAGCCGAAGTGAAGATCATCCCGAACGCCTCCTTGTCTCCACCCGTGCAAGCTCAGTACCACGCACCCACGCAGAGGAAGGCGGGGTTCCCCCCACCAGAGGCATGCGCAAGACCACCTCACTCATAGCTGGCCACTCCAGTGGCGCCACCACCAACTGCAGGTCTATATTCATTTACCATCTATATTCATTTATTTCATTTTATCATCCATCATTTTTTTTGTGTGTGTGTTTTTAAAGTTTGTTTGATGTAAGAAAAAAAAAAGAAAACATGCCAGGACACACATTTCTCTGCTAATCTTTGATCAAAGTTTCAGTATTCTGGCTTCTTTTTTCATTCAAATAAATTCAAAAACGCAGATATTACTTCACGAATGTCATGTCAGTAGCTACTGAACTTGCAGAAGAAAACACTGAGACGCACATCTACTTGTCTTTGGCTTTCAGTGCCTTTGGGTCGAACTGTCCATATTTGAACTGAGTTTGGTTTTTTTTATGCTGGATGTAAATTTTAAATGGTGTGTTGGATATGGAAATCCATTGGAGGGGCTCTTTTGTAGCCATCTATTACAAAATGCTTTGCAGTGACCCCCTAATAAAGAATTCAATTACATCTAAGCGCTGCATCGTTTGTTTCCAGTGTGTCATCTCCTTTGCCATTTATAGGTCTTTTTTTATATTTTACACATCTGTTGTGGCTCATAAAACTCAACATATTTGTGCTTTTTTATTTTATTTTATTTTTTAACATGAGCCACCCTCTGGTTATCCCTCTACTCAGTTATGACTCAACGCTCAACTCTGTCTCTTTAGGACAGTAAGAGTATGCAAGGGCAACATGAGTTTTGGCTTCACTCTCAGGGGTCACGCTCCAGTGTGGATTGACTCAGTGGTCCCTGGTAAGACAGGAATGCGTTATCACACATGTTCAGTTATCCCATAGCAGTAACATTTACCAGACCTCTCTGATATCTTTATAAAGCCTTTCCTGCGATGGAGCAATAATCACCTCACAGAGCTCATATCCTGTCACTTGTTTTCTGCTCTGCAGGAAGCCCGGCAGACAAAGCAGGTTTAAAACCAGGCGACCGGATCCTGTTTCTCAATGGACTGGACATGAGGTCGAGCTCTCAGCTGCTTTTATGTTTTGCAAATGTTTCTATGTGTTTCTGAAGCAAGTGGAAGCCAGATGACAGGTGGAAACGAGATCACTCAGGAACCTAAATTTGTTGATGATGTTTTGTTGTTTGTGGAGTTCACAGTCACTGCAGAGAACTGATATTTCATTTCAGACTATTTGATTCTAAAAGTAGCCTAAGTTAAAAGACAAGCATTGACAAGGAAGTACCTCAGAGGATATGAAAGGGCATGCTTTTTAGATTGCACAATGTCTTCTGCAGACTACAGAGTTTGTCACTTCATGATTGTTAGTTTTAATTACTTCATCACTGAAATGATTTTCTTGTTTATGATTTTTTTTTGGAGTGCACTTCAGCTTCTTTACTATTAATAACTAGTTTAAACACACACAGTTTTAAAGCTTTGTGAATGCATTTGGACTTTTGCATGCCTTGTACTGTATCTGTTCACAGGACCTCCTCTCATGAGAAGGTGGTGTCCATGCTGCAGGGAAGTGGTGCTATGCCCACCCTGGTAGTTGAGGACGGTCCACCTAGCTTTTCTCTGGCGGAGCAGCAGGATGTTGCAGGTGGAGGTGGTGCTACAGAGCGCGCCCGCTCTCCTGTACTCAGCTCCCTGCAGTGGGTGGCAGAGATTCTTCCTCCCAGTATCAGGGTTCAGGGTCGCACCTTTGGACAACAGCTGGAGCACCTTCTGACCGTCCAGGAGAAATACACCATCTGCAAGGCTTTGGAGAACTTCTTTCAACACAGGTGAGTTGTAGGGCAGAGAGGCTGGAAGGGGAGAAGATGAGAGACTGGGTAGATGTGGGTTTAAAAGTGTTAGTATGAATAAATCACTCTTATATTTTTCATAGCCTCATGGTTGGCTGTACACCATAGCTCAACTTTTCTTATCCACTGAATCTGTCGCCTTGCCTGTGTCTGTGGTCACAGGAATGTTGACACCCTGATTGTGGACGTGTTCCCGGTGCTGGACACCCCAGCCAAACAGGTGATCTGGCAGTTCATTTACCAGCTGCTGACGTATGAAGAGCAGGAGCATTGCCAGAGCAAGATTTCCCGTTTTCTCGGATACAAAGCACCAGGTGTGTGTAAATTTACAGTTATTTATTTATATATTTTTTTTTTTTGGCACGTGCATGTATTATGTGGCTGAGGGACTCTCATATTATGTGTTATCATGGGGAATGTGATTGTGAGTGGTCCTCTGAAGTACAATCAGCATGGCTCCTGCAGCCCTTCATTGTTCTTTTCCTCTTCTTTTACATTGACGATATGTGTGTGTTCCAGTTCCACCACCACCACCACCCCCTCCCCCTCCTCCAGAGCCCGAGTCCGCCCCCGAGCCCCATCGCCGTAGCAGTTCCATGAGAGTGACAGGGACCACATACAGGAGCAGTGTGAGGGGACGTAGCTCTGATGACCTGGTCATCGGCACACACATTGGCATGGGTACTGAAATGCATTATCTCCGTCATTAATTATAGCCACACTAACACCATGACCTTCACCGCACCTTGAGTGTCATCACTGCGTTTATCTTTGTAACCATAAACATTCACATTGCTCTTACTCTGTTTGTGAATGTAGTCCTATTTAATGTTCATCTGTGTTGTTTTTTTCATGAGACATATAATTTTGTTACTTTTTATTTTGACTTCTACCTTCTTTTATGTAAAACTGAGTGATCTACCTAAGCTAATGTGTATTAATATACCACCAATAGTACCATCTATTCCTGTAGTCTAGTATAATTTGTTTAAAGTGCCAGAATTCTACCAAATTAGCCCAAGTCCTAACTTTAAAAATCTTTTAAAAAGTCTGTAAGCTATATGTGGTCATTTAACTGACTTGATTTACCTGGGTTGCATTAAAGGCATTGTAATGGGTGTATTACCATAGGCATCCATGCAGAACCAGTGCAGGAGACTGGGATGAGGTTGGCTCCAGGAGAGAGACAGTCAGGAGATGGCACCTCTCTCCCTGAAACTCCCAACAACCTCACCAATGTATGTACCGAAACCTAGTTTTCTTGGGACGACGAACGCCACAGCAGAATTCAGCGCTGTTCAGAGTTAGGACAACGAATTTCACTCTGGTTTCTTTGTACATTTCCATCATGCAAGCTGTCAGCAGTCTACGCTGAGCTGGAAAACATGTACTCAGCCAAGCGGTCCAAGTCTCTGAAGAGTCGCCCTCCTCCTGCCCCTGAGAGCTTGCTGGACCTGGAACCTGCTTCACGCACAGCGTCTCCTACATTACATGCAAACACAGGTAGCTGAAAGTTGCATTAAATCAATAGCAGCTGCAATTAAGTGGAGTGATTTCCAATTTGATCGCGTATTTGCATCACTTAGCGTGCTTGTGTGTGTTTAGTTGGATGTTAAGAGAGAGAAGATGGCAGGAAGTTTAAAATTTGCTGCATGGCATGAATGAAAAAAAGTGATCCACACCCGGCAGACCATAGTTTACAATAATCTTCTCTTTTTGTTCTCAATCACTAATCCATGTGTGAATATGGTGATGGTGGAGGTGGAACTAGAAAACACACCTTTAAAGACACCCCACAATCAAAAAGGTGTTTTCTTTGATGGTGAGAAATTTGCTTCTGGGCGCACTTTCAGTAGGTGAAGACAGACGACCTGGTCAGATGGTAACCGTTGTGAAACCTCTAACCACCTTTGCCCGGCAGGCTTGCCGGTAGTTTGCTGACTTCGAGGGGTCAGTAGAGAAATTCTTCTAGTGAAATCAGCACCATTAGCTGAAGCTTGGATGTAAATAAATAAACTTTCAACATGTGGCTATATGTCAGTAAAATTACGGACACTTGCCTCAGATGGGATTCTTAGATGTAGATCCTTTGTGCCCCGTGGTTTGTTGGATTGTAGGACACTGCTTCACAGAGATGCCATCAGATCCTGTCAGACTGGCTTCTGGGAAAATGAGAAGTCTGGCTTCAGTACCAGAAAACCTGTGTTTCTTTCTTTGAGCTTTTCCTTAGGAATTTTTATGAGGCCCACTGCTGTTCTGCTAGGGGAGCAAGCTGCTGTAGGGGAATGATGCTGGCACGTCACTGGAGAGTTTGTCTGCAAAAAACGTTTTAGATAGGCAGTAAAGTCAATGTAATATCCATGTGAATGCTTGGACACTGGTTTTCCTAGTAGAATGCTGTGTTGTAGAGATCAGCAGTAATACTCACTTTACTATGGGTCTTTCCTTTGTCTCAGGTAGCCGTAAAGGTCCTCCACCCCATTCTTCTTGGCCCGATCCTCTGCCCAGTCCACCTAATGCACAGTTCTACCCAGCAGGGTTGACAAGCCAGACCAGTGGGGAGTCCAACCCCTACATCAGCCTGGACAGTCCCCCTCCCTCACCTCCAGAACCTGACTTCCCATCTAGCCCGCCTGTTCACCGCAGCAGCAAGCGCCGTTACACCTTCTCCAAACCTCCTCGCTCAGAGGACACAGACCGTTTTCTGGATGCCCTGAGCGAGCAGCTGGGACAGAGGGTGGCGATCGTCGATGACTTCCTGACCCCTGAAAATGACTATGAGGAGGTAGAGTCACGTTTTAAACATACTCTTAACCTTTTTGTGGCAACAATTCATACATACAGGACACTATAGCTTATTGAAAAAACTGATTGTTACCAGGTTACCTGTTACCTGTTATCTATCTATCTATCTATCTATCTATCTATCTATCTATCTATCTATCTATCTATCTATCTATCTATCTATCTATCTATCTATCTATCTATCTATCTATCTATCTATCTATCTATCTATCTATCTATCTATCTATCTATCTATCTATCTATCTATCTATCTATCTATCTATCTATCTATCTATCTATCTATCTATCTATCTATCTATCTATCTATCTATCTATCTATCTATCTATCTATCTATCTATCTATCTATCTATCTATCTATCTATCTATCTATCTATTCAATTCAATTCAATTTTATTTATATAGCGTCTATTACAACACAAGTTGTCTCTAGGCGCTTTCCAGAGACCCAGAACATGACCCCCGAGCAATTATTACATAAACAGCGGCAGGTAAAAACTCCCCTAGTGGAAGAAAAACCTTAAGCCAAACAGTGGCAGGAAAAACTCCCCTTTAAGAGGGAAGAAACCTTGAGCAGGACCTGGCTCATGAGGGGGGACCCTCCTGCCGAAGGCCAGCCGGGTAGAGCAAGAAATAAGAAAGAATAGAGACATAGAGACACCGTCAAAGGTACAAGATAGGATACATTAGTAACTGTCCTTGGTAGTCCAATTAGACTTCTGTGAATATGGGTGATATATGGATAGACGGTGATACAAGGGGATGAGGACTGCAGGTCGGGGTGTCAGCAAGTATCCAACAGACATCCACACAGACAGGTGAAGGCAGACACTGGGATGGTCAGAGGCGGAACTGCTATCTATCTATCTATCTATCTATCTATCTATCTATCTATCTATCTATCTATCTATCTATCTATCTATCTATCTATCTATCTATCTATCTATCTATCTATCTATCTATCTATCTATCTATCTATCTATCTATCTATCTATCTATCTATCTATCTATCTATCTATCTATCTATCTATCTATCTATCTATCTATCTATCTATCTATCTATCTATCTATCTATCTGTCTGTCTGTCTGTCTGTCTGTCTGTCTGTCTGTCTGTCTGTCTGTCCGTCCGTCCGTCCGTCCGTCCGTCCGTCCGTCCGTCCGTCCGTCCGTCCGTCCTGCTTAGTTTAGAATTTGAGTTACAATATGAGCAAAATATTCAATGGGCACAATTTCAGAAATTTTCCACTCTAGTCGACTACTTTAGTAACTTTGGTTTTCCACAAGTTCCACTGACAATGAAGGTTTTACAAAATCTGTTTGGTGTTAATGCCAGGATGTTGTGCAGATGGACTTTCCAGATGAGGATGATGAGGATAACGAAGACGAGCTTGGTGTGGATGAAGATGAAAATGGAGGATTTGTGGCTCCAGAGCTCAGCAGCCCAAGTGATGTCCAAAGTAGCAGTGGAGAAGAGAACGCCTCGTCCCTCACCTATTCCTCCTCATCTGATCACATTCCTCCACCTCCCATGACCCCTCCTCCACCCCCACCTGTTCAGTTCAATGACCTACCTCCTCCACCTCCACCACCTGTACAGGCTCAACCTCAGCACCAACAACAGCAGCAGCAAACGCTTAACTACACTCCTGAGCAGTCACCAAGGGTATATGTACCCATCCGCCGGAAATCGGGTCCTCCTCCACCACCTCCTCCGCGCAGTAATCCACCACCTAAGCGCCACTCCTTACATAAAGTCCTTCCCACAAGAGATGACCTACAGGCTCATGCTACCATACAAGAGCTAAAAGCGTACCAAGAACAACAAGCCTACCAGGAACGGCAAGCGTATGAGGAGCAGCAAGCATTTAAGGAGAGGCAGGCATATGAAGAGCAAAAAGCCTACGAAGAACAACAACTTTTCCAAGAGCAGCAGGCCTACCAGGAACAACAGGCTTATCAGGAGAAAGTGTTCAAGGAGAGGCAAGCTTATGAAGAGCAGAAAGCTTATGAAGAGCAGAAAGCTTTCGAGGAGCAGCAAATGTACCAGGAGCAGAAGGCATACCAAAACAGACAAGCATATGAACAGCGTCAAGCCTACCAGGAGCAAAAAGTATATGAGCAGCGTCAAGCATACAAGGAGCAAAAAGTATTTGAAGAACTTAAAGCCTATCAGGAACAAAAAGCTTATGAGGAGCGTCAAGCCTACGAGGAGCAACATGCATATCAAGAGCAACAGATGCAGCAGCTCTATCAGAGCCACCAGTCGATGCCTGCCCAGCCAACGCAGCAGAAATCCCATTCACCTCTGCCTCTCCAACAACCTCACCAGTCCTTACCACCACTCCCCTCCCCAGACTCCACTCATCACCACATTAATCACCCTATTTATATGATGCGCCAAGCACAACAACAGGCTCACCAGATTCATTACCACCGACGGCTGTCTCGTTCAGCGCCTCCACCACATCAGCCATCACCCCAATCGACTGTCCACCCTGACCAACAAGGTCAATACACCGAGGGCATCTACCAGAGTCATCAAAGCATAAGAACTAAGCCCCATCATTCGTCAACAGAGATGCTCCACCAGATGCACCAAGCCCCAGCACATCATTCCTCTGCTGAGATGCTCCAGCAGATGCAGCAGGCCCACACCCATTACTCATCATCAGAAATGCTACAGCAAATGCACAAAGCCAAGGCCCATCATTCTTCAACCGAGCTTTTGCACCAATCTCACCAAAGGCAGGAAATGCAGCCTCACCACTCCTCAACAGAACTTCTCCATCAAGCTCACCAGATGCGTGGACAACCCCACCTTTCATCAACTGAGCTCCTCCAGCAAATGCACCAACCCAAGCCCCACCACTCATCAACAGAGCTTCTCCATCAAGAACTTCAAATGCACCAACCCAAGCCCCACCACTCATCAACAGAGCTTCTCCATCAAGAACTTCAAATGCACCAACCCAAGTCCCAACATTCGTCTACAGAGCTTCTCCATCAAGCCCATCAGATGCATCAGCCCAAGCCCCATCACTCATCTACAGAGCTTCTCCATCAAGCACATCAGATGCACCAACCCAAGCCCCATCACTCATCTTCAGAGCTTCTGCATGAAGTGCAACAAGAGCCTGCCTCCCTCCCAGTTCAGCTGAGCCGGGACAGCCACTCTCATCAGAGCCATCCAAGCCGCAGAAGTCTTAAAGGTCATCATCAAGCTGACGTCACACCACAGGGGAGACTTCAAGAGCAGCAGATCCACCAAACCCATCACCCCCAGCCCACTAAACCCTCTCCCCAGAGACCCCACTCTATTCAACAGACTCATCACCATTCCAGCACACCTCAGATTCACCACATCCTCCACATGACGCCCCAGCCTCCTCCTCAGGACTATCAGCACCAGATCCATGTCATACATCCTCCACAGCAGCCCCACAGACCCCAGCCTCTCCTCTCCACCTTTCAACCCCTCCAGACACACCAGCCCACGCTTTCCACCTTCCAACCTCTGCCTCAACACCACCAATCACAGCACCAAGCGCAGTCCTCGAACCAAATGGCTCGTCCGCAGTCCCAGCCCTCACATCACCTGCTACAGTCTCCAAACCAGCCACAATCCCAACCCCACCACAAGCAGTCCAGTAGCCAGACTCAGCCCCAGTCCCTACCCCACTCCCTCTCTGATCCAACAGAGTGTCTGGAGCCCCCACCACCTCCACCCCTCCCACCCCCCTGCTCCCCTCCACCACTTCCTAGACCAAGCCTATCTAGGATGGACTCCAATCACATGAGTGTGAAGCGGTTGCGCTGGGAGCAGGTGGAAAACTCAGAGGGAACTATATGGGGACAGGTGAGTTGGGGTCCTCACATAGAAGACTTTGGCTTCTGAAAGTGTAGTACATTTGGACTTAAATTCAGTTTGATTTGTATTTTTGTAGTTGGGAGCAAATTCTGAGTATGACAAACTGCATGACATGGTGAAGTATTTGGATCTGGAGCTTCACTTTGGGACACAGAAGAGCTCCAGTGAGTATAAGTAATTATATGCAAATCTGCAGTACTTTAAATATAAATGAAGCCAAACAATGTACGCTATTACTGCAACATCAAAAACAGTGTAATGTAATGTGTACTGATTTTAGTTCATTTATCTAACAATAATCCAACTTGTAGTTCCTGCTCCAGAGCCATCTCCCCAACTAGAAACATTCAAGAAGAAGGATGTTATTGAAATTCTGTCCCATAAGAAGGCTTACAATGCCTGTAAGTATAATTATTCTCCTGCGTTGTTTATCTTATAACACTATTTAATACTGTTACTGTTATGACATTAGATTATTGAATGGAAATGTGTTATTTGTTATATACAGCCTCTTTTTATAGACTCCTTTATGGTTCAGTGTGAAGCATTTTGGTAGCTGATAATTTGCTGTTGTTTTGACAACATCAAGCCATCCTGATAGCCCACCTGAAGCTGTCTCCTGGAGAACTGCGTCAGATCCTGATGAATATGGCCACAGATCGACTCGAGCCCGCTCACATCAAGCAGTTGCTCCTGTATGCCCCCGACGCGGAGGAGGTGAAAAAATACGAGGAGCACCGGCAGGACCCCAGCAAACTCAGTGAACCAGACCAGTTTGTGTTGCAGGTACTTTCCCCGCAGCGCTTTTGGTTAGGTCTTTGTTGGTTTGAAAATGTTTACTAATGATTTTGTGTAAAACCTGAGGCTTATGTCTTTGTTTACATCTGTAAGATGTTGTCAGTACCAGAGTACAAGACCCGTCTGCAGAGCCTCCTCTTCAAGTGTTCCCTTCAGGAGAAGACAGAGGAGTTGAGGGGAGCATATGACTGTATATACAAGGCCTCCACAGAGCTGAAGACCAGCAAGAAGCTTGCCAAAATACTAGAAGTAATAGAGTGTTTTCTGTCCCAACTTTGTATAACACTGTTAAGATGCACATTACCATATATATATATATATATATATATATATATATATATATATATATATATATACATTTTATTTTTTAACTCTTGACTTTTAGTTTGTGTTGGCAATGGGGAACTATTTGAATAACAGCCAGCCTAAAACCAACAAGACTACAGGCTTCAAGATTAACTTCCTTACGGAGGTACTATAAATCATACATCCATGGACTATTTAACATGCATATAACTTTGAATGTCTTACAGTTATCTTTCTTCTCTTTCTCATCATATTGTGTGTATTCATTAACTCTACTGGCTCCTGTGCAGCTCAGCACAACTAAAACAGTTGATGGGAAGTCAACTTTTCTGCATATTCTGGTCAAGTCATTGTGTCAGCACTTTCCGGATGTGTTGGATTTTTCCAAAGATCTCACAATGGTTCCTCTTGCAGCAAAAGGTAGGAAAATATATTATTCATTTTGTACCAAATTATCTGAATATTTTCAAATATACAGACAAGCTTGTTAAAGGTTTTGCTCCTGCCGTCAGGTTTGGTACACTTGGTACACTTTGGCACACCATCTCCGTCTGTTTTCGCGTTTGTCACACTTAATCCTTTTCTCTAGTGAATCAGAGGACTCTCACAGCAGATGTGGATGACCTTCATGCAACCATCCAGGACATTCGTTCAGCTTGTCAAAAGATGCCAGCGACTGCTGAGGATCGTTTTGCCATTGTCATGAGTGTATCCTTTTATTTATTTTTAATTGGGGTAGGGGCTAAAGAAAAGAGCAGAGGTTAAAGATGCTGTCAAGGATGAAAGAAAACCTCTTTGTCCCTTGACTTTAAATGTCACAGAACTTCCTGGAAAACAGTCATCCATCAATCCAGTCCCTGGAATCTCTCCAGCAGAGAGCCATGGAAGAGTTCAGCAAAACTGCCTCATATTTTGGTGAGGATGGGAAAACCACCAACACAGAGGCCTTCTTTGGTATCTTTGCTGAGTTCATGAGCAAATTTGAGGTGAGTGACCCATTGGTAATTAACCCCCCCAACAATGGCTAATTATTGAACATTTATAAAATGATTTTAGTGACTTCAGTTTTCAGATCTACTTAATATTCTTCATATTATTGCAGCATCATCCTCCAAATCTGGAATACACACACACACACACACACACACACACACACACACACACACACACACACACACACACACACACACACACACACACACACACACACACATGAACTGATAAATATACACATGACAAAATGATATGAGTGTACAGTTATAGTTAAAACAAATGCTGTAATGCTTTTTTTTTTTTTCTTGGTTTTGTTTTGTTTCGCTGCCACAGAGAGTGCTCAGTGATCAGCAAGCTGCAGAAAACCCCAAAAGCCCCAGGAGTCCACGAATGGCCTCCCCACTGGTGTGGTGACACATGTAAACATACGGAAATGACAACGTACAGTGCAGCACTTGATACACACACGCTGCATGTTTAATATAAACATGCACACAGATTCTACATGCAATCATGAGAAAATATGCATAAACAAAGGAAGGAGAAGAAACTTGAAGGGAAATAAATGTGAGGTTTTTGAATTAAATATGTGTACTTAACCATTTTTGTTTTCCGTACAGGATGCTATACATACAGTATATATAACAACACTGGTATAAGGCTTAAGACCAGTAATCAGAACACAACCATATTTGAGTTTCAAAGTATCTTTACTGTTTGATTGTTATTCAGTAACATCCTATAGTTTAAGTTCCTCTAAGCACCTGTGTAGTGCGGTACAACAATTATACAATAAAACCATTGTGGCATATCTACAATTAAGACATAGATTTATATGTTTTATCCTAAAACAGATAAATAATTTAAATGTACTGTATTTACATACAAACTGAAGCTCAGAAAACTCCACATAAGCTACTTTTTGAATTAGTTTACATGTTCTGTACTTTTGTCAGGTGCCCACCACTTTGAATGTAACATAGATTCTTTAAAAAGTGTCGCTTGTTTTTCTCAAGAAAATACTCATCAGCTACATATATACACCCCTAAGTGCTGTGTATCTACGCCTCGGTGTTAGCAGGTTATCCAGATTTATGCTCTTGTACCATATGTATCTTCTAATTCTACCAACATGTAAATATGAGGCATTTTCGAAGGACGTTGGTATTTACTGCTTGTTTTTAATAGAGAAAGTCGATTTCACTGGAGTCAGTGAGATGCCAACAACGGACTGCAGAAGTGGGATCATGTGGATCTTACAGCGGGCACTGTGCAATACGTGAACATTTAACTGTGATCCACTGTTAGATATTAAACCTGTCAAAGTGCAAGGTAGAACCCACACATGTACACTTCAGGCGTCACCGGTGACTCTTCTCATTTGCTTTGAGTTGGGCGATTCAAATTCGTAGTTCAGGGCTTCACTTTTTTGACTTGATTCTAATCTTACACTTTTTAAAGGTTGGATATAAGATCTTTTTCTGAAGCAGTTGTTTTGCTATGTCATTTGATACTCTATTATTCACCTGTGAATTAGACAGAACTCTAAAGACACCATCCAATCACTGAGTGCGCCTGGCAAAGCCTTTGCACCGCTGACCTGTCTGTCAAACTGTATTTCCTAAGCGACCAGGTGTTTGGTGTTTGTGAGCTTTGTGGGTGTGGCTTCAAGGGCATGTCAGAAAAAAGTAGTCTGTTTTCAAGATCTCACTGACCAACTGCTTTTTCCAGCATCTTCTACTCGACCATTAAGCAACAGAGTCAATACCCAGTCATACTGCCTCATTGATCGCCATTCTGATCTCATGACTGAAGCCCATTGCATTTATGTGAATCCTGCCAAATAGAGATGAGCTGTACAGAATGAAAGAGTTAGAATGATATCTAAACTAGAAAATATTTTGCGCTATGTTGCTTTAATGTGTTACCCTGATATTTATTTTATTGAACACATTCTCTTGACTGAGCATAGTAATAAACCACAGAGAGGAAGGCAAAGTACGTTTTTTGTGTAGCAGAAAAATCCTCTAACTGTAGCAGCAGCTTCTCAGATAGTCCATGCTCTGTAAAGAAGGTTGTTTTTTTTTGTTTTTTTAATTAAAGCATCAAGTGGTATTTTTAAGTAACATCTTCAATGTTTTAACAACAACGTGCACTAATCGTATAAGCTTGTTTTTCTAAAGGTATAAATTATTCCCCTTGCGTATATTACAGAATGTAAACTTTAACGTTGCTGTCCATTTAAGGCCTATAAAGACTCAAATCTGTATTTTGTATTGTAACTTAAATCTGACAAATATAAAGAATTGTACAAAGTCTGTTTTTGCTGGTGTTTTTTTTTCCCCTCAACTTTTTAGAATATGTAAAATAGACTTTTCTTCCTGCAAAGATTATGTAATCGTGCGTTATTGATTGTAAACATGAAGTTATCCTGCATCTAAGACACTTTCTTTTATTGTGTGGATAACAGCTGCTGACACTCCCACTGTTGCTGCAGCCAGTTTATCTGACCTGCTGGAGGTGGGAATCTCAGCTGAACTATCATTATGGTAAAAGTGTGCTCATCACATGAACACGCGCTCCCTGGTGAAGTCTTCTGCGTGATTCGGATGGATTCAAACGTCATTTGGCAATCATTTAGCAGTTTTACTGGCGGCAGGACGCGCCTCCCCTTAAGAGATGATAAATAAATTACATTTTAACTGACTATAGTAGTAAGCACGGGTGGAGTTTGATCCCATGCTGTGTGAGACAAAACGTGACATTCCTGAGATCCTCTTCATGTAGCCTTGACATGCTGGATCGTCGGGACCAGATAAGTCCGCTCAAAGCAGCTCAGGTGGAGTGATACTCAGGTGGAGTGATACTCGGGTGGAGTGATACTCGGGTGGAGTGATACACAGTGTGACGACTGAATGAAAGGTGAGTTGGTTTTGATGTGTAATACAAGCCTGTAGATTTGTAACTGTTAATGCCCTGCTGTCATTTTTGCTGTCATATTTAATTTTTTTTTAACCATTGCGTGACCATCAAGCCAACAGATGCAAATACACCCTTACTAGTTCCATGCAGTGTGTCTGCAGGACATAAAGCATTTAATTTAAATCGGAGTACTCGTGTATTACAATTATTAACCCTGTAATGCCACATGTATCATATTTGATAAATACATTTCTTCACCACCCCATAAAAAACGTTTTATACATAAAAACAAACAAACAAACCCAACAACAATATAAAATTGTCCAAAGTATTCATATAAATCAGAAAAAATGCTATTTAGAATTTGTCAAAGTTTTTTTTCATTTAATTTACTTACTTATTTAATTTAACTACAATAAAAACTTCAAACACTAATAATAATAATAATAAAATGATCGATTTTTTAGTGCATCATTTCACATAGTAGGCATTAAGTTAAATACCAAGAAATACAGCTCTGGGGGAAAAAAAGAAAAAAAACTACTGCAAAAGAATTGGCTATCAGGTTTTATGTTTTATAGATGTGTGTAGTGGTGAAATGAACAGTTTTGTTTTACTTCTTGTCAACAGCCCACAAATTGACATTTTTAAATATTTAAAGGAAATGACAAAACATCATAAGAATACATATGATTTAGTGCTTGGAGAAATGTAATATTCAACAAAAACAAGTCAATGTCTTTTAACAAAACAGTAATATTGTGTTTTATTGAAGAGCATTCAGAAGTCAGTGTTTGGTGACGTTGATGTGTCGTATGCTCTCCCCCAGCTTTTCACATTGCTGTTATATGACATTAAACCACTCTTTTTGCAAAAATAAAAAACAAATCAAACAGTTTAGATTTGCTTGATTATTTATGACCTTCCATCTTCGTCTTGAGCAGGTTGTCATACTCAGAGAGGCAGATTTAGAGATGCATTGAAAAATAAATTGCAGTGGTCCCTTTATTTTTTCCAGAGCTGCATAGTCAAAAAGTATAAAAGAGCAAATATTAAGCACATTTAATCAAATAGTGTCTGCAGATTTATAGACAGAAAAGTGTATAGCCAGAGTAGTTGTAACTTTTGCAGAAATCAACTATTTTGTAAGGGTGTTTTTTTTGTGGCATATTCCAAATTGCTGTATTTTTTTGGATTCCTGATGGTTTTTGAATTTGAACACCAAGGGACAAGCATGCCCCCAACCCAGTCGACTTCGGGGGGCAGTGGTACCCTGGTCACTGTGGACATAGTGGTGCTGGTTGTTTACTTCCTGCTGGTGCTGGCTGTTGGTTTCTGGGTAAGAAGACCACTACCACAGTTTGGTATTAATGAGCTGGTGTCAGCCCCGATGTGTATTCTGATTTTTCCCTTGGTATTACCAGTCTATGTGGAGAACGAAGCGCAGCACCGTGGATGGATACTTCTTGGCTGGCAAAAGTATGAGCTGGTGGCCAGTGAGTGAAACAAACATCACAAAGACTGATTTCCTGAGGCTGTAAACCAATAATCTTTATATCAGTCTCATCACAAATCAAACACGTGGAGAAGTGTGGTTTAAATGGTTTTGTCAGTTTGGCCGTGATTTCATTATTTGTGTTTAGGTGGGGGCTTCACTGTTTGCCAGTAACATCGGCAGTGGACATTTCATCGGTCTGGCGGGGTCCGGAGCCGCAGCAGGAATTGGTGCGATCACATACGAATGGAATGTAAGACAGGGAACATCTGCCAGAAACACATTTATCTATAAATACGTGTGACAGGAGAAACCCATTATATTTAAAGCTGTGATGTATGTGGAACAACAGGGAATGCTGATGGTTCTGCTGCTGGGATGGCTCTTCTTGCCCATTTATATTTCATCTGGGGTGAGTTTTCTACACATAAAATAAAAAGCTTCACAAATATACAGTATGTGTGTATTCATGTAGCCTACACATTGTTCATTTAACACTATTAAAAACGCTTTCACAGGTGACGACCATGCCAGAATATCTGCAGAGGCGCTTCGGTGGGCGGAGAACACAATTAACTATTGCTGTCTTGTCATTATTTATTTACATCTTCACAAAAATATCGGTAAGAAAGAAGCAAAACGTTGTCGTATTTAGGGAAAAAGACGATACTCCTGGATGTCTGAGTACTTCTGAAGCTTTTGTACATTGCTATATTTCTCATCCTTATGTCTTGTTTATTTCTGGACAGGTGGACATGTATGCAGGCGCAGTGTTCATTCAGCTCGCTTTAAGATGGAATATCTACCTGGCTATTGTGCTGCTGCTGACAATCACTGCCCTCTACACTGTAGCAGGTGGCCTTTCTACTTCCTTTCCAGTTTTAAAAGCACTGTAGCAGCTTAGACGTTGCTTTTTGTTACTTTCACCAGCTGTCTAAAGTGCTTCATGTAGTCTGCGTTGTGTGCCAGGTGGTCTGGCTGCAGTCATCTACACTGATGCAGCTCAAACGGCTGTCATGCTGGCAGGAGCTCTCACCCTCATGGGCTTTAGTATGTCAGTATCGCTGAACACCCTCCCATCTCTGTTGCTTTATGTTCCAGTTTGTCTGACTTATTTGTCTGCACTTTGAGGCTTTGTGGAGGTCGGAGGCTGGAGCGGTCTGATGGAGGGATACCCCAATGCCATTCCCTCCATTCGTGTGCCTAACTCGACATGTGGCATCCCTCGAGATGACGCCTTCCACATATTCAGAGACCCAGTAAACTCTGACCTGCCTTGGCCTGGCGTAATAATCGGCATGTCCATCCCGTCCATGTGGTACTGGTGCTCTGATCAGGTACTAAAATGGAAATACTTCATATCTTTTCTAGCGTATAAGAAAACAATGGAATGTATGAATGTAAAAAAGAATATATAAATGACCACATTAACATAATAGTGTCTCTGAGCTTAAGCAGTGGTGACGTTATCCTGGAAAATCCCCATCAAAAAAGGTGGTCATGATGGAATTTTGTTTTCCTCTTCTGAGTTTGTTTTACACCTACAATGTGAACTGACAGGAAGACAGTCAGGTGTACAGATTTATTATCTTATCAGTTTACAGTGGGTTAAATGATTACTGTTTCTATTCTGATGCCTGCTTTCCGTATGTAATTGCACGTTGGTGCATATCTCAGTCACTTATTAACCAAACACCCCAGAAAAGAAAAAGGACTGAAAGTCAGCTTTTTTTGTTGATTTTCTTGCAGGTGATTGTGCAGCGCTCTCTGGCTGCCAAGACCCTGAGCCATGCAAAAGGTGGCTCCCTGCTGGCTGCGTATCTCAAAATTCTCCCTTTCTTTGCCATCATGCTCCCGGGAATGATCAGCAGGATTCTCTTCACAGGTACAGCGTTAATCAATCAATCAGACCATATTGCAGCACTACGTTAACTCTTATATAACTTATATAAGAGCTGTGAGTTTTTAAATGGATCCGAAACGCAAAACAAAGAAGCCCATTTTTAGAAAAACACATTTAATGAGCTGAATCAGACTAATTTCTTTTTTTTAATTGTGCAGTGGTTTAAATTTGTTTTGTTTTTCTACTGATGTTTGGGGTTAGTAATTAGGTCAAATTTGGCCAAAAGATGTCAAATTTAACTAGATTTAAAAAAAATATATATATGATTGCCCGTAGATGAAATTGCATGTGCAGACCCTGACGTGTGCAGACAAATTTGCGGAAACTCAGTGGGTTGTTCGGATATTGCCTATGCCAAACTGGTCATGGAGCTGCTGCCTGCAGGTACGAAGTTTTTTTTCTGCAGTTGCTTCCTCTGTTCTGTATTTTGCTTTCATGCAAACCCTCTTTCATGCACGTATGTCATTCCTGCCAGGTCTGCGGGGTCTAATGATGGCTGTGATGATTGCTGCACTCATGTCATCTCTAACCTCCATCTTCAACAGTTCCAGCACTATTTTTACCATGGATTTGTGGAAGAGTTTCAGATCCCATGCTTCTGAATGGGAGCTCATGATTGTTGGCAGGTATGGAACCACATGCGGGCATGCAGACAAAGCTCAAAATATGTTAACTTGTGACAGTTTTCAGTTGTTGGAGGACGAGAAAACGGGTTTCGTGTGAGAGGTCTTTTAAAGAAAACCACTTGTAATGACTTTTCCAGATTTTCTCTGTTAACCTTCACAAGCTCAGTCAAACTCTTGTGGTTAAGATTTTTCACATAGGTTTTCCTATTTTTTTTTTAAAACTGCGTTATCTAACATTTCAAGTGTTTATTAATGTGCATGCTGCAGGGTGTTTGTGCTCGTGCTGGTGGTGGTGTCTGTGCTGTGGATTCCTGTCGTCCAGGCCAGTCAGGGTGGCCAGCTCTTCATCTACATCCAGTCCATCAGCACCTACCTGCAGCCCCCCGTCTCCATCATCTTCCTGATGGGATGTTTCTGGAAGAGGACTAATGAGAAGGTTAAGTGTCTTTATCTTCAGAATGTGTTTTTTTTTTTTTTTAAACTTCCTGTTAAAGTTTGACTAAATCTGCATTCTGAGTTGTTGTTTTACCACTCAGCCAAACTTGGTGATTGAAACATTGACCAAGCTTATGAAATCAAAGAACACAGGGAGTGTATTAGTTTATGACGCCGACAGGCCTCACGCCAGCTTCATTCAGTCCTGCTAGCTGGAAAAATGATGTAGAGTTCGTATTAACTAAACCAAACTGCTTGATGGGGAGTAAACTGATGCACATTGCAGACATTACATTATTCAGTTACCTTCCAGGTTTGGACAAGGTTAACTTTGTTAAATTTGACAACTTAACATTTTTAAGGTGTGAGCATCTCCTGCTTATGATACAACACAGATGTTGCCATGGCGAACACACCATAGGAGGACACAAGCAGGAGCGGGCGTTAGTTGGGTTACGATAACCCGTGACAGCAGAGCAGCCTCTGACCTCTGTGGTGAAAGTTTGCAGAACTATCACGCGAACAGTGAGATGGATGTTAGCAGAAATCCCAAACGTTCTATCGTTTTCTGACAGTGTGTGTTCCTGTAACCTCTGCACATTTCACTAAATTAATCCACAGCGTGAAACTCGCCGACCCTGTACCCATCAGTCCTTCTGCAAAGCACATGATCATGAATTTGGCTCTTCACCCCACTGAGGATAAAAATGTTTGGAGTGTACAAGCTCCAACATCTGTGGTGCAGCGTTCCAACTTCCCGTTTCAGAAAATAACCTGCTCTTGTTCATCTCCTTATTCCTGTGCAATTGCAGCCCAAGTTCTGCAAATTCTGGCATCCAAGGAAGATGAGTTTCCATGAGGCCACATTAGTTAGTGAGCAGCCTGTCAGATACATGGATAGATAGTGTGCTTGTCCTGTTTGAAGTTGCACGTGTTATTGTAAACTCATTTATAACCCTGCAGTGTTACGGGCAGTGTCAGTTGTTTTTTACTTACCACTGTATCCTGGAAATGTTTTTTTTAAGAGTTTTGAGAGTATGACTCCTCTTGCAGGGTGCATTCTGGGCCCTAATTTTAGGCCTCACTGTGGGCTGCATACGCATGTTGTTGGACTTCATTTACCCCACTCCACCGTGCTATGAAGAGGACAACAGGCCTGGAGTGCTGAAATACGTCCACTACCTCTACTTCTCCATGTTGCTGTCGTTCATCACCCTGGTTATAGTCGTCGTAGTCAGCCTGGCTACTGAGAAGCCCAGTCCTGAGCAGGTGAGCAGTTTCACTTTGCACTCAGACTGAATCCGTGTGATTTGCTTGTAGTGTTACTCAGTGCATCCCTGCAGCACCACTAGAGGTCAACAATGCATAAAGATGCATGTAAGGCAGATTACAACTGACATCTAACCGTGCACCTTTTATGCTGCAAGTGCTTTTATCTTTGCCACGTCTGACACATTACGTTTTGTTTTTTTTCGTTTTTTTTTTAACAGATAAGTCGTCTCACGTGGTTCACAAGATTTGACCCCGTAAAGCCAAAAGAACAGGCGTTCCCAGGGGAGCAAAGTGTCACAAACTTGGATGTGATCACTGAAAATAACGAGGTGAACGTTGAAGGAAGAGAAGCAACAAGCAGCAATGGACAAGCATGTCATCATAGGAGTGGTGCGTCTCTCTGCTGCATCTCATGACTCCTCCTTTTGAGCATTTGCCAGGCTTATTAATTAAAATAAAAATTAAAAAAAAGTTTTTAAAAATCAACTTTCTCTTTGAACTCTCCAGACTCCGGGTCAAGCAGCCACAGTCAGTCCAGGTTTATGTCCGTCTTCTTCTGGCTGTGTGGGATGGAGAGACGGAGGGAGGGAGACGATAATCCTCCGACTTCTTCTGCACCTGAGCAGAACATCTGCTCTCTGGAGGAAAAGCCACGTCTACGAATCATCACTAATGTTAACCTCATCATTAGCGTTGCCGTGACAGCTTTTATCATTGGCTTCTGGGCTTGACAGGCAGGCGCCAGCAACCAGCGTACAAGCTTTGACAAAGACTCTATACAGACTTGAATCCTATTCATTCTTCTTCATATCTTATAACTGGAATGAGAGGCAGTATGTCCATCCAGTTGCACTGTATTTTTGCATACGTACATGAAAACCGCACCTACACTGAAGAACTTGAACATGATAAAAAAATTCTAACAAATTGTTTGATCTCCAATAACGGTTTCCTTTTTAACGTTACAGCTCAAAAACTAACAAGGTTAATATTTTCTGATGCTCACATGTTCCCTTGTCTTTTTTTTAAAATAAAAATCAAGAGATACTGTTGAATAATCTGTCATTGTTAGGACTTATGATACAGTTGCAAGACTTCTTTACTTGAGTCTGGTCTTTTTGGCACAATTGTGTTTAAATAACAAAACAAAAAAACACAGCCAAAACTAACAATGACGTGAGGGGAATTTTTTTTTTTAATTTTCAAAATTAATCAAGAATCTAAAAAAAAAAAAAATCTCTTTGAACGGTCTTTAAGTATTAGGAATAAAATGTGTCATGTGCAGAAGAACTGCTACAAAAAAAACTTCATTTAAAAAAAAAAAAAGGCAAGATCACAGAAAAATTTATTCACAAAGATTTTTATTATTCTGTTGTATTTGGTCATAGCTTTTAGTTTGACTGGGTATGATTACTTACAAAAGTTATTAAATTTGCATGAAAAAAATCCCTTTTAATAATAGTAAAAGAAAAAACAAAAATGAAACATCAAATACAATTTTCAGCTTGTTGATCGGCTCAGTCGAAATCACATAAAATCCAGAAGCAACTCTCAAAACTCCACTCAACTAAATTACCAGCAATAATGAAGTCAGACTGAATGGCAGCGTACAGTGCTGTGGGTGAGCAACCACTGGAAGAAAAATGGCATGTTATATTGCACTCTTTCCAAAATATTTGGTCGTTGGTAACTGTAATCTGAACGGCTCTTTATGTGAACTGAATTTCTTTTGGCCAATAGCTGTTTCTTTGGTCCTCCTTGGCTGCACCATCTGGCATCAAGTCAAACCTCTAATTTACCCACCTGAAATTGATCAAAGTGGGACAGAAAGTTTGCGATTCAGTTTCATGATAAAAATGTCACAAGTGGCTGGTCAAAACTCACCGACACATCTGTGTTGGGAAAAAAAACCCATCTAATTAAAAGGGGAATATGTGGTAAAACCACTCTCTTTGTCCGAGAGAGTTCATGTCATTAAATCTTTTGTATTGATAAGAAAAAAAAAAAAAAAAAGAATTAAAAAGTGGTAAAGTTTTTCCAGCAAAGCCCTGCAATCCAATCTCAAGATACCCATTGGTATACAGAGCACAAACGGTTAAATATAAGGTCTAATCTGGAATGTCATTGCTAGACAGGAGTTTTAAGGTAAAGCCACCACTGCAACTTGTGGGTTCTGGTTTGAGTCAGTATAACACAAAAAAGCAGCATGTCAGTGGGGCTAAAAGCTGGAGGGAACATATCTCTGGAGGGTTACCGCCTGATTTCTGATACTGAACATTCAAATCTGGACCAGCTGACGGTTTTCTCACAGAGCGGTGTTTTCAGTCTGGATGCAAAAGTCTGGGTGCGTTGCCGGGGCGGAGGCGGGCTCTTGACCAGCAGAGCCCTTCTCATGTTGGTCCACAATCACCTGGGGAATGAAAACTCTTCCAGTCCCCTTTGGAAGAAGGCCTCCTCCTCCATCTGTGCGGGACAGTTAGAGGGACCAGTCAACGAAAAAACAAATCTGCAAAACAGCAGCTGTGCACACACCAACGCACACTAAACGCAAATTTCCCACACTCCGTAAGACACCAAGGACTGCTCTCAGTACTAAACATTGTCAGTACTGCTCGAGTTATATGAAATGACGGCTGGTTTTAGAGGTAAAGATGGCTTCTTTTTTTTTTTTTTTTTTTGGAGAGTTTCCTTGGTGTGTTAAACTTTAAATGCAACAAACGTTTAGCACAGCTGTGCGCAACTGAATGCACAGGGAGGATTAAAGCAAACTGTCAGTTTCAAGTTCGTTTAAAATGCATATTAGTGGTCAGAGCATGTTAGCAGGCAAAAGCAGTCCGAATTATACACTGGAGAATCGCAAGCATGTTAGGTATATAAATGCACAAACGCATGCAAAATACAGGATGTATGATGCATGTTTATAGAACCAAGAGGAGCACCCCCCCCCCCACCCACCCCCACATACACACACACACACACACACACACACACACACACACACACACACACACACACACCCCACCCGCCCACAAACACACAAACATGCAGAAGCAAGGCCAAAGCATCAGCCAATCAGATTCTTACCATTACCTGCCTGGCTAAGCTCATCTTACAAGACAGGCCGACACCTCAGACATCTGCAATATTTACACATTTCCTGTCATGCTTCAGATCACCACAGTTCCACTTAGTGTGCCACACGCTACGAGACCGAAACTGGAAGCCAGAGAGCTAAATACAGCAATGCCCCGAGAGGAAGCCGAAATCAGTCAATCAAGGTAAAGGTGGCTTCAGCAGATGAGAGGAAAGCGGTTTCTGTCGTAGAGGCGCCTTCACAAAGAAGTCAGACTTAACAAACGTGTGTGGAGATTTGTTCGTCCTCAACACTTGAATTTAAAAAAAAAATGCCTTGAATAATCGGTAAACGTGATGAATCGGAGAGTGCATTTTCTTATTTGCGGTAGTTCTGTTTTTTTCCTGCTACTTATTTATTGGGGAGGCCTTGAAACACATTATGCATCTGTAAGAATAAAACAATAACAACACGATCATATGCAGCAAATTGGCACTAAATGCATTTCACATAATTTAAATATTTTGCAATGCACCACTTCATATGATCACAAGATTTCTTCAGACATTTTTGTAAAAGTACATTGAAATGTTACAAGCTTTTCTAGACTTCTGCTGCATTACTACACCGACTGTGATCTTGGGTTCTTCTATAAGACTTGTGTACCTGTTATGATCTTGGAGATGGAGCTGCAGATGCCATTACCGGAGTCATTTGCCGCGGGCTGCGGGGGTGGCGGCATGCTGGGCCGCGCCCGTGGCTTCGGAGCCGGCCTGGAAGGGCGAGGCAGGGATCCAGAGGAGTATGAATAGAGCGGGCTGGAGTGCGAGCCATCGTGAGGCGGAGTGCCAGGAGGGGTGGGACTGCTGGAAGGAGAGCGGTCCAACTCCCCCAGAGCCTGCTGAGCTTGGGGAGGCTGTGGCGGTGGGTGGCTCGGGGCATGGATGGTGTCTTTGCTGGAGTGACGCCGAGGTATGATGGGTGGGTGATGGGAAAAGCTCGACATATGGGTGAGGGAGGCAAATGGACTGGCCTGTTTGGGTGGAGCTGGTGCTTGCTTTTTGGTTCCTTAAAAGCACAACATTAAAATATATATATGAGCAATATACATGACAGACGTGCACACTAATTAACTACAATATTTTCTTACCTCTGCGGACCATGTGGGGACTAGGTCCTCTTGAGCCACCCTGAGACTGTGGGGTTCCTACCGCAAGATGGACAGAACCATTCCTCTGAGGAGGGGGGGTGGACATGAACTCACGCGCTGGACTATGGAAATACAACACGTCTCCATGTTAAACACTACAACATTTGTCCTTTACAATCAAATGTGCTGCATACTCATGCATGGTTTATAAAGCAAACATCTGTACCATTCAAAAGGTTAAGAATATTTGATGGGAATCATCGCAAGAAGACAAAAGCAATAGACGGGAAAGTGTGAGCGACAAAATGCAAAAAAAAAAAAAATAAATAAATGATAATCAGGAAATTCATAGAATATATGGTTTCCGTTGTGTTGCATGCACAAATTAAAAGCACCCACAAGACAAGCAAACGTGCAAATAAGCAGGCAGGAAGGAAGCGTGGTATGTCTTTAAAAATGGGCTGAGCTCAGATAATCATCAGAAACGCGTTGACACTTAACACTGTAAACAAAGCATAACATGATATTCATTGCATTACATTCTTAGTTAATGAAGGCTAATTCAAAGCTGTGCATTGATTACTTTTAAAAAAAGTTATTCTTAAGATTCAAAAAGGGAACTGCACACATGAGAACCAATCAATCAAACACATGGCAAACATGTAACGTGGTGGGCTCCTGATTGGCTGATTGGCAGACGGTGGAATATGAACGCTACCTCAGCTCGCTCCTTACCTGCTCTCCTCTGCGGTGAGCTGCTTTACAACCTGAAGCTGCGCTGTGGCAGCCTGGTCCCCACCCCCCAGAGCACCTCCACCAATACCAGCACCACTCAGGCCAGGCTGCTCAGCCTCTGCAGCCGGGGACAGAACCTGGGGCTGGGTGTCATGCTGGGTCGGGCCCCCGGCTTCCAGAGGGGGCAGTGGGGGTTGGAAGGTGGGTGAGGTTAGTTGTGACTGCTTTTTAATTAAGGTGGCTCTGCGTGGAGCGGGCTCCGGCTGTTTGTTAACAGTGCTACGAAGGGGGGAGAGGGGACAGAGTTCAGGAGGGCAAACCATACGCCATCAGACAGTGACGGAGCAGGAGACCGACAGACAGAAAGACAGCAGTGGCAGTGGGGGGGACGTTTCGGGAGACAGAGAGAGACGACACTTCCTGAGTCAAACCATCTCAGGAAGAAAAAAAAAAGAACCCAAAAAGGACATGACATTCAACTTTTAAGCAGAAAAACCTTGCACTGTTCTATCGCTCCGAGGATAAAATAAACTAATGCAACACTAATTACAAACAAAATGCAACACAGGAAGCCCACACAAAACATAAAACCAGCAACCTACAGTATGACCTAAGCTTTAATTGAAAATTAAGCAGGAAACAGAAGAGTACACAACAGTAAGACAAGGGAAACAAGACAAAAATGATCCCAACAATAATAAAAGTGGCTTGTGTTTCAAAAAAATATCTGAAAAAGAAAAATATTGTTTCATCACGTTCCGTACCAACCTTGAGTAAAACATAACTGATTAACTTATAATGAAATTGCACAAACAAAAACAGAAGTTAGTGCTCAAGTCACAAATCACCATCCCTTCTTTCACCTTTTAGTAGCTAAATGATCAGAATCTACATGAGACTACGGCACGGCCTTGAAGTCTGGACTGGGCAGATCATCAGTGGGGGTTTCAGTGACCGTGATGGACTCGTCGGCCACTACATAAAAGGCCGACACTGCTGGACCCCGCGACTCCTGCCTGCTCAGTGTCTTGGGACGGGACGGGAGGGTGAGCGGCAGGCTGAGGTTGGGGCGAGACAGGTACCTGTCTTTACGCGGGGCGTGACTGTCCCCGTCCTGCCCCATGCTGCCGGGGCGTTTCCTGTCCAGGTTGGGTTCGGGGTCTGGGGTGGCTGGATGAGAGGGCATACTGAACATGCCAGAAACGTTGAAGTCCACCTCTGGAGGAAAGAAGACACGGTGAAGATAATGCGGATAAAATCCCCAGTTTCTTGTTTAAAGTTGTAGCGCTAAATTTCAAAGACATGAAACTATGTAAACAAGTATCATGACTGAATATTTTACCGTCAGGGAAGAACCAATCAGCATGTTGAATGATAGGCTCGATGATTGCCACGACATGGACAGATGTTGCTGCTGCCATCTCTGCCAGCGTCCTGAAAAGCAACAAAGTGAAGAAGATGATGGAGGACAGTTTGTATTCATGACGGCCACAGATAAATGACGAACACATTATAATATTCCCACCCTTCTGTCTTTGGCCAGAGCAGATTAGGCCCCAGGACAATGGCGATGTTGCTCGGACTCATCTTATTGACTTCACTTTCCTGAGCCAGTCTGGAAAGGAACTTCACCAGATACCTGCACACAGGACTCAAATTACCTTTGAAAGTCCAAAAAATATCTTAAAGTGATCTCAGCGTCCCTAACATTTAAGAGGATTTATTTCCAGAACTGATTTTTTTATTTTTTTTTAATTTAGTATTATGCAAGAAATTGTGAGGTCAGGACTGTTCTATCGGTTGCAATCTGTGGTTCTGCCACATGGTGTCACTACAGCTCACACACTGGAACTTCAAAGCTATGACGTTTATGTGATTTGTTAACATTTAAACTGGTGTGGCTTTCGTCCCTCAGCTGTATCTTTAGAGCATTTGTCAGGTTATGACTACCATGTGGAACAAAGCTCAGGAATTCATGCTTTCTGCAGCTGCCTGTCCAAAAATTTCCTTGAGACGTAAATCATCTGCACAGGTCCACAACCCCCACTCGGATGTTGGCATTCTGCCCAATATTCACCGCAGAGCAGACTGCATGCACTGCAAACATTAACAGTATTCAAACAACTTTACAAGAGCGTGCTTGTCTTTTTTTTTTTTTAATAAACTGAATGTCAACATTTATTTCTGTTGTTCCAACCAGCACAAGAGCTCATTTAGATGCTTCTGGAAATACGTTCTCTTTCTTTCTTTTTTTTTGTTTTTAAATGAATCCAAATCACACACATGTCACCATCTATGGAGCTCTGATTCCCAGTTAAACTGTGCACATCTTTGCTGAAGCAATTAAAATGACCTCAATAAGACATCAACATAGCATCTAACATACCGAAAGAGTGTAATGGTACTGTGATTAAAACTGAAAACAGAGCTGTCTGCACTCACTTCTTTTTATGTACAAAGGTTCACTCTTCTACCGTTTTGTGAGTCGTGTCACGGTGGTGGATGTTTTTTCAACAAGCACAAAGATTTCCGCTACAGAGTTGAAAAGGCTTTTACCTGAAGTTGGCTTTGTGAGCTTTTGGCAAATGGTCACATGTCACCCATAAGGCCTGAAGCCTCTTGTCAGAATCAGACACACTGAAATCACACACACACACACACACACACACACACACACATCAGAAAACGGTTTTCAACATACACCACGTTAAGCCTATATCTAAAGCTTAATAGTACTGTGTGAGTGAGTCTTTTTTTGCAGAAAATGAAGTCCCTTCGCTGCGTGTGCTGCTTACTTTGAGGCCTGTATCCACTCGTCATACAGGCTAAAAGTCATTAAAGGTTCAGGAAGTTCCCTGAGGTAGGACTTCAGGGCCCCTGTACGTGAAGAAAAGCTGGTATGAGAAAAAAAACTGAGGCAGCCGGTTACGCGTGCATTTGTACAGGACATCGTACCAGCGACGGCGTGGGGATCAGAGTAGAACTCCTCGAGCTGTGAGGTGGAGCAGTCCAGCGCCGCTTTCAGCTTCTTCAGTTTTGAAGCTCCGGCAGCGATCCTGAATAGACCCTGGGAGGGACAGAGAGAGAATGAGGAAACACGTTAACCTGGGATTACCTCTGACTAGTTTATAACCTAAAATTTAAGAAGTGAGCCAAGGGTGCTAGCGGAAAAAGAGAAGTAAAAGGAGAATCAAGAGAGGAATCGTCTAGTTACCAACAGAGATAGTCTCTTTCAGGATGAGCACCAGACTGACAAACAACAAGGGCTTTGTTTCCCTTTATAGAAAATGCTTTAAATCAAACCCAATGGGGAGCGCAGTGATGTAGTTACATTTAAAGAGTTCAACAGGGAACACGCTAATGGGTAACAGATGTTGACGCACACACACATGTGGAATTGTTATTCCACAGGCCAAAGCCTAGATGACCACAACTTGGCCACAGATGTCTCTAGACTGTGTACGCCATCAGTTCTAGACAGACCCACATCTCCTGCCAGCTCCAACACAGGAGTGTTTAAATTTAATGGAGACAGATCTATGCCCAAAATCCCGGTCAATTAAATGTCAACTTTGCTCTTCTTGTTCGAACGTCTCCTCTCCCTCACTCAACGCATACCTCCTCCTTCATGCCAGTCTCCAGCAGCATCATGACGCAGGCCTCTAAGGGCAGGGCAATCTCACGGTTGCTCTTCTTCAAGTGCTCCTCCAGCGCCGTGCCGAATGCTGGCTTCTCCGTCAATGTGTCTAGTTGAAAAGATCACCTTCTGTTAGTCATCATCCATCAGCCAACGCAATGCGTCTACGTTTAACTTTTACATTTAGTCGCTTAGTTAACACTTTTATCCAAAGCCGCTTCGGTGCAGTGAGAGATTTTGATCTATGCAACTCTACGAGTTCTGCATCTATGTAAATCTATTTAAAATGACCAAACAAAAACAGAGCAAGGGCAGCAGTTTGGCACTCTGGAGTGTCACAGGTGTTGGATGTCGTCTGTTTGGATGACTTTACACCAGATGCACCACCTGATTTTCCTGATGATGTGAAAGACATCGAGACACGACTGGGAGACAATTCAACACGATCTGAGAATGACAACAGGCCATCCATTAAGACATCCATGTTTCTTTCAAAATATGTTGGCTAGATATTTAAAAAAACAAAACAAAAAAAACACATTACCGTGCTGTGTTAGTTTAAGGCTGAAAGGCAGTGAAAGAGAAAGTATGTACAGTACATAAAAAAGTAGAGCTGGGTATAAATTGATTTTTTTTATTTATTGTGATTAATCATTTCAATGTTTACCTTTCAAAAAAAATTGTCAGATTGCAATGCAGGAGCACACAATTTTTCTAGCTTTAAATAGTTTACTTATATATATATATATATATATATATATATATATATATATATATATATATATATATATATATATATATATATATATATATATATCTATATATATATATATATATATATATATATATATATCTATATATATATATATATATATATATATATATATATATATATATATATAAATATAAAAAACGTATCCTGAAAGTCCAGAGAAGACAAACTTTGGTCCAACAAACAACAACTAATGTAAATCTACCACAAAATAATGTTAAAAAAACATCCATTGTTTTAAAGCAGTTAAAATAGACGTATTTATAGACAAACAGATAAATTGCTTTGGTTTGTATAGTTTAATTTCACGTCCATGACAATTCTCAGGGGGGTTCATTTTTTTTCACATCACATATATAATAATTCAATAAAAATTATTATATACGGTGTGGTGTTTGTTAACTTTGACAGCCCCACTAAAAACCCAGCTATGAACCAGTTTAGTTATTTTCCCATGGTCAAATCCATTCCTGGAAATCAGTTCATTTGGACTCCTCTTTCGTGCTGTGCTGGCTAAGACTTTGAGGCTTCGGAATAATACCATACGAAGTGCTCCTACAAAATCGGCTGTTATTTTTGTTTAATGCATTATTTACATTCTCTGCAGACAAATTAGTTCTCTACTGTTTAGTCAACCTATCCAAAAGAAGAGGTTCAACGATAGTGATTTTATGTCCATTGCAAAGTTAATAAATGTCCGTTCTTCACCTTGTTTCATTTGGATGGTTGGTATAGCTTCCTCCAGAGCTGCCAGAGACCTCCTGTGGTAATCTGCCTGGGCCTCTAATAGCTGACGATCACATGTACAAAATATTTGCATTTATGAAGCACTCATTCATGTGTTCAGAGAATAAAAAGACATTCTGATCACATTTCGACTTCATAAATCCAAGCTGCACTCACCATGACACAGTAACGTGCATAGTCTCCCTCTTTGGAAGCAAAGTTATACATATCTGCCGAAAGTTGGTCCTGCAGGATGGAAAAAAAAAAAAAAGCATGTTTTCAAAATGTGACAGACTGGAGTTATTAATGAATAAATTATTAAGGGTGTAACAGTTTTGTCCCTGTAGCGTCGTGGAGTGCCACAGTATGACACCAGCACATCATTGTGAACACAGCAAATTGTGCAAAATTGACTTGCATCTAAACAGGAAAGCAGGAAACTACTTGAATAATGTTTAGAATGTGTGTTTTTTTGGAATATTGCAAAAAAAGAAAAAAAAAAGAAGAATCTTAGAGAGTTGGAGGCGAGTAAATTTCATCACCAGCATCAGATTTTGGTGCATCTCAGGTCTCTTTTGGACTGCTTGATCAAAAAAAGTTAAAATCTCCACTAGCTACTTGTTAATTGGCTTGCATTCTGATCCTGCGATCTGCAAGTATTATGATGTTCCAAGCAACAATCTAAGGAAACATTTGTTGTCAGGGTTCTCTGCATATCTAAGTGATGATGACGATTTGAGACCATGCAATATTGCAATATTGTTATAAGCCGATTCCGTCACTCTTAACAAACCTCATACCACAGGAAAAATATATATAACTTTACCTCGGTTTCTCAGAAGGGGAGAATTGGGACTAAATGAGCCCTGATTATGTTGCAGTGTACATTCTGCAAGTTTATGTTTGTTAGTGTGCTTGTGACTGCTAAAAATGAACCTGGATCAGCTGTATTCAAGTTCAGGACCATTACGACAGGGCTGAGAAGCTGCTGGTATTTTTGCCAGAGCATGCCACATTCTTTTCATTAAGACCTCAGGAAATAGTCTCAACTTGTAAAAAAGAATAAAATAAAAAAAGTACCTTGCATATCTCTACTTTATTGAGCGCTTCATCCATCTCGTCTTTGAGCAGATCCACCTTGCTTGCCATGGCTTGGTTGTTGGACTTGGTTGCCTGATACCACCTGGAGGACGAGAAAAGTTTTTAAACACAATTTGGGCACGTTTACACAGATTTATCACTTAAAATCAGACTGCTTGTAAAAATCTTACAGACACAAATAAGGGACGAGTCTACAACTGAAGTGGACGTTTAAAATCTCCATAAATTATTATGCACCATCTTTACGCAAAAAGTACCTCGTCTTTGCCGAGTCATAGTCAAGAACGAGCTTTGCGAGTTGCTTTCTCTGTTTGAGTATGTTGGGAATCTCCACCTGTTGGGCGAAACGGTGAGGATCGTGAGAACAGTGTGTCTACACATGCAGCCTTCCTGTGAGAACATTGTTTCATTTCACAGCACTTTATTTTACAATATCAAGTCTGCATGTAAAGCAATTGAGTAAAACTTGATTCTGGTTGCATGACGACTTTGAGTAAGTGCAATCTACGAAGAGTGGTGGTAGTGTGTGTATATTCACTTCTGCCAGCTGGTTTAGAGGATCCAGGATATCTTTCTCGATCTGCCGCTCATGCTGCATCAGTTCATTTGCCAACTGGCTTTCTGCGTCCCCGCACATTTCCATCATCTTGCTGCACGCGTAAAGAGAAATATATGCAAATATGACCGTTATCACAGATTTCGCTCACTGCGACTAAAATGGACACGCAAAAGAAATCATGCAAATGCAGTTAAGTCCCACCTTATAGAAACCAACACATTCCTATTTCATTTATGCTAAAGTCTCTGCATGGAATAAACCCTCACCCGATGAGACCCTCTTCTACCAGCTCCCGGCCTCCGTCCTGCATGGCCTGGGACAACGCCGTCAGCGGCAGCTTTTTCTGCAACAACACCAGCTAATAAGTCATATAATAAATCACTTGCAGCACAATGTGCTATGATGAAAGCATGACGTGATGGTAAAGTTAGATTAAAGCAGGCCGGTTCAAAGATCAGACGACAGCGGGGGGGGGGGGGTACACATTTACAGCACGGCTTCTTACATGTCTCTTCTCTGCGTCTGTCCCCAGTGGGCCCTGCAGACACGACACCAGCCTCTTGTGCATGATGTGCGACGCTGAGCGTACCAGCTCCATCCGCCTCTCAATCTGCATATCCACATAAAATGCAAAACGTTTATAAAAAAAAAAAAAAAAAAAAAAAAAAAAAAAAAAAAATCAGAGCAAACAAAACAAGCTTTACAACAGGAAGTGGTCAGTCAACTGATTCAAATCGGGATGATGGAAACAGAGACGACTGTTCACGTTTCCTGGTTGACAGGTACGACACCGACGAGTCCTACAACTCAAAACACTCAAAACATTTATCTCTACAGTTTCCATCCTGCTCGGGCTTTGGAAACATGACGGTGGACGTAGGGACCGTTTGTCTAGTTGCGTCCTGCAGCAGTACAACAGTCGGCTCCGACAGCGAGATGGAGTCGGTGTCAGTAATTAAAAACAGACTCATTAGAAGACGAACTGTTGCGACTGCAGACCTGGCCTACACGTTACCCGTTTTATTTAAGGATTCATTCCCTTTAAATCATTTTTAGTTTTCTCTCGATTGCAACACAAGTTTTGTCCCTTGCTACACCTAAATGATCATGTGACAGTAGCACAACTGATCATATCTCATGTTTTACGTCTCTGCCTATGAATCTCTGAACATCTATAAACTAAACTGAAGTTAAGTTAAACGGTCTTAAAAATGTACCGTATGCTCTTTGGAAACGCTCAACGGTATTGCAACGTAACGTTTTGCAGTTTATAGTCAGAAGGAAACAGTCCTGGTGCAGTCAAACTGTAAGCCAAAGTATGTGCCACGTGCTTCCACGGCGCTATCTGCCCGTCGTGACTATTCACTTCCTCTTCCTGTTTCAGAGTAAACATCCAGCTGTGCCCCGCCAACCGAGATCATTTGCTGTCTGATCCCATCTTCTTCCTTTACTTTCATCCACGCTAATTCAGTGGTCCGTTTACATCATTTCATACACACCGGCCCAACTCTGATTGATGCGTAGAAGTCTAGCTCTACCTGGTGGTGCCTCGACTGGATGGAGGTTTCAAACCAACTGGGCCATGACGGAAAGAAATATGCAAAACATGTCAACAAAAATATCTTAATAGGAGGTAATAGGGGGGTTGTTTTAAGATATTTACCTAGATAAGCTCTTTACACACACATATGGAAAAGGAGTTAGAAGAACCCGACAAATTTTAGATGAAAACCAAAAAACAAATAAATAAGAGAAAACTCTTTGATGATATTCACTGACAAGCACAAACACACACACACACACACACACACAGACACACTCACACACACACACACACACACACACACACACACACACACACACACACACACACACACACACACACACACACACACACACACACACACACACACACACACACACACACACACACACACACACACACACACACACACACACACACACACAATTCCTTCCTCTCTATAGTTTCCACCCTGCCCAAACTTTTACAACCTGGTTATTTCCAACCTCTTTTTTGTTTTTTTTCCCAGACTCCAGTGAAAATAGTGAATAAAGCAAGCCGACAACCTCTGACCCGCCGCAGCAGAAAATTTGGACCGTTCGGTGAGTCACACAGGAATTGTTTTGATGGGTGGGTTTTGCTTTCTGGCTCGGACCTTCCCTGGCCGACCGCATTGCTGATAGATGACTGGGAGACCGGCCCGGTGGAGCAGAAACAGTCAGTAACGCCTTCTTCAATTACTGGGAGATACAACAGAGTTGAGCAAAAGTAATGTATATGTCTTTAAATTTAAAATGAAATGTCCTTATGCCATTTCTCTCAAAACAACACCTACATTTTTGGCTCAACAACTACAAGCTGCAAGTCTCCCTCTAGGTTTTGGCTCAAGTGTTTTCCTCTTTTTGTAAGTTTCTTTGGATAAAAGCATCTCCTAAATACAAAGTAATGTAATGTAATGTGGGGTTTTATCACACCTATCCGGGTCAAATATGAACACACGTAGACTGTGACGTCATCACACTTTGACGAGACCAAGAATATCAGGTTTGACCATCTATCTTTCAGTTTTGGAGCCACGATGTCCAGCTTGTCCACTGGCAACAATCAAACCATTTATTAATCACATATGTATAATCACTTCTCACTTGTCACGAAGCAGAAAATTATCTATAAAAACAACAAAACCATATTTTTTACAAGGCGGTAAACACTTCTGCTCCAAAGCCAATGTTTGAACATGGACATCTGTGGACATTCACCCACGTTTTAAGAAAGTCCCTGGTTGGTAATCGAGGAACTACATTTGTTTGTCATTTCCACAGCTGGCCAGCCTGGGTTTAACAAAAACAATGAAAGGGAAGCAGCTGGACTGGTTCCATCCTCTACGTCACCTTTGAGTCATTTCTCCCACATCAAGCTTAATGCTTTAATTCGACTCACCCACAAGAGGGGTTTCTATCACGTTTTCTTTGGCTCACCTCCACTGACATATCTGTGCTTTATGTACGACATGATGCATTATCTATCACAGAAATCAGCCTCATCGGTTTCAGTTCAACTCTCTCCAGCGTGAAACCGGGCAGGCGGGGGATACAATCCAGTCTGACAGCCTCCTAAACTTTCCTCCTGAGGCAGGACGTGTCCAAACAAGATAAACGCCTAACTCTATGCAAAGCACTGTGGAAAAAGTACAGTGACACCATGGAAATCGTAGCGTCAAATTTCAAGTTGGACACATCACAGAAGGGGGCTTTGAGCTTGTGGGGAGGGGGTTCGGAAAAATGATTCTCTCTCTCAGCTCGTGTTTGGAAAAGAGGGAGAAAACCCTTTCCAGGCAGTGCGATTGAATCACGGTGCTGAAACTGATTCACTGGTCCATGAATCACTAATCTACACGTTTTACCAAACGACTATTATCAGTCAGCAGATCTGAAAACTGACCCTTAGCTGCACGTGATACACTATGATATTTTTTTTGTTGTTTCGCCCCCCAAAACAACATATTTTGAATTGCAGCTTGAAGCTAAAGCTGCAAAAAAAACAAAAAAAAAAGACAAGCAAACCTCTTTAACAATGCTGACCTCCTGACAATCACATTCCTCGCTGAGAGATAGAGCTTAAGGAATGTCTAACGCAGCACAAAGCTCCTGTCTGATGAACTATGGAAAACATTTAGCTATTAGCAAGACTAAAGAATAAAAGTGTCCAAACTAGTTTCTATCTTTTTCTCAGCTCCAGTCTGTGTTGCATGTTGTGCATGCATGTGAGTGTATTCCACATTAGGTTCACAGTTCATTCAGGGAGGTCATAAATCTCTGACTTCTGTAACTGAAGGTGAGTTGTTGGAGCCTGTTTGGTTTCCCTGGTTTACCTTCGCTTGCCTTCTACAACCGTCCCCTTCTCCTCTGAGCATGCTTCAGCTTTCCTGGCTTCTGTCATATTTATTCACACGCTTCTACGAAAAAGTGATCTCACAGTTTCACGGGCCAAAGCGCTCCCATCCCCCAACAACATGCTCAGCAGTGCACGGCCACTTTGAATTCTAGATAAGACAACATTGCCAGTGTTCACTTTAAGCAAAAAACTATGAGGCACTTCTCCACCCTGAATGAAAAACTGCACAGTAATGTGTTAATGCCAGCAGAGAGACTCGGCATCAAGAAGCTGCAAGTGATGGGTTTTTATTATCCAAACTTCTGAGAAGCTAAAAAAAAAAATATGAATGATATTTCCATTAGGAAACAGAACAATGTCTAAACCACCTGACTTTGCACAGTTACTTGCAAAAGTCCATATTGCTGCATGCTTTTTGTGCAAAGCTTCAGCTCTCAAAACAAAAGAACACGACAACAGATTCGAACAGACAGTCTGTCAAACAATGTAAATGAAAATGGATATAAGAATGAGGTCCTCACCTGAAGGAGGTCATCGCTCAGGACCTCGGTTTTCTCAGCTCTGTGAAGAAAAACGCACAAGGCCCTCGGTCAAACACTGGCAACATGGAAAATCACCATTCAAAACACAGATGTTGTGAACAAAGGTCACCTGCCTCTCAGTACGTTTATGAATGTGAAAGAGGTGGTACCACATCTCTTAATTTTGAATGTTAATTAATCAGAACATTGACAAATCCTGTCTTTGAATGAGGTAAATATAACCTTAAATGAAAACCAATAAATAAAAATAACTAAAATTAAAAGAAAAAAAAAAATTCAGTGTACTGCACGATTCAACGGTATTTACAGCCACTTTCAGCTATAATTGCTTGAGGTAATCATTTTCTGTGTGACAATCAGTCTCTCACATCCTGAGAGGAATTTTGGCCCACCCTTATTTACAACACTGCATGCATTCAGTTATGGACGGCTTTTAGTCCAACATTTCAGTCCTGTTAAGGTCTGGACGTGGACTAGATCGTTGTCACAACTCGATTACGTCTTCTTTAGCCCCTTTGACGCTGCTGAATACTCCTTACTCCAACTTGGTGTGTCACCTGTCTTTTTTACACAAAGTGAGGCCCCATCCACATAAAAACAAGCTCAGGCTGAGAATGGAAAGGTTTGAAGATGTGTCTCCGTTGTTACAGCCTTTACGCAACTTCTGTGAAATTCTTCAAGCGACAGGCCGCCGCTTTGCAAGAAACACAATTTGGGGGAAGCTACTCTGCAAATCTGGGTGTTACTCAGCATGGATCTGGCACCTATTCCATCTCCTGCACCCAGAGCCGCATCAGCCAATGAGGCCAACCAAAACAGACAGTGGGCCGTTATCGAGTGGTACCGCGTAACATAACACCCCGGACTCTTCTTCTTCTCCCTGTAACTCAGCTTCATGCACCAGGGAAAGCCACATCCATTTACACTGCCTGGTGCACATTAAGCACGACTTCTTCGTCCAGGGAAAGTAACAGAGTCTAATCTACGACAGCCTGGTAATTCTCGAGTAGATTTGCTGTTCCAGTTGGTCTCATTTAGACAGATGGACTCATATTTGACAAGAATAACTATTTGTAGGAATGACTGCAAACTAAGTCCAAATCATCAACCCTCTGCCTCTGTGCCTGAGCAGGGGATTTGAGGTGTTTGTGCTGAGATGCTTGGTTTGTTTTTCATCAAACATCCCAATGTGCATCATAGTCAATCATCTCCTCCAATAGATATTATTCCAGAAGTCTTGTAGTGTGTACTTATTTTAAAAAAAAAAAAAAAAAACGGCTACTTTTTTTTTTTTGCAACAAATAATGACAAAGTAATATGTTTGTAAACTCTGACAACTGAAAGAGTTAGTTCTTTATTTTTCCCATGACATTTTGTACAGCATTTCTTAATTTTCACTCATGTATTAGAAAAAGAGGTGACACTCCTCAACCCCTGGTTAAGGAGATTCACTTAGTAAAATGCCTTAATCTGAAGTAGACTCTTAAAGGACAGGGCCAAGCTATTTCTGGATGACATCACATCTGTTGACATTAAGCGCTAGCTCCTCCCTGCCCTTGCCTCCAGTGCTCCCCGAGGAAATACATGACTTCATCAGATCAAGAGCTCTCTCCTTGTTTTTTTAAACAGTGCACTCAGAAAATGGGAAGCCAGTGGGTGGTGAGGGGGTTTTCACTGAAAGTGACAAAAGTTGTTCTAGTTTAGAAGTCATGTAAAATCGCTTACCCTGCCTTTAACCCGTTTTCATTGTCCACATGTTTTATTTTTTTTTTTATTTCCTATCATTTTGTCTAATGTTTTTGGTGTTCTGCGACCGTGTTAGGCCAAGTACTTAGGTGCGTATATGTATGCATTTAAATTGGGCTACTACAGCCGTATTGTTTCCAATTCTTTACCGTTTTCTGCAAGCCAACCTGTGCAACCTCATTAAAGCGTTGCCTTGTTCCACATGTTGAAAAACAGCTGATGTGCAGACCAACAACGTACAACAGATCGGTGTATCCAGTCCAAACCACCTGCAGTTTCCTCTGTATCCAAGCGGCACAGTTAAATCCAAAATAAAGCGTTATCACTATGTAACTGACATGCCGCATGAGAGCATTACTTATGAAATACTGGGTACTATGTGTGCCCACACACCTAACATGTATGTAGCAAAGGCCACGATGTACCTGTCAGGTTACTCCACCCTGTAAAAGATTCCTGAGTCATCTTTTTGTTTGTTATGGCAACAGGGGAGTGCGTGTGTGTGTGTGTGTGTGTGTGTGTGTGTGTGTGTGTGTGTGTGCGTGCGTGCATGCCTAGAGGTTTGTTGATGTCTAAAACATGCTGCACATTGGTGGGAGAATTTTTAAGAAAATATGTCTTGGCATCACTCCAAATTTAAACTAAATGTTGGTAGAATGCCAAAAACCTCTCCAATGATATTTTAAGTAAAATATTGAGATATTGATGTAGACAGTTGCTCACTTCAGGAACTGTTCTTAATTTCTTGGTTTTGCATCTTGCCGAGCAAGTGAGATCAACAACAGAGGCCAGTGGTCACCCTGTCAGTCTGGCAAAAATACAACGGAGTACAAATGTAGTGTTTCTCCACACAAGTCCTTGAAGGTCTCGACCAGTGCAAGCCCACACAACCTCAAAGGGCTCAATTAACCCCCTCCTACACGTGACTTATTGCCTTATACTATCACAATCCACAAAATGCCTTTCATATTACACCCCCTACATCCAGTAAAAGGTTCACATAACTTATGACCGTAATATCCTGAACCACTTAGTCAGGAATGCTCTGGATGTAGGCTGCTGTCTTTGATTTGAATGCACTAAAAATCGCTTTACAGTAGATATTTCAGAGACAGATTTTGGTGTGAAACAAGCAATGAGTTATGACTGAGTACCTAAACCAGCGACTTCTGTCAAGCATTGAAACATAAACTAAATAATGAAGTCGAGCTCTTTCACTTTGTTAGAAAGTCTTTTTTCAGAATGATTTATTACGCCACGGACCAAAATATTAACATACAATTGATGTGGTGAGAAGCTGGCGTCGTGTTGAGACTAGAACTGGACAGCTTTACAGTTCAGACCTTTGCTTCTCCATCCATAAATCAGGTGCTTAATTCTCTGCTGTAACGCCGTCTTCTGTCACGCCCGGGTCACAACCTGAAGCAGGAGCTGTGAGGAGCATTAGCAGAGCACTGAGGCCGGTTTGGGTCCAGCCAAGTGAATCTTTACGCTCAGGGGTACCTTTACTATCATTATGACTATTTGGATTGTCTATTCTGGGGTCTGTTTTACCTGTAGGTATAAAATGGTCACGCTATGGTTAAAAAAAACAACAACAAAAAGCAATGAATGAATGAATGATTAAAAAAAATGCATATATGTATAAACAGTATAACAACAAACAACGTTTTTTAAGTGTATAAACAGACGCGAATAAACCACTGTTATGAAGTAATAGTGGATTAGATCATGGCTGATGTGAGCAGTTCGTGTTGACATCAGACGTAGAATCTGCAGTCAGAATTCCAACACACTGATCCCGTTACACATCAGGCTTTAGTGGTTTCCCTCTGGGGGAAGAAAGCAACGCGAGCAATCTCCAAATCCTCATCAATAGTGAATTAGCATTGATTTAACTGCTCTGACCGGCAGCTCTTGTTTTCTAAGAATAGACTCAGACAAAGCTGGAGTCCAAGACCCGATAGAAAACCTGAGAGAAACCCGGAGGACAGCAAATGTGCAACATGTACAAACTCGAAGCGCACGGGATGTTCAAAGCACAAGCTATTCATGTTGATGTATTATTTTTATTATGATTATAATTATTATTATTGCATCACTGCAAAGTTTTAGTAAAATGGCTGCAAGTAAGCTCATCGCCCCACGGTCTCTGAAAACCAAACAGATTTGTAAATATAATTTCCCTGCTGTCTTTTATCACAATGTTACGGCATCCAAATGCAACTGCTTCCTCTTATTAAATCACATGTAAATCAAGCAGGCTTCCTCTTTTTTCTGAAAAACACCCCTCTGTGGCTGCGTGACATGCCCTGCCCTCCCCTCCCCTCTGCTGTGGAAGTGCTTACTCCGCACAATCCCCCCGCGCCGCCCTTTACGGCCCAAACACGAAACCACAAATCATTGCAAACTGTCCTGCGCTGATTTGCCAACCAGATATTCTCTGTTACAACCAATTCAATGTCATTTTATTTATTCAGTTGTTTTGACATATTAGTTTGCAGACCTTATTTAAGTTTTTTGCAAACATGTTTTCTTTCAGTAGCAGTGCTAGAAATGGTACTTGGGCAGTTCTGGCATTTTCACTCTATCCAGCTACAGTCCAGAGTGGGTGTGTGCTCTCAATAAAAAAAAATTTAACAAAAAAAGCCGCCACACTCCTCGGTTGACTTAAACTGCTCTTACACAACACGTGGGGCTGTGTCTGTGAGGAATCCACAGCCAGGGCCTCCAGGGTAATGTTCAGACGCTGCAGACTGATTCACTGATACAGTAATAGCTGGAGGCCTTGCCTAAGTGGTGGCTGCTGATGGAGAACAGGGCCGGACAGCTCTGTGGGGACGAAGATGAAGGGAGAGGAGGGCAGAAGATGGTCTAATTGTGTCTGTCATTATACACCAGGAAATGCGTTCAGATGCACATCCTCCTCCTTCATCTGAAGAAGTTCTATGGTAAAAGTGCATAAAATCTAGATAGTGCAATCAAAAGAGAGGACCCAAGACAGATCAGATGACCATCTAAAGACCTTTCAGTCCATTATTATCCCAGTAGACAAGCCTTCAGGATTATTTGTTATTGTCGGAGTTATTAAAAGTAAAAGGGGAGGTGGGTGCCCCCTCTACGTTTAAGATTAGGCTTAAGACGTCCCTTTCTGATTAAACTTACAGGCAGGGCTGATTAGTTTGACCCGGATCAATCTCTTTAGTTATGCTACTACAGTCCTAGACTGCTGGGAACCTCTCCTCATAACTATTCATGCATGTATATGCAACTATTAATGTCATTTACTTTGTGTTTCTTTCTCTTCTATAACTGGTATAAACAGTTGTGTTCATCTGCACCCCCTCCAAAATTACATCCTTCCTGTTTAAAGGGGGTTCTTTCTTTCCACTGTCGCCGGCTGCCTTGTGCATGCTCAGCACACTCAAATCAAACTAAACTTAAAATAACTAAATTAAACAGGGAAAACAGAAGTTTTTTATATTTAATTATCACTTTCAGTTACACTTATTTTATTATTTTTGATGAAGTACTGTCTAGCGTTCAGCTTCTCTTATTACTATCAGCAAAAAAAAAAAACCCCACTCATAGCAACTTTGGACTCCCACCCTGTTGTCTTTTGTGACAACTGTAAATCACAATCACAAAAACTCTTTTCTCAACATATTAATTTCTGCTTTAAAATGGAGACATTTTAACAAGGGTCTCCAAGAAATAATTTGTTGTCACTTGGCACTATACGAATAATGAACTGAACTTTATAAGAGCTGAGCACCGTTGAAAAAAAAAATCGGTAATTTTTTGTCAATATACAGGGTCAATAAAAAAAATGTAAACAGTAAAAGTCAATAACGAGTTATATTTCTCCAGAGAAGTGTCATGGACTTATTAACTGCAACCACTTACACACTTTAAAACTCCTTAGATTAGCCTACGTATTTTCAAAATTAAAGTCCGCCTATACTTAAGCCATTAAACGCCGTTTTAGCATTTTAGGAATAACCCAAATGAAATCAGCGAGACATGACGTAAAGTGTTCCATGTTTCAGAAAATATTTAACCAAAAAGTAACGCTTTCATTTCCTAAAACATTTATAAACACAATGCAGGTGTTGCCTCCTCGGGATCTTGGCCCAGCCCTTCCGACACCGCCTCCATCAACAAGACAGATGACATTAGAGGACTTCAGAGCTTCAGCAGAGCTTTCCTTCCACAATAACGTACACGACAGAGACGTGCAGCGGTGTTTAATCGTAAATCTGACACCCACCTTCCGACGGTCTGGTTGGCGAGTTGCCTCATGCGGTTAAACTGCTTCTTCATGTTTGCGCGTCCTCTCCGCGTCTCCTTCAAGTGTGGAAAAGTTGCCGCTGCCGATCACTCACAGTAGATCCAAAAGTTGCGCTAAGTCGCAGCCATTGTGGCAAAAACAGAGCCGCGGTCCGATCACTTTTACCCACTAAAAATACGGATGGCGCTCCTGGTTGAGCCCGGTGACATGAGGCGCCGAAACAAGCAGGAAAATCAGTGGAAACGCGCTCCAGACAGTCTCTGGTTCCCCATTATTACCAGAGTCTGCTGAAGTGGCTGCTTTCAGTATAACTGAGGTAGGAAGACGGAAGTGGCTCTACTTCCCGACTGTAAACTGCATGGCCCAGTGGTGACATGTGATACCTTTACAAAAAAAAAAAAAAACAAAAACAAAAAAAAAACGTCCATGGATTCAGATGTTGGCCCGACATGCTCACATTGTGCTCATGGCAGAATCAAAACTCGACTGGGAATAAAGCTGCCTATAAATACAAGAACTAAGACCAAAATGACGCTGAAAACAATGGCAGTTTTAGACTGATTGTAAACTAGTATGTGCGCTGCCACAGACCTACAATGGGGCCCCACACTGACAGAAACGCGGTTAAATCTTCTGTGTTGTTCTGTCTCTGATCATTTATATATTTGTAAAATGTATTCGGTCGTGTTCGTTTTGTGTTTTTTTTTCTGTTTGGTCACGTTCAAATTCTTTTGCATTAGAAAGTTTCGTTGTCAAAAAGCAGTTTTTGTCATTGTTGACCTTCTTTGTGGCGTTTTAACTTATTTTATAAATTCAAGAGTCACATCGCACATCAGGTCTGGATCAGAGCAGATCTGTTGTTCAGGACGCTGACTTTCAATAATTCTTTCATGCATTTAATGCACGTCGGAGAAAATACAAATTAATTAATACGGGTAAGAAGGACAAATTTCAAGTCACAAGGGTAGATTGAATGCAGCAGGCGGCAGCAGACCGCAACTCTACTTGACAGAGTGATTTGCTGTCACCTAACGGCCGCCGCTGTCATTACATCTAAGAGGGTCATTCTTTATATATATATATATATATAGAAAGCTGTGTAAATGGACAAATGGAGGGTCCATAATACCAACAGATAAAGGAAATCATGTGTTTTAATTATGATGTTAACAGTACAGTAATAGTAATAGTAAAATATAACATCTGAGTCCAAGCTGTCTCCTAGGAGAGCTCCTGACAGACCACCGAGCTTTAGAAGCTCCCAGGAACCACTTTTCTTTATGTTGATGGCTGTGTGTAAGGCCAACGGACTGTGGACTGTGTTATCACATGATGGAGTATGGTATGTTGCGACATGAATAATCTTAGCTCACTTTGGCATTCATTCATAATTTGAAGAAAATGATCAAACTTCAGAGTTGAACCGTCAGAATCAGCTGCTTTTATTTCAGACTGACCCACCGGATTTGTTCATTTGGAGGTATGGAAACCTGATGGGTCCGTATTTGCCTGGGATCTGTGGATCTGCCACAGTAGTGTGTGTCATTTAAATATATTTGATGTCTCGAGCTCTATAATGGACCAGCCAAAGCCCATGGGTCTTCATTTGACATGCTGCAGACAGCGAGTAAATCATGTCGCCATGGTGATGCTGCTGTTCTCCAAGTACCAGCATTAATACTTCTGTAGATCCTTTGTTAATGATTGTATATCTTAGATCAAGAAATCTTTTGTTTGTATTTGTTTTACTTGGAAAAAAAAGTAAACATCTTTAACCGTTTGCACTCACAGTCTTTCACAGAGAGCAGAACTTCTCCCCTCTTTATGTCTGATAGCCTCAGTCTGATGATTTTATATTCAGTCAAATAACTGACCTGCAGCCAGTTCACTGAATTGGTTGTGATACATTTCACCAGGTGATCCTTCCATATTATAGGATTTTCCATATTTGTTTTTTTTTTTAAATAGTTGTGCTATTTCATGTTTAAAATTAGCATTTTCAATCCTTGTTTTTCAATTTCGCTTTGATAAGCTTGTAGAGGTTTTGGGAAACTGCTGTTGTTTTATGTTTGATTAGTATCTGTACAGTGTGAGAAGTTTTCTCTGCACATGCAGCATTTAGATCATAAACATTTATTTTCAGAAATGCTTTGCAGTGAAGCGGTTAAAAACACCCTTCAAATAATCCTGAGAAATCAATTCTGTATGGATGTTGGTCTGTCTGGTATTAAATTAAAAAATAAATACGTAAATTGAGATATTTTCAAGAATGGGGAAATTTACAAGTAGATCTCTAGAAAGGCTCTCAAAAAAGAGCTTCTGTCAAAATTCAATTACTTCACATTTTTAACCAAAAGAAGACCCAATGGCAACCTTTTCAAAGCCAAGAGACACCTCTGTTTCAGCTTTGTGCTTGTGCTGCCTGGCCCTGGTCTCTATAGCCGGAGCCCTGAATGCTTGCTCGGCACTGGAGGGTGTCATGCTGTTTCCATATTGTACCCCTGGGCCTCCCCGCAGCAGTGGCCCACATGGGAAAGCAGGCCAGGCGGTGAGATAAACCAATTACCCCCCAGTCTGGGTGGACTCCTGCCGGTGTGTCATGCAGCAGCTCCGGGCCAGAGCCCTCCTAGACTCGATCCCCATGAGAGCCTGCTGGAATTCCCAGAGATGAGAATGGTGCGCTGTCAAAAGCCTGCAGAGACGATATTTTGCAAGGAAATTTGACATGGGGGCCTCCGGGGACAATGCTGAGAGAGGAGATGTCAAACTGTGCTTCTGCAGAAGGAAAAACCCCAGTGGAAAGTTTCATTTTTGGCCAACATTCATCAAAATAAGGCATTAATGTGACCATGACGTACATATTTAGACAGATCTGGGAAGTTACAGTTTAAGAAAAATGCTTTGAATGCTCTTTTGCATTGTTTATTTAAAAGAAAAGTACATAAACAGTTGTGTTTTTTATTTGGCTTTTTTACGCCAGGTTCTGTCACATGAACTTTCTTATGATATGTTGCACTCATGTGATCAGAAGTCGCATTGCTTCAAAGGGAAGAGCAAAAACCTGCATTTTCTAAATTAAGTGCCACCTGCAGGCCAATTGGTATCAAATTTGGTCAATTCTTTCTACATGCCATTATGAAGTAGTTTTAAAAGTTTCATAAGTGTCAGTCATTGACACTTACAAATACTGGACTCCAAATGTTGTTCGGCTGTTTGAAAGCCATTTTGAGAAGTGAAAAACATGTTACTTTAGGTGTTGCCTATGAGTTGGCAGCCCTGGGACTCCCAAGTGGAATATTAGTCCTTTAAGTATACAAAAATAATTCAGATTTTAATTTCAAATGATTCATGACATATTGGCATGTGCCAGTTATAGCACTTCCTATGGATGAATTTTCACAAAATTCTGAGTGCTTACAAAGGATGTAAAACTAACTGAAAATGTAATTAATTATGCTCAAAAGAGATCTTTAGTGATACTAAATCTACATACCAGATTTGGTGTTTGAACAATGTATACATTTTGCTGCTCGAACACTTTTACGGTAGAAAAATATAAGGGATGGAAATAATGACCCCTTAAATACTATAGGCTTCCAGCAGCTTTCTTGCTTGGACCTCAAATTAAATATTTCTTCAAATAGCTTTATTGGATCTGAACAACGAACATAAAATAAACTATAATGTAAAATGTAGTTGGAATAGAGAAGAAGTGAATGAAGTTGGAGTAAAAGACACATCCCAGGCACCTGATTTTACTGGATCTGTGAGCGCTTATGGTTTCTATATGGCAGCAGCTGCAACAATGGTCATTATGTCTGCCGGAGGCCTTGTTGCTGCAGGGCCATTGTGCGGGCCCCATTCACCCCTCAGTCATTTACACTTTCATTGGCACCTATTTAGTGCTCATAAAAAGTTCAACACACCAATTTGTGAGCTCTGCTCAGCCAAGGAGAAGTGTGGAATAGCTCAGAAAGCAGTTGCTTTAAAAGTCAATTAATTGTTCTCCCATAGTGGGAGGGGCTGAGGGGGAGGTCCACCAAGCTTTAGGGGCCTCACATCTGTCTTCTTCTTGGCCCAAGATGCAGGGGCCATGCAGTTTAAAAGCCACGTCAGATTCGGACTGCTCAGAGTTGTGGATGTGTGGATAGATTGTGCATTTCATTTTATGGAAGGGCAATCCAATTATCACAGTAATCGTATTACTGGGGAGAAAGAAGATGTGTTGAGGAAGGAAAAGAGACTTTTAGGACACTTCTGCTCAAAATCCCTCTCTCCTCGGAACCTGGAGATTATGCTGCACGTGATGAGTAGAAGAGGCGTAGATTAATTTAATCCTTTCAAATTCAATAGACTAGATTCTTAAAGGGGCCGGAGCACATTCAGCGGATTTTAAAGGCCCCTTGAAACACTTTAACAATTTATTTCACTCAGCTGTGAATTTTATGCATCTATTTTATATACGTAAATGTATAATTTTTGAGGTAAGAAACAAACAAACAAAAAACTCTCACATCAAAATGTCACATTTGCCTTTTATTTATTCTTGTTTATTGAAAAATGCCCAGGCCAAACCTTCCCCGACAAGAATCATATTTAGTGTATATTTATAAATCAAACTGATAAAAAACAACATGACAAAAGATATGGAGACATTTGTTTTCAAGCTAAAACTAAGTCAATGGTTTTGTTATCAAAGAAAAAGAGAAATGTCAAACATTACATTTGCAAAGAATTTGATCACGTCAATATATAAGAAAAATAATTTTGCCCTGATGCTGGTTTTAAAAAAATAATAATAATAAGTTTAATTCGATTACTGGTTTCCAACACATGTAAAGAGACAAAACAAGAGGGTTTGAAATTCTAGCTGAGCTGAAACAGACTTCTACAATCATATATGTACTATCCTAGTCACAAAGACAAACTGGCGATGATAAATGACTGCCCCTCCAACTTCCCTCCCACCTCAGGTCACAGGGCAACTGTCACACAGCGCTGGCAAAGTGAACAACAGTGGATGTAGGGAGAGTCACAAAAAGGACTGCAGCAACCCAACCCCTCCTTAGTCTCCCAGGACTGAGGACAGCAATGGGAGACGGACAAAGGCTGATCCTCTCTGAGCGGCAGAACAGCAGGCCCTGCTGTTTGCCCCCATTCTGCTTCTTCAAATGTGTTTCCACCAGGGTTTCAGTAGTGTTGCCCCTGCTGGTGACACTGGAAGCCACCTTGCTGGCACATGCCAGCAGGTACAAGGATCCCACAGTGTCGGTACAGAGCTGTGGACTGTGGATAAAGTATTTGTTTGGTAAAACAATGCACCTCCTCAGTCTAGAGGGAAGTCGCAGGAATTCCTATGTTCCGTCCGGGCCTTGTGGTAGACGGACAGGAAGTCTTTGTACCGTGGAGCGCAGCCTAACCATGCTTCTCCAAAGTGCTCTGACCCTGTGAAGAGGAACTCTCCACCCCCGGGCTTCACGTGGCACTGCAGTAGCGTGTGGATGTGTCCGTGCCAGGACACGGATGGCAGGGATGGATCGGCTTGTTGCTCAAACACGCCACTGCGCTGCCAGTACACCCTGGTCGCTGATACCGCCACCAATGACGTGTGGCGTTGAGAGTCATGGGAGACATTCTTAATATGAGCTCGAACCACTGAAAGGATGACAAAGCACAAGACAACATGCATAAAAGAAATCATTTCATCATCAGTTCCTTCATGCGGAGTGTATTGTATCAATCATTCACAAAAACACAGATATCAAACACATATCAAGTATTCCTTGAAATCACAGTTACAAAACCAGCAACTATAGTCATAAAAAGCTGCATTAGTGCACGTGGCTTTGGAGTGACGTGCTGCCATCAGTGTGATGTCATTTTCAAAGAAGGCTTTGCTTAATTCAGCAACACAACCTCAAATCAGCTTCTGTCCTTCTTTCGGGGGAAGACTTACCAGATGGAGACAACATACAAAAACACTACAACAGGAAATTATTTACTATTGGTTATTTAATTATTAGTAGATTTAGTTGAGCAAAGCAATAGTCGGAGAGAATGTGGAGGGGTGTCGGCGTGTTTTGAGTCACAGATCATTGTGTACGCACCATAGTCGCTGTTGCAGATGGCCATGAGCAGCTCGGTGTCAGTGCAGGGACGGCATGAAGCTGCGGGTGGAATCAGCACAAATGACAGCCTGGGTCATAAAGCCTTGCGTGCAGTATTACTTTTTCTCTATCCCTCTTTTCTTGTATAAAGTGTTAACTCTAATCTCTAAATCAGACATGATTCAAACCAGGATGACAGACAGTGACTGATGAAGGAGTATCACTCCTCTCTGCCTCGTCACTGATCCATCCTCACATCCTTGACTGAAGGAACCATGAATTAGATGAAGGAATGCTGCATCTGTTTGCATTCCTTTGAGTGCTCTGCACCCCTGCACCCCAGCACCCCGTCCAAAGCAAAAGCCCTCACTAGTATTGACCCCATGTTCGACTTCTATTCTACCCACCTAATTGAATGACCCCATGCCAATGTAGAAGACTGAAGGAGTCAAACACTCTGCCAGACGGGTGATACAAAAAAAAGATAAACAGACAGCTGTCTATTATAGACACAGAATGACATCACCGCATTGCTGCTGGCCCGCACACGGGGATAAATGCTAATAAACAGGCACACACAATGATAAGCATTTGAGGAATCTGCAAAGTATTTGCAGTTTGAATGCAGGCCTCGCAGCCCAGTGCCCTCCAGAAGCCCTGCGGTCTGCTGTGTCCTCTCTGCTTTGTCCGATGATGGAAACCAGACAACCAGACAAAACACAAGGCTGACCAGCAGCTGTGAGCTCCGGTCAGCAAGACACGACTCTATTAAATAACCACAGCTTCTTTTTTTTTTTTTTTTTCCATCTCTCACACATATGTGAGTTGGCGACTTTATCTCACTGCAAAATGTCAGCAGCTATTGCAACACAGGACTCTGAGATGGCATGAGGCTCTTCAAAATCACGAGAGTCTAAGAGTTTGTGGAAAGAAAATGTACGTGAAGCCCTCAGAATGAGCTGTTTTTCTGCATTACTTTGGCTGTAACTTGGGATCTGGTCCTTATCTTAGTTCCTGTAACAGACAAACACCATGTATTTAAACTAATAACACAAACAATCATCAATTCTGCTGGTAGAAAAAGTTAGTAATTAATGAATTTCTTACAAGAGTCCAAATCATGAAATTAGTCTGGATGTTTAGTTTGGAGCTATTTTGATTAATAAAAGCCAAAAATGTGAAATTTTCCATTCATAAGAAGGAAAATTCTTAATCAACCCACAATTAACGGCTTAAATAACATTTCAGAACCTTGGCAATCTGCAGCACTGCTTTAAAAAAGGTTTTTGGACTAGTAAAACATAAGTTAAATTACCGGGAAAAGCACTTAGGACAAGGAGCACAGGAAGGACACAACTTATCAGCATCGAAAACATCATCCCAACAGTGAAGTATGGGGGAGGGAGCATCATTAAGGCTTAAGGGTTTGCCTACATTATTCCTGCTTGTAACATTAAAAAGACACAGACGATGTGAAAAGGTAAACCAGTCAAAAGGATATTTTATAAAATATTGTTAATACTGAATAACTGCTGCTTGTAGAGGCTGGTAGAAAATAATTACCTTCTAACCTGCGGTAACAGTTCAAGGCAGTGAACTTTCACTTCTCCAAAAGCAATAAGTCTTTTGTTATTCCATCATTTTATCAGATACTTTACAGTTTGCAAAAATACATATTATAATAATGCCAAAAACAGACTGATAAGGCAGAGATTTAGTATCTCAGACTGTCTTTGTCTTGCAACCTCTTACTTGAAGCCAGTTAGAAGTAAAACCATACTGTCAACTGTCTAACATATGATTATGGGATGTATCTCAAAGTCTTGATTCAAGACAACTGGGCCTTTTTCCTCTTGCCAGCACAGTCGTCGAGCCTTTGAGAGTTAACATGACTGAGAATGCTGTCAGGAGATATTTTACTGCTGCAGAGATTTTTGTTTTGGAACTTAAATTGCTTATTTTTCTGTCTCCTCTTCATTTTACTTTGTCTTCTCAAATTAGCTATACTTTTACAGAATCAGCTTTACATGGAATTTGAATACGACACTAACTCATGAGGTTTTGTACGTTATTCTACCATATTCACACATTAAAATAGACTGAGATTAATTACGCTTAAAATGATAAAATGTCATAAATGAATCTAAAACAATGAACATTTGTTAAAATTCAAACTAAAGCATGTGTAAAAGGTGACAGCAAATTTGACATGTTCATGCATTCATTTTGGATTGAACATGAACCGTGAGGGTCCAAACACTCACTCTGCAGCCCGCGGTGACCCACGCTGGGCGCATCACTCCTGTTGCCCATCAGCAGCTCATATCTGAAGCCCATTGTGCGTCTGCTCCAATGTTCGTCACTCTGCGGGTTGGTCTGGAGGTAAAGAGCGGGCCTGTGCGCTCCATCCGCCCGGAAACAGAACACTTGCCGCTCGGGCCCCCCGACGCCCGTCACCAGCGGCTCCAGCGCCCCGGCCCGCTCAATGAACACGCTGGCTCCACCGAAAGACGTGAACGGTTTGATGCAGATGCTGCTGCGTCTGGATGAGGACAGGTTGGGCTCGAGGACCACCCTGAGGGCCTGACCCGGGTACACCCACCTCACGGAGCCCTCTGTACAGCGGAGCCGCACCTGAAGAACGATCCTGGAGTCCAGACCAGCTGCAAAACCGCTGGATGCGGAGGAGAATAGTCGCGGATTTTTCCTATCAGTATATAGTCTTAAACTACAGTAGAACAAATCTTGGGATGCATAATTAAAAATAAATCCAAAAGTGTAATATTTTTATTATGGGCTAATAGTTGATTATTCATTAATGAATATTTTTAAATTAAATATTTGTAGCCTTTTTTTCAGCTATCAACAAGCTTAAACACCCTGCAATTAAGTTAAAATTACAGATATTTTCTGTTTTTGATGTGAAATAAGGGTCAATTTTTGCACCTTTATTTTTCTATTTATAAAAGTTACTCTAAACATTTTCCAGAGTTGTTTTGTTGCTGTTTTTTAATTAACAGTTTCAATGAGTTGTTTAACCGTAAAATGACAAAACCTACCCACCTTCCAGTCCAGTTGCACAAATCAGCTGCACAGCAAAGAGCCAGAAAACAGACGAAAATGATCCCATTTGGCAACATCTCATCCACAAAATTACACACTCCAGAAAGGGGGTGCTGGATTGGTTAAAGAGTTTCTGAGTGAGCAAGCGTAAGTGCAAGCATTGTGCGGTGACGGAGCTTTTGAGAGGGAAAAGGGACCGGCAGTCTCCCCCTCTCTCTCTCTCCCTCTCCCCTGCGCGCATGCACACCCTACATTTCCTTTCTTCTCAGTCTGAGGCTCTAATTAGGACTGGTCCAGTTGTTTGTGGCTGCTGGCATCAGCTCGTTTTTGTTTTTGCTCCCCAGAGACACAATAAGTGTGAAAGGCTTCAGCCATCTGTTAAGAGCGGTGCGCTTTTCTGCACGCTCATTCATTGACTCCGACACACTCCCTCTTTTACCTTACTTTTACGAGACCCCCTTAAGCTACGGATGGCAGTTTATAGCTAAAGCAGTTTAAATACCTTTAAACTGTTGTTTTTCTTCGAAAATCTCAAAATTGAAACGGAAGTTCAAAGACTACAGGGAGTAAAGTCACATGTACTGATAATCTATTATTCGTGCTTTAGAGGAGGCGGGTATTTATTATGAGATTATTTCATAGCCAGCCGGGTTGGTTTACTCGAGCTTCATCTAGCGGCGGGATGATGCAGCGCACGCTCCTCACATCTGGCAGACCCAGTGGTCCGCCGCAGGCTGTGCGGCCCGTTCAGGAGGAGCGGGCTGCAACTCAGTGACCTCTAATATTCAGAGTGGAAAGCCTCACCGGCTTTCATCAGTGTTTAATCCACTGGGCATTAGCCGTTCATATCCAGCTGAACCACAAGGTTCTAGGGGGCGCAGGTGGAGAGGGGGGGGGGGGGGGGGGGGGGGGGGGGGTTAGGAGCAAACAAAACCCAACTTTGGCACCATTACAAGGTCATGCTGGTGGCGACATCTTGTGGCGTTAGACCCCGTGAAGCGTGAAAGCGCACAGCCCTTCAGATCTCCTGAAGGTTGGCGTTTAAGGGCCGGAGGCGGATCAAAAGGATGAAGGTTTCCGACTGAATCGAAGTTGAGAAAATGCGCCAGGTGTTGTCTGTACCTGCTTGAAACACCTTTACTGTTCGTTTTAACCATAAACTAAATCGAATCTAACGCGTGTGTGAATTTCATTATTAACAGTTCTGATTCAAATGTTTTTTTTATTCATTGTTCACCGTTTTAACCAGCTTCGATTCGAATTCAAATGATCCCCAGAGAGCGAAACGCTGCAGAGTAATACTACAGGATGATCAGACCGGGTCATGTGTCACAAAGACACAAAGCAAAGTCAATGAATAGCTGCTTTGTGTCTGCCAGAGGCGGCTATCGTTACAGTGGACTCTGGCTCCTGTAGGCCCAGTGGACCAAGGTGATGCATAACATTAACGGGAATCCCCCTGATATCTGAAACATCTCCAACCAAAGGCATACATTTAAAGATGCAGTTCCAACTTTTATGGAATTAAAGAAATGAGCGAATCCTTCACACTTCGTCCGGCAGGTTCCTGCGCTTCCTCCCGTGCGTTCTCCGAGCCAAAACGTTCACATTAAATCCTCTTTAACCAATTTTTCCGTGAATATTTAAAAGAAAGGTTGCAACTGATATCACCTGATATGATTAAATTCGATCTTTGGAGTTATAATTAAATATATAAAACACTGTAGGTGGTCGTCTTAAATTGTGTAATTGAAGCGCCACAATTCGCGCACTTCAATTTCACAATTTTATCCCAAAGGCTTAAAAAGAATGAATAAATATTTTCATAAAGGAAAAGAAGGGGTTAAGCTTCTTAATGGACGCCAGAAACAATCAAAACCATGATTTCCTGAGCTGGAGGTCAGGCCTTCATTGTCTGATCACCCAAACAAGACCATTTTGGCACATAAACTTTGCGCAGCGTCTGACAACATATTAAAGATATTACACTACAAATAAATTCAAATAATTGATAAGCATCTTATCTCTTAGTGTTGTGCCATGCAATCATAGATTATTTCCAGATTAATTAATTCAGACTTTCAGAAAAAAGTTCCAGAATAGATTAAGTTTTAAACCTTTACAACAATAAAGTCTATTTAGTTCAGCTTTCAAGAATGAATTCTTAATAAATAAAATTACTTATATGCATTTTAAAATGTATAGCTAGACCAATCATGAATATACGCTTACCAAAGTATTTTTTGCATAATGTTCTTCTAGTTGAAGTGTCCTCTAACATAAAAAAATGACTTCCTGAGTCAGATTATTTTAGAAATATTTCATTAATTATCCTAAGACCTGGCTACACGTATGGACATCGTTGTGTCGTTGTATCATAATATTACATTTTTTAACGGGGCCCAAACTAATAAGAAAAAAAAATGCACCACGTCTTGGGAGGTTAAAGTGAGTTTATTGCAATTGAAATATAATTGCAATAAGCTATTTCAACTTCAACGTGACGCTTTGTTTGACTCATTTGATGTTTTAGTTCATAAATAAGAGTACACAGGGACAAATTATTAACTGTGCCATACTCTGTTCTGGCTGTGCCACTATTACAGCAGAATACATCACACTGAAATCCAACTTATTTTATCTGAGATCCCTGTTCTTGTTCTTAGTTTAGATGTGGGAGATTCCTACAAATTCCTCAAAGGCTGTGAAAAAGAATAAAAACAAAAACAAAAACAGCTTCAGCACTCCACAAACGATACAATGCCACATTAATTTTATTTTTGTAGCAGCTTATTAAATATCGTGTACATGATTGATAGTTACATAGAAAAAAATATAGTATTACAGTGAGTCCGTTTATCACAATTACCTCAGTATGCCCTTGTCTCCTCTGAATTAGGAAATACTCATCTTTTCTCTTTGAAAAAGCCTTTGTCCGTACTGCTCTCTCTGATAGTGACCGTCAGGAAGTTCATGGTGACATCTGTCACTGTCACTGTGTCCAGGTTGGTGAAATCGGGAGCCCAGCAGGAAGCCGGTCGCGTGGATGACTCGTGGACAGATTCTGACTGTGACGACACGGCCCCTCCCTCCCGGAGCCCGCAGCACTCCTTCCCTTGATGCCTGTGCTGATCATCGGAGCACCTCCTCTTGCTGAGTTGGGGGTTCAAGTAACAAGTTCTGTGTCCCCCCTGGTCGCTTTTGCGCACATCTGGACTGAAGGTGCAGGTGTAAGACAGCCCCGCGCCCCCGGCGTGTCTGTGCTCACCGCCAGATTTGGGCGTTATCGTGGTCTCCTCCTGAAACCTCTTGGTCAGCTGGAGGAGGCTGTGATCTGATGTCTCTCCGTGATGGTGCAGGCGTCGGGGCATTTTAGACAGGCTGCGTGGCGTGGGCTGCTCCAGAAACGTGCTCCGTTTGGCGTCCGGTTCCCCGTGGCTTCTGGCATCATGTTTATCGTAATGCAAATGAAGCTTCGGCTTCCGCCCTCGCTTTTTGGGGAAGCGCAGGGACTCTTGCGCTGCGAGCGGGGCCAGAGTGGGAGGTCTGGGCCTCCTTTCAGGCTCTGGTGGTCGGACTTGGATACATTCCCCTCTGTTGACCGCGCTCGGTGGGAAGATTGTGGGAACTACGGTGCGTAAACCCTCCCGGGCTCTGGGAGTTATGACAGGCTCCGGAATGGGATACGAAACCTGGATCCCTCTCGGAGTCTCTCTTCTAAAGTCATATGTCTTTTCATTGGCTTTGGCTTTGGCCTGGGGGCAAAGTAGAAAATGTTTATAAGGAGAGGCTCCCAGAGACGAACATTTGAAGTCTCTTGAGGAAATTTAAAGGTTCAACAGAAGCGGTTGGACATCTGTTTGACTTAAACGCCCAAAGGCCGCGTCATAAAGCTGTTTATGAAGAATGCAGGACTATACCACTGGGAAAACTAGACCTATATGAAATCTTTTAAATCGTGCAGAATGGATGCTTAACGTGTGCAAATCATCAAACTGTTGGCGAAATGAGATGTTTTCTTTTGGCTTTCAGTTGTAATTCAGAAGTCTTTAAAAGCAGCTTTGCACAGGGGTTCAACTAAACTGAAACTTTGCCCGAGGAATGATTAATTTGGAGGTATGCTTTGGTAAGGAGCCAAGATAAATGGAAGCTCAAGGAAGGTGCATCACAAAATTCACCCACCTTCAGTAGAAATGTTTCTGGTTTGGGTCCCCTCTTTTTCGGCCCGAACAGCTCCCTTTCTCGCTCTCTGATAAGAAAAAAATCAGTTGAGGTGGGAAAAAACAACCCATTCTCTGTAAACAAATGTCACAATAGCTCTGTGATTAAATCGAGAAATGTAAAACAAGGACAAGCTTTGACAGTTGGACAGAGTTTCAGTTGATTTTGTTTAAAAAAAAAAAAAAAAAAAAAAAAAAAAAAAAGGAAGAAGTTCTAATGAAATTTAAGACAGACGAAGTTGGCAGCTTCCCTGTAATAGGAAACATTCAAAACATGCTGCAGCATCTACTGACACAAATTCGGACTTCCTTTCTGAATAAAACACGACATTACGAGTGGACGCAGGGCGCGCGGTGCCATCTCGTTCCTGCAGCGAGGCCTACTCCTGAGCTGTCACAGCCTCACCTCTCCTCGAAGGCAGCGAAGAGCCGTGCATCCAGAATATTTTCCTCCGGCTCCCAAGTGCTGTACCTGTTTCACGACAAGAGAAGTGATTTAGCACCACATACTGGAAACGGAACACGTGTCATCGCGTCCACGGGCGCGATTCCCTGTTACTTTTATCAAATCAGTTTGAGTGCGCGCAGCTGCAAATTGCAGACTACGTAGCGGACAGTGACGCATGGTGAAAGCCTGCAACTGCTAAAGCTACTGTGGACTTGAAAACGGCCCAGCGGGCTGGAGCTCGGGCATATTCAACGCCGGGATGGCGCACGCCAGCCGCGAGACACGCTTCGGATTGCGCCACGCCACGCACAGAACACGAAATTGATATAAAAACACATCCACACACGCTGGGATACGACGGAATCAGAGCGGTTGCAGTTGTAACAGCGGCCAGGATGGAGCGCTGTCTTTCGCGGCTTCAGTTAAAATACTCACTTCTGAGACCAGCCCTTCCATTTTACGAGATATTCCCAACGACCCTGCAAAACAGATCCGTAACAAATTCAGGTTATCAGAGATCTGCCTGTGGACCGCGGACAAACACGTTTGTGCAATAGGTGAAGAGGCATAGCCTGTGGGAGGGAGAAAAAAGGCAGCGAATACCCGTCTAATTCGCCGTTTAATGATGGACTCGGCTGCGAAGACGCTTTCACCGACAGCCGAGAGCTCCATGATTCACCATGCACCTCCTTTATTTCTGTCTCTTTTATTATTTTTGGCTTCCCCTCGTCCTCTACGGGTTGTTTAATTCCGCACATCCCATAATACGTAATCTGGGGTGGACGTCATCACGTCTTCTTCTGTTGCCAGGCACCGCGGTCGGGTAGGACGGATCGTGGCGGAGCACATTGGCTCAGTTGTTGCTACGTGCTCCGGGTTTCTGGTTGCGTGGGAGGAGTCCCGCTGCTCCTGCACAGGAATGTCTGGCACAGCGGAGGGAGCTCAGCCAGAGGCTCCCGGAGCCAGAGGAGGCTACCGGGGCGGCCGCACCGACACCCGACGTTCCCGAGGGGGTTCAAAGAGCGCACTTTAACACGCAGAAGCAAGATTCGCAGAAAAGAGAAAAGACAGAATGAGCAGATAAAACCACCAGCGGCTACGGTAAACTTCAGCCCCGTGTAAATCAGTCAACAGCCCTGCAGCGCAGTTTTCCCAGATCACATGTTTCACAAACAGCCTACATATCTTTGAGTAAAAACTCTTACAATTGTTTGAAGATGCATGAAGTGGAGACCACCACAGTGTTGCCTTGACTAATCGTTTAAAATGAGCTGTTAAAACAATAAATTTTGGATATGAGCTTTTTTGGTCCACGGAAAGTCAAAGGAAGCCGCGAGGTTTAGAAGTGGGGTTTTGAATTTAAGCGGCATTTTGCCACCCTGTCTGAAACAGCAGTTTCTCCTTCCATGTGTGATGTAGCGCGCAGAGACGACTGGACACAGACTCGAACGTTGGAAATACATAAAATTAAACAGAATGAAGGCAGACTTGGTATTAATAACGAGAGGTGCGAATCTATATTGGATTGTAATGATGGTTTCGAGGGGTTTGCTTTGATGCACCGTCAGTACAAACATGTCACGGAAAGTAAATACCAGTGGATTTACAAGACAGTAGTCGCACGAATAACTGTCACGAGACGAAGCAAACTATAAAAGCTATAAAAGCAAATTCACGCTGTGACTTGCTCCTTGAAAATTACCGATTTTTCTGAGTTCTGGAGGTGAATGAGGATATGAGAAAAAAAAGCTTGATAATCTCAATTCAGTAATAGTTTTTTTTTAATTATTGTTTTAATTATGGCAATAATGTAATTTAGTGGGAGTTCATTCATTCTGTCTGACATAAACTGAAAATACATTTGTAGTAAAACCAGCTGCACGCAGAGAACATCTGGATTCAGAATCCGCACCACGTCCATCACATCCCTCTCTCCGGCAAAACCTTTTATCTTATCTTTGTAACTAAATAATCCCTTAATTATTGTTTATTTTATGTATTATTTATTATGCTCGTATATATTGTTACCCGTGAATTCTGTATTGTTACTTGTTTTTTTTTCCTCTTTAATTTCCTGGCACTGTTTTGCAACTCGCAATGACAAATGCCTTGTATATTCCTGGAATAATGGTTATTCTGATTCTGATTTTATCAGCTAAGGGCATTAAACATAAATATATACATTAAATAATAATAATAATAATAATAATAATAATAATAATAATAATAATAATAATAATAATAATGGTAATAATGGTAATAATAATAATATATAAAAGAAAAAAGACCAATTCCTTGATATAATTTTTCAATTTAAGCTTTGTCTTTCATTCATTCCCTCAGAGATAAATAGATAAAAAAGAACAAGTTTAAGAAAAATTGTAGTTATTTTCAAGGGTCGTTTGCGGAAAATAATTGCAAATATACACTCAGTATAGAAGTTATTTTCTTTTGGCCCCATGATTAGTTCCTAATAACCCCTACAGATTTAATTATTAAATGACAACATGTTATATTCTACATCTCGATCTTCCCAGATCTGGACCTCAAGGCCCTCGAGCAACATTTCTCCTCAGCTGAATGGAGCCTCACAACGATTTAAATATCTGAACACAACAAAGCATCGGTATACTAATGAAAAGTTTAAAAAAATAAAAGTATATTACTATCACTACAAAACGTGCACGTTTTATTTATTTGGCTGTATTTGGCTTCTCTTATGTTGGGTTTGTAAAGGCAACAAAGACGCAGACGCGCCGGCCTGCACCACCGTTCCTGTCAAACCACCAAGAGCTTTATGTCTCGAGTGCCTGCTGAAGGCATTTTAACCTAAACCGACAGATGACATTTTATTTAGTTATTTTTCTTTCTTTCTTTTGCGATTTTTGCCGATTTTATTCCGACAATTATGGAAGAAGAAAACGGCTCAGGGGTGACATTATGTTATAAATGACAATGTCACAAGAACGTACCTCGATTTGTTTGCGTAGGTACAATCTTGATGATTTAAAAACGGACATAAATATAATTTATGTTTTTCCCTACCTAGAACAGACCTTCACGCTACAACCCGGAGGACATTGGAGTGAAGGCTTTTTGATTCGTGCCAGTTATCTGAACCGGTAACCAGGTGTAACAGCTGGTTAAAGCAGAGACTCGCTGTCTCGGAGCGCGCAGCAGCCTCTTCTCACTTTTTCATTTTCGCCCGTCATTGTCCGTCTGACATGTTATGTGCCTGTTTAAATTCCCCCGCGTGCCGTCGAGCACACAAAGGCGGGCGCGCGGCCGGACGAGGGATGCGCCGTGGCTGCTGCTACGAACCACCATTTTGATAGTCCCAGCTCGCAGACCGACATTTCCTGTCGGTACCAGAGTGGTTGTAGCTAGGACGGCGCGTGAGCTCTCCGCTCACAAGTAGACGGCGCGCGCCGCGGGGAGCGAACCGCGCGCGGACACTGCACGCGCAGCCGTCTCTCTCCATATTTGGCCGCGAGTCGATGAGCAGCGAACGTGCTGCTGGAGCCGCAATGGCGACAGGCGTGTACGTGAATAAACAGACCCGGCTCTGTGAGGACATTATTGGCTGTGTAGTTTCTGGGCAACTGCCTGCTCGCTCGTCTCTGCCCTACTTTCACCGGGCGCAATTTTCAGTCGAAGGTGGCACGGACGCTAAACCGCAAGAGAGAAGGCTGCGAAGCCTCTTGTACCACCTTACCTCATCATTTTTAACGATTTAAAGGTTTTGACTCTTTCTGAAGCTCCTTAACAAAAATGTCAAACAAACCCATCAATACTGACATTAAATATCCACGTTTCGTCCTTCTACGTAGCCACGAGCGCATAATATTAACGAAACAACGTATGAAATGATTAAAATGGAAACGAGTCATGAGAAAATAAATGCCGAGGCCTCTCGGTGAGAGGCTGACCCCGCCGGGCTCCGGATGACCCCGTCTCTGTGCTGATGCTGTCGCTGCTGGGCACCACGATAAAGAGGGAATGTGAAACACCACACTTGGTCTATAAATATGCTCTCCGGTCCAACAACTGATGCACTATAGTTTCGCATAGCTGCCTGAAAGCCACGAGAGCACCGCGGAGACAGTTTTTCCTTATACATGCGTGTTTTTTTTTTTTGTTTTTTGTTTTCTTTTTTTTTTTAATCAACGGACATGGAGCTAGTTTCATATCTCAGATGATGAATCTGAGATCCATTGGTTTTGAAGGCATTTTTGATAGGCTTCAGTAGCTGGCATGGTCCAAAATCTAAGACAATACATAATTAATTATGAATTAAAACATTTACTCTAGAAATTAATCAATCATCTGCCAACTCTGGTTGATTTTCAGGTTTATTAACTTTTTATTTTCTGATTCCAGATGTTTATAATCACAAAACCCAAAGGGAGAGGAAAAATGGACAGGAGAATATTTCGATAGAGGTTCTGGATATGGGATATGAAGGTTCTATTTTCAATTAATTCATGTGAAATGGCAAATCAGGACTAATAAATTGCCTACACGTGAGATCAGTAAGATTAACAAATAGATCTCCAAAGGCGTCGCATGGTAATTATCTTCATCATATTCCACCCAATGGACTTCCACTTGTTTTACTCTCAACATTAATTGCATGGTTCATAAGCCAGAAAAGAAGAGACAATTCCTGCAGCAATTGAGGGATAATTCAGAATATGTTTCATCCACTTTAAAACTGTTAAAAAGCGTTTGCTGTAATAGCCTGAAGTGAGATGATCACGACAAGAACAGGAATTGTTATAGTTGCCACTCGGAGACACCTCACACACATTCCAGCACCGTTCTGTCTCTCCAAACATGCAACGGCTAATCTTTCACTTGCTTTGTGATCTCATTTCAGCCGAAAAACTATTTATGTCTGCACGCTGAGACCAGAGTTCAGGCTTCAGGCCCACGGCGACCTTCATTAAGGCTGGAAGAGGCCCTGCGGCATTAGGCAGGGTCGAGAAAGGTCAGTATTTACAGTTCATTCATAAAAGCTGAACCGTGCACAAATGTTTATCTGCAGCTTTGCCTGTGCTTCCAGGCCCGCCAATGTCTGGACCATGTTATTCTACATTTTACTGCATAATAATAATGCAGGGAGAATTGCTGTGTCATTGTGACACAGGCCTTATAAAGACAGTCTTTTATAACAACTGACCTAGTTTTCTGGAAAGGGAAAGAAGCTTAAACTTGTAATTAAATGTCATATTGACGCCCGTCTCTGCTGCATTGAGCTGAACTACACAAACCCACTTGAGAGCCATGCTGTGGCCCATATACCAGCCCTCTGTTATATACCATTCCTCTATTAAGAAATCTAATCATTTACATTAAAAGTGTCCCTCCCCTCCTTGAGACATGTATGTTTAAACACATGGAACAAGAAAAAAAAAGTGCACGAGTAAGGTTTTAATAACGCAAGTGACCGTTGCAGTTATGCAACACAGAGAACCCTTTGTGCAGGATTGTTTGTGATTATGCAACATGATCTGTTTTCCTATTCCTGTCTGTTGCTTCACAAGCGCTGTTTGTAGAGTTTTAAGTTTCCTTCTTTCTGTTTCAGCAGAGCGGCTTTACATAAAGAATGGTACATAGTTTCAGTAGAATATTAGGGGGAAAAAAGGGAAGCATAAGTCTAAGAATTACAAACAAAGGTTCTCCCCATCCCCTCGTTGCAAATACGAATGCAAAAGAGTTTCAGGTCAAATCTCTGTCTTTATTGTGAAATATACCATCCAAGAAGCTGAGTCAACATGTGTGCTAACTCCTGATATAACATACTTTATAACAATCATTTCAACTTTTCAACAAAGTGTAAAAAAGAAAGAAACAAAAAAAAAAGTATCAACCTGATTCAAAAGGATTCAAGGTGAAACTGTTCAGTGGAATCAGTTGCAGTTAATGCAGCAAACATCTTTTAACTGCTTTCAAAAATGTTAAATGACAATAAATATGCACTCTTATTTATTCATTTTTAAAGCATTTTAGGATTCTGACTGGATTTGCATCAAATGTGCATTGGAAGGCCATTTAGACTCAAATGTAGGTTACATCCAACAGATCTGACGTTTCAGCAGCATAATCAAAACGGCTTGCATTCATGGGATTGCTCGTAACAGTATACAAAGTCAGTCTCGCAAGTCACATTTAATCTCTATAACGTACTCATTAATGACCCTGGTGTAGCATTTACTCAAGCAAATATGCTCTCATGTACTCTTCAGATCACCCATGAGGTTCAACAGGAAAATGAGATGAGCCCCTGCAATATGTGAGGTTAACATTGTGGTTATAAATCACAACTTCACTAAGAATACAGCATCTTAACTGGAAGTCACGTTTGACGAATGACATAATATTGTTAATAGCAACTAACCTTGGAGAGTGTACGTGTCATAATTTACTCGTAAAACGTTTCTTAAACGTAAAATATGGGCTATATTAGTAGAACTGGTTGCAACCACAGAGCTGCGTGATGCATCTCGTAAACGAGATGAAAAGCACGCTGGAAGGTTGCTGAGGAGGAGTGGACACGTAAAGGTGTTTTTACACTGTATGCAGTTGTACCTGCTTTTTAAAAATTTGCAAGTCACTGTTCATATTTCTTCCTTAAAACAAGCCACAAACAAAACACATGTCTATCATTAAAACAAAACAAAAAAACCAAACACATTGTGATATAAGACTTGAAGAGACAAGTTGTCTGTCCACTAGCAATGACACAGCAAACGTAGGAAAATTCTTTAAGTGCTTTCAGTTTGATCTTTCAATGCTGTACACTCAAAATCTCTCTTTCTCTCTGCTATCAGGACCAAATAAGGAATATTATTAATACAGAATATGTGTACGCCTTCATACATCTTCGGTTATAAGTTTTGGTAATGTATGAAATAACAGACAAATAAACTGATTTTTTTTTGTTTTTTTTGTGGAAAATCTCCACCTGAATGCATTCGCTCAAATCCTCGAGGGCACTTCCTTGGCTACAACATGACAGAGGAGTTACAGTATAAAACATTATAAGAAACATATTGAATTTGAATGATAAATTATAAATTTCTATATATACAAAATTCTGATCTTTTTTCTTTTTCTTTTTTTTTTTTACATTTGCACATATGAACAAGGATTATCCATCGGTAGCTGGTAGTTCCATTGTATAGATGGATCCTTAGAAAGAAATATATTCCTTGAAGGTGACGGTGAGACTGTTTGTTGTGATGTCAGTGATGATGATATTTCCCATAAAAGGGGAGACTTTTTTAGAAGGGGGCTCTTTAGATTTCTCTGTGGATTTCTGTGGTTCCTCTGTCACAGGAGGCGTGTCTTTGACAGCAGGCTCAGGCTCAGCCTCTGGCTGTATTTCGGCCTCGTCCTGCCTCTTATTTTTTGGGCAGCTCAGGTCCATCGGTTCCTCCTGGCTGCCTAAAGCGTCATATGCACATATGCTGCTGTGCCGTGGGCCACGACAGTGGAGGTCCATGGGTTTGTCCTGGGGTGGCGTGACCACAGTGCTGGGGACGCTGAAGCTCCTCGATGACAGGTACGTTTTGGTGACGCTTCTCTCCTCCGCAGAATTCGAGAGCTTCCGCTTACGGTCGCTGTGGAAGGAAGGAATCCTGATCTGGTCCCCAGCTGTCGGGCTGGGGCTGCTGCCGTCAGCAGTCCAAGACGTCTGAGGAGAACTGGCAGTCAGCTGAAGGGGCAAATCATCTGGTAAATCCGCCTGTCCACGAGCCACTTCGGTGTTATATTCCTCGGCAGTGCTCGGAGAAGGTTTGGAGAAATGCCTGTCCTTCGGAGAGCATTTTATAGGGTGCTCTGCAGCAGAGAGGGAACTGGCGTTACAGATCTCTTTGGGGATACCGTTCTCTGCTAGTTCTTCCATTTTGGTTCTGTGCACTGGATTGTTCTCGGATGGTTTGGTGCTTTGAGGGCTGTCCTCTCTTGATGACTCCCCGTGTTTCCCCTTTGCTCCGTGAACCTTGTTACCGTCCATGTACTTGCTCATCACAATAACAATACGTCCGTTCTTGTTTTTGTTTTTGATTATCTTCATTTTGCTGCTGATAGCACTTGGCAGGGTCGCCTCTTTCGGACTGGACTTGAGTTCATTCTCGCTTTGCGCCTCTTTAACCGCCGGCTTCCTCACTTCCACCGCCAGCTCTTTGACTTTACTCAAGCAGCCAGTGTCCTTGTCACGGGTCCATTTCTGCTGCAGGGCCAGAGGTAAGCTCCAGCCCGGATTTGCCGGTTTACTGGCCGGTCCCTGAACTTTGACCACCTCTTTGAGCCTAGACGCCTGTGCATCATACATATGTGGGTCAGGCTCGTAGTGGTGGTGCTTCTTACTGTTGAGCTGGTAGATTAGCTTCTTCCTGCTGCTGGCCAGCTGGTCTGCAGGGATCTCCTGGCTGCTGGGCAGGTACTGATGGTGCTTCTTGCTGTTCAGCTGATATTGCTGAGGTTGGGAGCGCTGCGTCTGGGCTGGATCGGTCTTGAGGGTGCTTTCCGAGTCCTGAGATGTTTCCTCCAAACCCGTGGGAAGGCTTGATCTCCGGGCAAACGAAGGCACCTGCAAGAAGAGGCCAGACACATGTTCATTCATTCAGACAGAGGATAGTCAAATATTTAGTAATAAAGCTAAATAATGCTGATGCTCTGAGACAACTTTGCTGACATCATCGCGATGACATCACCAGGATAATTTGCTCAGACTTGCCAGTAGCTCCCCCAGAGACATGGAGGTCACTATGCAGCTGTTTTTATAGGTTGAACATGATAAGCAAGCTTGACCTTCATGAGCAGAAAATCAAAAGGTACCAGAATACCAACACCTATCAGAAATCTAAATGAACTATCCAATCAGGACTCAAATCAGGCCCACCCCTCCTTTCCTCCCCGTGTACAGGCTGACCCCGCGGCCGTCAGAGGAGCACTGCAGCGGAACGCCCGAGATCCTTTGGCTGTGACCTCAGGTCAAAGAAGTGCCACCAGACATGTCACGCTTTATCCCTGATTGCTGGCCACATGTGACTCTGGCAGCACGGTACGCCTCTTAAGGAGTGACACTGCATAGCAATCAGCTGAGACTCAAAATGTGTAATCACGTTTGGCTCGGAGCGCCGTTCTGGAGAAAGCCTGAGCCAAGACAGTTGACAGAGAGCTGCTTTCGCCCGCTTACTTTTGTCTTGGGGGGGGGGGGCATTTTGAGACAGCAAAATCAAAGGTGCAGATTAGTGCGAAAATAACACACCATTCAAGTAATGAAATTGCTTCCGAAAAAATAAGAAAGTGCTTTGCATGAGACTATTTAATGTAAAGAGATACAGACGGTAAGACGGCACTCAGGCAGGGCTTCTGCTTTTTTAACCTCAGACAACGAACATGGTTTCAGGATGAGTGTGGGGATAAATCCAGCTGTAGAGTGATCGCTCTCTCAAAGAAATCTAAAAATAATCCTGACCATAATAGCAGCCGCTCTGACACACCTGACTCTACTCCTCTTTTGGCCTCCCACAATGTGAAACTAACACAAAGAAAGCAAAGCAGGGTGTTTCTACGGAAACTGTTGTGCTAGTGGTGATTCATTGACTTTTACCTGGAGTAAAAGATGTTTTGGTTTCGGCCCCCGTTTACGATATCCCATCAGCTGCTCCTGCCGCTCTCTGTGAAAACAACAACAAAGGAGGATTAAATATCATTACGTAAAACATTTATGAGCAAAAAAACAAAACAAAACAAAAAAAAAAATCAAATTATATCTCACAGAGAATTACAGGTTTGACCGCTTGGGGTATTTGCAAATTTTCGTCTACCTGTTCAAGGTCAAAAGTGGAATTATGATTCAGAGGGCTAATGAGCGCCTACACATAAGCCTCTGCAAAACATTGTGGACCTTATTTGCATAGCTCTCCATGGTAATAGGCTCATTCCATATTCTCATTATCCTGGAGAAATTCAATTAAGGCTACAACAGGGAGAATCTGTCCTCGTCTTTCAGACATCTTCCCTCCTGCAGCACATCCTTCCTCTCCTTATAGTCAATCTCTAATTAGGGTCATGAGGTACAAATGAAATGGCATAAATACTACTACAACGTGGAGTACCTCTGGGATGGAAGGGAGGACAAGGAAGTGTGTTATTGTAGTTGAACTGGCTCGAATAAGCACTTTTGCTCCCTGATATAAACCTTGACTCATCATTGGCTCATAAATAACCAGCGGTGGGTGAAGGCCAGCTGTAAACAGACTTCACCGGGGAGGCTGAAAAGCCCGCCTATTGCTGGCCTCTTAATTGTCACAGATGTTTAAACTATCAGAGCTGCCAGAAAATTGCCAGAATAAACAGTCCACACTGCAATAATGTGTACAATTTCATCCAGCGCCTAACAGGGTGACCCCTATTCACACAAGATTTGGCAATTACAGACTCCCTCGTCGAATCCCCTCCCCCATCCACTGGGAGCAGAGAGGAATCCACACACAGCGCAGAGGCAGCTCTCCATGACCATCAGCACACAGCCAGACACACACACACACACACAAACTCACACACACACACTCACACACACACACAGCCAGGCAGGCAGGCAGGCAGGCTGCAGGGGAATATGAGAGCAGTTGAAACGTTGGAAACGTTGAGGAGCACTGTGTGTCAATTAGCCTTTTCAGAAAAGCGAATTCCTTTCCCCAGCCATCAGGTCTTTACTCAGTCCCATGAGCAGCCTGTCGGCCTACAGAGATAGTGCATCTCACAGGCCTCGTGGGTGCAGAAACGATGCAGTCAAGCATGTACCAGGCCAAAAAAAAAGAAGAAGAAGAAGAAAAAAAAAAAAAAGACAGCAACATTTGATTTAATTAACATTTCAGCCTCTGAGATAGTTTTCCCGGCCTCTATCCCGACTCACATTTGATAAGAGGTTGTAAATTTAGGCATGCAAGGGTACCTCTCCTCTTTCCAAAAAGACGATTGCATGTGATGTGTTGAAATACTAGAAAGGGATAGTCAGCTCGCGAAAAGAAGCGCACAGCTCAGGCTGTTGTGGAGCTCATGCTGATGCAGCCTGGCATCCTGGAGAGCGTCGCTACAGCAAACAGCTGTATGTTTGTATCCTCCACCATAGTCCTAATAGTGTCCTAAATGACCACCTGCCACACCATGGCACAAACAAATAATTGTAGTTTGATCCATACGGGAAGGCTGCTTCACGGTCAATCACAGGGATATGTGTACGGAGCTGATTTTCAAACTGGCCCCTGAAAAGTGTTTCCACTCCTCCTGACTGCAGCCAGGCCGGCATGACGTTTAATAACTTTGGATTTAAGGCTACTAATATATCCACGAATATTTCCTCGGGTCCAATTCTTGTAAAATCTCACGATTTAGGAATTCTCACTTCCATATCCCCAGTCTCCCCACCACTACCCCCGGGAGAGAATCCCGAGGGAGACAGAAGGGAGGAGAGAGGGGGAATTGGGGGGTGGGGTGGGGGTGTTATTAGACAGCCCCTCCTCCCATGCCCTTATATAGTCATGGCTGTGCTGGAGGCTGCGCGGCCTCGTCCGAAGTCCACATCTCGCTCACCTGTGTTGAAACGCGACGAGGAGGCGCGGGTCAAGGATGTTTTCCTCAGGCTCCCATGTGTTGTATCTGCGGGAGAGGAGCAAACAACTGTCACAGAGCAGTCACGTGCAAACTTCCCTTTTTTTTTTCTGACAGACTCGCAGGCCTCGCTCTCTGTCACTCACACACACACACACGCACACACACTCACACACACTCACACACATTCCCATATCTTCACTTTCACTGCACAGGTGACGCAGACCTGCAATTTCATGTCAAAATATATGTTTATACAACTTTTTAAAACCCTAAACATACCAAGGGGGTGGAAATAACCAGCTATTTATCACATTCCCGCTACGGCTCTCCAAACCATGAAGACATCCCAGTGCATGGGAGGGGAAGATGACAATTATAAAGTGTGTGTGCGCTCTCCAAACGCTCCTCCAGCACTAACAGGGAGTCGGCCATTTTAGCACCACTGTCTCGTAAATTCGCTGGCAGAGCAGAAATAATTAAAACGGGATTACATGGCTGTGCCTGCACCCCCCTTTCCCTCGCATAAATTAGTGAAGGCATCCGCGGATACACTGAAACGCATACCGATCGCACTCAACCGCTCACACACTCCCACATAAACAAGCAGAGAGCGCGAGCGCAAACACTTGATGTCCTTAAGGCGAATAATTCAGAGCGCGGAGATGTTTTCGTGATGCTTGCATTAGCACTTACTTGGGGGACCAGCCTCGCCACTTGACCAGGTACTCTATCTTGCCCTGTGATGGAGGGAGAGGAGAATGTTTTGTAGGAGAGGTTCGCATGAAAACGCGGAATCTCACGGTACCTGGCGCGTCTGCAGACGCCGCTGCCCTGCTGTTACCTTCCGAATGCGCTTCTTTTCTATGCCCTCCACCGCAAAGACGTGCTCCCCGGCGGCAGGCAGCTCCATTCTCGGTTCAGTCCGATCGCAGAAGTGGCAGAGGGGGGTGACGATGCGTGGTGGAGAGACGATGTTGGTATAGGTGAAACGTTCCCCGAGATTTGCCTTCCGCTCGCGGTGCGTGCTGTACGCGCTCGGTAGTTTTCCAGTTGTATCCAAATCCGACTGTATTCCCTCCACCTCTCTCCCCGCTCGCTCTCGCTCTCGCTCTCTCTCTCTCTCTCTCTGTGTCTCTCCTCCTTCCACAATCCACGATCCTGGCAATGAGCACAGAGATACTCACAGTGGTGCGGCTGCGAGCAGCTCCTTCCGTGCAATCGCCTCGGCTCGGGGCATGACGTCAGGAAGGGAAGGGGGAGGTGGAGACCTTGCAGAAAGGTTGGGGTTCTCTCCAGAGCTTGCCACAGTGCACGGGGATGTTTAAAATTCAAATGGTTACTGGACATTTGTGTAGAACATCCACACTAGCAGTTATGTTGTTTTCCTCTAGAAAGCCGGGAGAAGCCCATCTCCAACAGCTGCTGCAGCTCAGAAGAAACACTGTCATGGAGGAGGATAACATATTATGCCTGGATGTAAATAACTTGCGAATATTTGTGCAGTTAATACACGTGCAATTAAAATCACCAACAAAACCGATCAGAGGAGTAGGGTGGTCTATTTTCTCCTTTTATGGAGCAGCTTTACGCAGCAAAAACCGCACTGTAATGAGGCTGATTCCACACTCCTGTCTCCGCTCACCTGTCTCCTTCTCTGCCAGCAGCCAAACCTTATTCTCAGCAAGAGTCTTTATAGTGAATGAAACTGGTCACCTCGGGAGTGAAAGTGTGCTCAAACCTTCTTTTTTTTCTTTCTTTTTTTTTGTAAATCTGTGATGCTCACGCTTCATAATAAAGTTCCCAGTTTGTGTGCATTTCCAGAGGCACTCACAGGTGGACCTGCACAAAGCGCTTTGAAAATAATAAAATTAAAAAATAAATAGGTCACAGAGACACACGCAGTCCAACCAGTGCCATGTCCTCTGGGCTCACCGTAATACCGCAATCTGACACACAGGAGAAGGCTGACGTGCAGCCGTCAGCTTACCTGTGGCAACTTTCTGTAAACTCGTTCGCTGCCAGAGCGCCCCTCCGCTTGAAGACCCCCGAAAAACACCGACACTGCCTCTTATAGGCTGAAATATTGGTTACCTATCGACACAAGGCATCATTTAAAACTAAGCAATACAAACTACATCTTCGGTAAGCGTGTATTCTGCGCTGTAAATGTCATTTTCCATAAGGTCAACTGATTTATGGGGAGAAGAGAGGGTTAATTGGAAACATGAGCAAAAATTGTGTCTCTTTGCGCGGATTGGCGTGCTTCTTTTTTTTTTTTTTTTTTATTTCTTCCTTGATCCGATTGGAAAACTGGTGCCAAACCAGGGGGTGGGGGTGGGGGTTGTTAATATTGACGGTTTCAAATATGACCAGAACAAGCAAAAGCCGATGTTTTTCCTGCTCCAAAAATAATTCAGCACCAGCAGGGTTAAAATGGAGCCTGTGAGCAGAGCGGCAGCGGCCAGCCTATTAAATACAGGCACGATATGTCTCTGCCCTGCCATATAAGGTAATGGACAAAACCAGCTGAAATATGGCATTTTACACTTGTTCATTCCCGGATATGCGCTCGGAAATGGGTGCAGGAGGGGTTTAAGAGCTCGTTCGATCCAAACGTGTTCGATTAAAGGTTCATATTTAGTCGTCGTTTCTGTTTTTTCTCCGTGCCCTTCATTCGCGGCCAGAAAGCGTAAACGCCCTGCTTCCCTAGCAACAGCATGAAAAGGGGGAGAGAGGCAGAGAGGAACAGAGAGAGGGAGAGAGAGAGAGGGAGGGAGAGGATCTAAGTTTGTGACAAACACGCGGACGGCATATCGATTAAGACAACACAAGCGGAGCCGCGGTGTCCCTTAACATTAATTTGTTCATCAAAAAAAATATGCCATTTCCAAAATGCTCCGGTGTCTGCCAGCATCACAGAGAACAATTTCAGAGCCGCAGTCTTTCACTGTTGGCTCTGTTTACTCAACAGGTACCCAAAATACAAATTATTTTGCAATTATTCTGTGGTTGGAGCCTGCTGAAGGGAAGGACGCCTGCGTGCAGTCTGCGTCAGGACAGAAATAATCTTTGAGAAAATCTTCCGACTCAGCCTGTCGGTGTGATTTGTAATTTAACCTTAATAGATGCCGCAATATGTCGTTCACAGTTGGATTCATTAAGCTGGCGATATTTTATGCGCCAAGACGTTAAATCAACTTCTTTTTTTTTTAAATTCACATTGTCCAGCATCTAGTTTTAGACACCCGAGAGACTAGAAATCACAAATTCTTCTCTAAAGATAAATTTCTTGCCCAACTTAAACAGGTTTTGAGAGAAAATATCAGTGACCAATAGATCCATAAAGCGCCTGGAGCGCCGTGGCATTTACTGATCACTTTAAAGAGTCATCATAAACCGCTCGAACCGTTTGCAGCACTGAAACATTATTCCCCCACTCCAGTCGCGCACTTGTTTGTAAATGTGAGTATTTTTTGTCGCCTCGTGCTCCCTCTGCGCCTCACAGGTGAGCTCGAGCCTGTTGCGCTTAATCCACCTGCGTGTTTTACGTTTTAAAATAAAAGTCGCGGCGTGAAAACGGAGCAGGTTTGGATTGCCGGTGACCAAAAGTTTACTCAGCAGACTATAGTCGTTACTTTCAGGCAAATTAAAAGGATTTACAAAAATAAAGCGATCAAATTCGATCGTCGGATCTGGGGGTTTATACAAGATGAGAATAGAGAAATCTCCTTCATATTTTTATGGTTCCGACGTGAAAATGCCTCACAATGAAAACCAATCGCGGTTCTGCTTAAAATAGGCGGATTTGTCTTTGTGAAATTCAAATTTGTGGACTCTTTTTTTTTTTTTTTTAACAGCAGGGTGGGTGCGTTTGCAGGAACCTTTTCAGTTTATTTTGACTTGCAGTGGCCCGTCAAGGTTGAACGAACTGTTATCTACAACACAAGGATAAACTCAAGGTCAACAAGTCTGTTTTGTGTCTCCTGTTTGAAGGGACTCGTTTCAAACAACCTGTGGCGTCATTTCTTTACTGAGACAGACAAGATTTCTGTTAACAGTAGGTCATAAACTTGCACAAGAACGACATAAAAATGTGTTTTGTGTCAGGGTGAGGAGTACAGTAGCTGCGTTGAGTTTGAATTTAAAGCATGTGGTTTGAGAAATTAAAAAAAAAAAAAACAATAGTCAAAGTTACAACACAACGACTGTAGCTTTGTGAGGGATAATTATATACGTGTGTGCTTGTGTGTGTGTGTGTATTGCGCGCGTGCGTGTGTGTGTGTGTGTGTGTGTGTGTGTGTGTGTGCTTGTGTGTGTGTGTGTGTGTATTGCGCGCGTGCGTGTGTGTGTGTGGGAGGGCCAGGGTCAGGTGAAGTCATGATCTCTGTCTGCAGGGAGCTCAGAGAGCTGACCTTCCTTCCTATTGCAACACCGATTTCTTTCATAATTTTCTAGCTCTTTCTGCCTTTTTTTGCTCTGCGTCCACCCCAGCTGTCCCACTCAGGAACCATCCACAACAAGGAGACTCTGGAGGAACCACGGGGCCTCCCCTCCCTGATACAAAACACCTACAGGAGAGCCAGCTGCAAGAATGGAGGGATGAGGGAGTGAGTTGATTCAGAGGGCTGAGGAGTAAAAAAAAAAAAAAAAAAGAGAGATGGAGAGGGGGAAATCCCTCTACAGATGAAGAATCTGATTCATTCCTGCATGGAGACAAGAAAGTAAAGAGTTGATTGTTGTGAGGGACTGAATACAAGGACTGCCTCATGAAAATGTTTGGGCTTTAAAACAGTCTCACATGTTCGTCAGACACTCCTCCAGCTCAGCCAACAAGACAAGCAAATGAAACAAGAACATAAACAAAGTGTCAAAGTGTTTCTGAAAACAACTTACAGAAACTCTGAATATGAAGATATTTAATATTGTAAAAGAAAAAAAATGCTCCGTGACTTTATGAACAGCTCTGTTCGGACTAATTATTTTGTAACAAAAGATCCCAACACAGAAATCTCCCTTTTCCTTTGTCTGCTCCTGACATATGTTTAATTATGATAATTGTAACAAATATAAAGCCGTTAGGAAGTCATTATTCCGGGCTCTGCACATTTTAATACGCTACGAAGATTGAGTGGGATGGATGGGTGGGTGGGGGCGCAGTGGAAATTCCTCCTCCAGTGTCACTGTCACGGCCATTGTTGCACCGAGGCGACAGGTCTGCCGAAGAGGGTGCTCCCCGGCCCCCACCTCCCTCTCTGTCTCTCTGTCTCTCTCTCTCGCTCTCTGCGCTGCCGTCGTGTGGGGTTCCCCCCCTCCTCTCGTCCACCATCACCACCCACCACCATACGCTTCTCTCATTGACCCCCTCCACCTTCTGCCCAGGAGCCTGGTGGTGATGAGGGGGCGGTGGGGGCAATTGGGAGAGGAGGGGGAGGAGGAGGAGGAGGAGGAGGAGAGGAAGGGAGGGTGCACCGACAGCGCCGGGCTTTCGGGAGGCATTTCAGGGGGGCAAGGCCAGAGCAGAGGAGGAGAAAGGAGGCGCTGCGGCGGAATCCTGGCAGTCTTGTAGCTGAACGGTGCACGGTGCTGCTGCATGCTGGAGATATTTGCTCCTCTCGTCATCAGCGACAGACACTCCGCAGCTTTGTGCTGCAAAGCACAATAGTAAGCTCACAATAGCACGCTTCAGAGAACAATAGCTGGAATAATAGCGTGCATTTTCCTCTATTTTGGGGCAAAAATGATTTCCTCCGAACGGGATGTTTTTTTTTCTTCTTTTTTTCTGATCTGCGTGGAGACCTCACAGTGGCAAGCTTGTAGATGTGCCTATGACCCAGTGTTCAGATTTAGCTGCCTTCAGTCTAATGCCAAGCTAATGATGAGTGACACAGGCCCTTATCCTGAGAGCCCTTTCCTCGCATTTGCTCCCCTCCCCTCCCCATCTCCCGGGAACAGCTTATTTGCCTGTTTTTAATTGCGTTTTAATTTACATGTAAGCCTGGAAGCGGCAGAATCATAGACGAGCCACCTTCTTGGCCCCCGGTTCTTTTTCTGCTTTTTTTTCCCCCCTCTCCCCTCAACACTTAGGAATCACAAACGGCAGCCTTAATAAGAGGAAGAAGATGTTGGATGAGGCAATAAGACCCGGCAGACCACAAATGGACACGGCAAGCTGTGGCAGAAAAATACAGCCGCGGGTTCCTCTTTATAGTGTTAACACCAGTTCAGGAACAATCAAGTGTCCAGAGCAGATAGAGACACAGTGTGTGGACAGAAAGAGATGGGAGGGGTAGTAGGAGGGCGTTGTAAGTTGATGATGTAGATGAGGCTGCCATCTCTCCATCAAAACGTAATAAGAAAAAGAGTGAAAAGAGAGCTTTGAAGATAGACAAGTTTAATGTGCCCACTATCTATATGGAAATTCACACAGGCGTTCAGCCAGCTGCTGCTTCTTTTTTTTTTTCTCATAATTCATTTTTGGCTTTTGATTGGCTACACGGAGAGCAAAGAGAAAAGGAAGAGCAGAGAGATAAAGAAAGCTTTCTTCACTTGAGAAAGGAGCACGACTGGGATTTAAGATTTCTATTCAATTTAGAGAGATAATCAGGCTGCATGGAGGGGCTGGTTTCCCGCAAAAAAAAAAGCTGGCAGTCACTCATAAATTGCCTTCCACAGCACTTCTCAATCTCAATATAAACAGACTTTGCTGCACAATATTATCTATGTTTTTCAAGCTTTGTCTTTATTCTTTCTTTGTCTGCTTTTAGTTGCCGAGCTATGTATTTAAAAACGAACTGCCCCTCCAATCCTGTCTGTTTATCCAACTTCTCACTGTTCACATTTAAACAGAAGTGCTCCACTTCATCTAAAACTTCTCTGACAATAGGGTAGAATTACCCCCAAGGCTGCATAATCACCTTTCACTCCTACGCTGATCACCTAAAGACAGCCTGTCAGGACTCCTAAGTGCAGGGCTGGCAGTGTGTGTGTGTGCACATCAGTCATCACCCTGCTGCTCATAAGCACGTGTAGCAGACATCAGACGCTCAACACAGGAACTCTGTAAGGGTCACAGGTACTGAAGCTCCCCACATCAGAGCGAGGAAGGCCTCTTCCTGTGAACAACACGCTGCTCTTTGTCTGCTGCATGTGTATGGAGTCCATCTCTGCTGTCCACGAGCTTCCAGTTCACACACACGCTGAGGCGATGCATGAAAATTGTTGTTTCCACCGGTTAAAAATCTTCAAAGGACCCCTCAAAAAGAGTGAGGACAGCTTGAAGAGATGGATACCATATAGCCCAAAAAGATTCAAGGTGAACTCCAAAGTCAAGGTTGATCAGTGGCAGATCACACCATCCATCACTTAATTTATAGCATTTTAGTCTGTTTAACCTGGATTTACCCACTGAGGCATGAGCTGACGCTTTAAATGTGTGGATGAGTCTTTTTCTTCTTTTTATTCTCCAAAACTAAGAATATGTAATTGAGGGAGAAGTTTCATCATATCTGCCTTGAACTCTGTGCTCTTTATTTAAGATTACAACCAAAGTCCTCAAATTCAGTCAGCAACAGTTGCATAATCGGCTTAAATGAATAACGCAAGGCTCTATGGATAAGAGACACTTAGGGAAATTCGGACAGATCAAGTCTCCTCGTCCTAATTTTAATCAAAACTGGCAATAGTTGTGAATATCACCATCTCTGATTACAGTCCACAAACTTTGCTGCTACAGAAAAGAACTGGATCAAACGCTATATCAGTGTTAGTCCGAATGATAGCAGAAGAAGAAGAAGAAGAAGAAGAAGAAAAAAGAAAAGCTTTTGGTGATTTCAAGTGTAAGCTGCAGGGGTAAAACGTCTTTAAGTTTAGCCTATGATAACAGAGCACATCAAAAGGAAGGTCTATTCAGTATAAATAATTCTGCAGACAGTAGTGTTATTTGTCTGAGTCAGACTTTAAGCTTATTTCAGATTTGGCAGAGCTTCAAACTGCTTGTGTTTGTGTGCGTGTGTGTGTGTGTGTGTGCGTGTGTGTGCTGTAAATGTTCATATACAGACTTTGAAAAAGTAAAAGTAAAAAGAAACAAATGTCATTTTTGACACAGGTACTGATACAGAACATAACGTGCAGTGTGCGAGTCATATAAAAGAGAACTTTTACTTTTCTATCAAAGTCAGAACGCAGCATGAGCTGCCCTACAGAGAAAAGCATAAAGTAAAAGACGGAGAAGAGATGCCAAGAAAGGGCTTTCCCTCTGAAATGTTCTCCACCCTTGAGGTTCTTAAAGAGAAATCTCTTTCAACACTACACAGAGATCGAAGTCCCTAGAAAACCCTGATTCAGCTTAAGCTTAAGATAATTCAACCCGCTTCTTCTTTTTCAGGCATAAGACACAGAGAAGATTTTCTTGCTTACACTGGGCATCCTGTGTGTTCCCATTTGATACGGTTCCTCTGTGATATATTTCTCTTGTCTCTGTGTGATGGTTATTTAAAGGGAGGCCCATGGATTTTTCTCCTCCACACAATATAATGGCTAATCAATAACACACACCATATGGGGAGAGTAAATGTTTTATAGAGCAGCCTAAAGGATGGGGAGCTGAATTGAAGAGGAGTTCTGGAGAAACAAATAGATGGGCTTTTAAACTGGATTATAAAGCTAAATGCCCCAAATGCCTAAACGTTCTTTCCTTTTTTATAGTTGCATGAGATATTTCTCAATATTATTATAAAATTTTTTTAATACCTTTTTTTTCTTTTTCAGACATTCTGTGTTTGGACCATCGTCCTGCTGAATAATCCAGTTTCAGACAAACCTTTGCTCTTGGACTGATGGCCTTTTTAATACAAAGAGGAACTTTAACAATTAATGCACCGACTGAGACCTGGAGAGTCTGAGCGCTGCAGGTGTTTTTTATAAAAAAATTTTTAGTAAGCATAGTCTCACAACTGGGAAGTCCACACTTGAGAAGACCGTCCTGAATCTTTTCCACTTGCGTTATCTTTAATTGAATAATTTTGCGGACATTATCATATAACCCTCCCCAGAGTGGTAGGCAACAACAACTGCTTCTCTAAGATCATAGCTGATGTCCTTCCTTTTTGGCACTGTGTTAGCACACACCTTATGTGTCACACCGGTACAGTACCAAAATATCTGCTTTTGCAAATGATTAATTAATGAATTGTATCAGTAAAACCTGACTGCTGTTTACCCCTTAATTCCTGTGGAAACTGTATGTATTTAGTTTAGTTTAGGTTTTTTTTGTATACTTACACACTTTTTGTTAAACAGATTATTACATGGTGCAGTGTGTCATGTGTTTTTGTGCACCTGAGGTTGTCATTTAGGTATACCTAAATGTTAGGCCTGGTAAGGAGCAGATGTTTTTCATTATGTCTCAATATGTAAAAGCTTAGAATTAAAACAGTGTACTTTGTTTTCCTGCATGATTGTAGGCTCATTCATGTAGGTTTGTAGATCTTTATTTAGTTCGCTAACACACATAAGAGGTATGTGGATGAATGAGCTAATGTGCCTAAGAGGTCTCAGCAGTGCACACGCACACGCACGTGCACACACACACACACACACACACACACACACACACACACACACACACACACAAGCATGTTTTTCCATGGCAGGGCATGTCAGCCCACAGATATCAAGTCAACAAGCAGGAGGTTTTCCACTGCCGGTGTGTGTGTGTGTGTGTGTGGGGGGGGGGGGGGGGGGGTGTTCAGAGGGGAAGGAGGAAGACGGTTGTTATCATGACTTATGGATTAGACAGCAGTTTCCTACTGGGCAGAGAAGACAGGAATGGTTACACAGAGGAATGCCGTTGTTTTGTTTAAAGCCAAGGGGTTTCAGGAGGATGAAAAGACAAGTGAAATCAAAGGAAACTGGGAAATTAATCTCTCAAGAACCACCAGCAACGACGAAAACACGGGGAGAAAAGAAGCAGCTGTCAAAGGACAAGACGCCTGGAGGTCCTCTGTGTTTACACTTTCCCCTCTACCTCCTCCATCGTCTTTATCTCTGACACTGCTCGCAATCCCTCAATGACTCACCGCACTCTGAAGTGCTTGCAAACCTGGTTTTGCAGGAAGAGGAGGACGAGGAGGAGGGGAAGGATCGACTGCAAATCCTGCTTAATCATTCCTGCCAGCAGTGCTGCCAAAGGCCTTTGGGTATGAATGAAGGATGAGGATACTGTGGGTGAGAAATAAGGGAGTTGTGCTTCGTACCCAGATATGATGACAGCTGAAGTAACAGTTCATGTCTGTTCAGCTTTATCCACCTTCCCACACTGACAAAGGGAAGGTTGTCTTCCTTGTGTACCAAGCTGGAGAGCCCTTGTCATGGGGAAGCCCAGGCCAAACTCTCTGGGCCACGGCTGGGGCTTGTTTTAAAAAGTCTCTTTTGTCTTCACGCAGCCTCAGAAGCCTGAATGACTAACAAGCTGCCGCTGAATCCCTTTTATTCTCTGCAAGGACATGATCAGAACAAACCTAATGAACCTCTCATTCATGTTTTCGTTGACCTGCATGCAATTCTGGACATGGACAATGAGCTGAAAATACACCACCCCCAGGCTTGGACACAAACAAACACATTTTCACACACACACACACACACACACACACACACACACACACACACACACACACACACACACACACACACACACACACCACAGTGCCTCAAGAAGAGCTGAGATGTACTCTAGATATTGTGTCTCTCTATCATACCACAGATCTCGGGGTGTGCTTCACACCTCTGCACAGACTCCGCACACAAGCACTGTGCGGGCCCGTGTCTATGGGCGCGCACACCACAGTCATAGCGCTAAAGCAGATTTTAAATGCGCACACTGAAACTCACTGCTGCTGTGGCAAATTTAAAAAAAAAAGAGAGAGAGAGATCATAGTTGTTTCTTCTTCACACACACACACACACACACACACACACACACACACACACACACACACACACACACACACACACACACGCACACAGATGCTGCCTCGCCTTGGTTGAGTCTATCAGAGAGCTGGATGACAGACAGCCAGGAGGAGTGCTGGCATGTGTGATGTTAATCTAACACTTCAGAGCTTGAACCTGAGCGCAGCCGCTGAACTCACACTTTCCCCGTCTTCCTGCTGAATCCGACCAATCACATTAAGAGTTGCAAAGGCAGACATTGATGCACACGGACAGCATGCATGTAGGACCATTCTTAGCGGTTTTGTCTCTCTGGATGTCAAAGGCTTGAAGGTTGGAATCTTATCATAAAGTCTCAGAGGTGTAATATTCAACAGATGAGAGAGGACATGCATCCATCTCAGCAACTGGTTAAAGTGGCATCTAGTTTTGACAGTAAAAAGAGATAAAGCTTTGTGGTGAAGGCAGAATCATACCGCAATGTTCACACATCCTGCTTCATGATGGAAGCAGCTACAGACACCCAAACAAGCATGCAATGAAAAAGGCTTCCTGTTCGGCCATCTGAAGATCGGTCGGACCGCTTCTGACTTGCTGACTTGCTCTCTGCACAATCACTCTTGCAATGAAGCATGTAGGTGCAAACACACACACACACACACACACACACACACACACACACTTCCCTCTTCATTACACTTCTGTTTTCCATATTTCTGCAAAAACAAGTCACATTGTTTTTACCAGCTCAGTTCTGCATGTGTGCACACACACACACACACACACACACACACACACACACACACACACACACACACTTCAAGCAGCAAAGAAAAGAGCGAGGCCATTCAGCAGCACAAAGTCAACTCATTATCTACCGTCTTGTAAGGAAAGAAAAGACAAAAGCCTCTGATTATATGGAAACGGAGTGATCCCGCACACATCTAATTATCTTCTGCCAACTTCTAACCACTTTTTCAGGTCAGTGCCACTTCTTGAAGATTTATCTAGAAAGAAGATGCTTCAAATCTGCGCTGTTAGGAGTCTAATTTAAGTTATGCAACTAGAATTTAATGACATTGCGGGCGGCCGGATTTGCTGCAAAAATAACCTGAAGTGAACTGAAAGCAACTTCTCGCTGCTTGTGTAACCCTCTCCACCACACAGAAACGACCGAACGACCCTTTTAAACAAAAGATTGACGTTGGCTTGTAAACTCCAGATGGTAAAATGAACCGAATAATGATGATGCCCTAGTGACATGCCGCAGAGTTTGACTGCGCTTCCCATGAAAGTATTGATAAAAATGGCCACATGAATGATTGCATCGCTTGGATTATTGATGGGCAAGTGGAGAACATGTGTAATTAAACAGTCCCCCGTGTGTGCTCGGGTCACCCTGATGCCTATCAGCAATAAACAGGAGGTGGACGGAGAAAGGATGGCGATCAATATTAGCGTGTCGGATTTCAAAACTGGAAATCCTGTCAAATTAATATGCGAGGAATAAAAGGTCCATTCTGCCATTTTTTTCATAACATGAAGAGGAGCCGAATTTGCATTTATCGCGATGTTCGTTGTAAAAAAACAAAAAACAAAAATCACAAACACTGAACAGTATAATCAAATATGGGTAATTCTTCTTCATTTTAACTAATTTTCTGTCATGTTGTCATGTCACATGTGTCCAGATTTCTTCCCCCCAGGCCTGTACTGTGACCTCTTCCATCAGCGGCAGCAGGGAAGGACTTTGATTTCTAGTTCAGCGCCTCGTCTCATCCATCTCTCACATCCCTCCATTGTCTGAGGCCGCATTTAAGCGACAGTGATACATACGGCACATTACAAAGACAAAAGGCCGACAGGGCCCAGTTTTTGCTCGCGCAAAAAACCGTGACATGACCACAATGCGGTTTGCCCTTGCAGTGCTGCATTACAAAAAAGAAAAAAAAAAATCACGGGAGCAGGGAATTTACAGGAAACGTCTTTCATGACAGCAAGCAGAGACTTAGCCGGTCCGGGGTGTGTGCGGGGATCCCATTAAAATGCACTACAGAAAATGAGATTTTGGGGAGCCCTGTGAAAAACCATGCGTGTAATCATCTCGCTTCCCCTCTCAGTTTATCTGCAGAGGATTTGGAGGAGGCTTTGGTTCCCCACCCTCAACCTCCCCCATACCACACATTAATATTCATAGAGAAGATTCTCTCCTCGCTGTCTGTTGCTGCCTGTGGCCCACACACTTGGCTTATGTGGAATCAGAAATACAGCGAGCAGACTCTCTAGTGGGAAAGGCTATTGTAATTTTTATAGACTGTGCAAACCATTCACGTGATGATGATATCACTCCTGTGGCAAGTCCCCCATGCTATTTAAGTAGTTGATGAAAGTGTCAATGCTCGAGTATCTTTATCTTCAGGGTCCCTTTTTATTTTCTTTAGCTGTTGCACATTCACGGTCCGGTGCTTACGTGTGAGTCCACAGGCTGATGGGTTGATCTTGTGGCTTGTTTTTGGTCAAGTGGGGGGAGCCAGAGTGAAACAAAGTGCTCCACTTTACCTGTCTTGCTTCAGTTCACCATAAACTTTAAAGACAGACAGAGAAGGAGGTGACTCATGTCTCCCAACAACTGCCTCAGTGATTGCATGCGCTTAAAGTCATCAAATCCACCTTGCAGATGTCTCAACAACAAGCTCTTGCAGTGGCAGAGCAGCACACTTTCTCTTCCTATTTCTTCTTCTATCATAGAGGATCAGATGTGACAGATACCAGATGTTGGTCCACAAGCAATGTGCAAAACTTCCTGCCCTCTCTCTCTCTCACGCAAAGTGTGCCCATGTTCACTTTAACGCAATCTAATTCAACAAGTCTCCTATAAACGCTCATAATGCTTTTTTGTGTTTGTTTGTTTTTTTTTGTGTCAATTTTATTTGCATATATGTGACAGACTAGAACACAGTCTAATGCTGTCACGGAAAAAGCTCCAACAAATTCTGATTACCCAGGTGTCAAACACTGCTGTTCTGTAAAAGCAGGTAATTTCCCTGAAAAAAAAACAAAAAAAAAAACGTACAAGGTGGCCTTTGTCACTAGTTGGGCGGCAAAATGGGCAGCAATTTCTGATGTAGGGAGCAAAGGCGTCCTTTTTTCAATGACAAACAGACGAGGATGAAGTTACACTTTAGGAGGAAACTACTGCATTCAGGCAAACAGAAAAAAACCCAAATGCAGTCAGCACACAGGAAAGCAACTTTTTAATAACCAACGAAACACTGGTTCTGAGTCCCAAATGTTTTCTTGCAGATATAAAACAAATTATTACAGGCTTTTGGAAACTCATCATGACGAAGTCAGTGAGTCCATCATATTCTGTAGGTTGCACAGACACGATGTGAAGCCGACATCGCAATAATTACACTCAAAATGAGTGGAAATGCCAGACTGTTTGATAGTAAACAAAGAGTAGTGATCTTACTCTCTTTATACATAAAACCTGATTAGGTTTAGGCAGCAACACTTTCAGTTTGAGTACAGGAAAATATTATTTCCTGTCCTAAAAGGCACACTTGGAAGCCATGGAAAGGCTGAACCAAACTTCTGGAGTAACCAACCATGTTTATACACACAGATTGTAGTATTGTCATACTACGGGTGAAGTGTAAGTTTATGCCAAGATGTAAAAATCTATTTAGTAATATTTTAAAATAACCAGGGGTTGGTAAGAACATATCAAATTATATTTAAAAATAAGTAAAACAAAATGTCCTTCTTGTATGTTTAAACTAAGCAGTATCCAAATAAAACACTATATTTTTGTAATTTGAATAAACTTAAAAATGCTTTCCCATGTTTCTGTGCTCAGTTGATTAAATCCAGCCCCAGGTCTATTACTAGATGAGAACGAGTGCAAACATTCAGCAGGGAGCAAAACGGCATGAATCGATGCAGTTTGGACTCACAGCTGAACATATTTTTGCAGCATAATGGAGTTAATGTTAGTCCAGAGGGCAAATAGTAACGTCAGAAAAAAACTGCTATTTAAAGCCTCTGACAAGATTTAGAAAAGTTGTTCTGTTTAGTGTGGACGTTTAGTTAATGTACCAAAGTGTGTTATAAAAAAAAAAAAAAAGGGCTCTTTGTACAGGAATGTCCTTCCCTGCGCTTCACCACTATCTTAACATGTACTAATTCACCACTGCATGCCAGGAGTACTATTGTCATTAGATGCAAAATGAGGAGGACAGTTTATGACTTCTGCTTCCCGAGAACTGGATCAGTGTGTCAGTTGTAGGGAAGTTCTCGGGAAGCAGAGGCCATTAACTCTGATGCTCCTCCTCATTCTGTATCTACTGGTGATATATATATATATCAAGTAAATATCAAGGTATTTTGATTTTAAAACAATCTTTTAATTTGATATAAAATATTAGTCATTTTTATTCAAAAACAAGTTTTAAAAGACAGATGCACACAAGGCTTTTTTGGAGGGCAGAAAGTGTAGCAGCTTTACAACGCATGAGCCTTTGTTGTGAATTAATTGTGAATTGTTGTCACATCTTGAGCTTTAGACCAATGCATCTACTATGTGTTCTGGAGTTAATCATAGTCGTCATAGTAACACGTCTATGACACGACGAACATTTTCAAAGCACCTGACTTTGAGTTGACTTTGAAGTTGGGTCCAGAAGTGTTGGGACAACGGCTCCATTAACTCTGTTTTCCGGGGCTCTTTGTCACTGAACAGCAGTGAGCCCCTTTCACTGGCAGCCATGCATGCTCATTCCATAACACTCCCCCCACCGTGTTTGACACATGATGTGGTATGTTTTGGATAATTGACCTGTCTTTTCCCTCTCCATACCTTTTTTTCCCATCACTCTGATGAAGGGTAATCTTGGTTTTGATGTGTAATTATAATCTGTTTCCAGAACATGTAAACTTCTTTCTTTCTTTCTTTCTTTCTTTCTTTCTTTCTTTCTTTCTTTCTTTCTTTCTTTCTTTCTTTCTTTCTTTCTTTCTTTCTTTCTTTCTTTCTTTCTTTCTTTCTTTCTTTCTTTCTTTCTTTCTTTCTTTCTTTCTTTCTTTCTTTCTTAAGAACACAGCCAACTGTTGTTGTTTGACCACATCTGAGGTTATGTATCATGTAGATTTATTTTAGTCTGTTCAGCCTATTGATGTCCTCCTTCACTTGCGTGATATCTCCTTGGACTTTAGTACCATTCAAACAGCTGCCAACCGGCGAGTCAATACCTGAGATCAACTTCAGACACTGAATCTGCTTCATTAATCTTGAAGAAACAAAACTGGACTACATCTGGCCAAGTCACTTCTGCTAAGTCAATTGTTCAATCAGCTTTGAGGCCATGAAAACGGTGGTATTTTGCTTAAAATGCCTGTAACTGACATGTTTTCGTGAAACCTTTTAAACTGTAGGTGAAAGTCTACACTGTGATTATCTCTTAAGTCTTTTAACTAAAACACTGTGTTTGTAAAAGCAGACAAAAAATGGTCTAACTTTAGCTGTAGAATTTTTTGGTTCAAACCTGGAGACTCAAAAGGCTTCACATTTATAACACATTTTCATTTCATGCAACAGGCAGGCAGGAAATGGAGAGAAAGCAACATAGTTGACATGCTGCAAATTAACCTACAAGATGAGAATCTCAAACCACAAACCACACATGAGCTCTCTTATAATGGTTAGAATTTGAAAGCAAGAAGAGTGTAAATGCTTTTTAAAATAGCGCTGGAACTCACAGAAACCCCGTGAGCCGATATGACGGTAAGTGCAACATATTTAGAGACGTCAGAAACGTAGATATGGCGTGGCAACCGCGTTGGCCGAAGCCTCTGCAGAGACTTGCTCGAGGGCTACGTGACCCTTGTCCCCACAAACACTGAAGTGAGTCGAGTGCAGTAGTTTGCACTTCCTTTCTCTCTCTCTCTCTCTCCCTCTCCCTCGCCGCTCTCTTCTTTCACATGTAAATGAGTCTTTAATCTCGCTGCTCTAATAGATAACCATGGCAACGGAGGCAGTCCTAATGAGGCAGAGGCGCAGGTTAAAATCTGCTTGAATGCTGGCGCCACTCACACGATCAACAGTTTAAAGAGACACCCACATACTCTCACGCACACCTATGCAGATCATTACGCACATAGGTACGTCCACATGTAAGTGGTTGCCTTTTATTTAGGAAATAACTGAAATGTCCACCACTCTGTTTGTTTGTTAAAAAGATATAGACAATGCAGATGTAAAAGTTCACATTTAAAAGCTATTCAAGTTGGAATTATTTCCAAAAAATCTGTTTAACTGTAGTAATGAACTTTGGATCCTGAGGAAAGCCGCGCAGTCTGTCCTTATATGGAACAACGTGACAGAAATAGACTAAACGAATGCATAGCTGAATACTTCAGTCAGCTGAAAGGAGGCTCGGCAATGATGTTGCTTACGAGGCCGTCGATTCAGTGTTAAAACCCACTCACGGCGTGCTCATTTCCTCGTGAAATGCGACAGCACTCTGTTGGCTGATATTTACAGCAACGTTAAATCCATTAGACATACACGCGCTTCCAGGATACCCGCAGACAAGCCCTTCAGCAGGCTGCAGTCACAAACCTCAAAGTCACACATGCCTTTAAATAAGCAGAAGAATGTGGGGGGAAGTGTTGCAAACAATAGCTCCAATACAAAAGAAGTGAGTTGTAATTATTTCATGAGAGGATCTTTGTTACTCTTAACCATCAGCTATTTGTTGAAGAGTGAACGTTCACATTCACACGCACAAACACGTGCTTACATGGCTATTTTCTGTAAAAATATTACCCGACATAATTAATTCCCCCCCCCCCCCCCAAACAAAATCGTCCGTTAACAATAAACTTATTCGAAACTGTGCCCTGAAAACCAAGTTTGAACCCACAAATGGCCTCACTCTTATGGTTTATGACAAAGACGTCCAGATGTGTGTTCATGTAGACACATATCTGGATGTCCATCTGCTTTGGCAGAAAAAAGGGCTTATTGTCACAAAATCATCCTTTCCTGGCCAAGTCTTTTCTTCATCCCCGTTTATTCAGCATATGTGTTCACATTCGCACACGTCTCTTTAAGGACCCCAAAAAAGGCTCAAAAGCGTAAACAATTGAGTGAAGTTTACGTGAACTTGGACAGGCTGTCACTAACCAAGGTCATTTCACATTACATCATGCATGTGTGTGGTTTAAGCAAAGAAAACGTTCCCTCAGTTACAGTTCTCACCAGCAGCTGTAGCGCAGCAGACACGCAGCGTCAAATACAACGTGCAGGTCCTTCTCAGAGTCCTTTTTTGTTTCTTACACACAGGTAACAGATGTTGACACGTTCCTACAACACCTTTCATTGTAATTATACTGTGTACAGCGACACAGTGCTATCACCTCACACAGGGGTCTGTTGCTACACTGGCCTAATTAGCAATTAACAGTCATATAATCCTGAAAAACACTGTCTGCTGGGATTCACTGGGGGAGAGAAGCTGCAAATAAGAACATTTGAACAGCAGACAAGTGCTAGTGCCTCACTCATAAAGCATATATGATATAAGAGGGAGTCATTTGCATGTTTCTAAGTGGAGCTACAGTTTAGTCTGTCACAAAGATGCTGTTTTGCACCGATAGAAAGGGGCTCATTGCTGAAACTCAGAACACAGTCTGTCTTTTTGTCTTTGGTGCAATGTTATTTTTTCCCTGAGGCCCAACACAATTAACACCCACTGCCAACTGGTAGGCTGTGTGAGTGTGTGCATGCATCTGAGAAAACATGCATTAATGTGTCTGCTCTATATATAAAGGGCTCTGGCTTGTTTCTTTGCTCCAGGAGGGAAAAAAAACCCAAAACAAAACTGTTTTCCTGACAAAATATGCGATATGCTACGATTACAAATGCATATGTAAATAGCTGCAGATGCATCATGAGGATAATTTTTCTTTAACTGATTTTCATAATTTCCATCTATTTATTTTCTCTTTCCATGTTACTTTATTTGCAAATGTTAAATAAATTTGGAATAAATCCGTAAATCTTCTGAACCTTTTGCATGAAGAAACAATAAACCTTCCTTCAGAGGAAATAAAAAAGTTGACCTCCTTCTATGTGTGTGTAAGAAATATGAGTGGATAATCACAGGCCAGGAATTCTTCCAGCAGTCCAACGGGCAGGTTGATATGCCGTGCAGAGGAATGCGGAACCTGGAAAGCCAAAACAATGCTCAGCAATGGAATTGTGTGTGTGTGTGTGTGTGTGTGGGGGGGGGGGGGGGGGGGGGGGGGGGGGTGAAGAAGAAGAAGAGAGAAGAAGGAAAGCGTAATGTCCTGGAGGACAGGAGTTCAAGGGAGAGACAAAAGGAGTGGCTAAGGAGTGTAGGAGGAACAGGGAAACAATAAATAGAGTGAAGATGGGTTTTTTTAATCACACTGGAATGAAAATATTCCCATCCTTTCAGTGGGATCCAGTTCTGTCAAAGTAATAGGAGAAAAAGAGTTCACACATGTGACAGAGCTGGTATTTCTAGAAAATAATCTGCCATTCTATCAGAGAACGTACTTTATAGTAACTAACAAATGTGTAAACACTCTTTTCAGGTGTTTTGTTTATAATGAGGTTTGAAAATCCCCTCATAAAGGGGGCTTACATCAACAATGTCTATTATTCTCCGCCCTCATCCACACAGTAGCCTCCATGCCCGAACCAGAATCTCTCTAAATCTGTGTAAACAAGGAAATGCTCGCGTTTTTGATGCATGCTGCAGAAGAAAAGATGCATGAAAAGATGCATGAAAAGATGCATGAAAAGATGCGTGATCCCGGTAACACAATGCAAACCAGAGGTGTGGAAATCTGGGCTCCTTGATTCAGAAATCAGTCCTGTGGAAAGACGGATTTGGGGCTGTCACGGCTAAGCTCCTTGTCCCCAGTGTGTTATTGAAGGAGAAGCACTGCGGGGAGAATACCACCGCTCACTGCTTTGTAAACAGGCGTCAGTGTTTTGAAAAGTACACATTTTGCGATACCCCGAATTTTCAGGAGCATTGCTGGAAGAAAGAGGACGGTGGCAGTGCAGGCTTATCTGCGTGCTGCATCTGGGCATGCATGCAGCCTTGACTGCTGAGCCACAATCTCTGGATGAATATTCCATTTTTGCCGGTGCCTGCTCCTGGAGCGGTGGGAGACGTGAAAAAATAGTGGTAATTATTTATCAGCAGTTTCACACATTTTTATTCTGCTGAAGAGAACTAGTGAGAAGAATTTGATACACATCACCTGAGACGTCAAGATTCAGGCACACATAAGCTCTGCTCCTGAAAGGCGCATTTAGGGACTTATTTTTAAATAAATCTGAAGAAATTGTGGTTTTAATTAAAACATTCTTAGATATGTCAGTCCTTGAGATATTCTGGTATTACACGGGATTTCTTCTTCTTCTTTTCTTCTTTTTTTAAGTGATTCTGGCATGCATGAGTGACAAATGAGACACGGGCAACATTAGGGAGGTGAGTGGGTCGCAGCTCCAACCCTGTTCTATTCATAGACCCTGCCGATAACAGGTCGACTTCTCTGGGAAAGCAGCAGGCAGAGAGAGGGGGTGGGGGAAGGGGAAAGTGACAGAGCAGAGACAAAGGGAGGCTGCAGGATAAAAAAAAAATCACCTGTGGAAAAGAAAAGGGAAAAGAGCCAAAAAGGAGAAGCAAGGATGCTTTGGGAAGGTTGAGACAGACGATAAAGAGGCATCTGGTAAAAGAGGAAGCATCCTTCCGCCCACATGCACCTGCACTGCAGGCACATGACACTTTCAAATATGATTATCAGTGACAGCGATGGAGAAAAGAGCAATTTTCACAGGAAGGTTTGAATAACATGAAGTGAGAGGCAAAGAGGGAAAAGAAACAGGGAGGGTTACCAAAGAAACAAACGCCTGTTATATGCACTTCGGTGAAGGATTGGAGGAGCATCTTTCCTGGCTCCAGTTATGTCAAAACAGCAAAAATAAACCACATATGTTACACCGGTGCAAAATAAAGACAAGTTAAACATGCCACAGCGGCGATGGCCAACTAGACATCAAAGAGGATTTATTCAGCAGTTCTACATGTGCTCGTAGCGAGAGTGCCATCTCTGTCGGAGCAGAGATTTCACACATATTCACAAAAACAGAAAAGATTAGAACTGAAAATAGAAGCATCGAGTAAACACACGAAGACCGCCAAACCGAGGCCCAGGCTGTCCTCCTTCCTCTAAGGTCGCTGTGTCATTTTATAACGCTTCCTTCTGTCCTCGCATGACTTTGTCCAGCTGTTCTTTGGCCCGTTTAAACTGCCCAATCCTGCGGCCATTATCATTGAAATTTCTACCCTTATTGCCATTAAGTCTGAAAAACCATATTAGAGAAAGCCGACTTAGCTGGGATTTGCTGAAAGCAATCTGTAAATAAAGGAAAAGTGCACCAAGGACGTGCCTTTGAGGATAAGTGCAACAGCTCTCAGTGCTATTTATGCACCTGACATGAGCGCCTCAAGGCTGCAGGTGCATGAAGTCACAGATTAATGGATAGCAATTGTTGACAGCGTCATAAAGAATGGTGAAGAGACAGAAAGAGAGAGAGAAAAGAAGAGTATTTGAGCGAGTGTTTAACAGGAAAGGAACGGCAGGTCAAGTGTTTCTGAAGACACAAAGGATTCTGCTGACCTAGTCGAGTTCATTCAACGATGCAGAGACTACATTTAGCAGAGGAGTCTGAACTGAGATTTCCTGCTCTGCAGTGAAAGGACGACTCTCAGAAGCCCTCAAGACCAAAACTGAACCAGTGACAGAGAGAACTCAAAGTGGTGCAATGTTTAGTAGCTTGAAGTTAATTTGTAGAGAAAGATCTATGAACTGAAAGAGCCAGAATCCAGGATTCTGATTATCTCAAATTGGAGAGCGATCATCCACAAAACGTACGTGCAAGGTCCGAATGTAAATGTAATGGCGAAGTGATCAGCACAGAGACCGTTTCGTTTGCATTGCCACATTAACTCAGCGTCCTCACATGAAGAAGTGAAACTAAAGCAGAGACAGGCAGGTCGCTGCACAGTTGCATCCTCGCCAGAAATCTCCTGAGTTTGCAGGGTTTTACCTCGCTCCACTAAAACGCAGAGGTACTCACTTTTCTTTGGTGGCAACTGGAGCTGCTCTACACCACATCTCATGGCCTTCCCACCAGGGGGTCTGCCAACCTTGCCAGGGTCCTGCGCCAAAGGAAATGGCCTCCTCCAATTTAGCCGGACCGGCTGCATTCCTCAGTTAAAACAAAGCCGTTGTTGTTCACCATATTAAGGCGATCTTGCAACAGATACCGGCTCCACGTTGAAACGGACTCTAATCCCTCTTTTCATGCTGGCCTTTTGGTCCTCATCCAGTTGCATCGGAATTGACAACTGAACTCCCTGCAGCATACACAGTCTTTATTTTTTCTGACTTTAATAAAAACAGTGATAATGCATTTTATAGATAACACATGTTTCATTACATGTAAATCTCACAGGGGAAGTAGGAGGAAAGAGCCACATGGTAATTAAAAGAAAACAAGGAAAAAGGGAAAAAAAAAACTGAAGATGTGGGATGATAATTAGCTCGTAATAGGTTTGGAGTCTGCGATAATTTGTAAAGCGACGTTTTTAGGATGGTTTCAAATGAATCTAATGTGCCTTTTAGGGGTTCAGGAAGTATGTAAGCAGATCTCCCAAAAAGCCCTGAGGTGTATGCTCGACCTTCTGGAGTTCTGCAGGATTACATTGGACGCCCTAACGTCATGCTTACATCCCTCTAATTCGCACCACTCGTTTTTCTCTTCCTCTGAGTCTGCATTACTCTCTGCCTGAGCCTGCCCTGACCCAGACGTCTGTTCCTCGTCTGAGCTCCTGCCAGATTCCTGCGAGGGTAGGAATGCATAAGAGGGCCTCACTGAGGCACAATTAACATTTCGTCAGTGCTGCGCTCACACCTATGCAGGGCACTTAATGATGGCATATTCATGAAAAGCAAATATTTGCACAGAAAAGCTGTCTCCCAGCGACCGCCAAGAGGACGGGGAAGATAATTGAAAGGGAGCATGCGGCTCTTCTGAAAAAAAAAAAAAGAAAAAGCAAAGATAAATGGGGGACTAGGCTTTAAAGAGGATGGTGAAGCAAGTGGAGTCTCTTTGAGAAGTGTGTAGCGATGGGAGAAAACCCACCCTCTGGGGGACAGCGATACATGCTGAGAAGACACCTATGAGAGTTGGGGGGGGGGGGGGGGACCCCTGGCACATCACTGTGGAGAGGAAAAGAAAACAGAGAGAGCAAGGTGAGGGGTGACATGTAATTTTTTTTCAGTTCTTTAGGGATTTAGATAAAGCAAAAGAGACGGCAGAAATTAAAAATAACAATGGACAGAGACAAGGAGAAGAGATGATAAACTGACGGTTTTCCAAGAGGAGCAGACTGCATACCATCCTTCATTTCCCCAAAGAACATGCTTCCCTACTGCTGCCCCCAGCTGGGTGTGTGCACACACACACACACACACACACACACACACACACACACACACACAGGCACACGCTTCGAGCCTGGCTGTCTAGTTGGGGGAAGGGTACACTTCGGTGCAGGGAGATAGAGAGGAATGGTGATGGAGAGCGGAAGAGGGGATGAGAATGATGGAGAAGGATGCATTTAGAAAGGGAGGTGGGGAAGACATGGAGGAGAAGGAAGAAGATGGCGTTGAAGGAATAGTGAGCAGCAAAGACAGAATGTGAACAAAAACAAAGAGGAAGGGAAAATTGATGTGTGTGTGTGTGTGTGTGTGTGTGTGTGTGTGTGTGTGTGTGTGTGTGTGTGTGTGTGTGTGTGTGTGTGTGTGTGTGTGTGTGTGTGTGTGTGTGTGTGTGTGTGTGTGTGTCCGTCCACCTGCCTACCTGACTCACCATACCATCCACACACAAGCACCCACAACAAACCGCTCCATGCCTCCTCACACACTTTGGAAAAAAAAAAAATCCCCTCAGAGAGGTAACTCAGCAGTCAATAATGTGCTGCACATGCACTCACCCACACACATCCATGCATCCCCACCCCACCCCCACCCCCCCCAAAGCTCACACATACATGTACACTGCATGTCCACAGATGCACACACGTGTGGCCGTAAACGAGACAGCTGGAGCTACCAAACCAAAGCCAGAGAGAGCCAGCTCTCTTCAGATGGATTTGAGATGTGGGCTTTACCGTATCATCTGCCAGTGCACTGCTGGGAATGAGACGTCACATTCATAACAGCCTATTTGCCTTATAAGGCAATTACCTCACCCCCTCCTCTCTCTCATTCTCCTCTTCAGAGCGGGAGGAGGGATGAGTGGTTTCAATTATGTACGACAAAGACTAAATTAGGCACCTGGCAATTACAATATAGCCTCTTTATCTGTATTAAGTTGATAGGATGTGGTTTTGATGGGGAGGTAATGTGACTGCGAGCATCTCAGGCTCACAGATGAACTCGCATGTTTGTTTCAGCAACGAAAAACATGCCGCATTTGAATAAGTTAACAACAATAAAACGATGCCACTTTCTAATATTGCAGAAAAACAAGCATCAAACCAGAAATCTTGAATAGGATGCTCTTTTTTTTTCCTTTTCTTTTGCAGAAAAGCCAACACTGCCTTGCACATTCCCTTCTGCTGGACACACAAAGGCTTGGCAGCAGGCCTTGATCGATCCATCAGCAGCAGCTTTGAGGGCACATTGAGACTTTACTCTCATTGACTATTTCACAATCAATAGTAGCTGATTAGTGGCTGGAGAAACTGGCTTTGGTATCCACTCTGCTGCTGTGATCATGGACTCGGTTTTCAGCCATGTAGGCCACAGTGATCACAATACGCACAGCACAAATGAAACCAGTGGCTGCCCTGATGCGCCTTTTGTTCTCACACACACACAAGCACATACACCTTATAAAGTACGAACGGGCACAGTCTCTGTAGTGACTGTGTGGAGGTTGCAGCTGCATGCACCTACAAAAGGTACATGACAAATTGCTATGATTGTTAAAATAACTACAACAATTGATTTCTTTTGATTTACTTTTGTGCAACCCACCCGTAAAGGCAAGCACTGTCTCTCTCTCTCTCTAGTCACCCCAACTCAAGAATGGAAAAATCTGCTCCTCATCTTGTCTTAGTGTGTGCTCAACCATTCCCTTTTTTCCATGTATGGTGCTGCTGAGTGGCTCTGAGGGGACCGGCGAGGCTTGCTGCTGCTCTCCGTGGCTGAACCTCTCAGGCAGCTCATCGTCTGCATGAGTCTAATCCACTGAGCTGCTGAGGGAAGACTGCTGACGGTGCCCTTTTCCACCGGCTATCCCCTAATCCAGCTGGCTGTGGGTATGGGAGAATAATCCAGGATTAGGAGCTCCTCCCTGCGGAGAAGGCCATGGGGTCCCGCGTGGGGGTCCCATCACAGTCAGCTGTGCCGGAGGCGCAGTGCCTTTAACATCATGAGAGGACAAAACAGCCAATCCCAAAAAAAAAAAGGCAAACAGTGTGTGATTAGGACTGCATTGCTTCAAACCTCGGCTTGTCACCCTGAGGGGAGCTGCGGTGCTTATTGGAGATGAATAATGGTTAAGAGGGATAATGGTGGCGAGGCCTTGTGATGTTACAAGTGCTTTTCATTTGAGGTGGCAAAGACTTGGATCCAAGACTGGGAAGGATTGAGCCCCCAACGATGCACTTTGTTCACACAAGATACACTCTAATTGATGTATTGTTGGAAACAGCAGCTATTGTCTCAATGAGAACCCTGACACGTGCGTTTTTTGTTTTTTTTTTTCCACGTTTGCATAAATATTTCCACCAGAGACATAGAGTGTTACGAGCGCACCTCAGCCAGGACAAAAGAGAAAAAAATGAACGATAACAGATGAACATGCAAGACCGCATCACACTGTACACATTTCAAGTCGTTGTTATATTTCAGCTGCGAGTACAGAAATAAAACCTATCAAAGAGAAGCGTGACTACAAACAGCATTTTGAAAAGCCTTAAAGATCCTGAAACTAGAAGAGTCATGAACTGATCCACCACACAAGAGGCATGACGATCCTCTGACTAAGGTGAGATGCGTCAGAGCCACAGGCTTGCTTGGAATGAGGAAAACGGCGTGAAGTCATCAAATGTCATCCACAGAGAATTTATGAGGCGGCACACCGCAGGCAGGCAGCAGAGAAGCAGTCATACATTAAGTAAAATAAGGCTTTCAGTTTATTTTTAATTATCGGTTGACAAGGGGAAAAGGACATTTTCATCATCCAAACCAACAGCGATAAATCACCCCAGCTGCAGGAGGTCTTTCGCACGGGTCAATACAAGACTTGTAACTCAGTTACTGCATTAGAGATTGACGTAAAGCCCATCCTGAGGCTGAGACGCAGGCTTCAGACCACCGCCCGCCATGGCTGCCCGGTCGCTAATCAACAGGCTCTTTCATATGTGTGTGTGAGGCGTCCTCCCTCGCCACACTGCCACCAGTTTTTTCACCTGCATGGCTGCCCTGCAGAGACTGCAGCTTGCGTCAGTGCCCATATCCCACAGCGCCAGTGACACAACAGGGACAACGAGGAGGTTTAATGCGCGGTGTCTGTGGACACATCATGGCAACATCCCTAACGGTTGTCAGGATGAGTCATGGCTCCAAACTTTGAATTTGATCAGCGATGAAGCACAGTGATTCATCCTACTTAAGACACTGCAGGTCTATTAAAGTAAATAAACACCGACATGAGATGACGTAAAGTTATCATTTATTACTTTCATGTTTTGCTGTTAAAGGCGACTCAGTACATCCTTTTATCTAATGTTGCCACTGTCGGTTGGTCAAATAGTCAAATAACTGGTCACAATATCACAGTGAAACAGTTCAAAAGCTTCATTTTTAATCATGTCTTTACAGCTCTGTTAACAGCATCCAGTTTTAAAGGTGAAGCCAACCACTCAAAACCATTCCACGCCGTCTCCGTCTCGTTTTGTGCTTCCAACTTCAGAGAGACTGCAAATGAAGCATAATGTGGCATTAGATGGGAATATGGATGAGGAAGATGATTCATTTCACACTTCTGTCTGTGATGTCACAGTCCCTGGTAGATCTGGATGGTTCACTGAACGATAGATAGATAGATAGATAGATAGATAGATAGATAGATAGATAGATAGATAGATAGATAGATAGATAGATAGATAGATAGATAGATAGATAGATAGATAGATAGATAGATAGATAGATAGATAGATAGATAGATAGATAGATAGATAGATAGATAGAGTTGTAATTTAGTAGGTCATTTTCTCTCTTTTTCGCCCTATATGCACACAACCATCTGGGCGAGGGAGGAGGGCCTGAAAGCGGTCAAATTCACACACGCATTTTCTCTTACACACAGGCGCGCACACACACGCGCGCGCTACGCTCCGCGATTCATCATCACAGCTGTAACGCGTGACGCGCCGGTCGGACTCCCGACAACCAGGGCGTCTATCTTCAGCCCCGCAACCCTCCAACCTCCGCACTGATATTTTCAGAAGTCTTTTAATTTCCCCTTCATTCTTGTTATATGCAGAGCAGAGACTCCTTCCCCAAACGACAGTAACAGTTGAACAGAGCACACAGGAGACATGCTTGAATGAGCGTCTGTTCTAATAAAAGGCCACGTCAATTTTATTTGCATTCAAGGAAGAGGGGAAGTCTACTTTTGTGCATCCTCGTGCTTGAATATCGAGTGGAAGATGCACGTGGCATTGATCAGTGCATGTCTCTGTCATGCTTGAGAAGTATTTCTTGCAGAGACATTTCACTAACTACAGCATAATGACATGCTATGTTTAGTGTAACATTTGCAAAGACAGAAAATACAGCTGTCTTCTTCCAGACAGAGAAAGTAAATCCAGAGATTATTTTTTTTTCTTAATGAAGCTGTGGAGAAACAAAGTTTTAATTCTTGCTGAGAAAATGCAAGGTATCATAACCCTGCAGTTTCCACCTATGAACCTGTACTGCACATTATAAGTCTCCACATTTAAGATTTTAATGCAGCAATCACTTCCAAATGTTGGTGGACTTGCAAGAGATGGTTTGCCTTAAAAGTAAGGTAATTTTTAATGTAAATGTACAGTGCACAGAATGCAAACGCAAGCAGAAGCTAAATGCAAATCCTAATTAGGACCTAATTAGGATAAAAACAAAAGTGGGACTAAAAACAGAGTTATCTGAAGGAGAAAAAAAAGTTTCAAGGAATCTACAGGATTCTTAACAGACGAAGAACATGGGTGCAGCAAAGCTGAGGAACTGAGGACTCAAAAAAACAAGAAAAAAATAAATACATGGTCTTAAAAACATGAGCTTGAAAAAAAAAAAAACCTCTTCTAAAGACCCAAACGCATCCATGAACGAAAGTTGAAAAACTATAACATGCAAAGATTTCAAAAACTGATATATTAAAAAAAAAAAAAGACAAAAAAGAGTTTCTCTGTGCCCAGTCTCATTTACGATTGAGCTATAAACCTTCCCGAGAACTGACCCTGATGTGCTAAAACTTTGTTTTTTGAAACCATGCAGGCTGCTTCCTCTGGACATCAGACGGGCCTGTGACTGATGATGTGGAGCCGTCATTTTTATGTACATTTTTACCCCAAGAGGTTTTCATTGAATCTTTTTGGCGTTGTTGTATTTTTTATGTACATTTACTGTATTGTGTTCATTCTTTTGTGAAGCAGCTTGTGACGTTCCCCCGACCGTGAAAGGTGCTACAGGAATAAACTTTACTTACTTACTGTCATCCCAATGATGTCTTTTTCAGGAAAAGATGCCAAACCTTTTACAAAAGCAGGACTCCTTATAGGAAAATAGTTCTGTCAACGCGTCTTCTCCTTTAAAATGATAACACCCTAAAACAATAAGACTAAAAACAAGTGTTGAACTCGTGTGTTGAAATCTTGCATCAGATATCAGAAGCACTTTAAATTTCACTTTCAGTTCAGATATCAAAAAAACCTGCTTTTAACAGTTTTAAAAATCTTTACTTTCTGCCCCTTTGTCAGTGAATATTAAAATTATAATTATTAATTTTTTTTTTTACAGATTTAGTTGAGCATAGAAACCTTTTGGTACTCACAATGTTTTCTTCTTTTTCATTTGTTCTAATAAAAAATTATCGTTTCAAAAATACAAGTGAACTCCAAGTTTCTCAACTCTAACATCTCTTTGAGTCTGCTTTTGTTCTATTTCATAAAAACATGCTTTCCATTATTTTGTAAAAGACTTTTACTATAATAAATGTTGGACGTAAAACTGGTGGAGTTTCCCTGCAGCGCATCAACTCACATGCACGTCGTCTTTTCTCTTCCATTTCTGATTGCTGCATCAAATGTGATCTCCTTGAAAATCCCTACCGGAACTTGCAGCTGCATATTGACGATCAAACCCATCTAACCACAGCAGTATTTCAGCAGGAATCGACCCTCCCTTGGTGGATCAGCCGGCTGACTGTACCCCTGAAAGGCCCATTAACACCTCCAGAGTTTAGAGCCCAGCCCCCTCTATAAACAGCCCAGCCGGAGGTCCATCCTAATGGGCTGAGCTCATTCCCAGCCTGGCCTGCTCCAGGTGTGGAAGCTGAGCCCTGTAATTGATAATTAGGGGGTAATAACCCAGCGTTCAACGGCGGCCGCGTGACAGGAGAGTGGCCAGGCCCCACACTGTCACTCAGTCAGAAGCAGGGGAAAATGGAGAATTGAGGAGGAGGGGACGAAAGGGTTGTAATTCAACAATGGGAGAGTTGATAGGTGGCAGAGGGAGGTGGGAGAAAGAAGTGGTTCCTTGAAAGCAATAACACACGAGGCAGGTTTCAGTGTGATGTAAATGCAAAGACCGATAGAGACGAGATGGAGTATTTGAGTTTACTACTCAAACACAAAGAGACTCCACAGAGCACGGATGCTTTGCGTAGATCATTGATAAACCGTGTGTGTGTGTGTGTGTGTGTGTGTGTGTGTGTCACACCGTGGACATCCAGACGAACCATATCACTCCACACACACACACGTATCTCACTCTTAAACCACAGATCTCAGGAAAGCAACTTCAAATAAAAAAAAAAAATGCTATAAAAATTTTTCCTATCTAACGCCACATGGAAATCAGCAGAACGCCTCTAACGAGCACGGCACATGGACCTTCCAACAAAGTCACGAACCGCATGCAGTAAATTAGTTTCTGCAACGACACAAAAGAGGCCGAATATTTGGGCAATGAGAAGTGTCTTTTCATTGACTTGTTGTCATTTTCCCTTTATTTTGTCTCATGTAATAGAAATACGTTGGCGAGACGCATAAATCAGGGGCTAATGGGTTGTAATTGCAGGGATGCAGAGCCCCACATCAAAAGCAGCAGGGATCTACACTACAGACGTGCCACAAGGAAGTGAGCCCCTTTGGTCAGCTCAGGGCAAAGGTTGGGGGGATTTCGGACTCCTGCTTTTTGTTTTGTTTTTTTTTCCCAAACAGATCCCACTTACAGTATGTCTTGTGTTAGTCACCACGGATAAAGTTGAGGCGGAATACAGTTCGGTGTACCGAGAAGCCGAGAGACAGATAGATGTTTAGTCATCACGGAGCAAAAACAAGCACATGTCTGAGACATCCAGAGAGAAATGTTTCATATGTTTACTTTTTTTATCAGACTCCACAAAGTGGCCAAACTGGAACACATGTAATGCCAGAGTCATTCCAAAAGATTCCTGTTCGACCGCTTAGATCATTTCATTTTTGAGAAACAAGCAGCCCCACGCAGTCTGATACCATCTCTGCACGTGTCTGCAGGAGCCAGTTATGTGAGTGGGCCACCGCGCGCACGCGCACACACACAAACACACACACGCACACACACACACACACACACAGAGCATCAAACAGCCACAACAAACAGCAGAGGCTGATAAGACTTTGCGAGATCGTTTGGGGTTAAACTCTGGGAAACACACCGCCTGCCCCGGCTCATTTTCTCCTGGGAGACCTCAGAAAACTGAAAAGCAAATCACCTTTCAGGAAGGTACACCACAAAATAATGTTTTATGTCAAAGTAGTTGCTACGGGGAGCCCACAAATGGCAAGGGGCTTGAGGTGGAAGAGTCAGAACTGGTATTTGAACTGGTCGTAGAAATAAATAAACCAAAGAATAAAGTTTCTGCAAGCCAGTCGTACATTTCCAAGTTCTACTTTAACACACAGCTTTTTTGCTTCGAAGACGCTTCGTGCGCGTAAGAGTTTTCTCAGCCTGCTTCTCCCTCTGTGGCGAGATGAGCGCTGTGATATAACTAAACTGTTTCTCTTTTCTCATGCCTCAGGTGCCCCGAGTCAAAGTAGAGGCTGTTGGAAACCAAACCGTTTCAGGAAGTTGGTGGCTGTCACCTTCTTGTCATGAAAAAGAACAGCAGAAAAAGAAAAGAAACAAGCGACACGTTTATCCGACAACTAGTAAAACGTCCAATTTAAATGTTGTTAGAAGCATTTTTTCTAATTTAAATATATACGTGAGTTTCTTTGCTTGGAGTTTTGTTAGGTTCAGAAGTGTTGGCACAGTCACAGAGCTTTTATGACTTTGCTTTAAAATGCTATAATTCTCAAAAGGTGAATGATATATTTTGGAGAAGTCTCTTAAATAAAGACAAAGTACTAATCCATTTTTCTTTTTCTTTGATAATGTTGTGAAGAAGTAATGTACAAACACCTCGTATCGTTCATGTATTTCTTCTGACCATAATCAAATAATCAATTCGTGTTTTGCCTCGGGGTTCATGATCAACTTTCAGCTTAAATAATAAAAAAAAAAATGGATTTACCATTCAGGAATCACAGCTTTCTAACACAAGTACCTCAATTTTCTGGGGGTAAGTTATTTGAACAAGATGTCAGCAGTCCCTTCATCAATGACACCATGACACTGCCTCCACCATGCCTGAATCTCAATCCAGAACACCAGAGGCTTGTTTTTTTTTTTTTTAATGATTTTTTCTGGATATATTTTTCTTTTTCAGCAAATTTGATGTCCTCCTTCACTTCCATTGAGATCCCCCTGGACTTCATGTTGGTAGCTTTTGTTTAACAGCTGCAAAACGCCAAATTAATACTTATACTTATCAATTCAAGACTTTGTTTCAACTGGTTAAAATGGTTAAAGCTCTTAAATAAAGGCCATGAGGCTATCTATGGGGATGAAAACAATAAAAAGGATGTCATTATCCAATACTCCTGGACCTAATGGTGTGTTCAGGGTCGTGTAAGATTTTAGAAGTCTTCTCTGAAATTACAGTTCTCAGCTGTTTTCTAAGGTTTTGGGAGGGATTTGGTTCAGGATTCAGGATGATGTAATCCGCTGGATCTCTGGTTCAGGTTGTGTTACTGCTGAAGGACAACAGACACTCCCCTCAAAGCTCTATTTCTCACCCTGTTCACACATCACAGTAAAAGTTGTGGTAATCTTGTGATTTCAGCAAAGCAGCCCACAGCATGATACAGCCTTCACAATGCTACAGTTATAAAATTAATTTTATAATAATTATTTTTGGAAAATGCATTTTAAATATATATATATATATATATATATATATATATATATATATATATATATAGACAGATTAATTCTTGTGTGCCTGTTTGTTGTTCATTAACCCCTTGGACATTTGACACTTAATCTCTATTTGTTGCACTTTGATGCATGTAGACGTTCAACATGAAGCCGTTTATTATATCATACACTGTACTTAGGCACTTTAAGTTAATTTTCAACCCTTACTTTTTAACATATATAGCACTATGTCAAGTTCAAGTATGAAATATTGGTATTAACAAAGTATAAGAGTATTAAGTGTTTTGATTGTGCGTCTCGCACTACGTTTTCATTAAATGTCTCAAGAAAGTAGGACTCTGTGTTTCATACTGTAGATTTTTTAATATCAGTAATAAGAATAAGCTCTTTTCTGTGATGTGCAGAGTAATACATGAACATGTCGTAGAACTCAACAGCAACATTGTACATTCGTTACCACAATTCACAATAACCCCTTTAGAAAGGGTGTGACATGTGGGGTCTGTGTAAACCGTGTGATTTTTATGTCTATAAATCCATGAGATCGAACACACCCACACTCGCATACGCAGCAGATTCTGCCGTCGTGCTGGTTTCAACACGGACGCCATCTGAAGCCCTGCGTGAAAACTGATAGGAGAGAGTGGTTTTGGAAATCTCGTACAGACTGGTGGAAGGCTGACTGAAGGAATCAGTATTACATTTTAGCAGCATTTTTGCAGATGTTGCGATCCTGGGGGTGTCGCTCAAAACGCCTCAGGGGGAGTCTGAGCAGAGACCGCCTTAACACCTGAGGTAACATGATGATACCGTTTATCCCTTTATGAAGCCTACGTGCGGGGGATTTTCTACTTTCTTTGGAGATTCTCTTCAAGATGAAAGGTCATGACGCCTTCAAAGAGTCACCAGACGGTTAGAGATAAATTCTGTCCAAATACCCACAAAAATATGCGAGTTTCATTGTGTCGATATCATAGAGAAGAAGTGAAAATAAAAAAAAATAAAAAATAAAAAACATACATTCATGTGGACTGATTCTTTGTCACGAGCGTGTCGTCATTCATTGAGAGTGAAAATGTGAGTCCTGGACAAACAACTTACAGCAAAAATGCACTGATAATTGCTCAGAAATGTGATTTAACGCAGAGAATGAAATTTCAAGTAAAACAGAGCCACTGACCTTTTTTTTTTTTTTTTTTTTTTTTTGCTAAGGAGAAACCACAAGCCAAGTCGTCTCTGGCGACACTACTTTTCATGTAATACCTCACAGATGTGATATTTTATGTTGGTAAAACGTGGGAAAAAAAAACCCAACTCTTTATTCCCAACATAATTATATGCGTTTGAACTAAACAGTACTCCTCCTTTTTATGAGGGAAGGACAATTTAAATGAGGATTAGGAAGACGTTCCTCTGCGTCGTACAATCAAGACATATGAGGAGCCCTGTTACGTTGTATTTATCACATTAACACGTCTGTTTTGGACTGAAATATTCTCCAACGACAAATATGTTGTGCCCTCTATATGTAAAGAACTGCTCATGCAAGAATATTGTATTGCTAAATATTTGTAACTGCAGACATAAACGCAAACACTCACTCACAGAAAAAAGAAATAAAAACGAGACGGAAAACGAGTTCATTCCAATTCTGGTTAGGCATGTTATGGGTTTCAAGTCAAAAAGTTTCTGCTCAGACTTGAGATATGCGCATATAACGTGATATTCACACAAATATTCCATTATGAGAACACAGGAACGTTTCGAAAAGTTCAAAGTTCTTTTTCTGTTTTTTTTTTTTTGTTTTTTTTTTAACCCTACATCAGAGTGCAGGAATTCACCTCAGTTGACTCAGACCCTGATGTGACCCCCTGCCCACAGAGCTCATGGAAGAATGCCAAGCCAGCGGCGGCGGCAGCAGCGGCGTTGAACCTGAAGAACTTCAGACCGACATGGCACCTGGTGATTGTCCGTTCTGCTCGGAGAGGAAGGCAGCTCCTCGACATCCGATCTGTCCAACAGCGAACCCTCCTCATCGCAGTTTCTATGTGACGCTGAACGCTGGAAACGACATTCTGGTAAGGCAGTGCTCAACATCGCACCACGTGAAAAGATAAGGTGACAAAAATCCTCATTAAAACTAGAAAATAAGGAGAGTGGAATCAGGAGTTCAGGGATGGCAAACAGTTTAGAAATTCAACCGGTGCATCCAGACATTTGCTGCACTAATATGAACCGAAACGAGTGAAAGAGTGAAATCTCTTCATGACGTCCACCTCAACACTGTTTCCGGAAGGTGAAGATTTCCCGCTTTTTGGAGCCTCTCTTGCCGTCCAGTGGAGGCGTGGGGGTGACGTTTGGTGAGGACGACGGGGAGGGAGTGGAGGGCTCCGGGGTGGACGTGCCTCCATAGGGGCAGCTCTGCGAGTCCTGGTGTTCACCTGAGCACTCCACAGTGGGAATGTAGCGGCTGTCCCACATCCCCGGGCCGCACAGTTTACAAAGGTCATGGAGGCTGCATGGGATCCTGGGGAGGAGGCGGAACTGGTAGAGAAGACTGCGGGCCTGGAACAACGGGGCGAAAGTGAATGCAAACATTAAAGTAAATCAATAGCCCTGTCTCCTGGCTAAAAGATAAAGGACTGTCAAGGTCAGCGCTGCATGCTTTTAGCTCAAAAGGCACATAGTGGTCTGCTCTTACAACGCCAAATACGACATTTCACACAACAAAAGGAACAACGGGGGCTGCGTGTCAACAGACCCTCGCTGCCTCTGCCCTCCGTAAACATGAAGACGCAAATCATGAATCCTGTGCATGACCCGGCAGCACCCCACTAAACACCTCAGGGCCCCTGCGGGCCGTTTGCTGTGTGTATCAGTTGTTTTGCTGCAGCAGAGTCATTAATATTTCGCTCTGTAGGGGTACACGGGAACAAAATGGCACGCGGCCTTGAAAAGAAGCGGCGATACCTTTCGCAGCACCAGTTCTCCGTTCATGTGCATGGACAGATTGCTGAAGTGCAGCAACATTTGGTCAGTGGCGAGCTGCTGCTCCGTCACATCCTCGCCGTAGAGAACAATGATGGCCACGCACAGGAACAAGTGGAAGTAATCAGTCTGCAAAGACGCGGAGTCGGGTCAAAGGCAGAAGACAAATGCAGGAAGATGTGAAAATTTCAATAACTACACGTTTGCAGTTTGGTGACTTTTACTGCAGGGAACAATGTGAATAAATAGAACAATGTGCAGAAAAGAAAACAAAGAGTTTATCCTCTCTTTACTTGGAAAACAATAAAATTAAGACTTTAAAATGCAATTTGACCTTCATTATACAGAGATTTAGAAATGTATCTGGAAATCCCTCTAATTGGGTTCATCTTAACAAGCTGCAACTTCTGTCTCCATCATGTCTCGAATAAAGACCTTTGCATTGTTGCATTTTCTATTTATGTTCCCATTCAAATTCACACACATTTCGTCTCCTACCGGGGCCAGATAAAGGTGCAAATGCACAAATATAGAGGATACAATGGTTTTCATTCTAACTGGTAAAACCTGCAGGAGAGCCGTTTGGACTTCGGCCTGACCTGATAGTGGGCCCAGCAGGCCTCCCACATGCGCAGAGCTTCAGTATCAGGGAACTCTCTTTTAAAGCAAAGCAGGATCCATCGATGGCAGAAGAGCAGCTGGAGGCCGTCCTCCCCGAGTCTGGTCAGGTGCTGGTGGAAGCGCGGCAGCATGAGACGCAGGAGCTCCCGCAGGTACATCTGCAATATAAGAGCGGATTTTCTTGGATTCTGTTCAACTCCCTTATGGACAATTTTCATCCAAAAAGGGAGTTTGCTGAATGCTCAAGTTTGTACATGTGTTACTGAGTGAGTCCAGGATTCTGGACTGAATCGTCTGCGTTCCCCATAAAACCCTTCTCAGGCAGGTTCATAATATCCTTTTCATACAAAAGCAGTTGTAATTGTGTCTCCATACATACTTGTACGCTCAGATTCTGTTTTACACCACAAATATTTTGGTGTTCACACTTAAAGACTGATAGGTCATGGTGGAGTCCCATACAACACGACCATGAGCGGATCATTTGAAAGTGATCCGAGGGAAGAAATGAACGATGCACGCGTTTGACTTTTTTTTAAATATTGTTCTGAACAAATCATTGCACAAATACTATGAGTAAAGGTATGGATTAGTACACGGGGAGGGCAAGGATTGTCTGTGGTACAAAGCTGGAGGTGCTGGTGGTGTACAGCTTGTGTATTGTTGAATGCCGTTCCCTAACTCAGTGGCGGTTCTTCATTTACCAAGTAGCCAATCACAGAAGACTGGATCTTTGGACATTAGAACGACGATTCAAAGTCCTACCGGTGCCGTACACCGACTTCACAGTCGCGGGGTTTGTGTTGGGTGATGTGCCACCTGCCTAACTGGAAGAGACGCAGTAAAACCTCCTACCAGCTGCCGCTCCATGTCTTCATCCCGCGGGGAGCTGATGAAGATGGTGTTCTCCATTAGGCCAACAAAGCACCAAAAGGTGTCGCTTTCATCCTGGATCTCAGTGAGCAGTGGGGCCACCAGGTCAGACATGCCCTGGCAGTAACCCATGTCAGGATTAAACACTGCATAGTTGAGCAGAATTCGCCTGGAGCAAAAACAACCGTGAACATCTTAGTGCTGCTGCAACAGCTCCGCAGAAAAGAAAAAAAAAAAAAGAAACATTACAGCACTCGTGAGCGGCTGATACAGAATCAAACATTTCATTTTGTTGACGATCTTTAATAAGGCCACTATAGATTTCAGCCACGCGGTCCCACCCAAGAACCCTGAACGAGCCAACACGCATTTCAGCTTTGCTGGCAACGCCGGGAAAAACACAACAATCTGCTTTAGCAGTTGCTATGCAACTCCTCTGGTAACCAGGGACCTAATTAATGATCTTTTTCTTCTTCCCTTTTTTTTTCTTTTTTTTCCAATGCAACACTTTGATGAAAACTTCCCTGGCAGTCTTCATGCATTAGTAAATATAGTATAAACAAAAGGAAAACCCAGAGGACACTATATTGTTTTAAATATGATGCTGTGTGGAAACTGCAAGACGAGGCTCAACTTCAGCTCAAACTGAACGTACCAGGCAAACATATCTGTGACACATCAGTAATGGACCAGAGATAAGTGCTCTGCTTTTGGACATCTCCGCCGCAGACACGATATGAGACATAATTCCAAGACAAATACGAGGAGCCTCGATGAGAGTCGCTGAACTAATATGCTATTTAAATCCTCTCATTCCTCGTTTAGAGAGCCATTAGCTCAGAGTATGCATCAAAAGTGCTTGCACGGCTTAGTCAGAGTCAATAAAGCATAAAACTCATTTGTGACTCCCTCGGGGTTCAGAATATGAAATTAATACTGTAGGTACGGCTGCGTGTTGAAGCTGAGGAAGGGGAATGATGAAAACGGCCCGAGAGAAGGTAACAGAGGGGAAATCGAATCAAAAGGAAGGAAAAACTCTGACCTCATAATCTCCACGTTGGGATTGTTCTCTCCTCTAAAGAAGTGGTTACTGCGATCGGTTCTAACCACGTCTTTGTCCACCGTGAACTGGACCTTTCTCCAGAACTCGCTGTGCTCCTCGGGACTCATGGACAATCTGACAAAAATCAAACGCATCAAGCAGAAACAGGGTCAGAAAACGTCCTAGTGACCATAAAATAAAAGTATCTCGGAGTTATGATATATTAAAGAGTGGGATAAGTTTGATTTCCCTTCAGTAATTGGCAATAACATGTCTGGAAACTAGTAGGAATGGTACTCGAGGGTGGGGGGGGGGGGGGGGGGGGGGGGGGTTGGCAGTGGACTGGAGGGTTCCTCTGAGGCTAAAACCACAAGCCTAAAGCCTCCATCCGTGCCTTCAGTAGTTAGGGACTACATTAACTATGTACTCCGACTGTGGCACTAATGTATTCAAGTCCTAACAAGCAGAGGGGATTTAATTAACACCATTTGTTTTTCACGTGGCCCCACCAGGAATAACGCACACACCTGATGCAACGCCACGCAACTGTTTAGCTCGAGTGCCGTGTGTTTGTGTCGCCGGACTCTCCCCAGCCACCTTCCGATGGCTCTCCGTCTCTGGAGGGCGTGGCTCAGGAGTTCACCGTCTCACGGTCTCACGGTTTCATCATTTTATCTTTCAGCCATTTTCGTGTGGACTTTTAAATGAAAATGTTAAAAAAAAAAAAAGAAAAAGTCTGTGTGCTGGAGATGTTCCCAAACGGTCACTGATGCAGTGTTGAATTTGAATTAACTTGTCCTTGTAAAAAGAATCAAACACAGACTTGACCGGACACTTAAAAAGGTTGATATGATGGATGCAAACATATTTTCAAGTGTCGCCCGCAGAAACTCAGAGCAACAGCGAAGCGCAGAGGTGGAATCGTGAAATTTCTTGCCAAGAAAAGGAAAACTAGAAGGTTTTGGTTGTTACACGGATAAAAGAAGGCATCTGAAGAGGTCATCTTGAACTCTGGGTGTATTTGAGGATGTTTTTGTGTACAGAGGGAACATTACTGACTTGCAGAGATAAACTTCCTCTTCTCTGAAACTAAAAAGCAAAAATAGAGTTCCTTTGAATTCTATGTTCATGTTACAGCCTGCCACATAAAAGGTCTGTTTCTCATATCACAAATGCCACATGTGACATAAGTTTAAAACATTTTCTACAATGAAATAAGACATTTTCTGCTTCATATAATCAATGTAGCTTTTTCAATTTTGCCCTTTTGCTGTCACTTCCACACATTCAGATCAGCTCGTCTGTGGACATTTCAATACTCATCCAATGTTTTGTTCATTTATTTATATTTTTTTTACTGCTCAATAACCCTTTAAATCATTGCAGCTGCATTCCTCCTTTGCATCTGCTTCGTTATCACTGCCAGAAGGATACAAGGTTAGGGGACAGGGAGCAAAAACCGCAGACGTGTATCCTTGCTCCTAATGATCAACTAGTGGCCCCGGAGGCTGCTGCAGTTGAAGGGTCTTCGAGAGGAATCCACATCAGAGTCGGAACAACGACTCTAATTGCTTCACTTTGATAAGACCTTCTGGTGTGTTTATGAAACCTGTCCAATTATCATATTCATTCCAGAGAGAGCGGCAGGACGTGTGAAAATATGTGCGCGCTTAACCGTTATGGTGGTAGGGTGGAGACAAATAAAGACTGGAGAACCTACCTATGTGTATGACGCGTGTGCATGTACTTGTCCGCGCATACCAAAGCTGTGCCCCCCCCCCCTCTGACTAGAGAGTATGATCTGATAAGCGTTGACATGTTTTTTTCTCCAGAGACCTTTTATATCACACCCGGCACCTCCCCTTAACACTTCCCTGATTGTGTCTATTGATTGCTCAGCGCCTGCGATGAGAAGCCACAGCAGACTCACATATGGTTTAATGTTTGACTGACTGAGCATTTGGCAGCCGACGCTGCGGCCGCGTGATAGATTATCTGCTGTTCGACGGAGTCGAGCATACCACCGTCTCTCAGACTTTTTAAACAAAGTGGAAAGCAAAAAAATAAATAAATAAAATGATTTTGTGACACAGTTGTTATCTCCCAGCCAGGACATCTTCTGATACAAACACAAGCGGCTCTCTGCAGCCCACCTCCTCTGCTGGATCTCGTAGTAGTGCGTGCGCTTCTCCAGCCTCCAGGCCTCCCGCTCTTGAGAGGTGGAGTCGTAGCTGTAGTAGTGCAGCAGGAAAGGCCACACCTCACCCCGGATGGATGGGTCAATACCGCCGAAAAAGATGGCCTGGGGAAGAGTGGGAAGTGAACAAATACGATGAGTGCAGAGGGGATGCTCTTGGACTTCGAGTATAAATTCATCCTAACAAGTCGGTGACAGACAGTGACACACTCAGCACCCACCTGTCAGCTCACTAAACCACAGTGGATGCATTATATTCATGTCGTGTTGCTAAACGCTGCAAAAGGCAAACAAATACGGTTCAATCAGCGCGTCTAACAAAAACTGTGCTCTGTTCTCTCTGCATTTGCGTGTTCACTGAGGAAATGTCTCGGTCGCGGTCTAACGGACTCTTAGTCATTTCGAATAGATGGTGAACCATAAGCTGAGTCAATTCCAGAGAAGTCAAATGAGTCACAGCGGCACACCGGCCAGAGTTAACCCCATCCTTGTTCACACCTAGAGGTGCCGACTCATACTGAAAGTTAACAACAGTGGAGTTGACTTTCAAAATGACTTAGGGTGCATGTGATTCAGAGAAAAATGCGTGAAAACCTGAAACTTGGCTGTATGGATAGCAGTGTGTGAGCCAGATGTGCAATCCGACCCATTAGTTTCCGATCCCTGCGGATTGCAAAAACAAAAACACACAAAACACACACACACACACGCATACAAATATATAGACGCTCAAACATACCTTCCGCAGCTTGTACTCCTCCTCCACCTGCCCATTGTGATTGAGGTGGCGCAGCCAGGTGGTGACATCCAACCGTCGATACAGCTTCTCCTCTGGGTGGGTCTCGGCCGATGGCAGGGTGGGCCTCTGGATGGAGAACTGCATGCAAGACTTCTCGTCTGACACCTGACGGTTAGAGGGAAGGACGGAAAAGGAGAAACCGAGAAGCCAAAACAGACTGAGAAAAAAGTGCTGGCAGAGAATCGACACTTGAAAACAGACGGACAGAAAGGGCAAAAATTTCCATCCTTTCGCAATCAAACTGCAAGCCAAGCTGGACTGTGGAACCTGTAACCTGACCTGGTCTTTCAGCTGAGTTTCTCTGCAGCACTTCCACTGTTGGAAGACCTCAGCCAGCTTGTCCAGGCCGGCGTGATGGAAGTGGAGGATCTTATATTGACTCTCTCTGCTAGCTATCACCAGCTGGCCACTAGTGCACGCCTCATCACTGCAAGGAAACGAGGACAGAGACGAGAAAAATCACCTCTGGGATCCACAACTGTGCAGTGTGGCAGGGCATAGCCTTTACGCCTTTACGCCTTTACGACATCTCTCAGACTGTGTTGCCCCTCTGCTGACCTGAAGAAGAGTCTCAGCGACCTCATGTGACCCAGGTCCACCCTGAAAACGCCACACAACTGCTCCAGAGCCAGCAGCTTCTGCTGCTCTTCCCACCGCATGCTCTGAGACTGGCCGCTGCTCTCCGAGGGGGCGTGGCTGTCCAGGCTTGATGCCGAGCTGACCGAGTGGTTCATGGACTCTTCGCAAAACTCTCTACAAAAATAAGAAGGAAAAAAAAAGAAAAAGTAAACTGTTTAGAAACATTTAAAGTTTCACATGACATTAAAGCAGCGAGTCTTTGAACTTGTTTATTCATGTTATGCAAAAAAAAAAAAAAAAAAAAGGAAATCCGTTTTTTTAAAGCCTCAGACTCAGAGCTGTTCCCTAATGTGGAACATAAATAATTATTATCATCATCGGGCCGCTGGTGCTCAGCCCGATAATAATTGTGCAGACAAATCGGCAGCTCTGCCCACACACATCCACGAGGAAATCTGGACGCACACAAATTACAACGTCTGTCGTCCAATTTCCCTTGTCGTTCCCCCAATGCAGACATGTTGTTCCCAGCAATGAAACCTGAGCTGAGAGGGTTGCGCCGGCGCAGGAGTCACACACACACACACACACACACACACACACACTGTACATATATGTAAGCAGAAACACAGAAAATAAACCAAACTGTCCTAACACACACACACGCACCAAACACACTTCAACTTTATCAGATGTAAGAATCTTTAACTCTGAGTGAAGCTGCATCTTTTCCAAACACACACACACACACACACACACACACACACACACACACACACACACACACACACACACACACACACACACACACACACGTGCGGCAATGGACCGCAGCTAATGGCCATAATACAATCTCTAACACGTCTCTAGACGTGCTAAAGCTGGGAAATAAGGAATGCATTAAACCCGCTGACATTTACGAACTAGACATTTAAATGAAGTTTTGTGCTCATTAGTTTCTACAAAATACAATTTCAGATCAAGAAATAAATGCATACATTGAAAACCAGACACCATTCAAGCAGAGTACTTTGCTTCTCGGCGTGGTGTCTCACTCCTGTTTGAATCAACGTGCTAAAAACCTTTTAGTATACACGTCTAATTCTTCATTATTTACAACAGGTGAAGCGGTTGCTGCTGCGCAACCGGAGGAGAGGACGACTCTGGCTGGATATCCGACACCCTGAATCATGTCTGGCTGATCATTTCCCTGTTAGCAGATGAGAAAATAACAAGCTTGATCGATCCAGGCTGCAATGCTTCCTTATGCGACCCGGTGATTTACTACGCTCTGTCACATGCATTACACCACAGACCAGACAGCCTGAGGGTTAGCCGGAGAATGGGAGAGAAGCAGAGCGGGATCTGGCAAGGAAGTTAAAAAGAGGGATTTCCTTCTTTTTTCTATCATAACTCCAGTGATTGTCAAGTTGAGGGCGTTTACAAGGCCTGCACGCCGTTGACTTATTCTTTCCTGCATGATTGCAGCATGCAAAAGCACGGAAACGATCAAAGGGTTGAGTAAGTAAGTACTTGATTTTTACGCTTAAGCAGTGTTAAAAAAAAAAAAACATCTGTCAACGGCTCCGGCCTGATTCCATCCAGATATTAGGCAGCAGCCAAGTGTACAAGCGTAAACAAGCTGTTTTGATCAGGTCGGGCCACGGTATCTGGCGCGTCCCACTAGGCCAGGGTGAGATCGAGCTACCCCGAGGCCCTTCGTAACACTTCCCTTCGCATACATGAGGCTTACCCCAGAGGAAAGCGCTGCCAGGTCACCTGGAGAACCACAACCAAGAGTTCCCGACCTCCCGGGACATCCAGGTCCTTCAGCTAATCAGCGGGAGCTGGAGTTCACAACAACTTGGCGGTGTGGTCACTGCAGCTCCAGGCTTGGTAAACATCCTCGTGTTGTATTTTTATTGTTGCCGAGTCGTGAAATATGTCAGTCATCTCAAAACATCACATATGAAAAGTCAGATTTAGTATTTTCCAAGACTTCATCTGTTTCTAATCACGTTCATTTGACAGAACGATAAAAGAAGAAAATATCCAAAAGCATAAATGCTTTTTTTAAACACTATTCTAACAAAAGATATTCGTCTGTCGACTGCTTTTCACTCATGCACTTTAGATCTCACTGCCCTGCATCCTGACAGGGATGAGTCGCTTCAAGCTTTTGTTTAAAAGGCATCACAAGAAGAGAGGAAAAAACAAAACAAAAACATAAAAACACAACATTGGAAACCACCATTCTGAGCCATAATCACATGCTCTTTCTAAACAAGTAAAGCCTCAGGAGACCGTACACGCCGACACTTCCATAAACTACAGCTAAACTTTAGAGAAACTCGTCGAGAAGCCCGACAAGACATTTCTGTGGATTCCTCTTCTTTGCCACTCTCCCACCACTCTCCTCTTTCTGTCCCCTTTTCATCCGCTCCTGCGTTCCCATACGCGGTTCTTTCTCTTTGAATGATTCCAAGTGACATGTTTCCAGTTCCTGGCCCCTTAACAGTGTCAATTAAAGCAAGTGAGAGAGAAAGAGAGATTGAGTGGGTTCCAGGGTTTTGGCTGCTGCTCCGCTCTCCTCAGTCCTCTAATCCGGAGAGCTGACATTCAGCCCAGCACAACAACCCTGGGAGCACTGAGAATCAAAGGGCTTCACACAGACTTTAGGAAGAGAAGGGGAAAGGGGGGTGGGGGGGTATCAGAGAGGTGGGCAACACTGAAAGATACAATTTAAAGAAAAAGGGGGGAAAAAAAATGGGAGATTGAGCAAAGATGTAAAATAAAATAAAAAGGAGTTGCAGGAACTGACAGATAGGGGACCGAGGGGAGTCCAAAAGAAGACGGGAAACAAAAAGAGGAGAACGGACACGAGTGCCAAAGGGAGACGAACGGTGACGAAGGGAGGAACAGAGTAAAGGTCAGAAGCTGTGAGGCATAGAGCGATGCCAAGTCACACACTGCACTTACAGTGAGCTGGGGTCTACGGAGTGGTTAAAAACACTTAAACACACATGCACAGACACAGTCTGACTCACTCTCCCTGACACAAACACACCGACAGAGACTTACACATTCTGGGCAACATGTCAGGCCAAATAACTGCGTGAGGAAACAACCGCGCAGGGAATCATAAAATCGAACGGCTCTGAGGTCCGAACAGCAACACGGTTGCTGTCCAGATGGTTTCCTTGATTAGAGAGCAGCATGTTGGTTTTCAAGTTTGTAGGCTTTAGTGACTTTTTCTTTTTCTTTTGGGTGGCATTTTAAAAAGAACTAAAATGGGTGCCACTTTAAATAAATGAACGCATTTTTCATGCCCGTTGCTGTCACTCCCATAAGACCTTCAGCCGCAGCGTGGTGCGCCACCACGTGGCCGCAGACGGTAAATCACCCTACATTCCTTCAATTCTTTTCTCTCTGGCTCCACCTGCTGTCTGTTTAGGGAAACTCAAATGTACCTTGAGAAATAACGCGGTAGATTTTAAAACAAATAAGTGTCTGTGTTATAGTTTGAATTTTTGAGTGATTCGATGTAAATTCTAAGACTTTATGAATTTTTTTCCTGACAGGAAGCAGCCAAACCCCTTGTGCTTCAGAAAGTGATGTAGCTCAGCAGACTTTGCAAACACAAATTAAATCACGATCAGTTCCACTCAGACTCATGATATCAAAATAATTACTGACAAAGCTTGCTTTGTAATAAAACAAGCAAATCAAATCTAAATGAAACGAAAACAGATCATTTAATTCCAGACAATTACTCACGATAAATTCATGACAAATTATTATTTAAATCCAAATTAGAATTAATAGCTTTAAATTGGATTTGAAACATAAGCAGGCTCAGCACCATGGACCTGTTGTCAAAAGGTGTCTCACCTATATTAAATTATGTTTCAGGGAGGGACTCGGTTTTCATGTTTTCCATTTTTGCTCTGCAGGGAGATGTATACTGTATCCCTGGATCAAAAAGAACCTTGTTGCTGCCTCATATGTCTGTGTTAAGTGTTTGCATATGCCTCAAAATACTTACATGGACAGAGACTAATACAGAGCACAGTATTTTACTAAAATTAAATGTCTTACTACATTTTTTTACATGCTCTGGTTGGATGGCATGTACATCCCTAGTCTAGTGATCCATTATAAATCTTAAATGCTACACAGTTTATAAAGTTAAATGCTTGGTTTTAAATCTGGTCATTTCTGTGACATTGATTTGACCCAACTACTGGCCATACTCCACATATTTGAGCTGAAAAGGCTTCTGTTGGCATCTGGGTAGTGCTTTGTGGGTGGTAAGGGAGCACATAAACACGGCAAAAGAAAAAAAAAAAAAAAAAAAAACTGAAAAATCCTCCAGCTGCAGTCGGGATTCATTTAAAACCTCTATAGTTTGCCCAGAGTGGTACAAACAATGTTGGAAAAAAGCGATGCAAATGCACAAAGTTTTTCTGTCACTATGCTTTTAAAGCCATTTTCCTTCAGGGCAGTTGTCATGGAAACACAATGCTTTGCCAACACTGATATCTACTAATAACAGTACCGACCGGCTTCTGGTGCAGCATTTGGGATGTAGTAAAAACTCTTGTGAACCAACATCGCTCTTTCATGCCTCGGGCATTCCCCAGCTCTCGGGGCGCCCCCGCTCGGTTGTCGTGGGTCGGCCTTCCCTCCCCGGCTGCTCCTGTCTGAGCCGGTGGCTCTGGGGATGTGGGGCTGAGGGTTCACGCATCATGTTCAGTTGAGTCTTAGACGTTAAAGTTTAAGAGTAATGAGGCAGACTCGGGGCTTCCACTGTGGCATTTAACTTTTACTGAACCAACTAACAACGTAGTATAAATGTGCACATACTACTTTTTCCAGATGAGTAGCCAAGCTCATCTACGCTGCAAGGTTGTTTCCCGAGCTGTTAACTAGTGCGAATGCAAATGTCCGGTGTGGGTCGTTTTTTAAAGGTGATGTAAGGAATTCATGAAAAAAAAAAAAAAAAGTTATTTACTCATTTACTCTGCAGAAGAGCCAAGTGAAATCATTACCAGTACTACAGGGGTGAAGAGTGTGGCTACTGCTTTCATTTCTCCTCAAAGAAGTAAAATGATACAAAACTACATGAGCGTTTGACTGAACAGGCTGTTAAACTCCAAACCTGAAGGCCTAAAAGTTACTGATCCACAAATACTGTAAACGTGTTTGTCGTGAGACTATCTCACAATCCTGTGAGATAAATCTTCAGGTTTTTTGTTGGTTTTTTTTAACTGTAGGAGGAGACTTGAAACACTGAGACACTGAAAACAGCAACTGAACCCAGTTTGGTGGTTAAGCTGAAAATGAAAGAAAAAAAAAAAAGAAAGAAAAACAACTGAAATGATTCATCGATTCGCTGTCGACTGCCTTCCTAACCTGCTTTCACTGTCCAGGAAGACGGAGCCGCTGCTCTCACACAGGGCCTCGCTGACGGGGGACAGGCAGAACGGGGAGGAGAAGGTGTCCGAGTCCGAGCCCATGGTGCTGTCCCGGCTCACCTCGTCCGACAGCTCACAGGAGCCCTCGTCTCCTTCCTCCCCAGTGGAGGGCAGCTGTTGAGGGTGTGGTGAGGAATCTGCCGGGGCTTCTACCACTACGCTCTGGCTCTCCGTGGAGGTGCTGCGGCTAATGTTCCTGTCCTCATCCTCCTCCTCCTCCTGGGCAGCTGGGGGACGGGAGTGCGGCCTGAGAGTGACGGTTGGATAAACATTATCAATGTGCTCTGGTCTGATTAACAAAACCATTTTAAGAGAACAGAGACATTTTAAGTCTTTCTTGTACCGTCGGCTTCTGTGGCGGGCATTCCTGCGTACGGGAGAGCTCTCTGGAGTGATGTATCGCATGGCCTCCTCATCCTGCCTCTGGATGCGGGAGTTGGGCACCCAGGTCAGGATCAGAGTGGTGCCGAGGTTCTCATCCTTCTCCACGTGCACACACAGGTAGCCTGCAGGGGGCAACAAAGTCATTGTTTTAGTAAAAGTTGGGAATAACTTGGTAATGTCAGTGGAAATGACAAAACTTATTTGTCAATGGGTGGTTGCAACCTTTAAAAATCAACCTTCAAAATCTGAGAAGAGTTAAGTGCACAAAGAGACAGGGAGGGAAACCTGAAAGGTGAGTTATAAACCTGAGAAAACGTGAAACAATAAGAAAAGGCTTACATTTCCTGCCAGAGACAGTTAAAAAACAACAACTAGAGTATAAAAACTGTTAAAGACTCTCACGTGAATGTGAAGCAAATAGACAAAAGGCGAAGAAAAAGTTAGAACAATAAGAAAGAAAGAAATACTGCATATAATGTTATGGAGAAGTGGACATAAGAGCAAAATAAAAGTGAGATTCTGAGCAGCACATGCGGCTCAAGACCAAACGACACATTTCAGTTCCTTTTACAAACTTACATTCAGTCTCACATGTATTTAATCTTTTTGAAAACTAAAAAGTAAAACTATTCTGTTGTAGTTTAGCAGGAAAGAGTTTCCGTGTCAAGTCTGCGTGGGTTTTCTTTGCCTCCTCTGGTTTCCTCCCCGTCTAAACACGTTGGAGGTTGGGATCACTGGCGATTTTAACTCCAACGATGGCCGGGGCATGCTCGGGTCCTCGGGCCCCCCCTGGGCCCCCGTGACCCCTCCAGTACTCCGCCTAAACTCAACCAGGGGCTCCCGACTGGATGTGGGCTTTTCAGGGCTTTGATGTTGATTATTTGTAAGGTAAAGCCGGACAAGTGGGCAGAAAGCGAGGAAGGACACGCAGAAAAAAGCGCCGGCCTCCCCCGCCTCCACCCTCAAATTTCCAGTTTTCTTCATTTTCTCGGTGTCTCAGCCGTTTTTACAGAAGCTGCATCAGATTTATTACTTTTAGCAGTACGTACCGTACAGTATTATGATGTCAGAGTCACATTTGCCCTTCGTCTACAAAGCGAATCAGGCACATTAAATCAGGCTCTTTGTCACATACCAGAGGACCACAAAAGTCACAAAAATATAAAAATGTGTTTTTCCCCATTTCAGCAAATGTTCTAAATCTACAAGGTTGAATGCATGAAAATTAGTAGGTAATATTATTCTTTGACTTTACATCAAAAAGTTCTCTCTGTAGTTTTGATTAAATCTGACAAAAACTGGCCTGCGAGAACGACAGTTCACTCCTTAGTTAACATTTCCAATTTCATATATTTTCTAATTCATAATAACCCCAAAGGAATTTAAAAAAAGATCTAATTTGGAGCGCTTGTTGGCCTCGTTGCTCACTAAAACTAACTTTCCTGTTGGCTGGAATCAGCCATGCCAGATATACATGTAGTTCCACAAGCAGAGTCAATAACTGCTACGGTCAATATTAGTTGGAAAAGCAAATAATCTTAAGGGAAACCCGTTCCTGCTGGCCTGAGTCTTCCATTTAGAACCCGCACAAGTCCAGCCAAACCTGGGTGATGCTCGGCGAGGCCGGGCAGGGGCTCGGCGGGGTGCACGCAAACATTATTCTTGGAGAAGATGATCTCGCCGTCCAGGCCCGAGCGTAGCGAAGAGCCCCCCGCCCCGGGGTTGAAGGTCAGGAGGTCGGAGGCCTTGGAGGAGGCACGCCGTAGGAGCCGACCCAGAGACATCTCCTTAGGCACCGAGACACTGAGCCCATCCTCTGAATATGGAGGTCAGACAAAAGAAGAAAAAAAAAAAAAAGGGGGGGGGGGCAGTTAGGCAGCAATGACAGATGTTGTATGAGAGCGTGAGGAGGAAGGGACGAATGAATATCATAAAAAAAAAAAAAGAGGTCCATCAAGTAAACATTTAAAGAACAAAAGAGAAATATCTTTATTCTAAAGCTGCACGGACCCACACGTCACCTCCTCCGTCACATCTGCACTAGAACCTGCTGGAGCGTCCTCACTGCGGCGCTCCACCCAACGACCCCCTCTCCTCTTTACTTGTTCAGCATTTCTCGGCGCTCTGCACCTGCGCCTACTAACACAGTCACCGCGTCGCTGTGCACGCTACCTGTGTGTGACCAAACACGACCCACCTTCTGCAAACAGCATTTAAATACACTGGTGTGTGTGTGTGTGCGTGAGTGTGTGTGTGTGTGTGTGTGTGTGTGTGTAAGAGAGAGACACTGTGCAAACACAGTCTACTCCATCCGTGTGAAATTCCAAGCGGTTATCAGGAGCCAACAGATGTCATCGCTGCTGAACTGAGATCAGCACGTCACACCAGCCGCATTTCAACCGCCTGCTTCAGAAAGAGCAGCTTTGTGTGACGAAACAAGCGCCTGTCAGGCGTAAAGCAGGGAACTCTTTGATGCTGAAGAAAGTTGAAGACTTTCTCCTCTGCAGAGTCTGCAGGCCGAGCCACAATGTCAATCAAAGCCTGGCTTCTTCTTCTTCAGCTTCTCTTCCATCACCTGTTTGTGTTTAGGTTTTTTTGGTTTTTTTTTTTGTCACCACTCCGACACGTACTCCACTCTATCTCAGGAATGTTCCCTCCTTCTTGCTCAGGGGGCATGTTTACCGCCGCTTGATTAAGCAGGGACCTCGCTTCCTGCTGGCAGGACTCCAGCAGGAAGTCTGCTGGCACGAAAAATCGGGGCCCGACTTTAGAGAAAAGAGGCACTGTGGGCCATCATTTGACCTCGATGAGCATAAAAAAATAAAACTGGATTCTCCTTTGACCGGAAATTGAAAATTGCCCGGAACATCTTGGAGAAAGTAGCTGCTGATTTCGCGAAGATATCAGTAATCCAGAGCCACAACTGTTGCATTTAGTTTCTTTTTTTTCTCATTTTTATGTTTGCTTTGTCATTTAGTCAATGTTATTAAAGAAAAGAAAAGATTAACATTAATATATTAGAAGTCTGGAGACGGAAACAGCAGCTTCTCAGATAGATACACAATCTTACATTTTAACAAGATCAACAAGTAAACAGCAGCTTTGTTAGACTGTTGCTTTTATATATATGAAAAAAAGATGGTTAAATATTAAACTTGACCGTAGTTAAGGTAGATATTTGGTCATTTAATTTAAAAGGTTGACACAATCTTAGTGAAACGTCTGTGACGCCAAAGATTCTTCCTCTTTAACAAAGCCGTCAGTTTCAGTGAAAGGATTCAAATCAAAAGATAAAACAGAGAAGATGTCCATCATAATCACAACTGCAAAATTAAAACGGTGAATTTAAAACCATTTTTACACCAAACAAAACTGGCAAACTGCTGAACCGAGACGCTGGAATAAACGCACATTGGATGTTTTTATTCACCGAAGTAACTTCATGTGTTATTCTGCACCAAAGTCAGTAACTGTTAGATAGTTATGTCGTTTAATAAATGCATTAACTTACATTACCTGATTTAAAACGGAGTGCAGATTTGGTTTTCCCTGTTAAAGCAGCACGGGACTCTCTGTCACAAGTTCCCATTCCATCTGAAGGAGTATTTGTTGACTTTTAGGAAGCGTCCAGCAGCTCTCCCAGTCTCCCATCGCTACCATCAACAAAAACCAGCCAAAGTTAGATCTTGTTCGTCTCTTGCGACATCTGCGTATCACTTCACAGCACTATGTGACACAACCACGACGGCGAAACTAGTCCACGGAGCTGCAGTGACCGTCACAGCAGACGGGATTAAGAGATCAAGGAGGCAATCATGGAAGAAACTTTGTTTGCACTGCTTTAAATGGTTTAAACACATTGAATAATATGATTAAAGCACCACAACACAGTACTCTTGTCTGTTGCAGAGTTAAGCCACTGCGTGTTTTACTATCTAATCTGACTCCTGCTTCACATACCAAACCAATCAGCTTCCCAGTAAGAACCAGTGAACACTGTATCTGCACACTCCAGTCCTGCGAGTTGTCCCCACACAGTCAACAGCAACAAATGTGGATCTTTAACATGGAAAACGGTTTCACGTACTCATGACCGCGCTTCTATGCGCAGGTTATTTTGGTCTGCTTGTTACTGCAGGGTGAGCCAGGTCAGTTTCACGTTCAGAGTCTCTGATAAGACGACGTCTCTCTTCTCTCTTCATCTTTAATGTCGTCAACACCTCGGTGGGCTCTCTTCTCTGACCTTTCAGTGTTTTATCAAATGACTCATGAAACGCCCTCAAAGACTCCCTCCAGTTTCACTTCGACCTATATACAACAGTTTTGACTAAAGTGCGATCAGCTGCAAACACAGCAGTCCCAAACAAACTTCCAGGGTCTCAACTTCTCACCTTCTGGGCGACATTAATTAAGCTGTCACGCAGACGCTTGAATAGTCGAACTAATCCTCAAGCAGCCCTTTTCTCTTCATCACCGCGAGCAGCCAGCCACAAAAGAAACCTGAAATACAAAGCTGCTCTTCCCCATCTGGGAAAGTTATGAGGAAACTTTGAGGGGGATTCACTGGAAATCTGAGTAGACAGTTGAGGCTTTGGTGCGTCTGAAAAATCATATTAGAAAGTGCACCTTCCTGCATCATAAAAGGAATACACAGTGCACAATAACGTTTTAAATATAATCTAAATGAGTGGATGCGGAGCTTTTTCACTTCAATCCAAGCACACACAGGATTCCTTCAGGAGGTGTGTGTCGGGACGAAGATCTGGAGGTGTGGATCGGAGATCTGAAGGTGTGGATCGGAGATCTGAAGGTGTGGATCGGGACGGGGATCTGGAGGTGTGTGGGTCGGGTTGGGGATCTTAAGGTGTGGGGGTCGGGTTGGGGATCTGGAGGTGTAGGTCGGAGATCTGAAGGTGTAGATCGGAGATCTGGAGGTGTGTGGGTCGGGTTGGGGATCTTGAGGTGTGGGGGTCGGGTTGGGGATCTGGAGGTGTGGGTCGGGACGGAGATCTGGAAGTGTGTGGATCGGGACGGGGATCTGGAGGTGTGTGGGTCGGGACGGGGATCTGGAGGTGTGGGTCGGGACGGGGATCTGGAGGTGTGGGTCGGGACGGGGATCTGGAGGTGTGTGGGTCGGGTGGGGGATCTGGAGGTGTGGGTCGGGACGGGGATCTGGAGGTGTGTGGGTCGGGACGGGGATCTGGAGGTGTGTGGGTCGGGACGGGGATCTGGAGGTGTGGGTCGGGACGGGGATCTGGAGGTGTGGGTCGGGACGGGGATCTGGAGGTGTGTGGGTCGGGACGGGGATCTGGAGGTGTGTGGGTCGGGACGGGGATCTGGAGGTGTGGGTCGGGACGGGGATCTGGAGGTGTGTGGGTCGGGACGGGGATCTGGAGGTGTGTGGGTCGGGACGGGGATCTGGAGGTGTGGGTCGGGACGGGGATCTGGAGGTGTGTGGGTCGGGACGGGGATCTGGAGGTGTGGGTCGGGACGGGGATCTGGAGGTGTGGGTCGGGACGGAGATCTGGAGTTGTGTGGGTCGGGACGGGGATTCTGGAGGTCTGTGGGTTGGGACGGGGATCTGGAGGTGTGGGTCGGGTCGGGGATCTGGAGGTCTGTGGGTTGGGACGGGGATCTGGAGGTGTGGGTCGGGTCGGGGATCTGGAGGTGTGGGTCGGGTCGGGGATCTGGAGGTGTGGGTCGGGATGAGGATCAGCAGTAACAGCCTGGGGAGGAGAGGCGCGCCGTCAGCCCTCATTAGCGTGACAGGCAGCATCCGCCGGACGGGACCCGAGGATGGATGGATGGAAGGATGGACGGATAGATGGAGCTATATACACAGGCCCCTACGAGTATTTAGTGAACTGCAACGACTCCATCTGTACCGCCAGTTGCCATAAATATTTCAGTTCAGCCTCTTTGACCATGGCCGAACCGGCTGAATCCGTTTACGCTGCTCGCGTTAACAACTGTTTCATTCAGCAGCTGCACCGCCAACACGGTTGACTTGCTCAGGGGAATCGCGTTTACGCCGACTGCTGCTGTACACCTGATCCAGCAGGGCAGATGAATGAACACACAGCAGCACGGAGAGGGGAAAAGGGGGTGCCAAGCTTGCAGGGGTTGGAGCGGAGTCTCTCACCTTCAGAGCCGCCGCAGTCTACAGCCCACACCGGACAACCATCTCAGCTAGCGGGCGACACACGAACGGCATAACCCGGTGTTGTTGCGGCTGTTTTCCCGTGGATTTTAAGCGCGGCTGTTAAAAAAAAAAATACAAAAAAAAAACAACAACTCTTGCCTTGTTTTTAATCCAAGCGCTTTCTGACTGTGACACTACACGCCTGAGCGCCGCCGTCCGTTTCTACAGCCAAAGAAACTTCCGGTTTTAACTTTCAAAATAAACACACACGGTCACGTTTAGAGACAGGCTTCCCACTTTAGTTTAAAGGGTTTACTTTTTTTTAAGTCATAACATTTATTACATGTATTTCCACGCTTCCGTCTCCAACTACCTAATTTAGCTGCCGTTCTCGTGAAAACTTGTTTTCTGTTACATAAACCGGAACTAGTATTACTGTCGAGAAAAAAGGGTCTCTTACGCCAAGTAGAGACGCAAGCAAATGCATGGTTATATTCCACACAGCTGTCGTCCGACTCGTCCAATCACACATGCCGAGCCTTTTCATCACAGGTGACGTTGCAGAGGTCAGTGGTAAAGGATGGAAAACGGCGAGTCCATCATCAGGACCAGAGCTGGAGTCAGGGCATCTTCCCACACCACTGCTCTTCCAGCCTTTCACTTTAAATCCAGTTAAGAGTCTAAATAAAATATAATTTATGTTTAGACTACGATGGTAACGTGTCATTCCTCATTTACAGCCTTGTTGAATTTCTGTTTTTGTTTTCTGTTTCAGTTAAGTGTTTTGTTTAACACTTACATAAATAAATCCTTAAATAAATCCTTTTTTATTTAGCAATGCTTCTCAATCTTAATTCAAATGCATCACTAATTCAATAACATAAAGATATTAAACTTCAATTTCTTCTTAATATTGTAATATTGTATAATGGCTTTCTTTTTGAAAAGACCCAGAATTTGAATACAATAGAAATATACTTTTTCTCAGTTTTTTTTTTATTTATATTTAAAAACCTCTAAATTAAAAAAAAACAACAACAAATAAACAAACAAAAAACTCACAAACTGAACTGCTTCAATTCAGTGCACCAGTAATCAGCAAAAAAAAAAAAAAATCACAGAACCAGCAAACAGTACATTAATATGGTTCAATATAATTAGATTCTAGTTACAGAACATGTCAACTTAGAAGAACAGGCAGTGCAAATGTAAAGCGCTTTACAAGCTGCAATGCCTCTAACAAATCTGCAGCAAAAACCAGCTGATCTTTTCAGCAGCAGTCATAAAAGAGGTAAAATGTTCCCTAAGGCACACCGGTGATGAAGCTCACTCCATCAGAGAGCCCACTGGACTGTGAACACCTTGGACATGGGTAAGGTCAGGCTGGTCACTGTCAAGACCTATGAGAAGAAACACAAAGATGCTTTTGGTTGAACCACTGACAAGATGCACAGAAAGATCTAGAAAGCTACTGTTTTTAAAAGCGATTCCTAAGTGAAACGTAACTCACCTCAGTGTGAGCACAATATGTAAACTCAGTGACTTTCTCGCCATTTGCCAATACATACAGAGGTCGTGAGAGCACCCCAAACACCTGAAGCCCCCCCAACACTAGATTGTCCAGGGCACCATTCAGCTTCAGAGGTTCGCCAACGATCTGAGACTGAAACAAAGACAGACATAGTTAGAAAAAAAAAAAAAAGAAAGATGTGTCTGCTAGTTTAAATAAATTTTAAAAAAATGAGAGGTTATACTAGACTTTTATTGTGAAAAGATTCAAAATTTTAAAATCTCAGCAAAACACAGAGACATCCCTTCAGTATTTTTCTAAATACCTCCCTACCTGACCAGCAGCGAAGATAACATAACAATAATTTTGCATTTCAAAGGTTTCCAGACTGTCTCCATCGTCCCAGAACAAGTCGCCCCAGGCCCAGCCAGCTGCTGACAGCGCCACCGTCAGGAAGAAAGGGTTTTGACGAGAGGCTGTGGTCGTCAAAGCAGGCTCCTTCACAGAAAGAGGAAGATCAAGAAACAAAAATCTTTCAATTATTTATGAAGTTTAAAAAAATGACGATTCAATTTCAGTCTTCTGTCAGGAAGCTGTATTGTCTATCAAACAAAGTCTCGCTGTATGAACTGATGTACTGCGATAGTTATGCTACAGCAAACTGTAACATCAAAACGAACCCCTACATACTAAACGGTTGGGTTTCAGTTCTCCAGAGCAGACACCCACCTGCTGGGGGATAATATGTCCCTCCCTCACATGAACGTTGATGGTGTCCAGAGGGGCTGGCAGGCGCACGTACTGACCCTTACTGGAAAAGGGCTGACCCTTGAAAGAGGAAAGGAGATACCCGACACCAGTAAGGTCTTGTCTTTCTGTAGCACTCCTCAAATCTGCACCTCTTCAAGATGCAAACATTGAAGGAAACTGCGCCGACTCACGTCGTGGAGGTGGTACCAAGTGCCATTTGGGAGGTATGCGTTCAGTTCTACTGCCCCCCGCTCTAAAACGGGGCTGATGAGAAGTGAACTCCCCCACAAGAACTGCTTGTCTATCATCTGACAGCTGGGGTCAGTGGGGAACCTAAGAGCACAAAAAAGGAAGAGATATCAGAAGAAAACAGCCGTAGCGTTATCATTTTGTTTACATTCCACAGCAGTAGATAAAAAGTTAATATTAAAAAGAGAGGAGATACAAACACATACTCCATGAAGAGGGGTCTGGCAACAGTGTGAGCGGAAGTGTGTGCATGATAGAAGAGTGTGTAGAGGAATGGGAGAAGGGAGTAGCGGAGGTTCAGCGCACTCCGCATGGCTGCCTGGGCCTTCTGCCCGAATACGTACGGCTCCTGGGGCTGATGGACGAGACGAGCAGGAAAACACAGTTAATGACAGGAGACAGAGCTACCTCTCATCCTAATGCATGAAACAGATGGACACCCTGGAAAACAACATCCAGACCAGACCCCTGGTTCATCATAAAACCGCATAACATTGGCTGGAAGTCATCTGGAGATGTGCATTTGGAAGACCTCAGTGGGCCTCGTGTATTATTGTCATTAGTGACATTTACATCACAAAAGCAGTGTGTGTTTGGGTGTGTGTGTGTGTGTGTGTCTCACATCATTGGGCTTGTCATTGTGATTTCTCATAAATGGGTAGAAGGCCCCAAGCTGCATCCATCGCACACACAACTCCTCATTGGTGTTGCCTCCAAAACCACAGACGTCTGCTCCTGCCAGGGGCACCCCGAAAAGGCTGAACCGTAACACCGCTGGACAGAAAATGTGCTAAAGGTCAGTCTATCCACTACTTAACTGTGGTAAGAACAAACATGAGCAAAAAAGAGATATCCACCAAACCTATATCCATCACAAACAAGACAAGAAACCAAATCAGGGACACGTCACGGATCTGGATCACCTCACTCGTCCAAAATATTCATGGGAATGTTCAAAGTCATGTTCAAATCACATGTATTTACCAGGGATGGAGAATCGAAGCTGCTCCCAGTCACTCCTCACGTCGCCGGTCCACACTCCAGAGAAGCGGCCGATGCCGGGGAAAGACGAGCGAGACAAAACAAAGGGTCTCTTCTTCCGAATGTTAATGAGAGACCTGAGGACAGCAACATAACGAAAGAGGAAAATAGACTAGTTTAACATCAACTCGAAGCAGGTTCTGGAAAAAGCTCTTTCGGTATTATAAGCCCTAAAGCTATCCCATTGCTCACACTCGTGCTACACAGTTATGTACTTTTAAAAAGTTAAATATGATGTTTTAAAAAGTTATGAATTGTGTCTCAACCGATGACAAAAGACTTTTTTCCCCCCACAAAAATGCTTTCTCTTTTGTCTAGAAAGACAATCATTTTCCCTAAAATGTCCAATTTTGTAATCTCCTTTCAGTATCTAAAGTTTTTATTCACTCATAAATGTTCTATCTAATAAGTCTCCAACTGTGTGCGTCACTTTCACGGCCTAACCTGTGTGTGGCATAAGCCTCAGTCAGTCCATAAAGGTTGTGCAGGTTGTAGTGAGTGGACAGCTTCTGCTGAGCCGACATGCAAACAGTTCCCGCGTTCAACTGGCCTCCGACCACCCCTGTGTGTGCCATTTTCAGAGAAACATGAGCCAGATTAGTTATGCATTTTATGAATTTATGTTTGAATTCGCTTGAACGTTAATAGCGTGTTGCATAAGTACACTGACTGGGTGTGTAAGGCGGTCTCTCAAGATCATTGTCAGGACAGCCGTCCATTGAGCCCTGGACAAAACTGGCGGGTTCATTCATATCCTAAAGAGTAAAACACAAAGCAGGTTATTATTCTAGAGATCTGTAGGTGCAAAATAAACAGACGTGTATCATTTTAAGTCTGGTGCATAATTTGGGTAAATAAGATCTGTGTGTGTGCATATGTGTACATACAATCCACAGACCATCTACAGGAACTTTGGAATGAAAATCTCTGATGCAGTCCTCCCACCACTGCCCAGTCTCGGCGTTGGTGAAGTCGGGGAACACCGTTGGGCCCGGCCAGACCTGCATGCACGGACAGGGCGCGTAGAAGACAACCACGCTCTAGTTACGTGAGGTTATACACAAACTCAGCTACAGCAGACATTCTCAGGGGGAAAAAAGAAGTCTAACCTTCCCTATCAGAATGTCTCCCGTAGCATTTTTAATAAAAACATCTCGTTTCAGTCCATCTTCAAAGGGAGGGTAAGTTCCAGGAGGGCTGGTGTTGCTGATCCCTGGATCCTGGAGCACAAACCAGAAGACCACGCTTCAGCCACATGCTCAGATATTTGGGCTGCCATCTAGTGGCAGAAAATGGTTGATGACTTCTCATCGTCATGAACAGAACAACATAACACAAAAACCACCCGAAGCAACTCAACTCCTGAGTTTTCCAAGAGAGTTTGACAGCAAATATGTAGTGATAATTAAATTAGGATCGAACGTTTCTGAGATAGCTCAAACTCAAAGACGTCACACCAGAATCAGGATGTACTTCATGCCGTCTTTATGAAACTCCTCCACCATCTCCGGTAGGTCTCCAAATCGCTGTGGGTCAAAGGTGAACACCCTTCGCTTATTGGCATAGTCCAGGTCATTCCACTGCACATCCTGGTGGGGACACAAAAACACACATATGATTATACAGTACCTGTGACTGAACACAACTCTGGAGAAAAGAGGTACTGAGGCCACTGTAATCCCAGGAAAATTCAAAGCTCTAGAAATTGTAGAGTGTTCTGTACATTTCGCTTCTTTTACCAAAGGAAAGTTGGCACTGCGCATGTGCTGTGCAACACCGCGGGTTACATTAGTGGTCGTGTAACCCCAGCGACACAGATGAAAGCCTAATGACCAGTAGGGAGGCATCATGGGATATCCTTAAAAAAAACAAAACAAAAGTGATTAAGTCATTTCCAACTTTCAGTGACATGCTTCTACAGTGTTTCCAGTTAGAAACTACGCGTCTCTTTAGGTACATACATATGCCTGCCGCTGTTACTATATGGAGATGTGTTTCTAAAATTCACTCATAGACTTAAAGGCATACCAATGATCTGCTGGTACTGCTGTACAACACTTTGGGAGTCAGGGCCCAGGAAAATGTACAAGTCCAGGATCCCACCAGTTGATACCCAGGTGAGCGCGGGGGTCGGTTGAAGCGTCACCTCTAGAGAGACATGGAGTTTTGTCTACAAAGTATCCCTGTTCGCTTGATAATCTTCATCATATGCACAAAGATTTACAATATCGACATATTCTGAACATCCGTATCACTCATTAGAGGCTTAAAAATAAAAAATCTGCATGTCGTATCCCTGCTGGAGTCCAATATCTTCAATCTACATTTTAATTCAGATGGTTCAGAAAGCAAACATGGCGTTTGCTGTGGAAGCGAGAGAAGTACCGACTGCATTGCTGTTGAGAAGGAAAACTCCATGTGCCAAGCCATCCTCCTCCTGCACTATATGAAATGGATGTGAGCCATAGAGATTTGCATCAACCTGTAGAATAAGACAGCATCAGCATTTTATTTACAAGAGAAAAGAGGTAGGTAGCTGTCAATGCATGTACTGTATATCAATGTAGGGGACCAAATAACTCAGGTGATATTTTGATGTATGATTGTTTAAAAGAGGAATGTGGTGTCGTTTTACCTTTGGAGAGATTGTAACCTTTTATGGTGGAAATGCTGCAACGGACTCACATGAGGTGCCATGTCGCGGTTCCAGAGAGTCAGAGAGGTCCAGTTAAGGTCCAGGATGAGAGATGTGTAATGCTCCCCAAGGCCAGACACAAGGGAAGAGGCCAGTGTGGTGGACAGCTGCAGATACTGGTCAGCGAACAGCAGAGGGGCAACTGTGGTGTTCATACTAGACACAAGAGAGAACAGGTAGAAATGAATCATAAGATCTTTAGAGAACAGTTTAGTTCATCCATGACTGATCGCTGGTTCTGCATCAATAACAACAAACAAGAGGGAGCAATTAGACACTTTAATCATGCCCTATATGATGACTTCTTAGAAGAGAAGTACTTACATCACTCTTCTATTTGATTTCCGTCTCACTATGAACCCAAACGGGTCAGACTGGTATTCGGTGGTATAGAGGACATCCTGGGTATCAACTTTGCTCTGAGGAACACCACCTGGAAGATGAACTTCATACCTCTCAGAAAATGGGTCCTTTACCTTGAGAGACAGCGATTGTAAAGAGGAAAAAAAACAACAACAAAAGCACAGAGTGTAGGCAAGTAAGAGATCAAATGTCAAAGTCTAAGACTTATGGGGGGGAATAAAATGTGTGTTCTTATCTGACAAGGGCCAAATCAACCTTGAAGAGAGTCCACAAATCAGTTTCAATCAGAACAGATCAGATCTTTGTTGAGTCATGTCCAAAACTAATATCATAATGTATTATACAGCGGAACGCGGGTGTCAATTAAAACCACAGGTTTACTCACTGAATTAAAACATCAATGCAGCAAACTGCGTTCATCTTATATTTGTAACATGAAAATCCACAAAGAGCACAGCTTAGACAGGTTAATATATATTTAGGAATACAGAGTGAGCAGAGTTTTGTGTACTCACGGTGAGGTGCAGGCAGCCTGCAGACTCCTCTACCACTCCTAGTTTCAGGGTGGGGATATCTTTGGGAAGATAGGAAGGAATGGCTCGAGTCAGGGTAGCAGTCTTACCGTGCACAGTGGGAGTGAGGGGGCCCATTTTATATCCCGGGTACACATGGGGGTAGAAACACCAAGGTGGTCCTGCAGAGCCTGGCAGAGGGGCGTAGCAGCATCCCCTCTCCTCACACTCCTCCCGGCTCAGTAGCCTGTCCCTGCCACAGTCAAAACGACCCTCTGGGGCCGTAGTGCATTCACCTTTTCTGGGAATACTGTTATTCTGGGTGTGCTCTGGTCGGATACCGCTGTTTGACCTGATCTGGTCCTTCCCTGGACTGCCAACAGGAACTCCCCGAGTTATGATGTCCTCGTACTTTCCATTAACTGACCTAAGCGATCTGACATCGTAGCTGGCCGAATAGTTGATGTACACGCATGACAGCGAAGACAAGGCGATAAGAAGCACAGCAACAAGCACAACCATTGTATAATAGGGCTTGTGCGTTAAATCATTAAAATACACAGTAAATTGTTGCCGTTGAGGAAGAACTGTTTCAGTTCTCTTTCGGTGTCATTAGCTTTAAACTAAAACAAATGACGGCGGAAACATATCGTCTAATTTGGCAATAAATAATGCACATAAAAAACGTAACATTTCTGCCTCTAAGTGAACAAAAAGGACAATAATATTCCCCCTGAACATGAAATAATTGAAGCACCTATGATAGCAACATAAAAGCTAGTAGTATGGCAAGTAAACTGGGACAAAAATGGTCAACTCCGCAACAGCTTATGGCTGTGTTCACTAAAGCAGCAGTGTGTCCTCTTCAGGCATATTAATAATAATCATTGTTATTATTATTATAAATAAAAAATAATAATATTAGAGTAAATTTTATGTTCAACAGTCAAGATGAACAATTGTTTAAATTAAATTACCCATCAGCCAATTTGAACTATAATGAAGTAAATGCTAATGACTATATGGTTATTTAGGATATTATAGATGTTAGGTTTTTATTTATAATTTAAGTCATAGATTCCTAAATAAGTGCCATGTAGAAAAAAGTCTCAGTGCCACTAATTGCAGCAATATACCATACTATATGTACACATTTGCTAATATTTGTCCATATTTTTCTCTGAACACTAATACAATTAATCACTACATATCAATTTTTATATATTTATAATTGTTTATTAGTTTTCTTTTCATGATTTAGCTTAAAAATGGTTGGTATTAATGAGAAAGAAAGAGCATTTGTTCAGTGTTTACCTCCACCTGTCTGTATGGATGTCTCTGTTGGACACCTGCTGACATCCTGACCTGCAGTTCCACCCTCTGACCATCCCAGTGTCTGCTGTCTGCACCTGTTTATATAGTCGTCTGTGTAGCACACCTACTAACCATGTATCAGTCATATGCACACAGAACTCATAGTTCTCCAGCTAACAAATGACTACTAATGTTTTGTCTGACATACCGTTGACAATATATCTCTGCACGTTGTATCTCTTTTCTTCTTGTACCCGGCTGGCCTTCATCAGGAGGATCCCCCCTGGAAGTTATTTCCACTCTTAAAAGGGAGTTGTTCTTGCCACTGTTTGGCTTAAGGTTTTTCTCCCACTTGGAGAGTTTTAACCTGCCATTGAAATAATTGTTCGGGGGTCATGCTCTGAGTCACAGGAAAGCTTTTAGAGACAATTCAGATATTTTCCCAACCTATTTTTGCAGAGATCTTTCAATAAACTTCAATCCTAATCAAAAATACCACATACATTTTAATTATTGAAAAGCTGATTCAATTACATATTGTAACTATTTATGAAAAACAAACACACAAATTATTTTTTTTATATAATACATTTTTACATTTTCTATACCCGGTTTATCCTTTGCAGGGTCACGGGGGTCTGCCGGAGCCCATCCAGACTCATTTCAGGCAAGATGCAGGGGTACACCCTGGACAGGTCACCTCGCCAGTCTATCAAAGGGCCACATACAGACACAAACAACCATGCACACTCACACCTACGGGGAATTTAGAATTATCAATCAACTTAGTACCATGTGTTTGGACAGTGGGAGGAAGCCGGAGTACCCGGAGGGAACCCACGCAAGCACGGGGAGAACATGCAAACTCCACACAGAAAGACTCGCCGACTGGGAATTGAACCAGGAACGTTCTTGCTCAGTCTTAATCATAGCAAAGATTAGTAACAACATTATTTTTGATGCAGGGTTTTTTTTTTGTTTTTTTTTAATATTGATATTAAGATTGAGAACTGGGATATTTCTTCCCATACATAGGTGTATAAAGGAAAAGCAGTTTAATCTCATGGTATATATGGCAAATAAAAAATGCCAGTTAAATGTCTGTTGTTGCATGCAAAATAATTATTTTAGTATTCCTTGTAAGAAAACACCATATAACAAGAACAAAAGGACAAAAAAAGATTTTCTGCACTTAGACACTCATTATACATCTATACAAGAACAGAGATGTTTACATAATCCTATATTTCATAATCAAAAAAATAATTTAAAAAAATCCCATTAACTGACTTGCAGTTTTCCTCTCATTTCAATCAGGTTTTAAAAGTATCTTAGTATCTTTAAAGTGTTTTGAATACATTAATATGTGTTGCAGTTAACTGCACTGGCAATGTTTTTAAGCCTGTAATACATGTTATAGAGTCACAACATCCTTGAGCACAAAAAAGATGTTCATATATAGAAAAAAACTTAACAAAAAGTGAAAAATGTATTCATCAAATAATTGAACAGCTTACAAAACAATGCATCATATACATCCTATCATTATTTCCTTATTTTATCAGCATGACCTAAATGATGAAATTACAGGCTCATATTCATAAATCCTTTTTTACTCTTGGTAATAAGGTGGACTTTCAGCCTCCGCCTCACTAGGTTCATACACTACTGTTCTTAAGGACAGACTATTTTTTCACAAGGATGTTGTAGGCAACAGGACCTCTAAAGGTGAATCCCAAGTAGAAGGTGATGTTTTCATTACCATAAGGTACGGAGCGGACAAATAGAGGCAGAATTTTAAACTTCTTTTTCTGAGGCCCTTCAAGGTACACCGATCCATCCTCAGTCCATCCAGAAACCAGTTTCAGCGTCTTGGCAATCTCTTGGATTTTCCAATCATTGCCACCAAACCACTTCATGCGTTTCTCAGAGACTGAGGCCCCTTTTGTGATTTTGTCGAACTGTCGCTTGTGAATAAATTTGTTCAGTCCCTTCCCATTAGCCAGGAAGAAATGAGTGTAAATCCTTCTTTTCCTCTGAGGAATGTCTTTCATCTTTGTTGAGTAGTTCTTTTCCAGATGCTCAACTGCCGACTGCACAATCTCATATTTGCTTTCTCTCTCGTGGGCTGTGTCATGATCCTCTGGCCAGAATAGCATGGTAAGCAGGAAGAGAGCACTTGGCAAGCATTTCCTTTTATCAGACAGTAACTGACGACAAAGAGCCTGCAGATCTTTAAGATGAGTTACCATTTGGGTTTGTGGTGATAAGCAGTTGAGTGAAATGTGGGCCGCTATGTAATTGACAATATCCCTTTGACCAAAGTTGGCCTTCAGTGGGTTGCTTGGATAGAAAGAAAGGATTTTCTCCAGACGACGAACAGCATCCTTTTGGTCAGTTAGCTTGGAGAGGATGGGTATTATGTTACCTCCGCCAAGATGGTAGATGATCATGCGCTTTTGGAAAGGAGTCAGATTAGCTGGATTCACCTGTTCATATTGCAGAATAGCAGCAGAATCTCTCTCACTGAAGTACTTTGCATACTCAGAAGATTTCTTTGCCAACCATGTGAGTGGATGACTTATCTTCTCTTCTGTGCTTTTGGGGGCATCTTCTTCATCACCAGTGTCTGTTTGGAAGTAACTGAGATCTTCTGAAATCCATTCCAGGGCGTCTTGCATTGTCTTATGCAGTTTTTTGAAACGGCCATGAAATGGTTCCCAGACAGATTTAAGCTCCTCTGGAACATAATCCGTTAAGAGATATTTCATACATTCTGAGTGGCCGCTGGTTTGGTCTGCAAACACCGGCAGTGAGGAGATCAGTTTGAGAAGACTGCATCCAACCTCGACTTCAGAGAAAAAACCTGAAGTGTTGAAGTCTTCCATATCACTGACAGCTGCCCTTTCACATGCTTGAAAGCACTCCAGGGCTTTCAGGGCAATCTCCACAGCATCTGCTGTGTTTTGGGGTGTCTTTTGTATATTGTCATTTTCAATTGCTTTCCATTTCGCTTGGAACCATTTTCTGTACACTTGCCCTTTTGTGTCAAGTATGTATGAGTTGTTAGGCAACTGTTGAGCTGCTCTTTCTGCCCAATGCTTTGCGTCTTCAAACATTTCGTAAGTATAATGAAGACGAGCAAGCTGCTGTGCAAAGAATGGATCTTGATTGAAGCACTGGAAGGCCTCTTTGAGTAACGCAATTGCTTTACATGGGTCTTTCTCATTTTCACAGACATGCTCAATAAAAGGAGAGAAGAAACTATCATATTCATCTCCTTTACTTATTCTGGACCGCCTTATGAAGAGTTGTCTCAAAAATGAGAGGTACCCCTCCCTTCCAAATCGGTGGTCAAAAAGCACCTTCTCACAGAGCAGATTCATTGCCAATGTGCTTTGGGTCTCTTGGTTTCTCAGAAGCTGTTGGAGAATTTCTTTTGCAACAAGTGGATGGATGATCCTGATTGATTTGATGTGTGTCTTGTCGTCTCTGAGGTGCAAGAACACCAGTTTAGCCTGATCACTGAGGGATCTCTCAAATTCTTGCTGGCGAAACCTCTCCACGTGAATGGTTAAGGCAAGCAAGGCCTCACAATGAGACTGAGAGATGAAGGAGTTCTGAACATATGTGTTCAGCAGCGCAACATAGTGCATGAGGCGGGTCACAACTGAGTGTTGATCAATGTCTTGGAGCAGGTGTTTCACAAAGCCTTGAATGTAATCTTCGGAGAATCCTTCGCTCATTAACACAAATGTCAGGATGAATTGAGGTTCATATCTTTCCTCAAGAACTTGTCGTTTTCCAGCAAACTTCCTCTTCTCTTGATCAGACAGTTTGTGAGTGACAGAGACATTCTGTAATGGAGACTCCTTGCATCTCTTTTGCGGATCAGGAGAACGCCTGCAGCTCAGCAGGATAAAACACAGAGTTCCATTCTGGATTTGTTTGATGTTAATGGCAACCTCAAGTTCATTCCTGAGATCATCCAGATATTCTTTCTCTGTGTCTTCAATGAGGAGCAGCACAGGGAGGCACTTCTGAGGATCTTTTTCTTCGTACTCTCTTAGTGCCACTGCATGCTGTGCAACCAGAGAAGCTGGGTATGAAGGCTTCACAAGTGCACACCGTAGATGTTTTCTGTTGTTCCACAGCACTTGTCTTGCCACTGTACTGCCACCACTTCCTGGGTGATGGTAGATGTTTACACAGTTCACAGGGCTCTGATCAGCATTACAGCATCTCAAAACATCACTGAGAAGTTTGAATGTTTCATGATAAGCATCTCTTTCAATAACCTCGTCAACGTATTTGTTCTCGGCAAGCCAGAAATTCAGCCAGGTCACTCTCCCACCGCGGTAGAACTGATGTTCAATGTTTTCTTTCTCCTCAGTGATGAAGTCTTTGGTTGTTTCATCACAATGATCGACGGTCAGTATTTCCAGAGTATACATGTGTTCCTCTATTTGTGTTTCAAGACGACATCTCCCCTTTACAAATACTGGCAGATGTTTACTGGCACATGCTTTGACAGGTTGTACTTGCTGCAGTGTTGCATCAACGTGACTCATTTTCATCCCAACAACGCTGGCATTGTTGACAGTTTCTTTTCCACACGAGCCTTCTGCAAAGCCCTGCCACTTCTGGAAGTTTTTCTCAGATTCACAGATGCAGACGATGTCCTCATGGCCCTCCATATCTGTGAAAAACTCATAAAAGGTGTGCAGGAGTGGTTTCTCGACTGGTGATGAAAGAAGAAAAATAACCTGAAATGTCCCTTTTGGCAAGATTTGTTTACAGATCAATGATACAGACTCTCGGAGCAAAGTCATCTTTGTCTTGATCCAGGTCATTTCATCACATTGAGTTTCATTCCCTTTGAAGTCAGTGCGCCCATTGCAAAAGATCCAACTAGTTTGTTCGAAAAGATGCAAATGGCTTATGAATTCTTCGATGGTCTTGCTATCAGGCTTATTGTAGCTGTGCAGAAAATGCATGTTTGCAGCATGGTGCTGAAGATATCGACTGCAAAGCCCAGATATCTTTGAGTCTGGGTCAAAGTCAAAAACGCAGAAAATGTTCACGTTGAGCAGCCAGTGAATATTGTGAAGGTCATCAGGTTTGAATTTGTTTGTGACCAGTATGAACCATTTTTCCTTTTCGATAAATTTCTTTCCGCTAGTCAGTAACATTGTAAGCTTCCTTCCAAGGTCTTGGGACACAAATGGAGCATTGAAGAACTGATTTTTTTCTGCATCCTCTCTCAGCGAATCACGATCTTTGACTCGCTGGTAAAAATCACTCAATTCGTTGTCCATCACTGGCTCTGTTTTTGACCCTACTCTTCGTAGAATCACAGCTTTCTCATGTTGCACTTTGTTAGCTGACTTATTGAAGTTGGGCAAGCGGACTGCATAGACTTTGCCCTTAACAATGCTGATGGAAGGCACAATATCAACCTCTACCACATATCTCTTTTCTGTACTTTCTCGATCAATAACCTCAATGAACCTTGGTGGTCGAACGCACTGACGTACTTGTTCTGTGTCGTCGGAGAAGCTCCTTTCAATGTAGTCCAAGGCATCTGTATAGATGTCCTTCTCGTTCACAGGGATACCAATTATCTCTCCATGGACATATCCTGCATTTTCCTTGCTATCCATCACACCAAAGTGTATTGTGCCATTTGATCTGATATTCAAACAGCCAGCGGCAAATTTAAGAACCTCATGGGCAAACTTTGCTTGGAGTCTTGTGCGGTCCAATGTTGCAGCTACAGCAAGAGACTTATATTCATGGCATGGAGATATCAGATTGAAAGCACCTGATTCAGGTAGCAGCACTCTGTGCTTTACATATATGAAATCAATCTCTTCTTCATCAAACGGCCGTGGTTTGCAGTCCTCCTTTGAAGCAAACGCGTGTTGTTCCATGGTAGTTGGTTTCTCCTCAGAGACACGTTGATGTCTGATAGCGGGTTCTGCTGGAGGCACTCCATCTGCTGCAGGAGCTAAACTCTGACTACTCTTCAGCTGTACATCAGATTTCTTGGAACTAGTGGATTTTCTAGTCCCCTGAGATTTTTCTCTGGACTTGAGAAGCGCGTCTCTTTTTTGAATGATCAAATGGGCAGGCCCAGATTTCATAGAAATCTCATTTTTCAAAAAGTCCTCATTCAATGCAAGGAGGGTTTGTCCATTTACTTCTTCTTCATACAACTTTTTAACATACTGCTCCTTTACTCCAATCGACGTTAACCAGGCGCTCACTTCAGACTCTGTCCAGCTCTGAGGAGACTGCTCAAGTTTGTCAGCTAAAACAGTAAAAAAATCACAAAAGATAAAAATGCTGTATTATAAATCTTGATACAGAAGCCTCAGAAAACACATTATTTAACAATCCACATTTTCACTTTTCCCATGGAAAAGGAGATATGCTAGTCTTATTACTTTTCAGTGATGTCAAACTTTATTTAGTGTTATACCTCCTGTTTGATCAACCCACCAACCTTACAGCTGTAGGACTTCCCTTCTCGCTCACTGATCCACTGTTTGTACTATTTTCAGTTAAATATAGATATTTTCTCTTTTGTAATTTGCTTGAGCTGCTGTGGTGGTTTTGGATGGGATGAAACCAAAGTACACTGGGAAAACCCACACAAGCATGGGGAGAAAATGCAAACTCTACAGAGATTCAAAGCAGGAGCCTTCTCCCTGCAAGGCAACTGATAATTTCCATGTATTTGCATTTCTTATAAGGAAGTGCAGTTAAATGGCTGTTGTACACAACTCTGCCAAAGCAGGATGTTTTTGCTAATATTCCAAAAAGGATCCAACTTTCTCTCTGAGGAACCATCACACATGTAAACTTAGCTGAAACCAACAGCTTATCACTAAGCAAACGGTGCCAATTAGTGGCATCAGATAATATTTTTTTAAAGAGCTCAACTACAATCCATTTGAGGATGGGTGAGGCAACAGTGAAAAATGTTGACTTAAGTGTCATGTTTCATACTTTCTTTTGACCGTTGTTGTTTCCTTTCACTCAGGACACACAACTACAGTTCCTGCCTTTGAATAAAATAGGCAGGTGTGGTTACATGCCATTAGAAAAATATTTTTTCTTTTCTCAAAGCAAGTTTTAAAGGATTTTTTGTGTTGATTTATTTAAAGGTATATATCTTAAATTTTACACATATTCACCTATTTTAATGGCTTTATTCATGGATAATTTAATTAATATTGATTAAATTGTCAATTCATAGTTGCAGCTGCAAAAAAGAGACAAGTTAATATGAAGTCATACAAATAGACAAAAGAAAAAGTCACAATCCTGTCTGACAGCCTGTCCCTTTGTTTTCTTTAGTGCTTGTGTTTTGAGCTTGGCTGTTGGTTCCTCATTCCCTACCAGTTTCTGTGTACCCGCACCTGCATCTCCTTTCCTCGGTGGCTAAAAAGGTCTGTTCTATCCTGTCATTACTCCAAAATGTCTCCAGTCATGGTATGGTCATGTCTGACCAAGTCATGTCTCCATCTCAGCTGAGGTTTAGAGTTTAATCCTGCATTAACCCCCTCCATGACAAAACAATTACATTACCTTATGCAACTACCTAAATGTAGTTGCATTTTTGCTTCAGCCTATGGTTTAACCTCCAGATTGAAGTGTCCTTAAAAGAATGCATACATTACTTAGGCTCTTTAACAAGAGCCTAAGTAATTTCTTATACATAAGGAAACGTTCTACAACTTACAACTAATTTTGTAAACATGCATAAATAATAATGTTAACAATAAAACCTGACTGGATTTGGCCTACTGATTGAAGGACATAACTGTCTTGAGTGTCCTTTATTGCCATTAGTGATTTGCCAGGAGCTGTGACAATTGCTGGCCAACCAAATCCTGGTCACAAGCAATGCAGATTTCATCGTTTGAAAGTTTGTCTTGCATCAACCTTGAGGTTCAGAACCTGCCGTTTAATTGTCCTGACAGGATACAGCATCCTTGTGCTTGAGCGCTGGCATTAGGGATGTTTCATGTGAAAAAGAAATTGGAATACATTGAACCTGCATCAACCCTTATTGTGTGAGTGAAGAAATCAAGAGCACTGCTGTATATAAAGTAGCTATGTAATATAGCATCTCTATATACCACTTTACAGAGTTGTTTTTTTTTTTTTTTTTTTTTTTTTTTTTTACATATTTCTATGTAACTGGAGATATAATTAATGTGTTGCATGTAAAAAAAAACTTCAACATAAAATAATAATCAGAAAATGACTAGTTTTTGTGTATATTACACTCACCCATGATTTCTGTTTTCCTGTCCATTTAATTCCATTTAGTTAATGTTGGCATTTACTTCTCGCCATCTACCTGCAAAAGAAAACATGGTACAGTCAAAATCAGCCAATTATCTTGAAAGTTCACCTATGTGGTCCATCCATTCTATACCCGTTTTAATCCCTTACAGGGTCACAGGGGTCTGCTGGAGCGTACCCCAGCTCATTACAGGTGAGAGGCAGGGGTACACCCCGGACAGGTTGCCAGTCCATCACAGGCCCCTATCTGGTCAATTCTTTCACTAATCTTTGCAGAAACAGTCTGCATGCCTAGGTACTTGCTTTTATGCACCTGTGGCAATGGAAGTGTTTGGAACATCTCATTTCAATTATTTGGATGGGCGAGTGAATACTTTTGGCACACATATACATCTAATCTAATCTATCTAATAAAAACAAAAAAACCCAACTTTGTAAGCACCTGTTTGCCTTCTTTTTCTCTTTGTTTTCGTTTCCCTCTCCTTTATCTTCAGCTAACCAGTTACTCTTTGAATCCTGAGTCCTGTCCGCTGCACAATAGTAAAGCCTCAGAACTGACCGTCTTCCTTCACATCTGTTGCCAGCGGCAGTCCTGCCAGGCAGAATGATTCAGCACTTTTTTCTTTCTTTTTTTGGTTTACAAAAGGGGAAAAAGTAATCGCATATAGTATTCATTTTAATGGAAACTTATTTTCAAATAAAACAGCTATTTTAATCAATCAATGTTATGCATACAAAATGTGATATATATATATATATATATATATATATATATATATGTCATTGAGATATTTCAATAGAAGAGAGGGGGAAACCAACTCTCACACTACTGTGTTAACGGATTTCACAAATACATTATTACATACATATTACATATATTTATTTTGACATTCAGTCTGCCATTTCACGCGTCGGAGCATTATATATTTCAGGTTGAACACTCCTTGGTCGGAAAAAAAAAGTTTTTTATTTAAGCGAGAACACATTTGTCTGCACCTTCCAAATGACGTCGTTAGGTTTTTACGATACTGTTATTTTCCCGTATATCTTAAAGTTATGGATTAAACATGACGACCGGTGGAGGGAGCAGTTTCTTTTACATTAACGTCGGGAAAAAAGGACAGACAACACAGGAAAATATCATGAAAAAGTGTCCCTTACCTCTAGTAAAAACGGAAAGAAAGCAGTACCTCAGTGGCGACGCTGAACTGGAATGCAGTGGACCCAAATTAGACCCGCGCCTGCAGCACGAGCTTTCACGTCCGGTAAAGTCGTCACGCGCCCGCCCCCCCGAGCCCTTTTGTCTGGACTCCGCCTCGCGCGCTGGGGCTGCTCGCTCTCACACTTTCGTTTTTGGAGAAACACCAGCAAGAATGAAAGTACCGACCCGCGCTGCTCGTTGTACACCACACGATACCTCACGGTACTAAGATCATTATTTCAGTCATGTAATATTTTTTCATGGTCTCAGGGAGATCTTGAAGCTGCGAAATGCACAAATGTAAACGGGATGGTGGTTTGTTACCATAAAAACGGTATTAAACGTCCTATGTTCAGAACAAACACCATAAATAATCACCATAACACTGCAGAGTCAACAAATCTTTAAGCATTAAACAAGCAAATTAAAGAGCTTGACAGGATACAGAACTGATAAAAAGTCCTCATGACTGTGATATAAGCCCATTTCTTTTTGTAATCATTTACTAACGAACCTTGGTACCCAATTACCGTTGAAGTGCAATAAGGATATGATGGATGGTCTCCTTTAAAAGCTGACAACAAGATAATGCAAATAAAACAACACCTTCAAAGACCCAAACATGGTGTAAAGCAGCAGCCGCTGGGGGTCACGTACAAATATTAAAACTAGATTCATGGAAATCTTCAATTGTGATGTGTGATTGTGATTCTGATGGGACCTGATGGAATCTGTAGGAAGCAATCTCCATTCACGGCAACCCCCGTCCACACGTGACCTACTGCCAACATCCTGGTACCAGACACATCAGGACACCGTCCGATATTCTTTGTCCTCCTGACCCTAACTGGTCAACGTTCTTGTGAGAGCACGAGGAGGACCTTCGCAGCAAGAAGTGGGTGGTAGAAGTAGAAGCAGAATATTTTTAAAAATGCACCTGTAAAAACTATCAAATACAGTTGTGTTGGTTGCGTGAAATTATGTCCTGTTGGACCTTTGAAACAGATAACCACTTAATTTGTTTGCATTAAAATCAGTTGCTTGAGGACATCGGCTACACACATGCCAATATGAATTGTAGCTGCAGAAAACGGAGACAATACCACCCGGAAACAATAATAATAAAGAACACAATTCAAGTTTGTCTGGTATAGATACCTCCCAGATCCCCATCCTGAGATGCTACAATATCAACATGCAAAATATGAGTAGAAAAGGGAAAATAAAATTTAATGTGCAATTCATTAACTTCACTTTGACAACCATAAAAAAGTTTTTATACATTAGCAATTTGTGGCCCGGTGTGTTATTTATAGTCAACAACATAAGCGTAAGGATTCAATTATCTAATGCATTCAGACCCCATCCTTAACATCCTTTGGAGCAGTCCACTGTAACCGAGTCCGTACAAGTTTTGATTTACAAACGTGACATCGTCTAGCAGCATTAAGTGGAATCAAGCACATTTAGCATAGTCTAAGGAGCTGTACCCACACAGCACAGTGAAGTTTTCTTTAGAAAAAAGATAAAGTAAAAAGGCACAGTGGCCACGTTAAGTGATTTATGATCCAAATTTTGAATCAGTATACACAAAATTATACATACAGGATCTGTGCAACAAACAGACTGACAAATATACGACATTGCACGAGAAAGCCAGCTACATTTAGACACATCTCCCGTGGCAGACTTCTTTTTTTTTTTTGGAAAAAAAACCCTCATTTGGACACAGTGTGATCAAATTAAAAGCATTTCTTAGCTCAGTACAGCTACAAGAAGACCACTGGTTATGAGACTTCCTGTTGGCAGAGATGCACAAGTTGCCGGACTTGTGTTTGGGGTCATTGTCATCCAGGTCAGCAGAAGGCACTGTGTTCAGGACCCAGCTGTTGCACCTGGCAGTGGATCCCAGGCGCTGCAGGCCTGGTCCTCACCAGCTCATGGCACAGCAACTGACTCCTGCTCGTTGTCTACTCTTTAAAAAGGCAATGCTCCCATTTGTGCTGGGTCCACCAAACTCCGGCTTAGTTCACAATGGTTTACTGTCCAGTGTAGCAGTTTCTGCCAGCGTGGCCATATTCAACTGACTGCGTTCACTTTGCTTGTCAGGAACTGTAGGTGATTCTGAGACAAATGTGGGGCTGACAAATGTGGAGCTTTGACTGTGCAAGTCAGTCTGTGTCGTCTGTGCCACTTCCAGTAGTTGCACAGTCTGAACTGGAAATGGTGACAGTAGAGGCTCTTGTGGTGATGAAGATGCCGTTTCAGCAACCATTTTGTTGCAGACCTGCACGGGCAGGGATGAGTGTGAAGGTTCTTGGTGTAGTAATGAAGGCAGAGATGTGTGTGTTGGCACGTGTTGAGCGCATAGTTTATTTTGTCTTTGTGGACTATGATGTGAACACTGAGCCTGTGTTTTAGAAAACTGCTCTGCAGCGGAGTAGTAAGGCAGGAAAGGTCTCTCATGAGCGCAGGTCCGCATGGCCAGGTAGGTGTGCATCAGCAAGTGTGGAAAACGCGACGTGAAGTAGGAGACGAAGTCGTCAGGAACGGAGCCCAGCGTCTCCTGTACCTCAGCAGGCAACTCTCGGTAATGGTGTTTCTGTTGAAGCAAGGTCAACCGTAAATCTGACAGAAGAGAACCGTCTCATTTTAACACCATTTATTTTACAAAATGACACACTTACCTTGTTTCTCATTGCACGCAGAAGGTCTCTGACTGATCCACCCTTGTAGGAACGAAATTTCCGCAGATCTACCAAAGACAGGGAGGGAGATGAAACCCAAAGCATTCATTAATGACTCAACAGGATGCGTGATATTTTTCTCCCCCATCCGTTTTGGCCCGACACTTAAAACAACTGAGCCAAACCCTTGTGAAAAAGATTCAAATACAGATATGTTGGAAGTTAAACAACGAGGTTGACATTTTTAATTTAATACTTTTCCATACCATAGTTAACGTTTTCCTCCAGTTTTAATACCTCTCTGGTCAAATCACAACTACCTCTGTCATCATTTGTTTGGTTGCTCCACTGACTGCCTGTTCAGGTTCTGACAGACACTGCTGACAGGAAGTACTGGTCCTTCTCTAAACAGACAAGCTGCAATATTTCCGCTGACAGGATACAGCCTTTAGTGCTGCAGTGAAACGTTGCATTTCAAACTCTAAAAAACAACTACAGCCAGAATCAGAGATTTGACTGGCAGTGCGTTTGTAGAAGTGCAACTTGCAAAACTCTTGATGTCTCTTGGTTTGAATTAAGTAATTAAGTCTGCTTTTTTCCATTTTTACATGTTTATACTTTAACCTACTTCATACCTGTCTGCAATGGTACCGTGATGTGCTCTCTCCAGTCGCTCTTGACAACAGCTCTCCCACCTTTCTCCAGCTGTCTTACAATTTGTCCATCAAGGGGCTCTTTTTCTATTCTGTCACTTACGTCCTGCAAAATAGAAAAAGGAAAAACCACAAACACTGTGTATGAACAATCAGTAAATATACCAGGTAACATGTGCACTTTCAAATGAAAGATCACTGCATCAAAAAAAACAACAAAGAAACAAGCGAGTGTGCGGCTGCTCAGCAAGTGTAAAAGCGACTAACCTGAAAGAACTGCAGCTCTTTCTCCAGACTCCAGAAAAATGGGTGTTTGAGAACACTTTCAGCTGAAGGCCTTTGATGGGGATCCACACTCAACATCTGTTCTAGTAGATCTCTGGCTACAATGTCACCTGAAAAAGACACAAACATGCTGTTTTTGACAATATGTTCTTGAAGAAAACATACACTTGCTTGAAAATATTTAACAATTTACTTTATGAAATAAAAACCTTCTCCACCTGATCCTGCCCATTTAACTCACTGTGTTTGTCGCTTTGCAGATAGTCAAGGCTGTATGTGCCCAGAAGTATGTTTGCTTGTCTCTGCAGAGATTTCCCAAACGGGTGGCTTCCCTGGGACACCACGTAGTAGAAGACACAACCAGCAGAGAAGATATCGACTGCACAGGTCTACAAGAGACAGGACATGAGCACAGTGGAGGTTATAGTATGGCCTAGAATGTAGAACACAACAATAAAAACCATCATCATCAAGTTTCACACCACCACGTCAAAAGTTAGTGTCAGCACCACTGTTGGCCAAATATACTCATACCCACTGGGACAGAGCTACAGCTTCACCACTAACTCACCGGGTTGTGTTTGCAGTCCTCACTGAGAACCTCTGGAGCAATCCAGCCCTCCGTCCCTGGGACCCCAGACCTTCTGCTGAAACTGTGGCGGCCTGCTGCCAGCTTCTTACACAAACCAAAGTCTGAAATCATAGCCCGGACCCGGCCGTGCGCGTTGGGCATGGACACCAGAATGTTGTGGGGTTTCAAGTCTCTGTGGACTGAAGAAAGATGATACAGACAAAAAGATGCATTTCAGTAAAACAACAGAGTGAGAAGAATGTGAAAGTACTTAGTAGTGAATGATTGATACCAATGTTGAGAGAGTGCAGATGGGCCAGGCCTGACGTTGTCTGCTGCAGAAGCGTGACGGGCTCAAGTCCATGACGGTTGAAATCTTCTCTCTCCACATACTAACAGGAGGAAAGACGGTGGTTATTGTAGCTGCTGAACTGCAACAGGCTGCTCGCTTATACTCTACTGAATTCATTTTAGCAAAATAAGTCCTTTTTTGCAGCTTTTGCTTAATTCATTTACAATGACATACAAAGAAAACAGGTGTTTAAAAGAAACTCTGCAGAATTTACCAAAAATTTAAATACAAAGGAAACATTTAGTAATTAACAATGCACTTGAGCACCACTGAAGGAGCAGCGATGAATTAAGAAAGTTTCCATGCCCCAGAGAAGTGCTGGAATTAGTTAATGATCACCTCCTGGAGCGTTGCAGCACACAGCTCAATGGCAATGTACTGGAACTGGCGGTCCCTCTCAGTGCAGAAGTAGCGGATGACATTGGGATGCTCATCAGATTCCCTCAGCAGCTGAACCTCTCGGTCTGCAAAGCTGAAGCATTCTGGCAGAATTCTCTTCACTGCCACTGAGCGGTTGTCAAACTGACCCCTTGTGGAGAAATAATGTAAATACAAGTACGCGTCATGTACCTCTTGGCATATTACACATTTCTTTCTATGACTGATTGACTTACTTGTAGACAATAGTCCCTTCAGCGCCATGCCCCAAGACTTGTTTGGGATGGAAAGTGATGTTGCCCACTCTAACGATATTGGACTCATCCTCTGAGGAGACGCATAACAGATGGTGAAAACTGGGTTTAACAGCTCGTGTGTTAAACAACTAAAAACACCACAGGAGCATTTATTTTCATGGTCTTTACCTCCATCTTCATGCTCATTGGCAGAGCTTCCTAGCTCAGACACAGACAAATTAGAGTGATTGGAGGCGCGAGGGGTGACATTGGGGCTGCTGTGGTCTGAGCAATCGGACCGAGTGCGGGCCACCTCCAGGTAGTCGCTGTCTGCAGCCAAGCTGACGTCTGCAGGGGAGAAGGGCTGCTGCCTCTGAAGCAGCTCCAGCCTTTCCTCCATTTGCCTCTGAAACTCCTGGTGTTGCAGTTGCTGCTGCTTGTGGACACTCTGAGGGATGAGAGGGCACTGCATTTAACTCCAAGACCAACTAAACTTCTCTATTTGTGGAGGTTTTTTTTGTAATGCTTCTTCACAGTCATATATGCATCTGGAATCAAATGTGACTCACTTTAGGATAGATAATCATAAAGGCCACCCAGCCAGCCAGGAGGAAAGTAGAAAAGATGATGGTGGCCATGTCTTTGAGCATGGAGTCCACGGGGGCCTCTGGACGGATGGAGCGACCACTGATCCCAGGTTCTTGGATAGATGTTTTAGGAACAGCAGAACCGTCATCCATACCACTATCATTGACCTTCTGTAACAATGATGGAGGGAGCCACAGAAAATAGAGAAGTGCATGAGAACCTCTGCACAGATGGCAGATTATATCTGTAAAAGAAAATATCCAATAAGTTTTGAACAACACACTGGCACAGACCTCCTCCACTTTCTTATCAGTAGTGGGTGGGATGACGTTGCCTTGGTTGCGAGGGAAGGTGTCGGGAAACTTCTCTAGAATCTTGGTGTGAGCATCTGGGGGTGTCTCATGATGACCTGAAATGGGAAAAAAAAAAAAAAAAAAAAACTTTAATTAACAAAAATATTCAAATTAATCCAAACTATTTCAGCTGTGATACTTAATCATTTGTATTTTTTATGGTGGTAGTACTGAAAAACTAACGTTACAGTGATTATGCTCCAATCTCATTCATTACCCAGCAGAGGGCAGTCTCACTACGCGTCACTGAAGCTCAATGTGGTTGACAGTGTTGAAACTGAAACGTCAAAATGAAACCACCTTGTTCTAAAGTGATGTCAAACCTCAGTGCATAAATCGATAGCTTGAAACTCCTCTTCATCACAGCGTCATGTAGGAAGATCAGTTAAAAGCCATTAATAGGTCTGATCTAGTGTAACCGAGTGACTTCTGTGCTGTTGTAGTACCGATGAGGAGAAGGTAGTTCCTCATATAGTTGATCCGGTTTCGCTCGCGGAGGGCAGCGTTGAATTTTACACTTGTGCTGGGTGTGATGACACACTCTTTGTCCTCTTCTGTCTCCTGACTGTCGGGGCCTTCCAGCAGGGGGAAGGTGCTGCCACGAGGCTTTATATAAAACCAAAAACACACATTAGTGACATTAAAATGACATTAAAATGCTTGTCCACATGTGTTGTGATTAAATATCAACTGTGAGAGAAGCAAAAGGAGAAATAAAATAACTGACACATGATGTGGCAAGGCTTATTGTCAGTATAAAAAAAAAAACAGTTGTGCAGTTGAGTAAGTTGCTTGCTGTTAAACGTTTTAACGGACACTGAAAAAATGTGTTACTTAATGTTAAAAGGAGGTGCATATAATTATGTGGAAGTCCGATAAGTCTTTGACGAAGTAAAGAAACATAAATTTGAAAGATATTGAAAATATTTACTTGACTAATTAAATACCATGATCCAATAACAGATTTAGAGCTTTTGTTTCAGCAAAAAAAAGGAAAAAAAAATTAAAATCAAATTCTGTTTTGTAACGCAGTTGAAATGCGCATTTCTGTTGATAATTTGATGCACATCCTGTAGTTTGGCAGCATAATGTAGCACTAAATAGATGAAAATTCATCCCTCAGATGAGCTTTGGTCAAAAGAGTTTATCTTTGGTTCTGTTAAAAACCCATACAGGCAGATTGAATTCTGAAAAGATGTCATTGAATCAACATTACATTTGGCAGTCACATCCAGTCTTTAAAGGCTGAGAGCAACTTTCAGAGGAGTTGTCTCTGGTTCCAATGTCAGAAATTAACATCGATTCAATAATGCCGTCTGATGACGTTTGAATATTGTTTCACGATGATTTGGCAGTCTGGGATGTCACATCACTAGGAAATGTAACTGGAGAAATGCATGTTTAGAGCAGATTATTTGATGGAAACATTGTGGACACGGCCTGTTATACGGTGATGCGGGGTAGCGGAGGAGCCACGACGTGGTTTTCACACCTACTTCACTAACTCTTTCTGCTGAAATCCAAGTAAAGGACAATGTTTTTACAATGTTTTTTTTTTGAGAATGATACATCCTGTAAGTAGGGATGCTGCTTTATTAGATGCAGTATTCTCTTCAGAAACTGGAGGAGCAAGAAATCATAATAGTGGACAATTTCAGGTCAGTAGATGATCCTTAAATGTGGTGCGTGTGCTCTGTACGAAGGCCTACGACCACTGAACTGCTATTTGAGGAAGCGACGTCTGTGAGGAACATAGAGTTGAGCTCGGGCAACCTAAGATACAACTAAAACATGATACATGCAGTCTAAATCCAGAACTGATTAAGAAACCTTGAACCAAGTAGATGAACTACAGAATAAATAAAAAAAAAAAAAAAGGACTTATCAACTCAAAACTTCCAAAAGTACAAAGGCAAACCTTTAGGCTTATATCTTTTATGTAATAAGTATTATATTTCCCTTAAATTAAGATATATATGTAAATAAGACTCACCACGACCGTTACTCCATCGTGCACCAGCGAGGGGGATGCATACAGGCTTGTGGAGTATTTGCCTACATACAAAGTGGCCCTGGAATAAAAAGTGCAGACAAAAAAAATGAATTACATCACAGAGAACAAAATAGAAAAAAAAATGTTTTTTAAATCTTGCAGCACGTGTTGTGCCAAATTGAACAGTGACAAAAGTAGAACGGTAAAACTTTCACACAGGATCAGGCACCGAAAGTCCAATTTGTGCTTTCAGCGAAAGCAGGTGTGGAGATGATGCATAAAAATAAAACAGCGGGCATTGTGAAACCCAGAGCTGAAACTGGGCCATTTGGCAGCCATGTCTTTAAACTGCGTACTATTATTTAATGTTCCAGAGAAGCCTTGACATGAACACTTTACAAATGCCCCAACATGTTTAGGACAACTCGAATCTAATGTTTGCACTTCAAGACTAGAACCAAATGTAGAAAATGAGTTGTTACAAAAACGTGGCTGGTAAGGGTTATCAAAAAGAAATAATTCTGATAGGCAGGTAATGTCATAAAATGATCAATTACATGAATTTATTCTTGGGCTTCTTCTCCTTAGGAAATGGATATTTCCACTGAGTGATGCGGCCAACCTCTCCAGACATGAAAGTGAGGTAACGCAGGGTTTCCACTGCAACGTTAGTGTGGGAAATTTTGCGGAGAGCCTCACGCTGCCAGATGTACATCGCCACCACTGGAGAATTGTAGTTCTGGACCCACTGAACGTCTCCGGTTTCACTGTCCACAGTCACCACGAGTCCGTCGCCATTGGACACAAAATGAGCCATCTCTGCAGGAAAAACCAACGAAGGGTGTTATGCATCAGACACCGTGTCTATTCAAAGGGACGGGTTTCTCATTTTTTTGAAGAAGAATCTTACTATATTTGGTGTCGTCATCAGGAAGGGTGGAGGCGTAGTCGGAATAGGTGGCATTCCAGCGCAGCTCTCTGCTCTTGGTGTCGTACATGGTGATGGTATACTCTGACACAAAAACGGCACAAAAGAGAAAACATGTGGATGTTTGATCATCAATAAATGTTTCTGGGTGCAATGTTAAATGGTGCCAAATTCCCTTTGGAAGGACAAAAAAAAAAAAAGGACAACTGAAACAAAGCCCATCTGATGTGCAGCTCAGTGACAAAGTCAACCTTAACTTCTCGCCAACTTCAGAATTTCAAGCAGAGATTCGGTTTCCATCTCTCTTGCTCAAAGTTCTTGTCTACAATTACATTACAGCTCCTCCGGTCCTTCTAATCTACTGGGTCAGATTACAGGCTTGGTGGTCTTGTTTAACCAGGGTTGAGTATTACATAAACTAGACTGGAGGGAAAGAAAAAAAAACAAACAGTTGAATAACAGTCTGGGTGTTCAAAGCAAATGAGATTGAATTAAATCAGCAACTTAGTGGGATGGGTTACTGCACTGTTTCCTAGTATTGCTGGTGAGGGAAAAAACAAAAGGAGGAAATAAACCGCATTGCTTGTGTTGCTACAGTTGTTTTGTGTTTACCTGTGCGTCCCAGATAAAGAAGAGATGAAGAGGGGCAGAACATCTCAGCGAAGGAGGAAGTCAGAGTTTGCTGTTTCTCACCAGTCAGCAGGTCCACCACATACCACAAGTCCTGCTTCTTACCTGCTCATGAGCACAAAGGCAAACAGTCACAACTGAAGCACCGAACAGCGGCTGACAAAAGCACCATTTTAATGTCGTTCTGCATAACATTGAATTCATAGCTATCAATATTTAAACAGTGGCAACTTATTCCAGTTTTTTTTTTGTTCTATGCTGAGATTTCTGCAAATGTGCATCCAACATCTATGCATCATAGAAACTGTTGGATATATTACAAATATTCATTGGAATATGTTCAGTAAATGACAAGTGACCTAAAAAAGTCCTGCGTGGTAGTTTTATCGTGTCAAATGACACCCAGCAAAGATAACACGGTTAAACAAAATTAAATTAAACAACTGGATCAGGTCTTCTTTGTGCTCATCTCAAATAATCTGTTGTAGGAGGGTGCAGGAGCCCTACCCTTCCCATAAACTGCCATAACCTAGTCGGTGCACCACCCAGGTTTGTTGAAGGACATTCACAGTTGAAGTGATTGTTAACAGACAATATTAATGATGAAAATACAGGCTCGCTTTAAACATGACGATGGACACTTTGACCTAGAAAGATTTGTCCCTTCAATAGCAGAGAACAAAGTAAATGATGTAAATGATGATTTAGTCAAAAAAAAAAAGAGAGCCATCCAACCCTTTGCACCCATACAGTCAGCAGCTTAAGTTACATGAAAACAAAAGCTGTGCTGATAATGTGTCTGGGGATGCAAATGTCATCCGTTTCTCTTCAAACAATGACACAGTTGCTTCGGTAGATTCCCTTTCCCACATTTGCAGTTGTAAATTCAAAAAAAGAGAGGTTAGGACAAAAGATTGAGTGCAACAGAAAGGCAACGTGACATATTCTGTTGAAGCCCGATAGCACCAGCTCATTGTGCTGAGGTGATAAACACGGACTTGCTTGGGAAGAAGAAACACTACAATTCAGTTGTCCCCTGAGAGACGAAATGCTTCATTACCGTTTCACGGCATGAGAAGTAATTTCCATTAGTGAATGACTCTCACCCATGTAAAGGATTCCATCGGAGCTGCGACAGGGAGAAGCTTGGACCAGTTCAGGGATAGTAAACGGTAATTTCTGGAGGAAAATGAGTAAAAGAACAGATCAGAACACGACACATTTCTGTCTGAGTTATGAAACTATATGGAAACAAGTTGTATGCACCACCATGTCTTCATAATGAAAAAACTTAGTGATTTTTCTATAGAAAGGGGAAATGAGAAGTGTTTCTTAATAAAGACAGAAGATTATAATTTTTGATAAGGTCATTTCCTCTTACTGTGAGGCCTTCGTTGTTCTTTCCCCCCAGAGAGTACAGGCTGCCATCATTGGGATCTGGCAGAAATGCCGGCCTGGTAGGAAAAACAGATCATTTCTTAAAGGTTGTCAAAGCAGATTGTGTTAACAATAAGTTGGAGTGACAGTTAAAACAAGATTAACAGGTTGCCATAATAATATGCATATACTGTCTTAGAAAGAGATGCTGCACAGCTAATTGTGTACGTGTGTGTGAGAAAAATGACTCGGATACGCACTCTGCCACATGTGTGGGGACCTGAAGAACTGGATCTGTGAGGAGAGAAAAAAAGATGAGATGCTAGTCAGGACTGACAAGAATATCATCCAACAAAGGGAAGTGAGGCCAGAAGCTGTTGAGTAACAGAATGACATGAACACTGGTGACATTAAACATGGCCAACACAAAGTCCAAATGAACAGATATTCCCATGTAACAAACATTTGAGGCAAACAGTCGTGTCAAACAGCCACAATCTAAAACACCAGTTGTGGTTTTATTCTAGGTACATATGAGAAATAAAACCATTAACATAAAATCATTTAACATTATGCTTTTACATGTTCAAACTCATGCTCAACACAGGAAAGATAATTAGTTTGATATTAAAATCAGCCTAAACGGACTAATTTTAACTCAAAAACTGACTTGAATTACCCTTTTCTACTTTCTCAAAAAGCTAAATTAGTGTTGTATTTTGGGATAAAATGTTTCTTAGATTTCTGCTGTAACGCCAAGAATGATCGTTTCAACAGGTTATTTAACCAGTCACAATACCCCAACTGTAAAGCCTCTATTACTGCTAGACACACCTCTGAACACACACACACACACACACACACACACACACACACACACACACACACACACACACACACACACACACACACACACACACACACACACACACACACACACACACACACACACCTTAACGGTGTAAACACACTGGGTGTGGACCAGCTGGAGCTGATCTCTGCGGTGCCCAAAGGGGTCAACAATTGCAGGTGTTAGGCGTGGGATAATCTGAAGGTGGTACACGAGTGTTAAACTCAATATGCATTCAACTAATGTAACTGGAGAGGGTAATGACACACTGTTAGCTGAAACATAAATACACTCTCAGAAAGCCAACAGAGTAATAAAAACAAACAGTGACTGGACATGCTGAGGGGTTAAACTGAACCATTCTACCTCAGTCAAGGTCAAAGATTTCTTCTCCCCCCTCATCATGTAGGTGTACGCCTGGCTGAATGAAGCTCAACAACAGGTGTGTGCAAAGCCCGCTAAAGAACTAATGAAATCTATATTCAGAAGCTGTTCCAGGAAAGCAGATGATGCGGAGGTGGCAGCCTCTGCCTCAAATCCAGTGGTTTAGGTTTTGAGCCAACCCCAGCCAGTCTTGCAACGTCAACTCCCTTTGTTGAGTTTCTAAATCTCAAAGTGTTGTGATTCTTAACATTTCAGATACATAAAAGATTATAGACTTATAACCACCGGTTATAAGCCTTATAATTTCTTTAGTCGTGTCTCTAGTTGACCTCCCACGTGTATATTGCATTAACATGTTACTCACAGTACATGCTGTGTGTGCATGTGATACTACAGGAAAGTTGCTGACCCTGGCCCACTCCAGCCGTGATTACAGGCTATATTTGCCCCGCTGTCGGTTAATAATTACACTGTTTTCAAGCCCAAGAGAAGCGTGCCCTGCAGTCTCTTCAACTGTGGCTCAAAAACAAGATTAAATCAAAGAAAGAGTTTTTATAAACCACTGTCTAATCTGCACCGACCTGCACAGACCGTAGGTAGTTTTAACTCTGAAATGTTCCTTTAAATTTTTGGTGAATTACACTACGCGAAGGGGGGAAAAGTGTTTAATTTTATACAGGCAGAAGGAGGAAAATGAGTATGATTAACTTTTGCAACATGATGCAAGTAAAGAATGAGCATCTTACCTTCTTTCAAAGTCCATTTGATAGAGCCAGATTTCTTGCTAACGGCATGCAAATTTCCATCCAATGTTGATACAAACAGCAGACTTTCAGGAAGGGAAACTGTGCTGGCACTGCAAACCCCCTACAGAAAACACAACATACACACACATCAAATACATGCATACTTCAAAAGATCACATATTCCAGTGAAAAATCAGATATCAGCAAGCAGACGTGCACTTACACGAGTCCTCCTACTTAAAGCGTACAGGTTAGGGCAGAACGTGTGCTCCAGCATTCAAAGAGCGAATAATCACTTAAATCACTAATCACTCTGGTTTACTCATTCCTCATACATGCTAAATATGACAAAACTGTTGAAAATATCACAGTAATATGGACATTTGACAAGATAATCTACTGTCTGATCAAAGTTAAATAGAGCCTGAAAAAAAGAACATACACCCCACTGAAACCACTCAGGCACTCAGATACTACACTAAAAAGCAGAAACAGTAGCATAAACACAACTAAATAGGCATGTGAGACAATGCCTATTGTCTTAAATTAATGTCAATCAGACCACAGAACATCTACGACGCTAAAGGGACGAATGTTGAAATGTTCTTAAGAGGGTCACAAACAAAATACCAAAAGCTAACAAGTCATAATTGTGCATTTGACATGATGAGGATATGAAACCACCACCACCAAAGTCACTAACAATTTCTGTTTTGGACATAAACACGACACCTTCCAAAGAACTGGGCTCACAGAAGAAACTGACTACTACCACAAAGTCAAAATCTGTCATACTGTAAAACTTAGTGACATCTTTTAACTTTCTCCATTTACAGTTGTATTGTTTTTAAAAGGAAAAACTAGCAGTATGAGCTGCATGGTGTGCAGGACCTTATGACTTGGCTGTAGAATATGACTATAATATGAATATAAAAAGTAGGAAACATTTTAGTCCAATGTTTAAAATCTGCAACTTTAAAGGCCAACTAGCAGATGACAGCTGTGACACAACAGCTGGGTAATTTCATTCTTGCCATTCAACATGGCTAGTAAAGCTGGTTTGGCTTTTGAAATTGATTTTATGGAGGACTGGTTGAGAAGAATGCTTCAAGTCCTGTCCACGCAGATGAATAGTGGGCTGACAGGCCATATGGACACCCATCTATCCAAAAACCCATTACTCCTACTCAGATATGTTCGGTATGTGGAAGAAAACCAAACGTGACAAAGCATCAAAACACAGAAAACCATTTGAGGCAAAAAGAAACAACAGAAGTAAATAAAAAAAAGATACCGCAAATTCATAAAAAAACAACTGACCCCTGCCTAGCAGCAAAGCAATTTTACCTCACGACTTAGCTTATGGCAGAATTAACAACACTGTGGGCGATGTGTGGTCCGGTTACCCAGTAAGGAATGCTAAAAACTCTTCACAACCAAGTCATGGGCATCTTATGGTTTCTGACATGAGTGTGCAGGAAATGGTCTAGTGTGGGTGTTTGAAAACTGCTCACCAAACCACAGAGAAGTGCACAAACCCAACCTGACCTGTCCATTTCAACGTCAGACTACAAACGTGCCGTAAATCTTCAAATAAAAAAGTTCAGTCTTGTGTCATCTATACAGTAAATGTCATTGCATGTAGTTACAACCATTATCCAAACTGAAGCCAACTGAATCCAAAACTTATTCGCTCACACAGCTCAGTGTGTCAGATTAAGTCTGTTAGCCCATGGAGTTGTTGTTGCTCTTCCACAGGTTGGTTGTTTTTTTTTTTCCACCTTACACTCTCTACACACAGCTTTGACCTCTGTATATTTTTTGATTGAAGCTGGAAAGAAAAACATAATTGTTGGTACTACTACAAAGAAATCGGTTAGTCTTCAAACAGCTAAACATTGATCAATTCCAATCACCAGCTGATCAATTGATGCATCTCTAGCTTCTGTCACATATACTGACATTAAAGGCTTCCTCTTTAATCTGTATCAGTGTGTACGTTTGTCTTTACTGCAAAGTCCCAGCCCAACGTTTCCTTCTGTGTCTGTCATTTCCCAATATCTGTGAGTTAATCATCTTACATTTGAGAGAATTCACGCATACTGTACTCAGCCAAACAGAAACCAAGGCAAATCAACCCCTGAACGTTTCACACTATTAGCAGAGGGAAACTAGATCCTTCCCCATTTGCCTAAGGATCCCCTGCTGTAGACTCACACATCCTACACAAGCGTTTGTGTCAATAATGTGCACCTGCGACTGTTCTCACTGGGTTATAAACCCGTGAGCATCACACAACAGTGCAGGAAAAAAAAAAATGTATATCTAATCTTTTTTTGTGTCCCTTGTAACCTCTTGCAGGGCCTTTTGGTTTCACAAACAAATTGCTTTCCAAACATCTGTTAACCTCCTTGTTTTGCATGTACACCAACCTTCAACAGCTAGTGAATATGCTGAAATCTTAGGTTTCATGGCCATTGCTTTTTACAGTGTTTACAGCGGAGCTCAGAATGAATGTGGCTATAAACTACAACGCTTGATATTGCCAAAGACGATGATAATGGTGCATTCCCTCCCATTTCCTCATTCTGTTGGTTACAGAGAAAATATATTGCATAATAAGAGTTGCATAATACTAAAGAGTCGGTGAAATCAAACTCTTGGCAAGTTCTGAGATCTTTATTTTGCCTTTTGCAACGAGACCAGCCATGGCTTGAGCAGATGCTGATAGTAATGCTCATGTTATTGTCACTGGCAGCAGTTCATGCAGTGTCACCGTGCCACACATCCTGTTTTTGGCAGACCAACCTGAACATGGCTGTAATGGATACTTTTTTTGATCAAGTGTAAACAGGCACTTCAGCACAACACCTGCACAAGAAACCCTTGGTATTTTACTCTGATTAAATAAATGTTGGAGTAGTACATCACTGGCTAATACACCGGAGTGGGAATTGAACTGATTTTCGTTGCAGTTACACCAACAGTTTATTTTCTTCTAACACACAAATGGTTTGTGGAGGACTGAGAGCACCGTGGCAACAGAGAGCATCGCAGTAGAGATCATTCACCAGTTCAATATTCATTACAAATGACTTTTGGCTGGTAATTAGCTTTAAAGCATGTGGGACACAAAAATTTAGACTTTAGAAAGAAAAGGGGGAATTAGAAGGTCAGATGTTTAAGCAAATTGGAGTGGGTCAAGAAAATGGCAATAGAAACAATCCTATAAATTCTATACACTAAAAAGTGGGCCTCGTCAAGTGTATCACAACAGAGAAATAATTTATTCTAGGTTTATCTGGAAAAAGACACAAAAAAAAACCCAACAACAAACTAATGTACTGAGCTCTTCTGAAAAGTGCAAGCACTGAGCAATTTTACTGCAGCTTGTCTGTGAGCATGCAAAACCTCACATGAAAAAAAAAAACTCACACATCTATTTACTTGTAAAAGGAAGTTTGGTGAGGTGACAGAGAGATAACCCATATCAAACATCCTTTTCTTAACATGATGAAACCCTTGAATTAAGAATACTTTAACATTTTACTATCTAAAAGTGTTTTAAAAAGGTACATGAATGTTGTCTTTTGACTTCATGTTGCCATTTTAAAATTTCATATAGATGATTGGAGATAGATTACTGCAGCATTTAAGTCAGGACATCCCTATAAAACGCTCTCTGCTTGCTATTTCTTCAATGTCACATGTTGGCCCACGTTCACGCACACTCAGTTAAAAAAACAGCAAAAAAAAAGTAAATTTTCAATAGAGGCGCAGTAAAGATGTCATATACACTATAATTTCAAGGACAAAAAAAGGGAAAGAGAAAAAAAAAAAACAGTTATATATATCTAAATTGCAAAAGCGAAATAGCGAAAATAAAGACAAAATGAGCATTTCTTTTATAAATATATCTGTATATGTCTCTCACACATTTAAGTCAGAATCTATAGTTAGCCTATCATTTGTCACCCCACTACACCCACAGACTTTCTAACAGGCTAAGAGAGGAACCTGAGACATGATAGGGGATTATAAGGCTACTTTAATCTCCTTCTTAGTTGAAGTGGCTTATGCATTTACCAGCAAAGGAGCCATCTCTCTCTCCAGCCTTACTTAGGCTCTGGCTCAGTTTGAACAAGTTCATGTCTTTTGTTCAGTGTAACAAAAGAAAAAAATAAGGAATCAATATTTTATTTATTCCAGCATTACTTACTAAGTTTTTGGGGTTTATATTTACAGAAGACAATGCATATCACAACATCTTGCATCGTTCTACCAGCAGACTTGTTTCTGCTGAGTATTTGGGATGATTAAATTAACTAAGCAACAAAGAATAATCGTGCAAAGATTGCCAGACTTTGAGAGGAGTTTTGATGACGAACGTCTGACATTACTAAAATGAACATTCCTTTAACTTTTAACTGAATAGAGACAACAGATTATTGCAATTATTTCAATTATTAAATAGTATTTGAAGGGTATTTTTCCACTCACAAAAGCAAACTTCACCATCACAGAATGTGGCCAGGTGGGCCACCTTCAAGACAAACATGGCACGTTATGACAGTAATATGCATGGATATGACGTATGTATTAATTCTTATGCAAAGATGACAATAGTCGGGATAACACACAAACAAAACACCATGTCTGAAAGGGAAATCTTTACATATAAATCACTGTGACTCATAACTTTGTAGTCATAGCAACTATAGGTGTAACACCAAATATCTATTTCAAATTTTGTCAGTATTTACATGTGGTTGTAAATGTTGGTTGCACTGTAAAGAATATGTGGTCCATTACATTCAAAAAAGCTAAAAAACTACTTAAAATTTAAACTGTTGTCAAGCAAGTCGCTGCGGTTTATGTTAAATTATCAGAAACCATGACCATCTTTGCTTAAATATCACAGGGTCACAGACTGAGGCAAACAACAATCAACATTTGTGACCTTATCTAAATATTACTAAGTACAGTGTGACACAAAATGTGATAAAACATTTAAGCTTTGGGGGGGATAAAGATCCAGTGGAGTCACTGAGTCTGGTAGTTTAGTAGGGTTTCACTCCCCGAATAAAACCCCTGATTTCTGAAACCAGACTTTTAAAAGTCCAAATGATCCACACTAACATTTACCGGCCCGGAGGGTTGATATTAACGATTTAAAAACTAATTAAAACGACTTATTTTAGCCAGCTAGCTGCCGCTCGTGTTAGCCAGCTCCTGACAGTTTAACGGTCGTGCGGAGAAAACATATGCGAGGCGTAAAATGTAAAATAAAACTGCCTGAACCCACGTTAAAACTTTACTTTACGGACCCAACTTTGCTCTAATGTTGACTCGGACGGCGTTTCCAGTTAGCTGCCTCACCGTTTGTGTGAGAGGAGAGTAGCACAGCAGCGCTGCGAGGCAGCACAGCAGCGCGGCGCTGCTCCCGGTCCAGTCCATGTCGGCGGCTCTCACACCGGGACGCGCAGCTGCTCGGTCCGGACGGCCGCCGGCTGCATAGAAAACGCGCGTTGGCTCACAAGTAGATGCGCGTATGTATTTTTTGTCGGCGGTGCGCCGTTGGAGACACTGCGCCAGCAGCGCTGGGTGAAACGTTAGTTTGGGTTTCTTCCTGAAATGAACGCGGTGGGCTGGACTTTGGGATTCATATCCACACGAGTGGAGGAGGGGAGGCGTCAGCGCCTCCGAGCCAACCGGGAGGCAGCCGCGGACGCGGATGTGCTATAAAACACATCCGGGAGACATTTTCTCCCCTCTGGACGAGCAGCAGCTGTGGACGCGGACGCGGTCGCGGGTGAAAACGTGCGTGTTAGGCCGTTCGCACTTTAGTGTGTTTTTGTTTTTATTTGTAATGATTATACATGACTATAAAGTGCCGCAACATAGTATTATTGGGTTAACAATTGTATTAATTGCACGCTCCGGCGAAAAATGTTGAGGTAATATTTATATTTGTAATTCTAGATTACCTATGTAATAACACCTGATTCCCTTTTTTGTGTTTTGTGGATTGTTTGCGCAGAATTGACCGAAACGCTAGCACGAGGCGCGTTTTGTCGTGGACAGCGTGGGCACCACGTGACTCTGGGTGAGTGGCCCTTTAAGAAGTTGCTTTCTTTTTTTTGGCTCATGCTTGATGATTTTCTTGGAGTTAGACTTCTGATCTCACACTGAAGTTAACATTTGAATCTGACATGAACCACAATTTTTTTTTTTTTTATTTTATTAATATATAATAAGAATTAAACTCAACCGCACCTCTTTTCCCCCTTGCAGGAGCTGGACACGGGTCGTTGAAAACATGGTGGGTAACTAGAAAGACTAAATACTGAAGACGCTGTAGCTGACGTTCCATTTATTATTAATGCATACAAGAAACTGGTGGTCTAAAGGTTTCTCTGTGTGGTACTCGTGGTCTTTTTAATATGGCACCAACTCAGCTATCCTGTTTAATGACTTTTTAACAGAGGAAGTAAGTGAGGACTTGCATTGCAAATTGTGCTGTTAAATGTGTATACTTTTCAAAGTGCAATAAAAGTCTTTTAAGTTGCCAACGTTTGTCTGGGGTTTTTATTCTGTGCATGTTTTGCCGAGCTGACTTGAGGGCACATGTTGAAGTGGACTGCCGTGTCTCCGGCTGTTCACGCGCCTCAGAAGTGCCAGATTACATCAGTCTTGTCATAACTGGGGCTTCTTGGCAATTTCCCAAGTTTCTCTTTTAAAGCAAGACACAGATGCTGCTTCAGTAAAGGTGTGCTGGGGGGGTGCATTTACAAATTGAAGCGCATAGTGTTGACAGACTTTAAAGGCCATGTAGTTGCATGTAATGAAAGTGGTATTCTGTTGTGGGTAATGTCATTTCCTGTGTTGGGTTAAACAACCCCTTCATGGGTTAGGTGTTCAAAAGCAGTCAAAGTGCTAGGTGAGAACGCAGGCTTTCATGTTGGAGGTAGATATTTCTAACCCTGCCCAACAGTCTCAAGTTTTTGTTTATCTTCCCACTTGTCTACTTGCCATCACTTCTACATTTGGAAACGAGTGCATAAACCACCTCACCCTGTTAATGCTAACGGTTAGTCACTCCCACCTTTTATTTGCAGTTGGACCACTGCGTGTACTACTACCTGATGGTCCCGGTCCATAACCAAGGAACTTCCTTTTTTTTTTTTTTTTTTTTAAACCCCTTATCTCATATGAAAGTCACAAGCACAACGTTAAACCTGGGTCAGGTTGACCCTGCCGTTTCTGGTTTTCACACTTTTGTCCCTCAAAATTTCAAGATGGACAGTAGATGAGACGCTGGGAAAAACACCCCAGGGTTTGTGATTGTTTACCTTTCCCATAGCCTGCCTTTAATGCCACACACAAATGTCCAGTATGTTTTTATATTCTCTTTGAACCACCGGGCCGACATCTTTCCAAGCAAAAGGTTTTATTGATCCACAACGATCAGAACCGTAACATTCAGCGACATCACTGAACACGACAGCAATGTCTGGTTTCACTGTGCAAATGAACACCACAGAGACATGAAAACAAAGGGTATGTCTTAAGACGAATGGCACGGTTACATTTTCCTCTTTCAACTGATGCAAGAAATGTGGCAGCTCACCATGAAGGAATGTTTGATTACTTTAAAGGCACTTTCTGCCTCATACACTTGTATGAACACAAAACATATTAAAAGTCACCTGTAAAGCAGACGAGTCTTCTGGTGGATTACAGAGCTTCTGTAGTTCTAGATTATAAGAGAAGTTCAACATGTACAACACATAACAGCAAAGCAATAAATAATTCAACAAAATAGCATTCATTGTCTGCTGACAAGATTAAATAATATGGCTAATATCCAGTGTGCTGTTAATTCAAATTAAACAGCAGGTTTGACTTACCTACAAATTATAGTTTTATGCATTAATATGATTAAAACAAGCTTTCAGTCTCGTTCTGCCCAGAAAATAATATTCATTCCCTGCAGATTATTTTCTATCAGAATTTCCAGCTGAAGTTATTAAACTGTTGACTGCACATCTTAAAGGGGCCTCAGCAAGAGCAGAAACGTATTAAGTGATTGCTTGACTTGTCACCTATTGTGTTACCTTTCACAAAGGAATGAGAGATTACTTTGGCAATAAAGATAGAAAATTATTACCCCCCCTCCCCCAAACTCTGAATATAACAGAAAAAGATTGCTTGAAACATGTTGCTTTGACATGTGTCAGTGAAAGAGGCGAGCTGTATTCCTACTTGTACATTCAACAGACCTTTTACCAGCACATTTCAGCTCACACAATCAGTCTCGAGTCAGTTTTGGCTGTAATCACTACCACAGAGTCAAAAGCACACAGTATTGATGACAGGATTTATGGAGGTTTATGGAGGAACGTAATGGATCCAGTGTCTTTCATAGACACAGCGTGATTGATTGCTTTGCATATAAGTGCTAGGCAGCTGAGTGGAAGATAAGAGGCGATGGTATTCCTGTAAAATATGCATCATTATAAGCTGGGACTTTAGGTAAAATCTCAAAAATTTTGAAGTACTTCCTCAGTTGTTGTATGCATTCTTTATGAGTGGCCTTAAAGTTACAATAGCAACAATAAACCACTTGATTAGAAATGTTACACGAAAAGGTTACACTGTACAACTATCGCATTTGGTGTAGCTGTACATCACAGGTATTATGGTTTCTCTAGTTGAATCAGATGGCTGTTTGTTGATCCTCCTTATGCCCCGTTAAATGTATTCATCAGAGTGTGAATCAATATTCGATGACACTCAAATACATCTGAGTCACTACTCTCCTCCGTTATCTTGCTTTAGGTTTCACGAATGAACGAGCTCACGGGGCTGTCAGCAGTTTTGTGTAACAGTGGGACTGAAAAATGGTTAAAATTATTAAATTCTTGGTCAGACCCATTGTTGCACCTTGGTTTCTTAGATAAGGGGCTTCTTATGTCGTCACGGTGATACAAAGTCAGTCATTGAACAGCAGTCTTCACACGTCGGAGATCTCAGACTCCTCCGGCTCTGAATCCTTCAAGGCATCGTTTGTCACTGTCATCAAGTTGGCATTTGAGCGTGTATCCATGGCAGAGTGCATTATGGGCAGCCATATGTCGTCCATGTTTGGCATCACAAATATTTTCTGAGGGGGGGAGAGAGAAAGAGAAACTGATTCACTGTTGCAGGGAACAGAAATAGAACATGCCACTATACATTAATCAATAAAGTGGGTTGAAATTTAACAAGAACAAAGCAAAAATGTATTAAAAATTCATGACCATCAACACTGTTTTTGTTGTGTGTGATGAAGATCCAACTTTGGCTTTTGTTGGACACCAAATGCATCCACCCGTCACAACAATGCACACCACTGCACTATACTTTACTGGAGGCATATTTTAGGAGGGATCGGTACGTTATTACACTCCCAGAGCCGTCAGACAGAGATAAATGCAGACGTGTGGTAGACCTGAAAGAGACTCTTTGCTGCAATAGTTTGCAGGTGTGCGTCAGGGCAGTCATCTAACAGCAGGCATGTCATTATTCCAGTTGTGAAGGGTGGGAAAGCCGCAGGCACACCGTTTTTAAGTGCATGCAGTCTCTTACAATCTAAATTCTCACTCTGAACATCTCGGGGGGGTCATTTTCTCTGTTTGCCTGGAAAAAAGATTCAGCTTTTGGTTATGAGTTATGAGATGCCATGAGATATGATATCACCTATTAACTATATTGACTAATTATGTAGCCCGCATTCATTATATGCCTAACAACAGAATTCACTAGCTCCTCTTTTTCTCAGTGTATACCTGGAACTCCTGCTCAAGCTTCTTTTCAATCCACTCTGTTACATGAGCCAGAGTGACCTCCCTCTCACCCAGTTTAGGCCGCGCTTTCAGCTCCAGATGAGGAGGATTCCGAAAACCGTACCTGGCAAACAAGAAGACGTATATATGTACATACACGATTACAGGCACGTAATCTCAGACAAGCTAAAATGCACCTGACTTTCTGGAAACGTTCCACAAAACAGGATCTGTTTTTGAGTCTCTTAGATACCACAACATATATTAGGATCATTACAATGTAAGTGCTCAGTAGTTTTCAACCATTTTTGCCTTGTAATCCTACAAACTGAGACCAAGGCTTTAATACCAAGACTATTCATCACAGGGCGTGGCTTCAGTGTGGCAATTTGTGAGAAACAAAAGTAAAAATGTCATTTTTTTTTCTGCTAGTGTTTATTTTTAAGGTTATATAAGTAATATACAGTGTTTAATATGCAGTACTGTGTTTGTCCAGCAGATGGCAGAAAGCACAGTTATGGTCTAAAACAGGGGTGGGCAATCCTGGTCCTCCAGGGCCGGTGTCCTGCATGTTTTAGATGTTTCCCTGCTTCATTGCACCCTGATACAAATAACCGTGTCATTAACAGACTTGATTAATTAATTATTACTTAATTAGAATCAGGTGTGTTAAAGCAGGGAGACATCTAAAACATGCAGGCAGCGACCCTCAAGGACCAGGATTGCCCACCCCTGTGCTAAAGTCCTGATTTTGCCACCTAAACTGCTCACCAACAAGCGTTTTCTGTATACTTCTGAACTTACCATATCCTGTCCGTGGGGGGAGGTGGGATATTGACTGCCAGAGTCCCCCGGCACTCTTGAACCTCTACAGTGAGCAGCAGGGGTGTGTTGGACACCTCCTCCATCTTCTTCTTGATAAACTCTGTCTCTGTGGCCTTCTGGAAGTACTTGGACTTGGCTATTTTGTCCACAAAGCGCATGATCTTGCTGGGTCTGTGGCCTCCTACATAGCTGAGAGAGCAGAGGATGGAAGCAGCAGCGGAAGGGGAGACAAGGACTGAGTCAGGTTCATCATTTATTCTTAACCGCATCTCCTGGTACTCAGCACTCAAGATAGAGGGGAGTAACTAGGCGATGCATTAAATCAGCAGCAAGCCTTCAAACCTGTGGGGCTAAGTGGGTGGGTGGACTGAGTGGGTGGAAGATTTTGTTTCAACACATGAGTATGAATCTGATTCTGCACAATTTCTAGTCAGATGCATGCTGATGTTGTGGTAATGAGATATTTTCTCACCCCTCTGCTCCAGGCTGAGTTGGTTTATCACTGAGGAGTTCTGGGGGGTCCTCCTCATCTGATGAGCCAGCACTGGACGACTCCTCATCACTGTCTGCCAGACAGTATGTCCGTGACCTGCGCCTGTCGCGCACACACACATGAACATACGCTCATTGTTGCTGAGTCAGGCCCCGACAGATTTGCACAAAATAATTAACACGGACTCCTACTAAATGTATCCCGACTGCATTCGGGTAGATCAAGTTTATTTACACTGATACACTTGTTTCAAATGATTCAAGTGCAAAATAAAAAATAATGTTTCGGCGACAGGCAGTTGTAGGTATCCATTCCCAAACTCACCATTCATTGGACAAGTCCATTATTGTAGGCGTCCAAGAGAGGGGATTGGTATATGAAGAGAGGGGAGGAATAACCAACACAAACAAGGGTAGTAATTGTGAAAAACACGTGACAGCTAATATGGCTTAATATGCAAAAGTACCCAATTAAATTCCAGCTCAGATGTGTCTGTTTAGCAAAAAGAGTTAATCCTTTAAACATTTTAGTTTGGTCCTTTCACCGAAATTGTTCTTATATTTAAACCAGTCACGGACAAATAAAGACAAACTGTGGACGACCTCTCTCAGAAATCTGTAAGACAACCTGACTGTTCCAGAAGCTGCATTATTGCTTTTTGTTGATTTACTATAAGCAAAGACAAATCTCACCATTCTTTCCCGTGCTCCCCCAGCCCTTCTCCTTCTTTCCCCAGACGGGCCAGGTTCATCTTGGTCTCTAGTGTCATGAGGAAGGAGCCCGTGTAGGAGACCTCCAGATCAAACCACAGGCCTGTACAGACAATGACGGAAAGGAACGAAAGTCTGAGCTAAAAGCGGCCTGCACAACAGGTCCCATGGGGGTTTGTCTGCAGGTTCCACGGTGGCTAAATATCTTTGTCCATATGGGATTCAAATGCAATCTACATGTTTTCCAGGTGGGGCCCAACTGGTTGATTATTCCTACCTTGGTGGTCTACAGAAGGTTTTGAAGCATGGAGGATCTTAGGAATGGAAAATCCCATGTCTAGCTCGGTCAAAGTCAGCTCATTCATTACGTATGGTAGCTAAAACACAGAAAACAGTGGAAGAGATGAACAAAATGAATATCTGTTTTGATATTTTATGTATGGGTACCTAGGCTGGCACCACTACTTACCCTGATCTTACTGAGCTTCATCTGGATCTTTTTGGAGACAACACTGGCCCAGTACTTCTCTCTCAAGAAGTCCCAGAATGTCCTTCCCAGAAAAGCATTCACCCAGGCCTCAAGTTCTGCATCTTGCTCTGAACTTCTGCGTAACTGAGGGACACAAACACAGGTATTGCTTTTGTCTTGAGAGTCTAGGTAATACGTTTAGATCAAGTATAATTATAAAGGTTTTTCTTGACCCATGTTGGGTTTATTTCTAGGGTAGCTGATCTTTTCTGTTTTACTTGGATCTGAGTCTTTTGTACCTGCCTGTCCAGCACCTCTGGTTTCTACATTTCTGTATTTAAAATCGTGTAAAATGATTTACACAGGGCCACTGTCCACAACAGAGTCACAGATAAACCCTTTCAGACCTAAAGTGCTCTCCAAACAAGGCAATTCACACACTCTTGTAATGTTAAAGATTTATGATATAAAACAACTATTTTATTTTTCTCCTCATATCAAAACTTTCCCTTGCCTCTCGCCTGTAATGAGCCGGGATAGGCTCCGGCAGACCTTGCTGCCAGTGACCCTGCAAAGTACTGAGGGTCAACATCTGGTTTTCTGGGTTGAGTTTCACATGGAAGTAAAAAGAGTTGCAGTCCCTCAATTGAACACTAGGTTGATCTCACTTTTTGACATGTGCATTTGTTTGTATTTGACCCGGAGCAGCTTGGACTTTAGCTTGCAGGCCCAGGCCAGTAGGCTTGCATGACCTGCAGGACTCTAACTGCGACCGGGCAGTGACCCTTTTCATTAGCAAAAGCAACACCTTGTGTTTGGACAGATTTGATTAGATTGAATGTAAAGTAACCTTAGTTAGTACTATATCTGGAAGCTGAAACATAGAGAAAACGGGTGCAGCAACGAATGCCCTTGAAGCTGATGACAGCGTTAATATTCTCCCTGCTCTGTTGCCATCTTAACATAATGTTCAAACAAAATGTTAGGGTGACCTATTCTCAAGAAAAGAAATCCCCCGAGCAGTTGGAAAGACCTTGTAAGAGGCCTCCTGATGCAGACACAGTAAGGCATCTCTTACATGTGCCGCTCTTTTTAGGTGCCCCGTTCAAGTAGATTGTATCAACAAAAAGCAGTGATCTACGGGTATGCATTTTGTGTCAGGTCAGTGGTATAGTTGCTGCAAAAAACTGGTAAATGGTGGTAGTGTAGACTGACTTGACTACTCCTTTTGACAAATATATTTAAGGTTCAAGGGCTCTACTTGGACAAGGGAAAATGAGCAAAATACAACACCCCTGTTACTCCTAATCGTGCTGTTAGTGGCAGAGAAATCTAACAGTTTAAGTAGAAATACTATGACTGTTAAGTAATAAGTAAATGGATGTAACAGTGTTGTTTACATCCACTGCTGTAGTGATTCATTGGATTGTGGGAAAACAGTATGAGGTAGACTGATCATCTACATACTGGCTTTTTTGCTCTCTTTCCAGTTTGTCTGTGGCTTGCATCTTGGGACAAGTTAAGTCCGATAAACCCTATCCAACTAGTTTGGATCCAACCATGGAGAGGAGAGGAAATGACCAGGTGTTAATATTTAGACTTGCACCGACTGTAAAAGCAGCAGAATAACAATACAAACAGTTCCCAAGGAGTGATTTAGTTAAGCAAAGGTGATGCGTAGCATCAATTGGCTCTGCAGATCTACACCTTGTGGGTAAACGGGACATTTTGGCAATCCACAGGTGAGTGGTTGCTTTCCAGCCGTTTTTCTCGTACCTTTTTGGTATTTTGCGGGCTGCTCTCTGGGCTGTTTCCGGGGCTGTCGTTGGCAGCTGGGCCTTTTGGTGCTGCCTGGGGGTGAACATATTTGGCCATGTAGACGTTGTAGTCCAACAGCATCTTCTGCTTCATCCCTCCAGCAGAGCCACAGGAGAGAGAGGCGGAGGTCTCTCTGTGACGAGACTGACACAGCTCCTCCTGGCTTCCCCTGCTGCTGCTCCTGCTGTCAGCCTCCAGGCCTGCACCAGACTGTACGCTGCCGCTGCGGCTGTGGGAGGGCAAGAAGGCTACAAGTGGAGGTGAGAAAAAGATGAGAGGGTACTAGAAACAAATTATGCATGAACATCCTTTTCAAGATCCAAATCAATACATAATTTCATACATTGGACATGCACACATTTTCAAAAAGACTTGGGTAATTAGCATCTCCTTTCTATTCCTTTCTCACAGTAGACTGCAGCACTGAGTTGGCATACCAGTACTTTCTCTCCACGCCTCATATTGCTATTAAAGTAGTCATTTTTAACCTTACGGCTCTATATTTTTACAAAATAACCTGATATTTAAATCGTCTTCCCAGTAATCCTGTCCTCCTTGTACTGCTTTTATCACTGAACCCACACACTGCTGGTGTTTCTCTTTGTAAATGGTCTTATTCTTTAAGGCTTATATTCCACTGTGGAAACCAGTGTTATAATACAGTGTCTCTCTCTGCATGTAATCCTGCTGACCCATTCACACTCAGCTGTTCATTCAGTTGAGGGGATTGGCAGTCCCTAAGCTCAGGCTTAGGCACAGATCTGATTGCTGTGCAGCAACATACTCAAGAGAAAAGTTATTCTGAGAGGACGGGATGTGTGCCTGTGCAAATATAACATCTACATGGAAACGGGTGACCATGGGTAATAACTATAAACCTGGCAGCATATATGCGTTTGGACATTGATCTATAAGGGTATATAGGTCAGTCTGAAGCTCACCACTCTTGCAGATGCCAGACAGACTGCTACCTCTCCCCTCTGACATCCGAGATGCTTGAAGAAATCTCCGGAACCATTCTTCCTTTTCCCGGCCAGTCCTCCCAAACAAGTAGATTGTCAGATCCCCTCCTCCTGAGGTTGGTCTTTTGTGTTCCTCCAGTGATGTGGAGCCTTCAGCTCTCTCGGCCTTTTCTGTTTGTTCTGTCTTCTCACCCAGCCCTACTAATTTGTCCTCCCCACCTTCAGACCTTTCTCCTTGGGGCTTGGACATAAAGTCCTCCTGTTTAGCCAGCTCAATGCAAATGGGGTACTTCTTGTTCCAAACTCTCTTCCTCGCCAGACTCTGGGGCATCAAGTAAATCTGTGGAATATATATATATATATATTGAGATCATATAAAATCATGAATGTGAAGGTGACGAGGATTGTCTTGTTGTTGCTTCTGGCACAGAAGTGTGTTCATACTGAAACAAAGATAAATAAAAATTTGACCTAAAGTAACAGAGGTGGATTGTGGGCTCTTTTCACAAGTACAGAAAGCAGATACAGGTAACTCAAATAAAACAGGTTTTATAAGAAATATTACTCTCATGAGTGGCAAAGATATGAGAATATTTGCTGTCTGGTATCAGGCCCTTCGGGGGCATTGCCAGCAAAACATTTCAATAAACTGTTGGGTCATTGTCTTGCTGCACTGGTCACCTTCTTTTGGGATTAAGCCAATGAACAAATCTCGGATGTTATTTTTTCAAATTATTTTATACAATACTAAATTCTTCAATCCATCAAACTTGGCGAGCATTCCTGCCTGGAAGCACAGCTGTCCCAGACTGTGTGAATTGTATAGCAGGGAGGTGTACTGGTTGTGCTCCATGCAGAGGATGAAGTCAGTCTGTCATGGGGACGGTGAGAGGCGACCCGGATTTGACAGCAGCGATCACGTCTGCTGCCAGAGCACCTATCCAACTGCCAAGAAAGCTAAATATGTAGTGGTAAAAAAAAATACCATTGAGTTCTCAACCACAGTGGTCAAAGAGGCAGAAACTAGCTGGGCTGCCCATGTTACAAATGTTTACCAGGTTGAGTGCAACCTGGTAAAGCCCCCCACATCAACAGAAGCCAGGGATGGTCTGGCGTCTCCCCCCTGCAGCGATGGGGAAACTGAGGCCAGCTCTCATGTGTGCGTCCCACAGGAACAATGAAGAAACATTTTTTTTTTTTTTTTACTGGTGTTTATCCAAGGCTGTGTTTTATTCAGCACCGACTGACTAATGCAGTCAGTGACCAGATACTTAAGAAACTCCACTCAGACTGTGGACGGCAAATTAGACGAAAGGGAATGCTCCCGATTCTATAACACTGAAATGCTTTGTAAAAAAAAAAAAAACACACACAGTGGGGAGGGGTTATTAGGCCTTCACTGGATCACTGTGAATGCACAGCTGGAGAGTGAAGACAGAATGACAAGGGAACTCCCAGTGCATCTTCATACCGTTATCTCTCTGTGGCTGTGGCTTAATTTGCAACCACCACCTCGTCACACACATAGGAAAGTGCTTGTGTGGACAATTTCAGTTCAGTTTTGGTTCCTAAAACATAAAGCTTAAAATAACATAAAGTTTTAAAGAAAAAAAAAAAAAAGAAGAAGAAAAGTCAATGCTATTTTTCTCACAGCTTATCCAGATGAGGGTCATCTTCACTATCTGCAGTAGTTTTGGTTGCCTGTGTGACACTGAGAACTATTACAAACACCTGGCTCTTGCTGTGAATCTCACTGATCATCAACTCACGAGGTAATAATGACCTTGAACGTCCCCCGTCTGTACACACTCTGTCTGATTGTAAATCGATGCACTTTAAAGAGCCTTTTTCTAATCTTTTCCAGTCTAAAGTGCATCAATAACTCCTTTCGAGGTCCACAAATACACTGTGAATAGGCTTTAATAGAGCCTGGTTCTTTAAATAAACCAGGGCACCGACTCACAACCGAGTGACATTCCAGCGAATTAAAACCGCTTACTCTAATTTCACAAATTTACGCTGAACGTGGAGGTTCAAACACTTTTCAGCATTCACTGATGTGCTGATCTAGATCGCTTTTTCAATGAATAAATAAAGCATTCCACTTTATTTATTTTGTGAGAAACACTGTTTTAGGTCATGATTGGAAAATGGAAAACAAAGAAACATTCAAAAGGGTTCTCAAATTGTAAGCAATGTTGAGTGTAACAGATTTGCCCTGAGGAGTGAGACGCGAGACGTGATGTTTTTATGGAAATATAGTCCAAAACAAACAGGAGCAGTATGACCGCAAGTGCAGATGAATGATATTTATATATATTTCTTTCTCATTTCTCTTAAAACTATCAGTATTTCCTATTATAATGAATGCAGTTTAGTCTGTGGTTTGGACTATGCTGCAATGGTATATGCACGTTTGTTTACAGCATAAATTCCTGAGGTACTCTGACTCAAAGGCTGTACTTTTGAATTAACAGGCCGGTCATACTGAAGCTGCTGCATGATACACTGACCTGAGTCACGTCTTCTTACTCCTCTGCCCTCAGATATACAAAACTGTTGAATCAGCACATTCTCACAAACGACAGGCCGTTGTGTGGTTCAAGGCCAGTGACCTGCGATATTCACTCCATGTTGACACACGGCGTTTTACTTTGAAAATGAGTAGATGTGTCACATAACATGTTCTGTTTACGAGCACTCATGCGAAAGAAAATGTGAGGGGACGTGTGCTTGATGTCACTGTCTGATGAGTTTACTATCAAGCACACAAACACACTGGTGATCAAGCAATCACACAAACACACACGCACAATTAAGACATTAATATCCCATCTTTTTTTTCTAGTCAAGTTTAATAAGCAACAAAATGTCTTAGGAAGAAGGACACAGACTAGTAATATACTGGGCATTTTACCACATATTTGACCCAGAGGAGGCTACTCCATGTAAATATGAACTCTCAAAACCACACAAGGAAAGAACGCCACTCAGACCATCATCATCAGCATCAGCTCGATCACCTACAACATTGCGAAACGACTCATCGCCATCTCAGCTCCTCTGGTTGGAATAACTCACGCAAACCTCCTCAGGCTTTGTCAATAAAATCCAACACCTGAGACCGACTTCAATTGAAGCCCTTGTGGCATTCAATGTCACTTCACTTTCCACCTGCACGCCTGAAGCAGGGGAGACAGTCAGAAAGCGACTGCGGCAAAGATGGAACCTCGAAAGACAGGACCAGTTTCACACCAGTCTTCTTACCCTGCTGGACCTCTGCGTCTCCATCATCTGTTTCAAGTACAACGAGCAGTTACAGACAGAGACATTTGACCTTTGGCCTTTGGGTTCCCCAGTGTCTCTTATCAGTGCCAACGTCTACATGGAAGAAGTATAAAGCGGAGCGCTGGATTCCTACTACTGAACAACACCAAGCCACCGGCTCAGTTTTGTGGACGACACCTGGCTGAAATCCAAACCCAATAAGTAAAGGCCCTTTTTGGACTATGCTGTGCATGTTGAGGGAGACTGAAATCTGAACACTGATTTGTCAACCAATACCTACTTTTTGATTCACGCCTCCCTCTGGATCGCAAACTTATCAGCGTTAGAATATTCCCACTAAGACAGGGGATAAAGAAAAGGAGCTCAAGCACACTAAGAGACCACTTCAAACCAGAGAAGAGAAGAAACAGCGGAGGAAAAAATGAGTCCCTGAGAAACTCCAAACACAAGAAACACCAGAGATTCAAACCTAACACCATCTTTAGGCAGAAACCGGTTCACACAATGTCTGTTTTTAAGGATCGGCCTGCTTCCACCACCACCTCACCTTGCTGTCAGTCAGATCATAGATCTTCTGGCTGATGTAAGTAACGTCAGGTTTAGGCTCGTTGTGTGTGGCACGGCGGGAGATGTTGCGGTTGGGCTTGGACAGACGCAGGACAGAGCCCTCTAAACGCACGTAAACAGAGTGGGTCAGCGTGGCGTGGTACATATCCGGGTCGTAGCTGTGGATCTCGTTCATCCAGCCCTGAGAGAAACGGGGAAGAACACAAGTCACTCCATTTACAGGTCTTGTTTATATGTGGCCTTTTCCTTCAGGGTAGAGTTTTATCTCAGATTTAAGAAAAACAGCAATGGTCTGTGTGCACAGGCAGAGCCCTGCAGTGATTTCCACATCAGAATCTTGTCTTTTTGTGTCTATAAGGCAATGGTGCTAGAGGGCTCAAAGATATCTGCTATCAAATATTGATCCACCTTTGCCCCCCCAGGCACACAGAGATTTCTTTCTGAAACGTCTTCATAAAGTGTAATTATTTATCAACAGGCTGCACATCAAAATATAATAAGCAGTCTCATCTGCTCTACTGAAAAATAGTTATGAAAATTCATCAACTGTCATGTCACAAAATATGAATTGAGCTGTAAATTCAACGGTGTGGCACTGTAGATGGCTCTTCTGCAACACGCCGGACTGTCATTTATAATAATCCCATCGTCTGGAATGAGCTCAGACGAGCCTGGACACCCGTCCTAATTTCTTTCCTCTTCAATACAAAGAGTTTGTCATCTTACTCTGGATTGGACTCTGATTTCTGGACGGTACTGATTTTGTTTAACAAAAATGTTAATCATAAAAAAAAAGGTAAAGTGATAAAAGAAATGGGATGATATGCAACAAAGGTCCCTCCAGTATGCAGTATCCAGTAGGCATGACGGATTGCACTTCACTTATTTATGCTTCATGCTTCTTGGGTCCGGTATGCTTCACAGATTTGTTAATTATTTTGTTAATTATTGGCCAATTGATCAAAAATATGACTGATGAGCCAAAATTACAGTTAATTTCGAGCTTTAAAACAGATCCCTCCCTCAGTGTTTCAGTGTATTTTATTAAACGCACTATTAAAAATGGGTTTTGATCAACAAAGAAAGGTGAGGATTTGGGGAGATCAAGAGGAAGGTTTTTCCCCCCACAGCTGTTTCCATGCTCTTGCTCGTTGTAGGGTCTGTCTCTCATATGTGCATATTACGCATATCAGCCGCAGAGCTCGTCACCTGTTCAACAGCACAGATGCTTGCATAACTCCTTCAAACCGCTCAACATTTATCTGCTCAGTCTCTGCGGCACTGAGTGGGACCGACTGAAAACAGAAACGTAACTGTGGTGGTGCTCTTGTTAAAATGTTTGTCTAAAAAAGATACCTGTGGCTATCTCTGGAGAACAATGTAATTAACCTCCTGTTCTCCCATGAGGCCTCATCTCTGGTTTAATTCTCACCCTAACTTCTACCTCATCGGGCCTGAGGGACACTTAGTGAGCAAAGCTTATTCAGCTGAAACAAGAGAGGAAAATTCTTTGTATGAGCAGAGTAACATGATAGGGCAGAGAGCGTACAGTCCGAAGATAAGAAACGTAAACTCTGTAGGGACTTGAAGCATTTCTGCAACCGCTGACAATAAAAATGGAATTACCACTCGTGGAGGATGTTCATTCATCTGTATTCATTTGCAGTAAAAACAAACAAACAAAAAAAAGTCATGATACCAAACCATTTTAAATCAGCAGCTAAACATTTTGACTTTGTTAAACATGCGTTTAAAATAAATCTGATAAAATACCTGTAAATATTAATCAAACCAAGTAGAGGAAAAACCAGGACGGCTGATGCTGTTACTGCATTTATGTAATCATTGCCCCTTAGGAACACCCAGGATCTTCTCGTCATTGGCGTTTTTTGTTTTCTTGCCAGTTTTCACCAGAAATTTTCAATCCCATTACGTTGTCTGTCTTGTCATAGAGCTTGAAAGTCTTTACTGAAGAAAGGTTTTAACAGTCTTTGCTCCCTGACAAGATACAATGTCATCCTGAAAAATGACTTCATCATCTGCAGGCCTACTTTCGACTGATTGAATAAGACTGGTGGATAAAATTTCAATGCATCTGTGTATTTATCTCCTCTGCTCTTTTAACTGAGATGCAACGCCACCTCATCGATGATGGGAAATGTATTTGTTTTTTTCCATGTATCATCCAGTTCATGCTTCTCTTTAGCCCACTGCAATCCCCTTGTAACTTTTCAATATGTACATCCCATTTCTTTGCTCCAGTCACTCCTATTTAAGTCAAAAACACAGACTCTTGCTTATGTTCATTTATTTTGTTGTGTATTTTCTATCTTCAGGGCATGAGTGTTTCTTTTCCAGACACTCAGACATCCTCTTTTGTCTACCTGTATGATTCTCTTTCACAAACGTTTCATTTTGTTTGTAGTTGCTCCAAATTTTAAACAAGTCTGACTGAGAACAACTAACATCTTTCGATACGCTTAATGCTGAATAACCTTCTTGAAGGAGATTTATAATCCTTTGCACCATTTCCAGTGACAGCTTTCTTGTTGGAGCCATGTTTCCCTTCATCATCATCCCATCAGGCAGGAGCAACGGCTCCCAGCATCATCTTGTAACTGCATAGTTACATGTATTTCTAATTTAAAAAAAAATGTAAATTACAAAGTGATTACATTTTCTTCTCCACTCCTTCCACTTAGTTTTGTTATCCGAAGCCAGAAAGCTCAGCTATTAAATTGAATAGTTTTGTGACAGTTGTTTTTTTTAAATATTTTTTTTTATACTACACAATAATAAAACTGAACATCCTCCAGGGTTAATCTGCATTGTACATTCAGTATTGAGGTATTGGAAAACAAACATTTTAAAGTGTACAATCAATGAAAAATATAATCTAAACCAGTGGCCGGGAATCCTGGTCCTCCGGGGCTGGTGTCCTGCATCTTTTACATGTTTCCCTGCTTCAACACACCCTGATACAAATGACTGTCATTAACAGACTTGTGCAGACCTTGACGACATGCTGATGATGACTATTCATTTGAATCAGGTGTATTAAAGAAGGGAAACATCTAAAACATGCAGGACACTGGCTCTCGAAGACCAGGATTGCCCACCCCTAATAAATTCTTGTTGTGCTTTGTCTCACCTTGAATATTCCTGGTTCTTTTATATCCAACTGGGCGACATTCCACTTCTCAGTCCTCCGCCTCACTATCCTGGTCCCTGATGACCGTCGTGGAGAAGACAGCCAAAGGACCAGCAAGGCCAGCATAAACCCAGCTACTACACCGTGCAACACGGCACATACCCATGGAGGCACTGGAAGGACTAGGTACAAATAGACCAGCTGTGCTAAGAAGATGAGGCCAGTCACAGGCACGCTCTCCATCTCCTCCTCCGGCCTCTCTTCCTCTGCATCAAGTTCACCACACAAACCAGTGCTACCGGTATGGGGCTGCCGGGATACGGACTGATCCTCATCTGGTGTCTCCGTATCAGTACACATCTCAAAGTCTTCGCTGTAAAGTTCACAGAACTCCTCGTCTTCCTGTCGCGCTACCAGGGCCGACATCGAACACCGGCCCATAGTGAGAGAAGGAGACTTGTGGAGAGCAGAGGATGAGGCTTGGGAGAGGGCTGGAGCTAATGTCAGTGACGGGAAAGAGAAAAAAACAGAGTCAGGGCCCTTTCCCATGGGGGTTTCTTCATCTTCTTCCCCTTCAGCCCCCTCTTCTTTGATGCTGTAGTTGTTATTTTCTGCATGTCCGTTTATCGCCGTCGCTCCACTGAGCTCCGACGCACTGGAGGAGAGCGATTTGGCACGATGAGTGGCACTTCCACCACCTCCTACACCAGATTCATCCCCCATGATCTTACTAAAAATCTGCAAGGGATCTGACATCACCTCTGACAGCCGCCGCTTGGTGTCCTCTATCTTGGCTTCCACCTCCTGGACTTTGAAGAAGGATCTACCATCTGGTGACATGATGGGGGAGGAGGGGGCTGTTTTGGAGTCTCCTCCTCCTTGAGACACAACAACAGGGCTGGAGGATAAACGGGGTTGGGAGAACTGTTTAAGGAGCTGCATGTTGCGCGGTGGAGGCCGATGGGTTGGGTGCATTTGCTGAGGTTGGGGATTGGGATGGAAAGGCCCTTCCTGATGTTCGGCCTTAGAAGTGTCTGTGGACAGAGACTTGACAAAAGATTTCATTAACTGTCTGTGACGTGTGTGTGGTGGCACGACAGTGGAAACAGGGGGAGCAGATTCTCGAGACTCAACATCATTGGACAAAGATCGAACGAGGCTGAGAAAGGGCTTTGAGGAGGACAGTGCTGCGGACTTGCAAGGAGAGGAAGAGCTGGAACTTACAGATGGGGGATGGGTCGGCCGCTCTGAGGGCCAGGAGGAGCTGGTAGGAGGGGTAGAGCTCAGGTGGGAGTAGGTGGATATTGGGTTAATAGTCATGGCAGGAGAGGGTGTGTGCAGATGGGTGTCTGACGGATGCATGGGCAGGGTGGTGGATGAAACAGGCAGTACAGCAGCTCCACAGGGAGAGTCCACAATGGCAGATTCAAAGAGCAGCTCCTCGTTTGCCTCCAAGCCTCTGGCGACAGCTTGCTCATCAGTCCCTGTAGCTTGGCCCTGAGGTCCCCCTGCACCATCACAGGTGGATTTAGCTGCAGCAAGTCCAGCAGCTATCCCATAGAGCTCCTCTTCCTCATCTTCTTCCTCCTTCCCCAGAGCAGAGAAGTGTATAGTAATGGTGTCACGAGAATGGGAACGCTGCACCTGCAGCTTGGGTCCAGGGGCTTGGCGAAGGGGTGGAGTGTTGGCATGCTGGCCACTTCCCTTTCTGCCACTGCTGCCCTGGCTGCTCATCATCACCCTGCACAGGGCTCACAGCCTGGAAGAGACAGACGGAGATGGCAGCGTTACACTGCAAGTTACGCTGAAACAATGGTACAAGTCATCAGGGCATAGGAAACATGTACAGAGAGATCCTCACATGCCTTGTACAATCTTCTGGATGGGATATGACTCTATTCATCCTAGTCTCAGTAGACTGGACAGGTATGTCTACGTTCCTCGACCCATTAGCTCTCTTTACTGTATAACAAGAATGAAGCTGGGCGTCTGAGTTGCTCTCACGGTGGGCATGTCTCGCTCCTACCAGTACTCTACTTAACCACTCACCTCCCAATGGAGACATGATTAATGAGATACATCAGAACACACAAGATGACAAGGTCCATCTACATGGACGCCTCAACTACAGGGTGGGATTTTAAAACCTGACAAAGAGCTCAAATATGATCAATTCCTCTGCAGAACCACAGAATCCATGAAGATGGACAGCAGGCCTTATATATGAAGTAACTGTACTGCTGACTTCAAAAAACAGATGTTTATTATTGTGTCACTGGCTAAACTGACTCCTTTTTGGCTCAATTAATGTGATGTTTGTGTCATTTTTAAAATGATTCAAGTCATCTGTAATTCTGCGGGTCCCAATGTCAAAAACCAATCATGCCTCTCAGCAAATTGTGAAATAGTCAAGAAAACAATAAATTGACTTGGGTCTACAGATAGGATTAAAGTCTCTAACTACATTGGGGAACGCATTGTCACCACATTTTGAAAAGTACTCAGGAAAAGACTGTTGCATGACTTTCGAGGAGTGGCAAAGGTCGGAGGAGGTCACGCTGGCACCACACACACAACTGTCATCTCCACCACGGCTGAATACTTACGTTTTCTGTTTCATAACTGTTTCTTACACCTTCACCCGAGACCAGGGCCACATAGTCGCATGTCAAAACAGAGCCACTCTACTCCAGTGTGCCAGTGTGCAAGACACGATCGCATAACAAAGTTTGGCTCTGGCAGCTGCAGGGGTAAAGGTATCTGTTGTGAAGCCTACACACGGTGCTGGCAAAGTCATTCAGCATGCAATGATTTCACTTAATGAGTCTGTTCGGTTAAGAAGTTTTCCATTAAACGTGGGTGGCATAACCAAAGAGTCAGAAAACAAACACACACTGGAAAACATGCTGTTTGTGCAACTCTGCGCACGGCCTCTCTAGCTTTCAGGCTTTTGGACTGTTGATAGAAATGGCCCGTTAATGGAAGAAGAAGAGGCGGATGAACGCAGCTTCTGTTAGCTTCTGTGATTGCTTGCATTTCTGAGAAAGCCTTGGCACCCCCTTGGGGCTCTCTGCTTGGCACTGCATCTCCAGAGACTGCATTAAGCTGAGATGGAATAACAGAGCATTAGACTTTCCCAGGACACCGCTGGCTTGGTTGTGTCACAGTGAGTTTTAATGTGTGTCATTCTGCATATATGTGGGCTTTTTCCTTACCATGGCGGTTAAAGAGCAACAAAAGAGAAGAAGAAAAAGCCGAGGAAGGTTTGAAAAAGCACCATGTTGAAGGGCAGGAAACAAACACAGAAAACCACGAAGATGTGAGTAGGTAATGGACAGGAAAGCGGAGGGAGGAAACAAATGAGCTGGGCAGACTTGGCCATGGAGATGGAGGTGGCTATTGTTATTCTCAAAGTCTGAAGGACAAATTAAAACACTGCGAAGGTTGACAGGGTGAGCAGGGTGCATCCGAGAGACAAATGAAACGCGTCATCGTGCACTGAATCAATGCAAATGAGGACTTCAGATGAATAAATCTTCTAACAGCTGAAACAACTGAGGGGATGAGCGCAGGTTATATAACACGCATAGATATTCTCAGGTATTTCATTTTGAATTTCCCTGCTGCTTTTTTAGTTTAGTATAGTCTGCATCATTTAAACTTAACTTTAACATTCCTTGGACTGATTGCACGCTGTATTATTGGTTAAAAGGTCTAAAGCATTTACGGTACATCATCGAAAGCACCGCCCTTCAGTCCAACATCACTGTGACACACAGTGTTTGCTGACACGCCCAAAGTTTTGAGCACTATTGTCCTTAAAAGCCTTGTGTTAGTTTTTCGCTGCCTGCTATGAATGAGGACAGCAGAGAGGAGAGGAGACTCATATAATTAATCAAAGCAAGCAAGGCCACTCTAATCAGCTAAAGCCCGAGCCCCAGAGGGACGAGAGAGAACAGGAAGAAGGTTAACGGCAGCACGGTAAAAGAACGATACAAGAGGATGTGCTGACAGCGGAGCAGCAAGACAAACATAAGGGACAATTAAATACAGCCGGACGAACCTGAGTAAACTATTTCATTGTAATCCAGAAATTGATCCAAGTGTCTAACATACTTTTCCACATGAAGTCCGAGTCCACACCATTAAGGCTGGAGGAAGGAAAAACCGTAAGAGGGAGCAGGGTAGAGGAGACGTACTGGCGGGAGAGATGGAAATTTATGGTCAACGGTTTTCACCGGCTTCAGCATATCGTGTCGCAGTCCTTTTAGCAGAATGAAGCGCTGAAAACCAACGAGTTTGCCCAATTCTTCAGAGGACTCTTGATTGATATGACATCCAAAACGTGTGTGCCTTAAACACACACGCTACAATTTTATCCTCTTAAAAACACAAAGTCCACAACGCTCTCTATGCATCTGATGGAAGTGGACAAACCTCTGGACCCTGGCAAATATTTTAACCTGCGAAAAGTCAAATGATATATTTAACAAGACTTTTTTTTGGTACTTGAGAAAGCCTGGTTCCTTTTTTCAGACCTTTTGTCATCTGAGTAATGCTGACCAGTCATCCGTTAACAGGCTTTGATTGTGTGCACAAAACAATGTCTGTTTTTTAAGTCTTTATAAAATCTATGCAAAATTAATACTCTTTGTATTATGTACAGATGCTTTCTTGTGCATCAAAAGGTGCCAGGAAATGAGCAAAGATGTTAAAAATGAGTTTTTTCACTGTGACACAAATTCAACACCATATTTGACATTTTCATACTCACAATAATAGGTAATTGTGGCACAATACCAGTAACTCAAAAACTGTATCTGCTGTTAAGATGTTTATCTTTTTTTTTTGTTTTAATTAATTCCTAAGTCAAATGTGGTGAAAGTTATTTAATGTTCAGGCATCTGAACATGTTGAAGACTGGCTACCCTCTGCTTTCCACCACCACCAACAACAGAAATCCAGCTTATTGACAGAAAAATTAAACAAGTGTAAGAAATGAAAGCAGACATCCTCAGCAAAGCAAGTTTGTGAAAATGGAGCGTGAGGTAAACAAAAAGCATGTCAGGGATTAAGTGCTTTAGCGATAGGGAAGGGCAACGGGAATAAGAATAAATCGGGTGAGACAGAGAGCTCCGGCATGAAGAGAGGAAGAGAGGCTGAGGGAGCAATTGACTGTCACTAACCACCAGGACACGAATACACATGCACGCAAAGCTGAATTTTCTCACTAATGTGTGCACATACACTCACAAATACAAACAGATATGGGCTCGTTGGACACATGAAGACCAGAGTCTGGATGAGGGGGTACAAACACAAACCGATAACCATGACGGAAGATCCGTCTGAAGGATTTGGCTTTGTTACTCTGAACCGGGAATGTTGGTCCCAGTCTTGTGAGTCAACTGCAGATATACCAAAAGCATCGGAAGAGTGTCAACTTTATTTTTTCAATGCTAATGAATAGAGATCGAATAGAGATTCGCAAAAATACCCTTGTATCCCAACCTTTTGGGGAATCTCATTCCCCAAGAGGTTGGGGTTGGACATTGCGGTTGGATTTAAACTTTATTTTTACGTTCACTTTAAATTATTGTCCGGTGTGAGTGGCAGTAAGACGTAACGTGTAGGTGTTCAGGAGTATAAGTTGAAGCCCTTCACATAAAGCAAAAGACCTCAGAACAAAAATGACTGCACAAGGTAGGAGATCCAAGGGAACAGGAAAATACAAGAAAAAGGGAAGGAAACAAGAACTAGGTGGGGAGACAGGTGTTGACAATTAAGACAAAAAGTAAAACACTTTCAAAATAAAACAGGAAATAAATCAAAAAGCAAAAGAGAGCCATCACGTCAGAACAAGACAAGAGAACTGAACGAGACTCAAAATTAAAATCCCAGGACTAAAACATGATTTAAACTTATTTTAAGATGTTTGCTTATTTAGTTGAAAGAATCCAACTTTTCGGGGATTTTTTCTGTGTGCTCCGGTGAGCTCCGTGTTTGGCACGGAGCCCCTCCCACTGCTCCTTGCTCGGTCTGCTGTCATTGGTTTCCTTCTTCAACCAGTCTGACTCGGTACTGCCAGTCACATCCAACAGCTACAGACAACTGGAAGATGTTTGTTTTTTAAATTAATCTTGTCTAAGGGGAAATATGTCTTCTTTACCTCATACATAGCTTTACAGCCACAAATCCTGCAGTCCACATTGACACCAGAATGATGCAAACACTAAGAAGTATTCATTCTGCCATAAAAAAAGGAACATTTTGGGAGATTTTGGAGGAGAACCATCGTTTCATCTGTAGACAACGCTCAGTATTAATATCTGAAGTGCCAATATGCCTTTTGAAACAGTGTACGTGTGAAACAGCAACATGTTTGCTCTCCAACTCCAAATACAAACGGATAAACAGTAAGAGCTTGACACGGCCCTGCTCCAGGCTGCACAGGCTGCAGTGTGATGAGCTCCAGCAGAGCTCGGAGCAGACACCGAGGAGCGCTTTGATAGTCAGTATCGCCGCTCTGAATCATGCAGCTCTCTTAAAGCAAGAATGAAAGAACAATAAAACCAAAGCCTGTTAGATGAAGACCACTCACATAACCATGCTGGATTAAATCGGTTTCTCTTCCTTCCTCACAACGCCAAAATACAGCATCAAGCATCAGACCCCACGTGCAGATGATCCGGAGGTCGCCATGCCAACAGTGATGCTTTCATCTTACTCCACTTGTCCTTGTGCCAGTGTTTGTGTGTTTGGCAGTGCAGCTCCTCAACCCTACATGGCAGTGGCCTCCTTGGAGTGTTTGTGAGCACGAGATTTTCAACAAAGGATCTGCAGCACGTAAGTGTGTGTGTACGTGTGTGTGTGTGTGTGTGTGTGTGTGTGTGTAGGATGAGTGGGTGGTTTTGAAAAAGAATGACGAAACCTTAATCTCAGATGTGAAAACCTGTTTGAGATGGGTGGAAAATGGAGAAAAGCATGTTTGTTCATGTTTCTACATCTGGAAACAAATACTCAAACAATAATCAATGAACAAACTAATAAAGTCTGTCAACAATGATTCAGTTTCCCCTGACGACTTCAGATAAAAACCAGACAGACAATCTACATTCTTAGAAGCAGCTTGAATTGAACATTAAACTAATTTTATTTAATGTCTTATTACACTTCACAAAAATAATAGATTTGTGTTAGAAATAATTGTCTCTGGCTGCTTAACCCAGTTTGACAGATTAAAGATCAAAATAAGCATGCTTTGATTTCTATTAGGCAATTCATAATGTGCATAAAAGCTGCTGATGCCCAACAAACAGTTGCAGTTGGTTTAAATTCATCCAATTACAAATCATGAGGATATGAGAGGGGACGAGAGAGGGAAAACAGAAAAATAATCAAATGTGTGTCTTGACGATAGCAGATTAATAGGGAGATTTAAATATCATTTTATTCCACATGTAAAGAAAGTATCACTGGTTTAAACGCTGACACACAATGTCTGATCTGTTACTGAAAGCCATAAAAGCGTCTGACTGTCAGAAGAAAAGGACAAGGAGCTCTTGTACAGAACATTTGAAATGATCTTTGAGTCTTTATATTTGCTTCAGGATATAAAAAAAATGGAATCTTTATATTTTTACTTATGCTTATATATATATATATATATATATATATATATATATATATATATATATATATATATATATATATATATATATATATTCATTGGCTTTCCTGCTACACTGAATATCAGCTCTGCCTGAATGAACAGCATCATTACAAGATTCAAAGAAGCTCGTCACTGACTTGTCGTACTGGCACACAAAGGCATCGGCTCAGCAACAGATTTCCATATTAGTTACATGAAATAACAGTGGTTCTTCTTGTCACTTTGTCATAGATTTCTTTCTGCCTACAATGACGATGGTGATGTATCAGCAGGAGAAAAGCTCCATTCTCACTTTAGACGCATGAAAAATAAAATTCTGCAAAAGTTAGACGCACTGGGGGGCCTTACTTCTCCTTAATGGTAAATGAGCCATAATATTACCCAGAAGTGATTTGCAAATCATTTGAAGCCAATTTTCGGTTCAAAGATTTTTCAGCAACATGTTGTAGCTCTTGTGGAACAGTTCCACATCTGTTAAATCACAACAGCTCGGTAACACCTGGGTATTTTTGGTGACTTTTTGTTGACAAAGATGACAAAAAGTTCAAATCTAAAATAAAGTTTCTGTATGGTCACCTTGAGTATCTTGAAAGGTGCCTACAAATAAAATGTATTATTATTATTATTATTATTATTAAATGACTAATGAGCAGGAAACTACAGTGCTGAAATTCTCTCATTTGTTCCAACTAATAGTCAGAAATTATCACCCACTTTAAAAACGTTGTTGGACAACATTTATCTTTTCTTACGGCTCTCACACACCATCGCTTTCTTTTTAAAAAGTTATTCAAATGTCACAAACACTTATTTCCAGCTTGATTTGCTTCCCTTTTTCCTCCATCGTCTTGTACTGATGTTTGGAGAGTCAGACACGAGGAGATGATTCTAAATCGCTGAATCACCCTTTAACACCTGGAATCTGATGAATCCAGATTGTTTTCTTGGAAAAGTGTCTAATCTTTCTCATCTCAATGATGAGTATTTGCACAGCTGGATTGAGTCATGGTAAACTACAACAGCAAACAGTGCAAAGTAACAAAAATCTTAGTTTCTGAACACCTTTTGAGGTCTATGGTTTCTTGTTTCCAAAAAAAAAAAAAAAAAAAAAGCAATCATCATAATATATAGAGTTGGTGAGGGTAAAGTGAAGGTGTGTAGTCCTATGCAAGTATTTCTGACTTGCTTGTAAATGTGTGCTCTGTGTGCAGGCGAGATCTCTGTTTGAAATCTAAACAACTCACATTTCCTCCTTCCTCTCCAGCATGGCAACTTCTTGTTTCTTGTGATAGGTGCAATAGAAGAGCGTAAGCAGATGCATCAATTTCCTCAGATGCACTTGTTTTTCCAGTTACAGTATATTAGCTGAATGGACAGCTCAGCTGTGGACCGTGTGCATATTTCATTCAAATAATGGTGCAGAGCCATGAGAGAATACCGTTTATACATAACATATAAACATGCTGGTCATGGTGGGGCCATTAGCACTCTTTAGCTGACACTTGGACCTATGCACAACGAAACTATGACAGCACCAACGGCTACTCCTCTGGCTGCTGCTGTTGTTAGTGAGACGGTTGTAAGCATTCATGCAAAAAATGCATGCTTGCATGTCAGTTATCTTGCACAGAAATTCAAAGCCTCAGAAACCGGCAGTGCTTATCACCAAAATGGACATCTAATACTTTGAAAGCTGGCCACCTTTTGTTCCCAGTCAGCTATGACACAAAAGCATCAACAAAGCTGCACTCTGGCTGGATCCTTCAGATGCTGTATCCAAGTACGGGAGTGGTAGTATCATGCTTTGCTGTATGACTGCTGCACTTCACAACATAGATACAATGATGAGGGAAGATGCTTATGTGGATAGATTTAGGCAACAATCTTAAAACATCAGTAAAAAGTTAAAGCTTGGGCATGGACGGATCTCCTAAATGGTCAATGACTTCAAGAACGCAAGCAACTTCTTTCAGTTTTTTTCATTTGCGTTTCACTTTAGGAACCCAACTGCTCAGGTTTATTTGGGCTTTTGGCTCAGCACTATAAGAACACTGGTTCGTGACCACCTGATGGGGCAATGTGGCGTTTAGCGTCCTACGAATTCAGTATGTGGGCGAGGAATTATATTAATCTGGTGATATTAAAGCTTGGGGAGTGGATAAGTCTTCTAAATGGACAATGACCTCAAGCACACGTTAAAAATAGTTGGAAAGTGGGTTACAGACAACAAAGTGATGCTACTGGAGGGGCCAAGCTCTCAGTCTTATAGAAAATTAGTAAACAGCACTGAAATGCCAAGAATGAGAAAGAAGTACCACCAAGAAGTATCGAACAAGTGAACTCTGGTCTGCCTAAAAACGTGGTTGCCCCAAGTGAACCAAATCCAAGAAGAGGAATACAGCGCGGGGCATTGTGGGTAAATACAACCTAAGCAAGAGAAATGTCTCACGGTCAGACGTGGAGTGAGGATGATGGAAAAGCTCTCATAGATGTATGGGCAGACAAAAATGAATCACAGTTGCTGGGAAGCGCTCACATGAACAATCAGGTTTGCAAACTAACTAAGTTGCAAAGAAACAACTAATAGATGAACGAAATTCCGATCGAACCGAGACCCCAATCCTACTGAGTCTCTGTGACAATTAGGTGTGAGATATATATATTTCCATTGATGGCTTAGTTCAAACCATGACAGCATTACTTGAAAAACGTAAATGCATGTTTGGACACACCTAGATGTGTGCGGTAGTTTATGTCTATGTGAAGGTGGGAGGTGAGTTGTGACTGGAGGACTGATTTAAGTTTAAGTAACCAAGAATTAGACACTCATGAGGTTTAAAATCTGTTTTCCCAGACTGCTGTGGCCCAGACAGGCAGCTGATAACTGTCTGCAAGGGAGAGCAGAGGCAGCTGACTTGGGAATAGTAAATTATCATTACATGCACTAAATGTGCACACAAGGAGTGGTTTGCATAATTTCCAATGTGCCACAACAAAATGTCAGGCCACACTTAGCAGATTTTTGTTTTTGGTACTCAGGTTATTGTTGTTAGTTTTCCTACAAATGAAGGCAAACGCTGCACCTAACAGAGAACCATGATTACAATGAGCATTTTGACTAACGGTAACAACATCAGTCAAATAAATAAAATACCTTTTCCTGAGAAAAGAAAAAGGTAAAAGAGAATTAAAGGACATCCTGCTAGAAGAGGAGTCCTCCTAACAGATAACAGCCTACAGAGGCCGTCTCTGCAGCCGCTTCCTCAAGTACATATTACTACAAACCCTGCAACCTTTTTTTTCTTGTTGAGCTCACTCTGTTCCCAGATGTTAAAAGCACATCTTGTGACACGATTGACCCTGTGGCCCCTGTCACTTCAGGGGAACACCTCGAGGCAACATTAGGGTCAAGTACTGACCTACCAGACCTCCTTGAGCTAAGTCTATTTCAGCTCTGATCAACATGCAGTTTAACCTGAAAGTTCAGAGCCTGCAGCACTCAAAGACAAGCAGTTTTAATAAACTAACCTGTGTTTTGTTCATGTTGTAATTATGCAAATGTCTAAGAATCTGCAGGGTCACAGAGGTCCAGGTTGTGCCATCGCACCAGTTTCCCCCAACAACAATAGCTCATTCAGCTGCCACTGTTTGCTTCTACCCTCAGAACAATTTATCTAATTAAATTTCCGAGACGGTGTTCGCTGCCGACCTGTTGACAAACTGAAACCAGAAACACACATCAGCTCTGAGCGTTGAACACGGATGTGTTTTGTTAAAAGCAGCCATTACTGTGGCATGTGCGCGCACAAATACACACAGGAAAGGTGAGGCCAGGAGCTGACGTTCAAGGCCGTGGATCAGTTCCAACACTTGCACCTTCCACACACACAAGCATGTGTATACAGAAGGTCAAATGAGGAGGATGAGGCAGAGGAGGGAGTGATGTGTCCTACCTTGAGATTTTAAGGGCATTCAATGCTCTGTTGCAACACAATCTGCACTGACACATGCAGACACAGCCCGGCCATGGATGCGAACAAGCCTGCGAGAACAGACAGAAAGATTATCTGCTAAATTTTCTGCACAGGGAGTGGCATTATATAATTGAAACGTATCACTGACAACATTATCAGTTACTTCTAGCCCTTTCCAGAGGATTAAAAAGATTCTTAGATATACATCGATGAGTATCTAACAGTTTATTTCCATAATCACCCTTTCTAGAAGTCCTGCTACGTTTCTCTAAGGACCCAGTTCACATGAGGACGCAGAGCAGAGACTGTTCCAAAGGATCTGAGCAGTCACACAGGCCTGACGTGAAAGTATCAGTGATCTGTGTCTTGTGTGGCTGCTGTGCTGTGGCCTGCTGCTGACAGGAAGAGCTAGAGGAGGGGAGAGGACTGAGCAGCCCATGCAGACCTGTCACAGCAGGCTGCATAGATAATGAGCGGCTCCCTGGATGCATCAGTCACCTGGCTTGGCAGCGCAGCTTCCAGGAATAAACCCACTGTGAATTAAATTAACTATCACAGCTGAAACCTATAGTGGGACTTAGAAATCTGGAATATATTTTTAAAAAGGTAATGTGGAGCATACTGACAAGTGTCTCGTCATGACTGACAGGTGACACTGACAGGTGTATATATATATATATATATATATATATATATATATATATATATATATATATATATATACATACACACACACACACACACACGTAAAGGTACGGCTGTTTTGCGCGTCTTTGTCTCACCGTCTTCTAGGCTTTAGCCCTTTATTTGTGACTGTTTTTTTATTTGTTCCCACGGCCGATGAGGGGGTAAAAAGGCAAGCAAATGCACCTTTAATCTTACCGTAATTATGGCATCTCCATCCGCAAGCCAGGGTCGCTCCGCATCCAGGCTCCTCTCAATCTGCGTAATGCGACTAGATCCCCTCCGGCGTGGAGCGCTTGTATCCGCAGCCCGGAGCCTGCGGAGCGGACGTGGGGAGGGGGAGGGGTCCACGGCGTGCAGGAGGAGGTCTGGCCGGCCTGAACGCCCCCGCCGGAGCCCGAGCAGACCGGAGCAGGCACACTGTGCTACTGCGATGGAGCCCTCGGCGCAGCTTTAGTTTACGCCACAAATCCACGGGCTCTGGGCGTGTATTGTTTTGATGAGCGAGGGGGGTGGGGGGATGCTTGGCGCCACACCCCCCTCCTTACCATCTGAATGATCCCCGTACCCCAAGAAGCCTCCGATCGTCGGCACACCGGCGATTCATATTTTAATATGTTGCAGCAGGAGAGGGACTTGCGTCACGGCTTTGCAGGATGCCGAGTTGACGTGGAGTTCCCTCCGCAGCACCACTTCCTTTAGTTTTCGTTTTTCCTCTAAGAAAAAAAAAGAAAAAGCACAGTTAGGCGTATATAAATAAATCCATAACATCAAAGGAGAGCTGACACATCCCTTAAATAAAGAGCTTGGAATTAACGGCAGAGACGAGCTCCCGTCTAAGTTTGAACGGTTTAATCTCCTGCATTTGTTTGGAGCTGCTGCCATCTAGTGGCGACACGTGGTTACTTCACGGGACTGTTGTCTCTCCACTGACTGCAGATCGCTGAACCATCCTTCAGCTGACCTCACTTACAAATAATGATATTTGACCACAGACTTGCTCTGATGAATGCGTCAGGCACCCATGTTGAAGGATGCTGCTGATTGGTGCAGGGACCCGTAGAGTGGTCAGGGTCATTGCTGTTCACTCCATTTTATTACAGGATCACAGTCACAAAGCATTCATTTATGCTTCAATAGATCATACTGCATTTATAATATTGGCTCATTAAGCACTATAAACACAAAAACCAAAAAATAACGTAAATAAAGAAACTGTTTATTCTTAAAATAACACTTCCTTGATCCTGTCTAGTTTCAGCACTTTGGTGTAGTAAGTGTGATGCAAATTCTTTTCCTCTTTGACATTTATCTAATACCTGTACCTTCAAATCACTTCCCAAATTCAGAGCATCAGATTTTTATTTTACTAATTAACAATTCATCCAGATACAGCTGAAAAGGTGAGTTGGTTCAGTGGTAGAAAACTAGAAACTACCTTGGAGCATTCATGTGGGCATTTTTCACTGTGATTTTTTTTTTTTTTAATTTAAGGAAAACAGTTGATTTAATTTTATTGTATAAAGAAAGTAATTGTAAAAAAATTGAGCTCTACATCACAAAAAGTCCTGTTGGTGAGCTGGAGTTTAGCTGAACCATCCCGGGAGAAAGGCAGGCTATTCCCTGTACAGGTCACTTGTCCGTCACAGACAAACAATTCCAGTGAATATGCACGCTAACACACGCCTGGTCAGTTTAAAATCACCAGTGAACCTAAAACATGTCTTGTGACAGAGGGAAATAGCTGCAGTACCCATGCAACTTTGTGAAAACACAAATAAGGGAGCCAGGCTGTAAGTATATTAAAGTATATCGGCTGTTTTTAATGAAAAAGTCACTGAAGATACGGTGGTGCTGAGGAGTGGAGATGATCCGGCAGCCCATGTAAGATGGTACAGATCATTGTACCATTGGTTGAGGGGGTGGTCTACCAATATGTCAATAATACTGCCCTACAAAGAGCATTTAAGCCAAGCTTACAGACTGGCTAGAGACAAATCGGAAGATCCTCAGTACAATACTGTTATGTGCAAACGAGGCTCACCAACAGGCCATCTCCAACTACCGAAGGATATATTTGCATGGCAAACATCTGGATCCATCTGGGGAATCCCTAGAACCAACGAAGAAGCAAGGAACGGGTTGATGGAGGTCTTTTGGGTGTTTTGTTTGTTTTTTTGAGTTGCTAACAAATTTCTTCCCTCAATCCATTTTCAAAAAACAACCCGCGTGTTGCACACGGTTCCATTTTATTTCCAATGTGCGTTATGTTGAAAAAGGAAGTGCAGGAGAACCAAGACGCTTTGACTATTTGTGCATGTACATCAAGTTGGATATTTCAAAGCTGAAGCAGCTTTTGAACCCCGAAGTAACAAGATCATTCTTGTCATCGTCTGAAAACGCCACCGTCTCCACCAAAAACTCTGTCAATGAAGTAAATCTAAAAAAAAAAAAAGCAAACTCCTCTTAGACTGAACCCTAAAAATAAATCTAAGCAGCATATGGAATTTCAAGGGTTAATCTTAACCTTCAAACGGGTGCATCATTTTTGCATCGTTGCTATTTCAGTTCTGTTGTTGTGCAAAAAATTAAAAGAAAAAAAAAATATGTTTGAAAGGTTCTAGTAGCTCCGTCCAGCTCTAAAAAAAATGATTTAATTGTATGTTTCACATCAAAGCACTCAGGACCCCTGCTGGTAAACTCACAGGCCACCCAGCCAATCTGATGCTCTAATAACCAACCCTTTATGAAGTTCATAAAACCCACTCCTCACCAGACCACGTGTATACTGGCCCTGGCTGACAGCTGGAAAAATCGCACAGACCTCCACTTTACTTGGATGCCTTCGAACTGAACCTGCATGCAGATTCAAAAAAGGAGGCAACCATATCCTTGTTTCTAATAAAAAAAAAGGACAACTCTCAGTGTATACGTGTGTGTTTATGCGGCCTCATCTTTATCCAGTCACAGCAGGGAAGAGACATGAAAGGCTTCGACTGCGTTTGGTAATTGTGTCCTTCCTAAATATCACAAGAGCCAGCTGCCTCATCAGAACACAGTGAAATCCAGATATCACCTCTTACATAAAGAGCAATAGTCTTGGCTGTGTAAAAGTGCACATAAATGTGTGGAAAGTGCATTCTCTTCCCCTTTGTTGTGGGAAACCTTTTGATCTAAATGAAAAAAAAAAAAAAGTGGGACTTAGGTAAGCCCAAGCAGTCGAGAGGGGAGGTTATGTTAAAAGCAGTTGAGGAGGGGGAGCGAGTTGCCACCTTTTCATGTTACCTCTCCGCCTGTTGGGCTTTGTAACGAATGTCAGCACTGATAACAAAGCCTGATTTGCATATCATAATCCCCATCTCTCGACCTTCTGATCAGGTGTGCTTGGAAGCATGGCTGTGTTCTTTCCAAAAGAGACAGAGATGGAGCGCGGGGTGGGGGGGGTCGGTTCACTTTGAAAACTGTTTGAAGTTCTCTGGCAGAGTTCAAATAGCACTAAAACATGTGCATGGCATTGAGAGGCTGATTTGTATTAAAAAGAAGACAGGGCGGAGGGATGGCGGAGAGAAAGGAGGTCAGGGAGGGGAGGCTGAGGGAACTTTCTGGAGTTAGTAAGGACAAAATCTTTTGGATCTGATGTCACTGTACATGTAGAGAAGGGGACCCTTTTACGTTCAGCATTTGAACCTAAACTTTATTTTGATGGCACTCTGGTCCCCGAAGAGGGTTATTTGTCTTCAAATTAGATCATCACTATTACTGAAGTGCAAAGAAGACTCAACGTTTTCTTGTTTTCACGATCACCAAAGCAACTTCTTGCCCTTTTTCGCCTTTCAGGCTTTCCTCTTATCAGACAGCTGAGCAAAACTCCTCCGCCGAGCTTCAAAGCAGCTGCTCCTGGGCGAAGGCGAGGAAAGAGAGAGAGAGCGACAGGCAGAGACAGTAGTCTTGGATTTGTAGCAGGGCTTTCTGTGGAGGTCAAGGTGTTTGTCTGCGTGTGAAAGTGTGAGTGTTATTAGCAACTCGGCATGTCATGGCAACAGATTCAGAGCCAGATCCAAAGGTCACGGACCACCCCAGCTGTGTGTTCACATGCTTCATCATCCACCAACTCACTCATCAGCAGAGTCTCAACTCTACGTGTGGGGATGGTTGTTTAGTTGGCGACCAGTTCACAAGTTTTTGCCCTCGTTGTGTCTGATCTCTCCTCTTGGCTTGGACACACTGTTCTCTATGCAGCCTATGTTTTCTGAATCCCAGTTGTGGGGACCAGACGTCCCTTCCCATGTGTGAAGAAGGCCTCCAGCAGGGCTGTTGTTGCTCATCAACGTTCTCATAGTCCTGCGTTTGGCCAGAGTTGTAAAGCCAGGCCCTGGGAGTCGCTCGCCTCCACTATGATCCGCTCGGCTCAGCTCTGCGGCAGCCACGGTCCTGCCAGCTCCTTTATCCCAGCTACCGCACACCAAAGACAGGCAAAGCCCGGCTGACAGTCCCCCGCTGCCTCCAGAGCCTCCGTCTCATTTCCCTCTGCAGCCGCCCACCAACCCTCTCAGCTTTTCAATCTTTGAAGCAATTAGAAGGAGATGCCTTTCTTTTGTCGTCTCTCCGTAGAAATAGAGAAAGCAAGGGAAAGAGAAAAAAGAAGGAGGGCCAAGTTGTTGTTGATGGTGGAGCTCAGGCCTAGCCAGGAGCCACTTGTGAAGCCCTGAGTATTAGGACTCACATGGTTTGTTTGGAAAGGCTTCTCTAGGGGCCAAAGTAGGATTACGTTGCAGATTGCAAGTTCCCATGGAAGGGGCCTATACCAGCGAGGGGTTTAGTGGGTGGGTTTCAGGTTGGGGGCCATAGAGGAGGTCTTTATGAGTTTGAGGTCTCTCTGAATGGAGAGGGCCAACTCCCAGCGTGCTAGCGCTCCATATTAGATGGACACAGAGAGCCTATTGAAGTTACCCAGACATCCCCCCTTTATTTCTTTCCTTTTCTCTCCTTCGCGCTCTACTCTTGAAGGCTTATCTGTTTGGAAGGCAAGAAAAGCGTAAGAGACTGTTCTGGGAGCTGAAATGATTCTTGTGTTCATTTTTGTGATGAAAATACAACCTGTGAGTCTGAGCAAACGTAAGATGAAAAGACTGCTGGAGGCCTGGGTTAGGTTTTCACCACAGAGGCAGATATCACTGCCGCAGCTCCTACGATTAATTTAAAACATCTTAAATAAGGGTTGTTTTGTAAAATCATTATGTGAATAAAAAACACTCGAGAACAGTTATTCTCAAAGTTATAATGTGTGTTTAAAATAATTGTTAAAACTATGTCTTCAGTATGGTTTTTAGGATTTTTTTTTTATTATTTTTTTTTTGTACAAAAGGTTTAAATGGAATAAAGCATCAAAAACAGCTCGGTGATCTCTGGAGGTATTCCGGATGGAGGGATTTCCAGGAGAGAACCATACCTGTTTTTAATGCAGTGCCACCTGTTGGTTAAAGATGAGCCCAACTCAACATAACGAATTACCTAATTAAAGGGAAATATTTCAATAAAAAATTCTATTGTTTGATAAGAAATTGAAATGCAGTGGAAGTAGTGCGTTTAGCTGGAGAAATGAGGTTGAATATTTAAAAAACGAATGAAAAAAAGACAAGCTATTAGAGCCCAGGCCTTTCTTTTCTTCATCATGAGGAGTCTTACTCATTAATAGAGACAAAACGTTTGGAGCTGGTCCAAACTTGACCAGGGAGATCAAAAGTGGCGACTGTAAAATGCCTAAACCAATTTAAGTCAAGTGTCTTGTGTTTTCATATGTGCTGATGCCAGCTGACAAAACCTCTTCTGGCAACAAAACCACAACCCCTCTGTAGGTCTCCCGTTTTTGGCAGGATTTCCACCTTTTTTATGGCAACAAAATGTCTTTTCTATACATGTGTGTGTTTTCACTAATTATTTTAAATGAAACATTCCTTCATGATGCTACTAACAATACAATTAAACTGTTCTCAGTGATGACACGGGACGACTTAAAACTCATCACACTGCATAGATGGATGGATCTTAAATAAAACAGGGTTTCATTTTTTTAAAATAGCAACAATTTTCTTTCACAAAACAATAAAATAGAGCTGAATAGTGACGCATAACCCTCCACCTGCTGGACCTCTGGTAGACTAGGATGGTCGTCCTAGTCAGAAGTCCTTAAGTACAATTTCAGCATCAAATACTTGTGCAGGCTACATTTAAGATTTCATTTATTTTGCAGATAAGTGAATATCAAACAGACACTGATCTTAAGGGATCCCATCACAGCAAACAGAAGATCCGGAAAAACAACATCAGGTACCAGCTGGCATAATCAAGGGGATCATCACAAACTCGTTGTTGATCGTCTCAAATAAGGCTTAAATGAAATTTAAATAAAAATCTCCACCAGTGACTAATTAAATTTTCACATATTCAGGTGTTAGTCTGACCAAACTTTGGCTTGCAGAGATCCCCTAGCAGGGAGGTCCAGACCTCCCTCTCTCCAGCCACCTCTGGGAGACCTGGGATTCGTCAGGAAGCATCCTACCCAGATGTCTGAATCCCCTCAACTACCTTCTCTTCATGTGAAGGAGCAGAGGTTCCACCCGACCCTCTCCTGAACGCCAGAGCTCACCATGTCCACCACCCTGCAAAGAAAACTCATCTGTACCTGAAATCTTGCCCTTGCAGTCCCTAGTTTGTGATCGTAGGAGAGGTTAGGAACATAAATCAGTTGGCAAAAGCCTTCTGCCTCAGCTCTCTCTTCACCATAACAGACCCTTACAGACGTCTACCACAGACACCACACTGATCCGTCTGTCAGTCTCTCTGGGGGTATTTTTGGGATTTCAGATCTTCTAAATCATGGATATCCATTCTTTTCCAGGGCATGATGGACGCTTGTGTCAAGTGAGAAAAGAGAGCAAAAACCGTCATTAAGTTGAAAATGTGTGAACTAGGAAGAGAAAAGAGGAAAGAACCCCTAAAGTCAAAGAGAACAAGCCAGATTTGCTTCATCGTGAAGTCCTTCCCATTCTCCAGTATATGTGGGATTTGGAGCTCACCCACTGAATCCATATGAAGTCTCCTAACAAAGGTGAGAATGACAGGTTGTGTAAAGCAGCTGCCTGGATGTTGCACAAAGCAACGGCAGCAGGAGTCTCACGTTGGCTGTCTCACAAAGGGGACGAGTTGAGGTGGAAGCCAGGATGGGAGGAACTTGGATGCGGCGCTGCGGACCGGCCAGCTGGAGAATGTTGTGCTCAAGGGTCAAAACATTCAGCAGAGGCCAAGCTCCACCTGACGACCTCTGGCCTCCCTTGGCTAAGGTTGCAAGCATCAAAGGAGGATCGTAAACAGGAGTCAGATTGAAACCATTCTACCCAGGGGTGGATAAAGTGAAAGCCCTGACGGACCTGAAAGAAAAGAAGTATTTTCTGTATTTAGTTTTTTCAGAAAATGCACAACCAGAATTTCAAAAGCAAAGTTAGTACACAGTGTAAATGTGAAAAAGAAACAGATTTGATGATTTGAAAATCTCATAAACACTGAGATTCAACTGCAACGCATCCTTACGAAGCCAAATGACTGATGAACGCAGCACCATGTCAGAAAGAAAGAAAGAAAGAAAGAAAGAAAGAAAGAAAGAAAGAAAGAAAGAAAGAAAGAAAGAAAGAAAGAAAGAAAGAAAGAAAGAAAGAAAGAAAGAAAGAAAGAAAGAAAGAAAGAAAGAAAGAAAGAAAGAAAGAAAGAAAGAAAGAAAGAAAGAAAGAAAGAAAGAAAACAGCTGCTACCAGTGACGTTGTGTAAAGTAGCCAGCAGGAGTCCAGCTTGGATTTAATTTACATTGTAAAGACGCGTGAAAATACCAAACTAAAAGAGTGGTCTCATATTAGTCATGTATGCACACGTTTGTAATGCTTTGCTCCTCTTGCTGATGAAGAGGATGAGGTCATTAAAAATGATGGCGGCGTGAACGGTGAACATGAAAGTACTGCAAAGTTAAGTAAAGAAAGTGAGGTGTTGTGGGGAGTGTTTATCAGAGGACAGGAGAAAGGACAGTGTTCACTGATCCCCCGTCTTCAGGGGCATAGCTCGAAAGTATTTTATATCTTCAGTTTAGTGATGGACGTGCAGCAATAGCAGTTGTGCAGGGTTTACTTGGGCTGTGCTTGAGAGCAAACTTTTTCAAACATTTTTCTGTAAAACACCATTTTTTTTAAAGACATCTTTTTGCATTTTAAGAGATGTGCATGTTTGCGTTTCATTCAAAGACTTATTTATGAATCGGCGTCGTCGCTCTCCAGATGTCTTCTACCACTTAGCCCCTTCTCCCTTCTGCCTCTCAATCTCTTCTGACACCTTTAAGCTTCCTTCCAAACCCCCTCCATCTCCCCTCCCCTGCACCCCATCAGTCTCCATCTGCAGATCAAGCAGCCATGTATCCCCCCACACCCTCCCCACCCCCTGAGCCATACCTCTTTGAGCTGTGCCACAGCAATGCATAAATGCATAAATCTGGTGACACTGTCTCTGTGTGTGTGCATGCGTCTGGGTAGGTGGTTGCATGGAAGGGTGGGTGAGGGGATCTTGACATATAGAGGATGGGCGGGCAACCCCACTGTTAGACCTCTTTCATGTGTCACCAGATCGGAGATGCTCAGTGTTTACACACCAGAACCATACAGACACGGCCCTCACATCCCTCACACTCCAGCTACGTCCCCCCTGAACCCGTCTGAGGAGGCTTGGGGACAAAAGCTGGGAGTCAACCTGGAGGTGGTGGTGCCAGACTGGCTCTTTGATCTGACTGGCTGCCACTGAGCTGATGTGAGATACGAGCAGGGGTCAGGGGTCAAAGAGTGTGTTGGGACGAGTCAGCTGACCCCCCGCTCGCTTGTTGGCTGTCTTTTCCTCAAAACGCACACTCACGACTGCAGAAATGTAAAATTTGCAAGCGCAATGCACCTAAATTTAACAGGAAATGTCAGAAAACAGACCAAGGAAATAGAGAGACATTCTGACCAAATCTGTCCATCCATCCGCATGATCTGAAACAAAATGACTCTGCAAGTAAAAATCAGCATTTAATGTAATCCCTCTAGAACCCAGCATCGATTTAACTCTTTTAAAGGAAAACTATGCAAGTGTTTGCATTGATTTTAATTGCAATTGCCTCTTTTGGCAGGTTTACTTTTCTGTTCGCAACTTAAAGAAGCTAGAATATAAATGCCAAGATGCCATTCAAAGTTGTTAAAAAAAAGGCAAGAGTAGGGGTGCTAAAGTTTTCTGACTTTATTTTCAGCATATTAAGGTATTCAAAACATAAACATGTAAAACTTTAACAAAGAAAAATACTTTGCAAAACAGCAAAATAGAGAAGCGCGATGACATGTATTGTCATTATGTTTTGTAGTCCAGTTTTCTGTTTTGTCGTCGTCTTTGATAAGTTTCCGTGAATCAGAAGTCACATTGATAAAATCCATCATTAATCCAGTGCAAGAGTGCACACTTCTACAAAGGAAACAAAAAAAACCCCAAATGAATGTGATCCCCCTCCTCAACACTCACACAGGAATGATTAGGGAGCGTATTAGAGAACAGGAGTGACTTCTTAAAATAACACGTCTCTCCATCAGTGCAATCTGAGGTGATGACTGACACAATGAGCAATAGAAGAGATAAAAATGAAATTTAAAAAAAAAAATTGAATCTGAAATCAAGACGTAACCAGTATGGCGATAACATGATGATAACTTCTCCACCAGCCGCACTTGTGTTGCATAAAACAGCAGATTTCGCTGTAGCTGCCATAAATTGCAGCGCTCCTCCCTGAGACAGAGAAGAGTAAGAGAAAATGAGACGGAAGGAAAATAGGAGGAAACAACAAAGCTAAAGAAAGCAGTTTATCCCGCTGTGTTAAATTGGGTGTGACTACGAACGGAGCCCTGAAACGGAATGAGAAAATACACTCACACACATGTGTGCAGACACACAAGCACACGCCCACACACAACAGAAACAAATTAACATCTAAAATGCTTTGACTCGTTTCAACCGTTCACTTCAAACCGTCATCAGGCCTCTAATGGGGCCCAAGTTCAAAGCTGCACTAGACTCCTGCTGCTTTGCTGAGATAGAGGAACAACACTTTCGTCTCCTTCTCCCTCCCTATGTTTGTTTATCATTTGCTTTGCTCTCTTTCAACATTTTCCCTTCCTGTCTCCACCTCTTTTTTCTTTTCTTTGCTTCCCTCCATGACTTTTCATCCTTTGTTTCCTGAGAAAACTCCTCACTTTATATTATTCAACTCCTCTTGATCGCTTTTTTTTTGTTTTACCTCTTCTATCTGGTGTCTTTTTCTTATTTCTTTTTAAGTACTGGTTTAGTCGTATGGTAATGCGGCTTTCATCACATGTGTCGTTCACATCTGACGGACAGATCAGTGGACGCTGCCCTGTCACGAGTTCGTCTTTCCCGTCTGGCCCGACCCGGACATTTCGCTGCCTCTGCTCCTTCCCTTTTCCTTTTCCTTTTTCGCTCCACAAATGTTAAAACGCCAGCGATCTCCTCATTAAGAGGTCTTCAAAGCTTCCCATTGATGTAAAAGCATCCATTTGAATTTGTGATCACCCTCTGCTGTAAGACTGCTGTGTTCAGTAAAATTTACCCCCGATATTTTTGATAGCCATGCAGCTCAAAGAGCTAACAACCTGCTTTCTCTTCTCCGAGTCTCCGAGAAGAAAAGAAAAGGGCTTTAACAGACCTTAGGAGGCAGGGTGGTGTATTTTTGTGCAGGCCCTGGGTTTTATTTATATATGCGGACAAAGTAAGTAAGAATATATGGAAATTCTCCCCCACCTCCAATGTACACAAGATGATAAGAGTGAAAAACCCTCTACAGCTGGGTAAGGTTTGTTTGAAGATTAAAGTTCTGTTGCCATCACAGGATGGGCTATTTGCTCAAAAGCCACTTAAATGGTCCAGAAATGAGTTTGTCTACTGGGAGAACATTTTGCCGATTTGACTGGCTTCCGTGGAAGTTACTTTTAATAATCCCCCTCGAAAACTTAAAAGATGTCTGAGGAGGTAAGAAAACACACTTTACACACATGATGAATTTTTTTAAAAAAAAAAGCACCACATTCGACCTGTATGCATATTTAACACACAAAAAAAAATAAAAATCCTTTGCGTGTTAAGATGACGGAGAGCCCGACTCTGTCGCTCCATCACGACGCCAAGAAGGGAAGAAAAAAAAAAAGCACAGGAGGAAGAAGAAATCCGTCAGATCCGCGAGGCACATGAACATCCCTTTACATCTGGATTTCCTCACAGGAAGGACGTGTTTGAAATCTAATACATAAACATTATTCCCCCAGCCTGCCAGCTTTCCCTTCACCTGAGAAAAAGCGTGCACTTCTTCTGAGCCACTTTGGGGAACTTTTCCCCAACACAGTCCTCCTTCACTAGTTTCAATAAGAGGGCTGACTGGGATTTGGTTGCTGCCATGTTTCATCAAACACGCTTGTCTTCAGCCATCTCAGGCCTGTCTGTCTGTCAAACGGCTCCTCGTAAATAGCATTTCCCTCAGATTTCTGCTTCTGTCGACAGCAACGTGGCTATTAGATGAGCTCTGTACATCTTAAAATAAGTCACTGTTGAATATCTGGAACTGAGGACAATTGTGGAAGAGCATCTCTGAAACTGCCGCTGATACACAAAACTACCAGTTGAAGCTAAAGCTTAAGGCTCTGGCATGCAACATTTAAGACTGGGATGAGGGTTTGGCAGAAAAGATGAGTCATTTTTATTCAAAATTGTTGAAACATTTACAGATTTGTAAATTTTGACCTCTTTATATCCATGTGTGCCGTGCTGCTTTGTAACTACAGAAGCCCAAAAGGGACAAACTCAGAGTCAGAATATTGATGTGCACAGTTCGGTCGAGCTACGGTTGTAATCAAAAACTACGAGACTTCTTTGTCCCAACACAATTAATCGACATCAATGATGGACAATCCAATCGTCCAGTGAATCAGCGTAATATCGTGTGATTTACGATACCTGCCGTTAGTGTTGAGCTTTTCTGGTTAACCTGTCTCACCACACACACACACACACACACACACACAGACAAATAAATCTCTTGTTTTTTTTTTTGTTCTTCTTCTGGGTCCAAGGCCACAGAGGAACCGAGGAGCATTCAAAGAGCACGTAGACCGGTTGAACGTCCAGAGGAGTCGCCCACCCTTCAAACACATCTAAATGTTGATGTGAGTAGTTGAGAAATTGGTTTAGTTTGATTTTAGCCAGCCTGAGATGTTCACGTGCATTTTAAATAAATTTTAAAAAAATTCGTGGTTTCAGATACAAATGTATTGATTGCTTTTACAGCTATTTTTTTTTTCTTTCTCTGTTTTTAGCAGTTTGGTAGCAGATGCAGCCTGTTCAGTTAGTTGCAGTTTGTAATGTGAACCACTGTATGTCACTACATCCTACACCTACACACTACCAAAGTAGGCCCCGATTTAATAATAATTCTCCTCTAAATAATCTTCACCAGGTTGGCGCAAACATCACATGTGTATTTATTTGCGTGTGTGTGTGTGTGTGTGTGTGTGTGTGTGTGTGTGTGTTACTGGGGGATGACACCAGGAACACTGACTCCAATGTAATCCCTTCCTGATGGCCTTTTCTTCAGACACAGATGGAGACTAGGGGCTCTTGACCTCTGACCTGCATCACTAAATCACATCAGTCGTTGGCTCTGAGGGCCTGAGGGTCCCATGACACGAGCAGGCAGATGGGCAGTTACCGACACACACACAATTACTCACTGCCCCCCCCCCCCACACACACACACACGCACACACACCACTAAATAATATTCTTTTATGTGTGTCTGATGTATTCTCTGTCATCTGTGTCCTTTTACTCGGCCACATCACACACAGTCTCCAGCTCTCTCCTGTTTTTAAACTCTCTTCTCTTCGTGGCTTCTGAGTTTCTGCTGAATAAAAGGCAGACAAAGGGAAGGGGGAAGAGAAATATAAGAAGGCAAAAAGACAGAAAGACTGAGAAAGTGAGAAAGATGTTATATTATAACAGATGAGAACACAGACATCTCCATGAATGAAAGAAACAAAAAAAAATGCCCAAAGAAAAGTAAAAGTCGTCATTCATGTCTTATGACCCACTAGAAGTGTGCGGTGTGGCGAGTTTTGTCATAGGGTATCAGACAAGAACTATGAAGTTTGACTGTTTCTTTTCCCTTTTCATTCACCAGCTTGTCCAAACAAAATAAAAGTTATTTTCACAGATTAAACAGGACTTTGGACTCCCAAATACTGATTTCTTCAGGTTTCTATAGATTTTCTATAGATAAAAATCCCTGTTGCATTTCCGCAAGCGACCACTGGGGGCTGGCACCAAAAGCGAGTCATTTTCTGCTGACCCATTGATCCTCCGGTTAAGTGACTTTAGCCTCTGATGATCTCAGTACCCCTTCAAGTTGACAAACTGGATCACTAACTCACCAGATACAAAACAAGTGCTGCCAGACGTGAAAAGAGAGCTAGCAGAGGCCTGCTGGGACCGTCACCGACCTTAACACAAGAGTGGCATTACCGGTCCACATGTCGGCTGAATGTAAATTTGTTCATTACAACTGGATAACATGAGACTTGAGACCTTTTTTCACATACTATCTCGCATAGGCGAGAAGCAGGTTTTTGAAACTCGCTTCTGTACAACTCGTTCACACTGGCGGCAGCTGAGCCGAGCTGAAATGTGGGCTGACTTTCCTCACACCGAGGTGCTGCTTGCCCACACTGCTCTTCCATGGAGGTCCGCCTCACTTTGTTGTGTTCTCAGCAGGCACCTGCATTCCTTGCATAGCTGCCTCAAAAGTTTCGAGAGCAGCTCACTATATCTCTGTCTGCTTTTCTCCATCAGTCTCTCTCCTCTCAGACCGCTCTTGCCTCGTTCCCCAGAGATGAAAAGGAACATGAATTTGGACGGTGAAGGGAGAGGAAAAAAGGGGCCTTACCACAGGAGGATGAAAGAGGAAGGAGATCAGAACGGAGGAGAAACCAGCAGGGGTGCGATGAAACTTGTTTGCGATACTTTGGATTTTCATGGCCGTTTTGCAGTGCCAGTATCCACTTTTTACTTGCTGACACTCAGTTTATAGAAAAAGGGTTGTGCAAGTGAAATGGTGACCTGTCCGAGGATACACCAGGGTGTTTTTGTACTTGATAACAACTGGAAAAGGCTGCAGTTGAGCCAGAACAGGGCGAAGTGGTATGAAATAATAGATGTATCATTTCGCTATGTCCTAACATAAATGGAAAACATTAGGTTATGGAAATTTAATTGGCGCGTACTGGTCGGATCAAGCTGGGATAAGCGCCACTAGACCCCTGTGACCTTGTATAGGAAGAAGCGGGAATAGATAATGGATGGAAAATGTGAAAAGAATAGAACATAAATAGAAATTATACAAAACAGTAGACTATTGCAACATTTCAAACACATAATAGCCCTGAGATATGATCTAGTTCTTTGAAATGGTAAAAAGGATTATTACTAATAAGCAGGCTGCGTTTATGTGACGCTTTTTTTAGTCTTGATGACCATTCAGAGCACTTTAGAGTATAATCAAACAGCCCACAGAGCTTTGTATTCTGCACATGCAGCACAGTTTCTTTCATATACATACACACCAGTGAGCCAGTCATGGAAACATGAGGTTCGATATCCAGCTCAAAGACACTTCAGCGGGACTGGACAACTCATTTAGCTGCTATGGGACTGCCATACCACTGTATATAATATGCAACGTGGCTGCAAGTTTTGTTATTTTGTTTATGATTTTACTTGAGTAATTATTTCTTGGTCATTTTTCATTTAAGACCAGTAGGAGGAGAGTCGTGATGTAAAACATCCCTCGCCACTGGCACACAGCTGTGGAAGGGAGTTGTTGTGAAAGCCCGTCATTTTGAAAACAAACCCATAACAAACTTCTAAAACTCATGTTCCATGGTTACAAAACACCCACACGCCTGTTTACCACTTCATTCTGGTTGAATCAGCGTGTGTGTTCATGGGTGAAACAGATATGGATTTTGCTCGTGGAACCTCGACATTCTGATTTCCGCGTCACTCTTTGCGCTGCCTTTCGTCTTTCGCTGGAAAGGCTTCCTGTGGCTCCGTTCTCACCTGACTGCCAACCTGCCCCCCTCCCCCTCGACCCCCAATAACTTGCGTGCTATCCATTTTACTCCCTCGTCCTCATTAAACCACAGCCCTCTTTCTGTGTCTTTGTTTTCCAGCTCCTTCCGTGCCCTGAGACATGCTTCGGGGCAGTAAAGTGGTGTGGTTAAATGCCCCGTGCCCTCTGTGACGTCCGCTGCTGTTGTTCACTGTTACAGAGCCTGAGGTTTGGCTTTGAAGCCAAAGGCTGCTCTTGAAGATGCCTCTGATGGCTTTTGCCCACTCTTTCATTCGCCCACTTTCATCGCTCTATGCAACAACAGACATCAAGGGAGATTCCTAACAAGCATGTCATTTACCCAGTGATGTCATTGCCATGAGGACGTTGTGTTATGTCTGAGGCACTGCGGCAGCAGGATTTAGCCGTGGTCAAATGTGCTTTAGAGGAGTTATATCATATCATACACTGCCCTTTTTCCCCCATTTGAATAGCGTTGTGGATAAAGCCATCTCTACTCTTAACATAACAAAGCTATGACACTCAGCATAATACCCCTGTTCTGCCTGATGAGGTCATTTCTAACCCAACGGATCAAAGCAAACCAGCATGTGCAGCTCTGACTGGAGCACTTTTAAGTAACTCTCAAAGGCATTGTGGTATAGGCATGGTTGCTGCCCGTGATCTAGGTCCAGATCGGTCCAGATCCAAGACGTTGATAGAGCGCAGTTTGTATCAGCAGCGTGCCCGCCCTGAATAAAGCCTCCATTGTTGACTGCAGGTGTGTGCTTGTGCGTATCAGTGGTACTTGGCAGAGGGGAAGGGAGCAAAGAGACGAGGGTAAGCGAACGCCTCCAATCAGAGCACACAGGTGAGGGGTCAGCAGGGCTGCTACGCCTCGTTAAAAAAAGTATTCAGGGAATAAGTGGAGATGAAGAAAAAAAATAGTGGAAAAACACATGCACAATGCAGAAATGCAAAAAGATTAGACCAATTTTACAAGAATGAAAGAAAAAGGTTATACAAGTGCACAAAAGGTTCAGCTAAGCTTGTTAAGATCAGAGGTCTGCTGTAAAATAATGATGTGAAAGAATGTTTACGTTGTTACTGAATCACAACATATTGTTTTTTTCCTTCCATGAATAGTGCGGTTCTTCCTGCACTTGAGAAGCATTATTTCAGGAAAGCAATAAAATAAAAAAAAAAAGCCAGTGGGGAGGCCATGGGTCAGGTAGAAGAACGCGTTTGCCCATTAATTGCACAGTTCAGAGTTCATGTCTCTGCACCTGCACATGCAGACATGTCCTCCGTTACCACCAGATTCTGTGCAAGTTCAGGGGCATTAACAGCTTTTCTTAAAGCCACTATGTAGATTTACTAAACCTGAAAATGCGGTAGAGGAATTCACAGATAATGCATCTCAACTACAAGAACCTTTTCCAGGCACTAAGGCCTTTACCACTTCCACCACAGGGACCAACGGTTCTAGAGAAGACATTTCACCTCCGAAAACAGTCCAAGTAGGGAAGTGTTGAGGCTACCAGGAATGCTTGGAGGTGGAAGCTGCAGCACTAAACACTTTGTGGTCGACTGCTGTGTCACCACTGCAGGTTAGAGAAAAAAAAAATGCACACTTTAACTTAAAGCAGCACAATGGATTTTTTTCTTTTCATGTTGAAGTGTCATTTTCAATTCTTTTTTAGGAATCGCTGTTGACGTCGGACATGTGGTCATCTGTCTCTATTATTGGCAGAAACCACCCACAGTAACGTTCTGTCGCAGTCATCTCTTGCAACAACAGGATATCACTTTATAGCACCATGCAACACAATCTACCCTGAAACTTAGACTCCAGTGAAAATGGAAAAGACCCAGGGCTGAAATTATGTTTCACTTCCTTGAAAAAAGACGCAGATTATAGGCACTGTTGATGGAAACGCACATTGTTTTGCTCTTCTGGAGTAAAGTCCTGATTTTATCTTCTATATTTCTTTGTTGTGGTTTAACTTATTCAGATATACCAAGTGCAGTTTTGTTTTACCAGCCCACCACTGCTCCACATCAACTTAAAAACCACCCACTCCCTTCTTCTAATGCTTGTCGTGGATTACGGTATACAGTCCTGCAATTATTCAGAATACCAAGACAGTCTCGTTAAAATTAGACTTTCTTAAAGTGTCTCATCTGCTGACTAACCAGTTAAAATGCAATGTGAAATAAAGCATTTATCAATGGGACTTGACACCAGTCCAAAGAAGATGATGTGAAACTGAGATACAGGGTCAATAGGGGGAGTTGTTGCAAGGAAGCTCAAGTTGATACGACTTCTATGTCATTTTCCTGTTTTGCTTGTTTGCTGTCAGCACAGGGTGATGAGGCTATTCTGCATCCATAGTTTGCTATGATTGAGGAGATGTCATCACATAGTCCAGACATACACTTTTTGATGTCGAAGCCAAGATTAAGCTGATGCAAGTCTTACAGCGTGAGATGTAATCATCTTATACAACTGTAGAAATCATCCAGTGTATAAGAGCCTTTAGATGCACATTCCCAAACATTTTCAGGCTCTTTGCATTCTTTCAGTAGTTAGATTTTAGCCAAGTAAAACTGCAACAATCCCTCGGCAGATCCTTTTATTTTATTTTTTTTAAGATTACACAAATCAGTTTGATTACATGAAAAAGTGATTTGAAATCTTTTATCCACTATAATCATTTGCATTTTCAATAAACTGATTCTGACATGCTTAAAATAATTCAATTTACACTATCTGCTAAAGAAAGAAAGAAAGAAAGAAAGAAAGAAAGAAAGAAAGAAAGAAAGAAAGAAAGAAAGAAAGAAAGAAAGAAAGAAAGAAAGAAAGAAAGAAAGAAAGAAAGAAAGAAAGAAAGAAAGAAAGAAAGAAAGAAAGAAAGGCAGGAAACACTTCTGGGATCTCAGCATGCACCACCAAATCCAAAACATGAAAGAAGGCTGCAGGGAACAAGATCATTAAACAAAAAAAGGGTATGTGTACAATCCTGCAGAGAAAAACGAGGACTAAATATCTCTGTGTAAGTTACACCAAAACGTGTTGAAAGGTGTGCTGCTGAAACTTAGTATGGGGCTGGCTCATGAAAGGTGCGGGTGGAGGAAGACGAGGGGGACTCCTTTGAGAGTAAGAGAGGTGACAGTTATCCTATCTGGTCAAACGGGTCTGACTCAGATAAACAGACATGATATGGTGCACGCAGGTCCTTATAGTGTCTGGTGACAGTAAAACCGTCTCTCGTGCATGTTTTCCTGGTCAACGAACAGCCCGGCTGGCTGCGTCCTGGTTTTCTTGCCTGATTGAATCATCCTGAGATTGCTCTGATCATTCTCATCATTCGCATATCAATTTGACCTCCATTCTAGTCTAAAACTGCAATATTTCCGCAAAGGTTTAAGAATCTGTAGATTTCTTAAATGGTGGAAGTAGTGCCAAGCCCCAGCCTGAGCCAGGCCCTGGAGCCAGTGTATTCTCACGTTTCAGCCAGCAGGAACGGGCAAAGGTGAGACAACAGGTAGACGCACCACAAAGAATTGTGTGTGTAAGTGCAGGTTAGTGTATGTGTGTGTTTCAGTCAGTAATCTCACCCTGCCAGATAGCTCCAGGGAAAAGGACACTTTCTGTTGTTATTTCCCCTTCTCTGCATTCCTGCCTCCCTTGACATGTTGCACCAGAAAAGGTGAAGGAGGCAAGGAAAGGAGGAAGAGACGGAACAGACTGCTTCATGCTAAACTGACTGCCTTGGTGCTCGCTCCCAGTAACTAATCACATTCATCCCAGCAGGTACCTGTTTTCATAAAGGCTAGGGAGGGGAAAAAAAGTGCACACACACACACACACACATATATATATATATATATATATATATATATATATATATATATATATATATATATATATATATATATATGGCCTGCACTGTCTCCTCCAAGCCACCTTTGAACTACCCTGCTCGGCTGTCAGGACTCAAACGAGACTGCCCTCTCTGAAGTGAGAGCAGCACTATTTCTGAGTACAGTGCATGTCAACGAGGCCGCACAGCAGCTTTGTGCCAAATGTTCAGGGTTGGGGAAGCTAAGAATATAAAAATAAAAGCAAAGTGTGACAGCAAGAAAAGAGTGCACGCTCAGGTGTAGCTTGGAGTCGAGCCTGCTGTGTGTGTGCAACAGAGTCAGAAGGTTTTTACACAGAGAGACTCAGCTTGGGAGAGAAGCTTAACATCAGCCCACCTGCAATGAATTCAAATATAATTCACTTCAGGTGCAAAGATACACTAAATAAAACTGTAAAAAGTCAAACAACATCCAATCCAGGACTGTAGATGGCACGTACAATCGTGTTTTGAAGAAAATGTGATACCACCTTCATTTGTAAATCATTTAAATTCTGTGTTTAAGTGAAGATAGTGCAAAGACAGCACACGCAATAGCTATATAAAAAAAAAAATCTGCTCAGATGCCAGCAGCACATTAAAAAAAAGAAAAAGAAAGAAAAGTTCGGGGAAAGAAAAAAAGAAGTGATGCAACTCCTTGGTAAACATGTCCTTATCCCAAGTTTCCAAACACTGTAAGTGTCTTTTAATTCTTGCTTTACAATGCACCAAATCTTGTTGGCATGGTTGATGACAGGTCTGGACTGAGACCTGGACCCCTGCTCTACAGAGCTGTGCGGTTGTACTACATGAAGGATAAGACCCTCCCTGACAAAACCGGATGGCAACATGATGTCTATGTGAAACCATGAACGCATATGAACGCATATGCATGCATGTGGTTTAACATTTACTCTGGCTGATTCACAGATGCACAACTTTCTTATGCCAAGAGCATTCAAGTATATAGGATGAAGGATGCTACTATTCCTTAAGATTAAAAATTCAAGTTGAATACTATTTTCACTTCTGACAATATGAACAAGCTTTAGGTGGAATCCCTTTAAAACTGTTCAGTACAGCATTAACCTTGCCAAAGGGTGAAGGGTTTTTACAGAAAATAATTTCAAATGGGGAAAAGAATCCCACACAAGTTAAGCTGAAACTACTGATAATGAAGATGGTTAGACTGAGTCTTTAGCAGCTACCTTGTGTGATCCAGTTTTCTTAGGTTGGACCAGGTTTCCTGACAATAGAACTAAGTGTTGGCTTATTCAGGAGGTAATAAATCTGGAATAAAGCAATTTATCTAAAAGAATAACAATCGTTTGCAAAGATGCAACTCTCCTCTACTGTGAATTGAGGCCTGATAGTGAATGTGAGACATTTATGGATGGAGAAACGTGCTGGTGCGGTTGTAGCTCACTCACACACACAAACACACACATCGAATCATCACAGCTTTTGCCCATCCTTCCGTTTAGGGATTAGGCAAGCTTTGTTAACATGATGTCAGGCGAACTTCAAAATAACCCCCATCTCAATCTTCTCTCAAGCAACCCCCACACACACACACACACACACACACACACACACACACACACACACACACACACACACACACATCCACTGTGTTTTTTTGTTTTTTTTTTTTATAAAGGGATCATTGCTTTGCTGTCGGGGGAAAAAAGTGATCAGAAGCTCATCAGGATGTGGCGAAGACTCCTCTCCCACACCCACACATCTGAATCTCATCACTCACAACATCAACGTTCATGTCACGATAATTAAGTCACACCCATCAGACGCCTCGGACGATCTGATGCGTATATGAAGTCACTCAAGACGTAGGAGGAAGTCGTGTGTGTACGTATTAGTTACCCAGTAGGTTGTTGTGTGTGCTGTAGACGTTTGTGTGCGTGTGTGGTGTTGGCTAATTAAAGCAGGGCGTGCTGAAGGGGGTCAGCAGACCTGTGTGAAGCGTCCCCCTACATGATTGATTGCGACTGTCACGGCTCTCAGTTGGGTGTCTCCCTGAATCGGGACCCATACAAAGGATTACACAGATCCATGGTAACCTTGGCTGGCTTTGTGCGCTTGGGTCCTGCATCAAAGACCCAACAGGAGACATTAGCATCTTTAATGAGCGGGCCGGGCCTGGCGGTGGTACAGCGAGTCCGATCACTTTCAGGAGCGCAACACCGAGGGGCAGAGGGGGCCGCCGACAGACAAAAACAAGACATCGCATGCATGTCTGCAGCCACATTCATGGACGCGGACACAAAACAATATTCACCGCATCTCTGACACAACACAACACAAAAGAATAAAACAAACCATCCTCCAATGCAGAAATGATGAACAAAACAGTGAAAACTTTGAGAAAGCCTAATATTACGGGACTAGAGAATCACACCAGTGATCCTCCAACCTTCTACCTCTGTTTATCCTCAACGAGTCCATATAGAGCTAAGACATTCAGGAGTTGCAAATCTCTTGAGGGACATTTGAATTTTACAAATGGATGAGTGCAGAACTTACAAATCCTCAAAGCTGGCAAGTTCTTCTGACACGGTTATTTGAACTAAGATACGAGGAATCAAATGTGTCCTCACTTCACATGCTCAACATCTTTCTTGGTTTGACTACATAATCTAATCTGCACATAACGAAAAAAGGTCATCACAAACCAGACGCACACAGAAGCTGTGTTTAAGTTATGTAGAAAGGGAAAACACGATAAATGAAACTGTCAAAACAAGCAAGAGTGCAGCAAGACAAAGCAATAAACCACAAATGACAGTGTCATGCATACAAGTACCAAGTTAATGTGGTAAATAGGCACAATTCAAGTACAGTGTTGCTTTAAATGCTCGTGTTTCTGTGCACCAGACAGGAAAGCAGTGGAAAATGTGACTTGTGGATTCCGCTTTACGATGGAAGTAGTGCACAGTAGTGAACTGCAGCAGAGCTCACTGACTCGTCACTTGAGGTCAGCTGCTGCACCAGCGACATTAATGCCTCTAGCGTTTAAGTAAAAGCTGCATCTTAGGTGTGCATTTATTTGAGGATGTACATGATCAACGTGTTAAATGACCAACGGAAACGCTTGGCATTCATGTGTGCATTATGAGCCATATGCTGTGCAATTGGCCTGTCACAACAACAAAACACAACACAAATATTCCTCGTTTCGGACTAGACTGAAGGTTTTTACTTCTACAACACTTTCTGCAGTTTCTCTAGGAGGTACAGAGCAGGAGAACTAGATCCATCTATCCATGGTCTATACCTGCTCCTTCCTGTTCAGGGTCACAGGGGTGTGCTGAAGCCTATCCAGGTGTTCCGCAGGTGTCAGACATGGGTACACCCTGTTTCCTGGACAGGTTGCTGTTGCAACTGTATGTGTTCATTAGTTCATGAAGCCAGTCCCAGGACCTCCAGCAAACTATTAATAAATGAATACCTCCGATCTTAAAGCAGCAAAAGGGGCAAACACATGTCATTTGCACCATCTCACGAGTACATTAAATCTTCATCGCAGGAAAAAAAGTGTTTTATTGGCAGCTGTTGTTTCAACATGATGCCAAGACTAGCTCGAGGACAAAACAGAGGAGGACGGGAGAAGAAAGGAAAAGAAGTGAAACATCATTGGACACTGGCAGCAGCTACAAGGAAACAGGAAGCTAAATATGAATAGGATGACTTGTGGATCAAGCTCTCTTTGGTGCACTATCGCTGCAGATTTCGTGCGCGCGCCCGACTGCTTGGAACAAACCCAAAACAGTTGATTCAATGTCTGAGATGCAAATTCACCACAACAGAGGAGATGCCAGTTAATCTCTGCCGGTGAACGGCCTGGCAAGACACTTCCAAGGCTTAATATCCCCTTAGAAGTCTATTATCTCTGCATGGCAACATGCATCTCAACAAAACACACAACAGCGAGCACAGAGCCCACATCTGAACCTTTTAAATAAGAAAAACACTATCAACAGCTCAGTCCAGTGAAACAAGAAGCCTTTTATTTTATGCGTCCGTGTGTTTTTCTTCTTGGTTTTTCTTTGTCTGCATCTTTCACACACGTCAATACCTCCCCCAGTTTTTCCTTTGAGAAAGACGTTTAGATATGGACTTGTTTGATGCGTCTCATCAAAGCGGAGATTGGGCTTGGAGAGGCACGTCCCCCAGCGTTCTTTTTCGTCTCCCGCTGTCGACCAAATGGACACGCAGTCAGGAGCCTGGAGGTGACCACTGGAAACTTTTTGTTTTTGGATCGACTGATGGGGTCCCTTCAAAACCAGAGTCCAGCATGTGGACGCAGCGGGACGCGCATACAGGGCAAGAATCATTTGCAGGCATCAGGCAGGTGTAAAGGACACAAGGGTGCGCCCGGTCTGGGAGGACCATATGTGGAAGTCTTATCGAAACATTCGCACTGGACTGCTTTCTCTCCAGAGAAGACATACAGTTGAAATGAGCACAGAAGTGTGAAACCAGCTCTCAGCAGTATCCTGCTTATTGGACTTTAAAGAGCTGCAAAAGAGACTGCTCAGCCTTTCTAGGCCAGACAGCTCCAACAGATAAGAGTAGATGTACCAAAAGAAACATCGCAGACAGAAAGCAAGAGCAAAATAAGCTGGCAAGCCTCTGCAAGGTCATAACACAAGAATCCTTATTGGTGATTATCTGCAGTGTTGTGAGTAGTACAGCTCTCTGGAGAGAGTGAAATGTTTAGTCTGGACCAAAGTTGTGGACCAAGTTCAATACTTTTATTTCATTTCTTGTATATGACTCAAAATATTTCTTTGCTTTTCACACAAGCCATAATAGATCAACTAAATTAAAGTAAATAAAAAAGGGAGATAATGCACACTTAATTTATTGAAGAAAATTATCATATATAATTTATCTGTGATTATCAAATTGTACTTCAACGATGCAGTTTATGTCACAAGGTGTAATTAGAGTCAGGAGATGCCATTCAGGTGAGAGCAGGTGTCCATAAGTCTTATCACATGTGTGTGGAAATATTTCATGGAACGAAAAGCAGTTCGATGATGTTTATTGGATAAAAGCTTACAAAGTCATCCCTAAAGAATTCAGACACAGATTGTGTACAAATGGCAGAAAATCAAGAATGTTGTTTAGACCACTGCTGCAGGAAAAATGAAATGAAACAACCAAAGGTCTCTGTCATACTAACGGCTGTTAATATTCAGGACAACACAGCAATGGCAGAGCTGGAAAGTAAAAGCCACCACTTCCCCCAAAAAAAGGTTCCTACCTCCGACGTCTAGTAATAAATTTACATTTATTTATTAACGTCTTCCAGTTCGGTTTTTTGTGCTCACCACAGCACTGAGACTGCCCTTTTGAAGATTTTTTAATAACACCCACATAAACAAAGACTGTGGATAAACCACAGTGCTTGTATTATCGGACCTCAGCACAGCTTTTGACACCGTTGACCATGGTGTATTACTTGAGGGACTGGAGAACTGGGTCGGACTTTCTGGTACAGTAATTGGTTTAAGTTTTACTTAAAGAACAGGGACTACCTTTGTATTAATAGGTAACTTTACATCAGAATCAACAAAAATGTGGCGTTCCCCAAGGTTCCATCCTAGGACCTCTCCTATTTAACATCTACATGCCTCTGCTTGCTCAGATAATAATAAAACAACAAGATGAGTTACTATAACTACGCTGACGACACACAACTTTACATTACAATGTCACCTTTTTATGGACAATGTGTACATACAAGTGTTGAGTAGATGCATAGAACAAATTATTGAGTGGATGTGCCATCATTTTCTTCAGCTGAACAAAAACAAAACTGAATTAATTGTCTTTAGACCAAAAGAAGAGTGTTAAGAGTGAGCACACAGCTGCAATTATTACAGCTACAATCCACTGATAAGGTTTGAAAACTGGGTGTATTCATGGACTCAGACCTGAACCTTCAGAGACACACTGAAACAATTACAAAGTTGGCCGTGTATCACCTGAAGAACATCTCCAGGATCAAAAGGACTAATGTCTCAGCAGGACCTTGAAAAACTCATCTATGCGTTCATCTTCAGTCAACTTGATTACTGCAACAGTGTCTTTACAGGTCTGAAAAGTAAATCAACAGCTAGAGATGATCCAGAATGTTGCTGCCCAAGTTCTCACTAGAACTAAGAAAGTGGACTACATCACTCCAGTTCTGAGGTCCTTACACTGGCTCTCTGTACCTCAGAGAATAGAGTAATATAAACCATATTGCCAAACGTATTCGCTCACCCATCCAAATAATCGGAATCATGTGTTCCAATCACTTCCATGGCCACAGGTGTATAAAATCAAGCACCTAGACATGCAGACTATTTGTGAAAGAATGAGTCGCTCTCAGGAGCTTCAGTGAATTCCAGCATGGAACTGTGATAGGATGCCACATGTTCAACAAATCCAGTTGTGAAATTTCCTCGCTCCTAAATGTTCCACTGTATGCTGTATTAAAAGAACATTGAAGTGTTTTGGAACGACAGCAACTCAGCCACAAAGTGGTAGACCACGTAAAATGACAGAGCGAGGTCAGTGGTCACTATGTCAGTCAGTCACTATGTGCCTCAGCATCCTGAGGCGCATAGTGTGAAGCGGTCACCAACTTTCTGCAGAGTCAATCACTACAGACCCCCAAACTTCATGTGGCCTTCAGATCAGCTGCACAGAGAGCTTCATGAATGGGTTTCAATGGCCGAGCAGCTGCATCCAAGCCAGACATCACTTGAGTCTTGATTTGGCAGTTGCCAGGACAACAATACTTGTCTGACTGTATTGTGCCAGGTGTAAAGTTTGGTGGAGGGGGGATTATGGTGTGGGGTTGTTTTTCAGGGGCAGCACTGTGGCTTAGTGGTTAGCACTGTTGCCTCACAGCAAGAAGATTCCCGGTTCAATTCCCGGTGGGTCTTTCTGTGTGGAGTTTGCATGTTCTCCCCGTGCTTGTGTGGGTTCCCTCCGGGTACTCCAGCTTCCTCCCACAGTCCAAAAACATGCAGGGTAGGTTAATTCTAATTCTCATCCTAAATTCTCCCTAGGTGTGAATGTGAGTGTGATTGGTTGTTTGTCTTCTAGGTGGCCCTGGATAGACTGGCGACCTGTCCAGGGTGTACACCTGCCTTTCGCCTACTATGCGTCGGGATAGGATAAACGGATAAAGCGGGTATAGATAATGGATGGATGGGTTGTTTTTCAGGAGCTGGACTTGACCCCTTAGTTCCAGTGAAAGGAACTCTGAATGCTTCAGCATACCAAGACATTTTGGATAATTCCATGCTCCCAACTTTGTGGGAACAGCTTGGAGCTGGTCCCTTCCTCTTCCAACATGACTGTACACCAGTGCACAAAGCAGGTCTATAAAGACCTGGATGACAGAGTCTGGTTTGGATGAACTTGACTGGCCTGCACAGAGTCCTGACCTCAACCCGATAGAACACCTTTGGGATGAATTAGAGCGGAGACTATGGACCTCAATGGAATAGGAATGGGATGTCACATAAGTTCATATGGGAGTCAAGGCAGGTGACAGAATACTTGTATCCATATAGTGTACCTCTGTTTAGTTATAAATCACTGAATGGTACATCAGAGACTTCTTGTTGCCATATCAACCATCCAGACCTCTCAGGTCTTCTGGTTCAGGTCTGCTCAACATCCCCAGAATCAGAACCAAACATTACACCAAACGGTGTAATGCATTTTTGTCAGTAGAAAACCAGACGTTCCACTGATTACCTTTGGGGGAAATGTTCCTCTTGATTCAGGGCTAGGGCAGTAGTGAAGGCGAGAGACTTGGACATAGTTTTATATGTGCACTTCCATATCAAGCAGGACTCGCCAACCTGCTCCTGATCCAAACTCCTCGCAGTCCTGCAGCTCTGGAAGCAGTGTGGCATCAATATGGGGTTAGCATCAAGAATCCTTATTCATCAACAGCTGACATAATCACATGAACTAGGGATTACTAACAACAATGACTGTAAGTACTGCAGTGCAGAAACAGATTATTAAATGTTACTTGGGACTTGTTGTGAAAGCAGTGCCAACATCTCTGGGCTCGGAGGCATCTTAGATGCACCATTACACAGTACACATCATTGAGATTTTAGAGCGACATTTTCTGCCTTTAAGACCACATTTTTCCAGGGACATCCATGCATTTTTGCACAAGACAAGGCAAAAAGTATTAATATTCTGTACACATTACAAAGGTATGGCTGAGGTGGAAGATCTGTATGGGAAATGAAAACTGCAACAACGACATCCCTGGACTGTTGCACTGCTTAAGGCGTGTTTACAGGAAGAATAAAGTAAGGATGTTTTTATTGGCCCCAGGGGGGCAGTTTGTTTCACAGCCAGTAGTAAAAACAAACAGCAAATAAAAAAACAGGATTAGAAGCAGAAGACAATAATTATTAAGAAACTTACTGAGCTGTTCAGATGGCCAGTAGCTGCACAGACATATACGTTCTTGAATCCAAGGATCTTGGAGGAAAGCAAGACAAACTCTTTAAAAAGTAAATATTTCAGATCAGCCAGGACAGCGCGGGCTTTCTTCCAGGCCCTGACGTCACACAGGTCATTCAGGATGTTGAAGGTTATACGCGTGGCTTTGCATCGGACATTAACAAGACCGTGAGGACAATTTAAGTTCAAAGTGGTGACTAACCTAGAGAAGCGGATACATGAAAACACAAGCAATGACTTAATTAAAGAAAACTATGTCATAAAAGTGTCATCCTTGTTAAAACTGCTATATGTAAGAATTATACTTCGAAATATTTCAAATCAATTATTTAAACTGCCTTAAAAAAAACAAACAAAAAAACCGTTTTAATGCCACGTTGAAAGCAGATCTCCTGAGTTGGTGAAAGAGCCACAGACCACCTTTGTACATTAGAATGAAGACGATAATTAAACCTGGCTGGATGGACCATTTACGCCGAGCGCGCGCGGTGATCCGTTGCAAATTAGTAAGTAGTTGGTGGTTGCCCGTCGATCGTTCAGCTGTTACGTGTGAACAACGCAAAGATGCTCGCTGACACACACAACCAGGCCACCTCTGACTGCTGATGGTCATCTCAGCGTACCAAATTATACAGCTGCAGAACCGGCGCCTGCAGTGTGAGAGACAGACATTTGATTAGACTGACCTTTTAAGGTCATCCTACAAACATAACTGAGATACAAGTCATACTTTTGTCCTGATTTGGGCTTAATCTGAGTCCATAAAGTCATAATATAAAGCAAAAACAGTTCAGTGCATGACAGGATCCAACAAGCATGGCAGAGGGTTAGGTTGAGGCTGCTGTTTCACTTAACAATTAAACACATACTGTAGTTGGACAGCTCAGTTTGTCACAAAATATCATAACATAAGCTAAATAACTTTCTCTGTTGGGAAAAACGATGGTCATGGAACTGCAGTACTCCAACCGCAGGCTCTGGCTCTGCAGCTACTCTGCCAAGTATCTGCAGCCGTCGGGGGAAATCCTCATTTAGGCTACAGCCACTTGATCCATCAGTAAGCCCCGCCCCTCCAGCGCACACGAGCCAATGGCTGTTGAGTATCAGTTGCACAGGGACTGCAACTCAAACACCCGTAGCTTTCAGCTCCATAGAAAAACATTCACAGATCCTGAATCTTTCCCATTTTATGACGTTGAAGCGAAAAAATGGTATTGATGCGCCTATGGTTCTAGTAATGCTGTTCTCGGTTAACCCAAATGGATGGGCAATTAGTTTATTTTATTCCATTTCCTCAACCAAAACATCACAGAGCCAAGCGTCTGCTTCAAATCAACCTGCGTCACAGGACACAGTCATCTTAACATCTAGAAGATCGACACCGATGTCTGCAGTTGTTTTGGGCTGCAATACTTTTAACTCTAACGTTACCATTACAAAAAGTTATAAACTGATCTCCTGCTCTCTGTAGCCCAGAAAACCTGCTACCCATGTGTGCTTATCCCTTCCTTTATCTTTACTTGAGTCTTTTTGCTGCTCTATCTTGTTTATGTTGCGAACAAATCTTTGCACAAACAGCCGACATGTGTTTTTGCATGTGGTTATGTGTCATTTCCTGCAAGTGTCTTCGTGAAGAAGGTGGTGTTGATAATGTTGTTTAGCCTTCGTATGAGATACGGAGAATTAAAACATTAGATAGAAAGGATTCCTGCTCACATGCCCATGCATGCAAACCCTTTATCATTTGAAGGCATCTCGCATGCTTACGTATGGTTATTCTTAATCACTTGAAGTGAGGAAGAGGAGACAACCAGGAGTGGTTACGTGAGTACAAGGCCAGGTCCACGATGTTTGGGGAGCGAAAAAAGAAGAAGAAGACTGGGACCAATCAAGGCTCCAACGAAGGGAGGGCCAAGTCTAAACCGGGGCTCCTCTCCATCAGTTTAGCCAATTATTTTGTAATCATATATCTACATATTTGCATTTTTGTCAGTAGAAAACCTCATTTGCACATTTCCAAAATGATCTTTACTGGGAGGTTGTCAGCCGAACAGCCTTGTACAAGCTGTTGCAAGCTGTTGTACTCCATCTCCAATGAGACTAACTCAGAGAAGTTGTCTGTCTTTATTTCTAAGAGTCTTCTTTCTGTGACCAGTCGGGAGTTGCTGTCAGATTGTGTAGTGCGGGACCTTAGTCGGGAGACCTTACTACTACGGGACTTATAGTGTGCCTCTAAAAAGGTGAAAAATGCAAAATGGGACAAAATAGAAGCTCAGATGAGGTTGATGATGTCAGAGCCTTTCATGCTCCGACAGTCACCCAACAAATGAACAAAGACACTGTACGTCGAACATCAGATGAACCACCTTCCTCTGGAAGGAAAAAGTTCAGCTGAGTGACGTGTTCGGACCAGTTGTCCGTATTGTCACTTCAAAGCAGAATCCCTTCTTTCAACACCAGGACGCCACGCGCCTTTGCCCACTGCGATGCTGTTAATGTGGCTGCTGTGCTGGTTTGAAACGGCGGCAGTGATAGTGCGGCGGGCAGCGCGGCGGCAATTTAGCTAGATGAGCTAAAGTGCTGAAATGACTGCAGAGTCCACAGCTGCAGTTCAAAGCCTATCAGTGTTTGAATCTTAACAAGAGGGAAAAAAGACCCCTGTGCATAGGGAGAGAGGGCAGAGCCTGGCTTAGATCTTCAACCTCTGTACGCACACATGCACAAATTCACAGCTTAGGCAAACGCATACACTGACATCAAAACACAAACATTAAAGGGCACGCAGACAATCGCATCAAGAAACACAGCAAGGGCCTCTAGAGTGCTGACACACAAACATACAAAAAGCAAACAGGCTCATATGCACACATCAAGAAAGCACCACACACATGCACACTAACACACACACACACACACGAACACACACACACACACACACACACACACACACACACACACACACACACACACACACACACACACACACACACACACACACAGCATGAGTCCTGTGTCCCCGGCTGGCCAGCTGTGGGAGGTCACACAGACATGACAGTTCTGCTATCAGGCCAGCATTAAGGCCTGCCGCTTTAAACACAGCCTTTTGAAGTCACACCAAAGTCAGACACTAGGATCTCTCATCTCCCATCTCCCTTTTAACACTGCAGTGCCGACATTTCATTCTGCCCTCCTTTTCATGCTCCCAGCTTTGAATTCTGCCTTTTAAAAGACTAATTTTAACTTCTTCAAGGCTAGAGAAAAACAGGCAAAGGCGTGTCGTTAAGATTCTTCTGCCTGACATGCTTCTTTTTCAGCCAAGTAACAAGCGATCAAAGGTAATCAAGGTCCACTGAAGAAACGCCTTGTTTTTGATTTTTGGTGTCGGCGGGCAGATAAACAACTTTGTGCACATCAGCTTTTATCTGGAGGTTATCATAATGTTTAAATTGCCGTTAAACCAACTGAGCATGTTACCAAATTGTCATGAAAAACTTCACAGTATTACAGAAAAACTTTCAAACCGTCTTTTATCTTGATAAAAAAAAAAAATAAAAGATCCCTTTTATTTTCCATTTACAGTCACATCTGTGGTGGGTGGGTGGGGGGGGTTCCACATTTTTGTGTTTGACTTTACTTTGTCGAAATTAGAAATCCCTAAAACCAAAGCGACAGCCATGTTCTTCATTGCTGATCTGGAAACATCTATTGTTGAGAGAAAAGAAATCAGAAAAATCAATAGATCCTTTTTGAAAAAGCATGGCAGCGCGTTGGGATCGGCTCGGAGACAACGGCGTTGGTGTTCTGCTGGGCTGGCTGTCCATCACACAGACACCCATTTGCCTCTCTGACAGCCACACTGCCAGATTTGAGGCTAAATCAGCTTTGATCGCCTCTGAGGAGCAATGAAGGCCCAACTATCCCGCCATGAATAAAAAAAACAAACAAAAAAAACAACACTTCTAGCGAGCCTCCAAGTAAGCGCAACAGCTAGAGGTGGAGGAGTCTTTTCACACTTTAAAGCCCAAATCAAAGTGTCGTGTCGAAGTTTTGTGGAGCTACATACTTCCAGCCGGGTTCAATTTGATTTCACAACACAATTGCAGGATCAACAAACAGAGCAAGATGTTAAAACAACCTTCTGTGCCAACGTATGGCGAGCACATCTGGGTTTTACCAGGATTTGTGTCGTAGATGTAGCAAACGGTGAGTTTTGTCCATCACCAGAAGTGCTCTGCACCTCCAGGTGCTTCAGCTCTATACATCCTCCACAAGGTCAGTTAACTGGAGGATGATCGGTGAACCGGTCGCGGTTTGGGACCAGCATGAGCCTCTCTGTGTTTTTATTTTGTTTGTTTCCCTGCTCTTGGAGGGAAAGATGGTTGACAGTTTACTGTCACTTTGAGCTCCTGAACTGATCTCTCTCCTGTCCACGCCTTCCCACGACGTACGTTATCCTTGCTTAGCAGGAGATACAGCTCGTGGACTGCTTACAGCCTCTTCTTGACATCAAACCTCTTCAGTGACCAATTTCCTCTTCTGTGATGCTGTGGTCTTCCTCCAAAATGGGTCGCTTGCAGCTCGGCCGTTGAGGCTTTGAAGGAGAAGCTGAAGAAACTCAACATATACCCTCATCGTCACTTAAACGGACTGCAAGTGCCTTTCATCATTTAAAAGAGAGGAGAACAATCAGAAAGTGACCAAAATGGATGTCTATGAACAACTAATGGGTGAATGGAAGTTAAAGAAAAACATTATGATTCTTACATGTTGTGATTTACTTTAGTACAAATTCAAGATAATCCAGCAAGGCATTAGGTGAGGTCACCGTACTCATCAAATCAATAGACTGTATAAGAAGAACTGGACAAAGCCCTGATGACATCATCCTTTGTTTTCTTAAGCGTCCTTTTGAGCCTCCTTTCCCTCATACTGTGTGTACTATACTCAGACGTCAGGACGGTGCTAAACAGTAAGTAACAAAAGTATCCCAGCTGGTGGATGAAAAATCTAGTTATCAGGCCAAAACTACTACATTTTCATTTAGGCTGCAAAGTTGGACATTTTTCCATGGATGTCATTGGAGACTGACTAGGTTTTGGAGCCAGCCCCTTGTGGTCCGTCAAGGAACTGCACCTCTTCTTATTTCTGCATTAGCTTCAAGCTGAAACCGCTATATAAACCAACTTTTTATTACTTTTAGGTTGTGTATATAGTCTAAAACTAATAAATACCTGTTCAAATTCACGCAGTTCCTGATTTACACCCGGGAAATACTTCACCTGAGTAACTACCAAGATGTTCCTTGTTCCAGCACAGCACATATAAGCAACAGCCTAAAGACAAAATAAATAGAGCTTCATCATGGAAAAACCCAGGAAAAATCTCAAAAGGTGCAAAGAGAGGCGCAATTTGACGGAGCAACAGCCCATTTCTAGGACAAGTTATTGTTGGTTCTAGTTATTCTCCACCTAATGTTCTGAGCAGCTCAGCGTTCAGATCAGCGCATCACCAACCTGCAGATAATTATAAACTTATCTCTAATGATTCATAGATTTCATATCTTACATCTGGTTCTTTAGTAATTAATCATCATAGTCAGTACTAGATTGAGAGATGTTAGGAAAAAAATGACCAAAAATTCCTTTGAATTCCTCAGTAATTGTAAGAAATAACAAGCACCTTTCTGTAAACTTTCGCACTAAAAACCTTTAAATAAGAAAAAAGCTTTTTGTCCACTCACGGACCTAAGAAGTTCAATTTTCATGGCAGAAAAATCAGTGTGGCTCTCTGCAGATCAGGTACCATTGATCATTTCTGTGCAGCATTTCTATTAATAAAATGTTTTTCTTCTTCTTTTTTTTGCAGTCTTTGTACAGATATAAAGGTGACAGAAGCTGAGCCCTCCCAGCTCAGTGTTTGAAACGTGTGGGGGGGTTTCTGACACCGTTTCACCAACCATCTGACTTGGATGACTGTCAGTGTCACATCCTCGGAGTGACATGTAGTTGTCTTAACTGGGTCGAGGACTTCCCTGTTTGATGCTGGAGTAGCAAAAAAAAAAAATGTTAAAATGTTAAAAAAAAGAACCATGGAGCCGTTTTCCTGGTGAGGGCAGCCACCACAAACATTTGCCAGATTCAAGAACTTGGATACTTCCCGACATAGAATAACATCCTTCTAATTCAGTTTCAGAATAACTCAGACTGAGCGATGACAGGCTGAGACTGAGCTGCTGAAAAGCGGTCCTCACAGACGACGATGACCCCCCCCCCCCCCCCCCCCAGCCCCACCTCACCCCACCCGACCCCCCCCGGTTCATTTGCTTTTAGGTTGGAACAGCTCACTTGGTTGGGTGAATATGTACCACACACATATATATACACCCTCCACAGACCTCCTTCGCCTGACCCAAACTGCGTTTTCTCCACTCAGCGTGTCGTAGTTGAACAGATCAAACGGGCTTCTGAGCTGTGGGTTTGTTTACTCCGGCTCTGCCCAACACCCAGCCAAGGACGCACAAGCACTGTTGCTCTTTTTCCACATTTGGCTTCTTTTTTTTCCTTCTTCTTCCTTTTTTTTCCCCATCCTTTTCATCTGGATCACAGCTTTCCTCGTGCTCGAGCTGCCTCCGGATAAACCTCGCCTTCCCTCCTTTGCAGGCATCCGCGGGTCCGTGCAGTTTACACTTCTTCTCTGCACCTGCACCTTCCTTTTTAGTCAGAATCCTAGTGACGTTTTCACTGCAATCATGATACGTTTTCCTGGCGGGATATCAGCCATTTATTAATGATTTTTCCTCCCTCCGCCTTCTCACAAGTTGCACATGTTCCTTTCTAATCCGCGTGTGATGTGAGGCCTGGTTCAGACCTTTCCCAGGCAAACCAGCAGAAGCGAGGATCCAGAGGATCCAAGCTTCACCTTCTTCCTCATCTCGCTCTTCACACTGCTTCCTATTTTTCCCGTCCAGGCTGAGGTCAGAGACACGATCATTGATGGGGAGTCCAGAACGGGACTACGATGATTGTGTCGGGTCAGGTGGTAATGAAGTGATTATTTTGAACCTCCACCACACTCCACTATCTTTGATGTTTACCTAATGGAACAAAGTCCTTGAATTAGAAGTGCTGACAAGTCTTTCGTGGGCCGTGATTTGTCGGCCCTGTAAACTTCTGTCTTCTCTAATTACTTGCAGGCAGTGTTGAAAGAAGTACACAGGTTCTTTAAAGTTTCATGATTTACTAGGAGCCCTTGCAGGTGACTAGATTATTAATACTGAAAGTGTGTAAGATTTGAGTTGAGACTGATTAAAAAGGTACAGTTTTACATGCAGGGACATTGATGCAAAAAATAAGTCTGGTTTTTCTGGAATCAACTTTGATTTCCTGGAACAGTTTCAACGGACAAAGAAGAAACAGAGACGAAACATGTGACAGCTAGACTTTGGCTATGCCTGCCATCAATCAAAAGACTAAGCCCATAACTATGCAAAGGTTTTTTTTTGTTTTTTTTTGTTTTTACTTTATATAATTTTACCACATGTGGTAGATAAAAATTAAATCCCCGTACAGAAGTCATGGATGTGAAGTCTATCCGGGGACACTGCATCAGTTGTTTTTTTTTTTTTTTGTTTTTTTAAACCAAGCTGTAAGTATGTTTATTTCTGCTGCAAAGTTGGACATCTTACCAGAGGTCAGTGGTGATCGACTGGCGTTTGCGGCCTTCCCCTAGTGGTCAGTCGAGGAACTGCGTTTTTTCCTAGAAGTGGATTTTGCTCCTCGTTTATTCCACACACACAAAAGCAACATTTCAACAACTATCATAAAAACTGTTATTTATTGAAATATTTCATCTATTTAGTAATTAATACAAATAACAATAACAGATTTATTTCAATATCCATTATTTTTAAACCCCAAAACTTCTAAAATCTTAAAATAACAATGAGATTTGGTCCAAATGTTTCGACAAAAAAAATTTTCTTGAAAGAATGAAATTCTAACTTTGATAGAAACCCACCTTTAGATTAATTTCACATTTAATTCGTAGATTTCCCTCACTTCAAATTAAAATGATCTTACATAAGATGAATCAAACTAAACAGTTTTTCGACGATCAGATACAGTTTGCTGATATTCTTAGGTAAGAAAGTTGATCGTTTCTTTGAAGAATCCATCATTTTTAAAAAGACACTGTTTAGGATATTTGTGCCAAGAGTCTTTCGAGATGAACTCACCGCGCTTGCGTTGCGGTCAGCTGGTGTTTTTGGGGTTGTGCTCATGTAAAACAGGACTTTGGGGTTGTGTGGGTGTCGTTTGTATCCAACAGACTGAAGGCGGGCTGTGGTTTGGTGTTTATGTGATCCAGCTTTACTACAGCAAATACTGAGGGAGCCAGAGGCATCATGTTAATGTGCTCCCACACAACTACAACCAACAAGAAACCTGATCTTAGATATCACAGATATATACGTTTCTACAAGAAAGGGGGGGGGGGGGGGGTGCAGAAAACAATGGGTTTGCCACACGATCGTGTGTGTCCTTGCACTCCATGTGTAATTTGGTGAAAGAAAAACTCATGTTCTGACTTTCTGACTCTAAAAGTCGAGCGCTGAGCACATACTTGTGATCCTGCTGTGTTTATCCGTTTCTGGTTCACATCGAGGGGGCATGAGAGGCATCCGTGTTGTTTAATAATCTGTGGGATGTTTAGATTGTGCATAAAGGTCGGAGCAAAGAGAAGCCAGACCCACCATCTCTGCATGCTGCGCCCCAAACAAGAACCACATGTCCCAGTCTGGGTTCTTTAATTCTTTATCTCTCATACCCGACTTCCCACTCTCCACCACGTCCTCATATTATACTCCCCGCAACCCTTCACCCTGGGAAAAAACGTGGAAGCTCAAAGATTTAAAAACACATGTGGTTAACCCTAAAACTTCTCATGCACTCTGTGTTCCCCAGCGCCGCCATCTCCTCCAAACATTCAGACCGACCGATGCACATGCACGAACAGAACCACATGGAGGAGGAAAGTCATACTTAAGAGGAGACACTGAAACAATGGGACGAGAGGAAGGAACATCAGGCAACAATCTACTCTGTCTGAGGCGAGGAGTAAAAACAAAGACGTTTGGGGGGTTGGTGGGACCGTGGCGACAGACGGAGAGAAGGTGACTGCAGGCTGCCATTCCTGCACAGGCCCAGAACAATGCCTATCCTGTGGCTTGGTGGGGCTTCCCTGTGCACAAGGTGAAACCTAATACAAGCATAAACAACGAACGAGAACAATGGCGCTCCCTTGCTTTCCAAAGGATGCTTTTCCTCCAGTTGTGTGGAGGATTCACGCAGAAATCCCCGGTGAGGCTCGGCCAGCTATCGCACCTCACTTCCTAAGCGCCCACAAAGTGGCACAAAGTAGGATCCCACTCCGCTGCACAGGAGGAAGATTGGATTTCTGTCCGTCAAAGCCCTGTCAGCTTCATTTCCCAAAGCAATTGTGATAAGCAGAATCTCCTTAGGAAGATTTGTTTCAGCCTTCTGCATGTTTTAGTCATGTATGCTGGGCATTGAGTTACCGGACGCTCTTCTCCTAAAAAACAGGAATGATCCGGAATATCGTTCCAAACTTACAGCCATGGGGACACTTTTTCCATAGTGGTTTCCAAAAAAAATTCCCTGCATTGATGCATTTGTAAGTGACGCCTAAATTGTGTTCCTTCAGCAAGACGTGCAGTCTACAAGCTCCTACCATAACACTGGTGGGGTTTTTTCATGGCTTTTAACCATCCAAATATACATTACTTGAGATGGACATTGTGCTGTTTCAAGCTATATAAAGTCACATGACTGGCCACATGGTGCAGTGATCAGCTTCCTCCGTGGCGCCTCACCAGGATCCAGTTGAGGCCCCCCGGTTGACCACAGTCCCATACTTGTCTGGGTCCGTGGGTTGTATGGAACGACATGCGTGGCTGATCCAGGTTCTAAATGAAGGAGTTCAGAACCCAAAATTGGGCGTCTCGCTCTCTCAGAGCCGTCTACACTGGAATGGCTGAAGTGCGTTGAAATGAAGCTGAGGTTTGTGGCAACAGCCAGGGAGCAAACCTTTTCCCGGGACCTCTGCAATCAGCTGTCCTCTGGTTTGATCAGGATTTAATCAACACTGAAATGTGTTTCGGCACTAAAATCCCTCTCATTACCCGTTGACTGTTCTATCTAAAGGGCGTTCACATCTTCTGTTCAGCGAGGACTGATTTTGGACGGTGCCTATCACGGTGACGGACGTCAAAGACTTGCCGCCGCCAGTCAACGCGCATCTGTTAGAGCGCGCTTCCACTTCCTGTTTGGGTCCTTGCGTTCGCAGTCAGGGTCTTTGATCTCAGCTCATGCGGGAGGGACAGGTAGCAGGCTTTAGATATGATCAGGGGAAACATCAGCAGGCAGATATGTGGACATCAGGGGGGCGGCGGAGGTAGTGGCACAACATCTGGCAATTCATTACACTCCGCAGCTGATTTAGTAAGTAAGTGGGGCTCAGGCTGCTGTCGGTATTCATTGATGCAGTAAAACGAACTCTTCCTGGAGGTAGAAATGGATGAATACACGGATGACACTAAAGTACTTGTGTTAAAACAGACATCAGAGTGGTTCGGACCCATAGCTCCGGCACTCAGGGCTTCAGCACCACCTTTGAAACAACACTTAATTTCAAAAAAAAAAAAAAAAAAGCTTAGACAGAAGGAATGTAAAGCTAAAAGATGAGATTTAAAAAAAAAAAAAAACGGCAAACATTAACCATAATAACGATTTGGTACAAAAGCAGAGCACGAAAAAGTGAGATGTCACACGTACAGGTGATGTTTTTTAATGTGGAGGTGGGGTCTCTGGGGTCTACTTGTAGGTCCTAAGTGAGAACGAACGTTTCCGTCACCTCTAGATTTACGCAAAACCAAATATCAAAAAGGAAATCCTGCAATGGAAATGGCACCGATGCGGAAAAACGCCTATATATCGGATAAACCCTTTTACGCTTCCAGACGGTGGTGATTCAGGTGATTCAATAACCCCCTAAACCACGACAGTGTGACGGAAACGCGGCTACTGAAGAGCACGTCACCCGGGTGACGTGCTCTGATGATGGGCTCCACCATGTGCCATGTGGTGTTTTTTTAACCGAATTGTACCGCTGGTTAACATGCGTCTAACCTAGCCGTGGCGTGACGTGGCGCCACCTGAACCACAGCTGCTCCTTTGTTAATTTGGAGTGCATTTGGAGTCAGAATTATTAATATCTAGTAGTTTTATTTGTGTTTCGCAGATTTCTGACCGGCGATGCTAAGTAGCGCCGCCCTGCGCTCACTCTGACCACGTCTGTCCGTCCACAGTTGTTTTTGAAGTTGCCACTGAAACGACGTTTCAGTTTAAACGAGGACAGTTGAGGCGGAGGGTGTTGTCACTGCCGGACTCTGGAGGTCCGCGGTGGGACCGTCAGCTCCAGCGGTCGTGTTGGTGGCGACGTCGGAAATGGCGCCTTAACTAAGCTTCGTCCTCGGACCCTTCCAGGGCAGCTCACACCCCTCTGTGATTACCTTTTAGTACAATTAACAAAACACATTCTCTAAAGTACGAATGCCTACTTAGGACAGTGCCAAAGTGATGACGCCTAGGTATTGGCTTGATCAGCTGTCAATCAAAGGGCCACGCCCCTAATTATATATAAGTCTCTAAATATGGTCATCTCTGCTACATAGATGGACATTTTAACATGGGAGACAATAACTGGTCTAGTTTTTGGAGCCAGTTAAGGAACTGTGATCAAACGTACTTCCTGGTTTTCATCACGTGAAGGCGGATGTTGACTTGGTTAAACTGCGGTGATGTTCGTTCACCTCGGTTCTGTTCGAGGAAAACATTTGTGTTGCAGCAGCTGTCAGACAGTAGTTTAGACTTTTTACAAAGTGATTGTAGATGGATGTTTAAGAGGTCATGTAACCTTTTTTTTTTTTTTTACTTGTTTTACGTCATATAAGGTGTTATCAGGGTTAAAGTCATAAGACTGGATCTGAGGAAGACACCCACCTGACACCGTCTCTGTACCCAGCTGCTGCAGGAGGTTTCTCTTCCTCTTTGCGTTCCTTGGTTCTGCTTAATTTCAGAGGCGTCTCAGGTGTTTGAGTATCAGACTCCAGCTGCTGGAAATCAGCTTGCTCCACCTCACTGCCCTGCCAAAACATAGATCTTCTCTTTGACTGTACCAGAACCTCTTAGACCCAACTCCCACCCATATCTGAGACCATTTGACCCTGGAAATCCCCTGCTCCCTCTCAACCCCATCTGTGAGCCTGGACTCAAGACAGCCCACACCACAAAGTCAGCATGGACTCTGACTTTTCAATTTGCAAAGATGTCAGCAAATTTTTTCCTTTTAATCTGCATTCTGCCTCTGTGTCTTTAGGGGGGCTCGGGTCAAACCCCAAACCCGACACCCACCCCTCCTTCAGCCTCCAACTAAATGCATTACTGGTTTAAACAAAGTCCTCACAGCGAACCGCAGCTGTAGGAGTAAAAATGCGGTTACCCAGTGATTTGAAAATAAGGAGTCCCAATCAAATGTGGACGTGATACAAGGTGACATTAAAACAATGTCTTCCCATCTCTTTTGTGTTGGGATATTTTAGGGACCAGTTCGGGTGCTGCGCACCAGCGATGTAGGTATGCAGGTATTTATGGAAACGAAGCATTGTCCGCATGTCGATTGAGACTAAAGTAAGAGTGAAAAGTTTTGTTTTTAAAAAAAAAAGACTGTTGATGAAAGTAAATGAACTTTCTTTTATAAAAAAAAACAAAAAAACAACAAAAATTAGGTTGATGATCCAGATCCAAACCAACCTGAAGTGTTTTTACTTTATCGAAGCATTTAAATGCTCCTCTCAAAGGATTTACATCATGAGAAATACAGAAATATTCCCTTCATTGTAAAAGTAAAGATCAAACCTTTAAAAACCCCTCAAATCCAACCATTCAGCTACTTTTAAAAAGCCCTGACATGTATGAATGGTGGCGCTAACCCTGAGCATCCTTCAAAAAGATGACCCCCCTCCAAAATAGCTCTCTGCACAAAACCGGGTTCACGAGGCCCTCTGACAGCGGAGCGGCGCTGAGTGAGAGCCTCTCAGTTCTAAAGATCCCGAAGGATGGCCTTCAAGTGTATGCACTGACCTTTCCTGATGAAAGGGCTGAAAATGGTATTTTAACAATATCACGATGCCCTTTCAATATGAAAGGCAGCATAAGCAACTCTCTAAACCCGGGAAGCTTGAAAGGAGAGCGGGACAGGGGAACGGGGTGTGTAAGACGGCGTGTCATAGTGTGAACGTGCGTGAGAACTGGTGAAGCACCCGTTTAAATGCCGAATAATAATTATTGCCTTTACATCGCGTCACACAACATGCAAAGAAAAGCTCGACAGAACCGATTCTGTGATACTGACTCTTTTTTTTTTTTTTTTTTTTTTTTAACAGTGAAAAGAATCAGATTGATAGATCTTTTTTTTCTAATTAATTACAGCATTGAGGTTCAAAGATATTTGCACACAGACTTTGTCTCTGAGTTACAAACGTGGAGACGGACTTGGATTGTTCCTGATCTGAATAGTGAATCGTCCAATATCAGCCACAATCCATAAACCACTCTAACGTAGTTCCTTCTAGTCATTCTGGTAAAGGTAGTTACTTTTCCTTCTGAAAGTCCCGGGACTTCCTCTTTTTGAGGCCTCCAAACACACGAAATCTCTGTTTGCTTTCGTGAAGGCTCCTCTTCACAGAGCCTTCCTCCTGGAGACGGTTATCCACTTCCCTAGATGTTGTAAATGTTTTGGGTTTTTTTTTTTTTGTGATTATGTGACCTTATCCAACGTTCCCACTGTCTATGTTGTACATTTATGTTGTTTTAGCAGTCTAATAACGGCTTGTTGAGAGTTCCTTGATCCACATGTTGTGGGTTCATGGGAAGAGCTTCCAAGTACGAATGCCAAACCCAGACTGAACTCCAGACCTTTAACGGTTTATTTGATGAAGAAACGATCGAGGAACAGCCCTCATCTGTCCATGAAACGGCTTGTAATTCAATTACATTTGATTCCCTTGGAAAGAACGCTCCAATAAACACAATTTAAAGAATAATAATAAGGTTAGGATGTGGTGCACTTTCAGCCAATATTTGTTGTATAACTGTAACATGAATATTTTTCAGTAATGTAATAAAAAAAATGTCAGTATCCACAAATTTCCAGGCCTAACTTTATCTGAGCATCAATTAACCCTAATTGGTTCTGAGCGAAATCCCGCGTTAGGTTAACACGGGGTTCATAAAGGGCCACGGGAGGCCAAGGATTTTAAGTAAATAGCTGAGTGAAATGTGCTCATGACATACTGCACATTTGCCAAAAGTCTCATTAACACACACTTAGTTCTCCTTCTCTCCCCTATAAAAGCACACAGAGGCTCTAGTGGCCAAATTAATGCTGCATGTTTTAATTTCCAACAGGGAGCAACGTTAAGAGCTGATAATGGATGCAAATCTGGTGGAAATATCTCACAGGACCCAAGGAGTTGCTCTGTGCACGGCGGGGAGTGTTTGGTGCAAGTTGGTTGTACACGCGCACACACACACACACACACACACACACACACACACACACACACACACACACACACACACACACACTCTCCCAATCACACTCAGAGACAAAACACATGAAGACATGAGCTAATTTGAAAAATAGAACATTTTAATAAAGGCTACATCTCTTCATAATTACATTAATTAAAGTACCGAGGCATCTTTTCACTTGAGCTCTATGGAACGCATAATTTACAGTTTACATGTGGAGCCGAGGAAGCCATCAAAAAAATATCATAAAACATAAACATGATGAAACGCATTTGAAAAGGCATAAAAATATCTTTTCAACATAAAGGCCCCTTGCAAAAACCAAGGGATTAATAAGACCCTGAAAACCGGGTTAAACATGGTAAGAATCCATGGAAGCACAGCTACTGTACTCAATGAAGACACTATGAACATAGTGTCTGCAACCACCATCGTCGTCTTCATCTGCAGCTTGTAGTGCAGGATTCATGCTCGCAAACACACACGCGCGCACGCACGCACGCGCGCACACGCACACACACACACACACACACACACACGTAAGCATATTAGGGAGCACATTATAGAGCTTTTTGTTGGTAAATATTAACATAGGTGTAAACACATATGGGGGACTGGAGGACTTGTTCAGGGCAGTGTCCTCTCGGTATCTATGTAGGCTATTTGTGCGAAGTCTGCGCCGTGGAAACGAAGGCACTAAGACGCGACAGATCAAGGCTAGTGTCCCAGAGTAAGGAAATCAACATCGATAGCGCTTTTTGCACGCGGATGACCCTTCAGAGCGCACGGGAACACATCCGCTAACAGCACTGCAGTAGTAAATCTGGGATGGGACTTTATGTCGGAGCAGGTCTCGAAGCTTCAGCGTTCCAACAAAGTGATCGGTTGTACAGGAGTTTGACGGTTCAATGTATGGAGCTGAAAAAGAATAAAACGGTTTTCTTCTGCTTAAGGACTGATGCTCTGAAAGTGGGGGGGGGGGGGTATTGGATGTGGAAAATTGGAGAGGTTTCTCCAACTCCAAGCAGCTTGTCCATGGAAGGATACTAGGATTTGGGACTGGGATATTTCCAATAAATAGCAATATAGAAATCTTTACAGAGCAATACGAGCATCACGATACAATGTACATGTATATCTGCATATACATACGAGTAATGTGCTAGAAAGTGCCCGTAGGTAGACACTGGCACAGGAAGGGGTCGGGTAGGCTCCCAGTCTTACATTTAAGCCCCCGCCCCGCATCTTTGACAAGTGGTCATTTACTTCAAGTCTGTAGAAATTTCCATACTGGAAAGGTTTGTGTCCAGCGACACAGTTCAGGTTTTCTTCAATCCACAGTCCATTCATATCGATATCTTGTCTCATTTCCATCGCCTCCTCAGTCTTCCGTGTAGTCCATCTGCAGAAACCGCAGCTTTTCTTCAAAAAAAAAAAAAAAACAAAAAAAAAAGACAGCACCAGTCCTACGGCTTAAACGGAGGATTATCCACAGAGGCGCGAAGCATCCGGAGGAGTCTACTCCATCCTCTCCACCTTTCCCAGGATCTTGCCCTCGTATGTGGGCAGCAAGGCGCTGTCGTCTGACACCTCCTCGAACACCGCGCCGCACTCGAACTCATCGCTGGCTTTCTTGAAGTAGTACCTGCAACCGAGAGACATGACAGCTATTACAACTGCATTCTTTGACAATCATGATTCACAAAGTTGTAGACCAGTTCAAAGCGTCAACACTCGTTTTTCTGTCAAGTTGACTCGAAACGCAACCTGGCTGGTTGCGTTTCCAACGAACATGAGTCTCCTTCCCTTTTGCTCTTCGGATCCTTGTCCTCTGTCACAACTTTTTCCCTGGACGACAGCAGCCGAACGGACCCGTGTGCAAATGAGGGGGTCCTCGACAAAGGCTAAAATTTTGGGTGCCTGTAAGTCTGCCTGTCATTACCTCCCGACTCCTACACACCCTGAGAGCGTTAGAAGACGGGGCTTTCACTGACTCCTCGCTCCGGGTTCATCATTACAGGGACAAAGAAGCGGACAAAGTGGAGGAGGAGGAGGAGGAGGAGGGGAGCAACAAGTACACCGTGTCCTTCCTCACCCCTGTTGATGCCACGAGCTCCTGCTGAGAGCTATAGGAAGGGCAGCTGACGAACATTTATTTGTGTGTGTGGTAAAGAAGAAAAATGTGAGGAGGGGCTTCTTGTCAGCCATGACTTCACTGGGGCATAATGATGCAACCCCCCCCCCCCAAAAAAAAAAACTCATTTAAGAGGAAGCGAAAGCAGCAGGGGTGGGTTTGTTCACAGGGTCTGGGAATCCACTCATTAACTATGTCATGGAAAAAACAAAACGTGTGTATGGGGGGGGTGGGGGGGTTGAATGCAGGTAAGTTTGTTTGTGAACTAAGGAGAGCTGTAGATGTGTCTGAGTGCACATATGGCAATTAGCATGGAGGGGGGGCACTAATAAAGAGCAGCTCAGTTTTAAATACAGGAAGACTTTAAGTAAATGAGGCCTCGAGAAAATTAAGTGACTAAGATAAAGTAGATGAACCGAGATGAAATGAAAGAGCAGAAGCCATGGCTGACAACCGTTTCCTTCTCTTCCATCCTTAGAGGACAGAAAAAGAAAAAGGAAACGTTGAGCCCTCCTACTCCTGGAAGAAGAAACAAAAATCTTCAAAGGGCCACGATGTTTTTTGCTAACAGAGACAGAGAGAGTCTGAATTTCCACTGGAACATGTTTTATGTGGCTACCCCCCCTCCTTTTTTCCCTCCTCTCTGTTTGCGCTGACATCTGGCACCAATATTGTCTGGCAGGGCCCAGCAGTACTGTTCTTTGTTGAACCGCTGCCATGCTGAAATGACCCAACTCCACACATTCTCTGGCTGCTATTAAAGTGCCGCGCAGCTCGCTGTCCAAAGAAATGTGGATGGTATGACACAGGAACTGAGACGGCGAGCCAGAGAGAAAAAGAAAGTTTGGGGTGTGTGTGTATGTGTGTGTGTGTGTGCGCGCAAACAGACAGATGTGGAGAACACAGGGCTAAGTGCTAGTGTCACATTTGTTAATCCAAGAAAACACTGAGCACATCTGGACCGGAAGAAGTTCCCGTCAGTTCTTTTCGCTTTTTTTTTGTGTCCTCCCTTCCCTTCCAGCTCGATACCTATAATTATTAACACAATACTCAAGCCGTGCTTATCCTGGAGACCATGGCAGTCTAAACACTGAACGTTTGATCTTTTCCCCTTCACACCCACTGGATAAAAGCAATCAAAGTAAAATCTCGCTCTGCAAACATATATCGAAGCTGCGCGGCCTCAGTTGGGGCCCCGTAGCTCGGAAAACAGGCGGATCTGGCATTTAACAATCCGTCTTTCAAAAAAATATCCATAAAATGATTACAACATGTGTAAACACCGCGCGTTCGATGCACGCACATTCATGTGTGTGCACATTCACACACACACACACACACCAGAGTGGAGAGTGGGGGAGACGAGCGCGCGAGAGGGAGAGGGAGAGAGAGAGAGAGAGAGAGAGAGGCCCTGATAGCATCAGTGAAGAATTTGCACGCTGGCCATTTGTGTGAGTCTTTGTTGGTTGAAATGAAAGGGGCTGGGGCTTCAAAGCCATGTGTATTAAGTATGCCTTAGCATGGAAATCAATACCAGATGGGACCAAAATCGCTGCAGTTCAGACTCTCCCACTAACCCCTGCGCCACCCTCCCTCCCTCCTGTCCTTTCCTTTTCATTGCACGCGCACAAAACCAGACGCCCGACACCAACTGTGAACACACACATGCACGCACACAATCAAATGCTGATAACAGTGCTCAGCATAGACACGGGGAACTCATTTGATCTCTTTATGGAGATTTTATAGTTTTTACAGTTTTATTACTAACTGGTTGAGCACTGAGCTTGTAACGATTTGGCTTGCTCGCTTTGGGGTTTTTTTTTCTGCTTTTATGGCTCAAATCATTCCGGCTCTGCTGGGATGACAGTTGGTGAGGTGAATTTCGACACTTGCAGGTAGATCATCAAACTGTCCCTTTTATTATTTGCCGTCACGTGGCAGCAAATGGATTAAAAACTGTGTAACTAACCTCCCGTCCCCCCTTTTCTTTTTTCTCCTGCTTTACACACCTGTAGTTGCCTTTCTTGCGAAGCTGCTCTTTGAAGTGACCCAAGGTAAGACTGTGACTCTTCATCGTCCTCCGGTAAGGAATCTCCTCTCCACAGAAGAAATATGTCACCACCGTCTCCCCGCTGTACCCGGCATGACTTCCTAAACCCTTCTTGCACCTGTCATCACACACAGACACAGAAAACTGATGTAAAAGAAGGCACGGGGATGTATTATTTAACAACATCATGACCGAAAAAGAAACGAGAAACACATTAAAGCTTCTGAGAGACTAATGACAGTGCAGGACTGGAAATACAGCAACAGCCTGGTGCGAGTGTGACCCTGAGCCATCAGTATGAGTGCGTTTGCATGTTGTGAGCAGACGGAGAAGGGGCACAGTGTTATCAATTCCCCTTCAGCACCGTCCAAAGCTTTGTAGGCCCACTTCAGAGAAGCCCGCTCTGTGCTAAACTCTGCTCACCCCAGCTGACTGCCAGCTCACTGAAGAACAGCCAATAAAAATGATGCATATATATGAAAGGGGCGCATCAGTCAGGTGGTACAGTATCTATGCACTCCACACTCACAGCGCCAATAGACAAGATTCACGCAAGCACAGAGGCAATGTGTGTAAAAGGCTTCAACTAAGATCTGTGAGGAGGAATCTTCTATTTTCAGTGAGTGGATGCATATGAGTGATATGTTTTACACAAAACTCCTCATTGTCTCTGTACATGCACAGTTAATGAGTGCAGGTGACAAGCAGGAAGAGTTAAAAGGGTCTAAGTACACTGGATGTCGGAGGCTATAGCTGAGAGGAGGATGAGGAAGAGGAGCAGAGAGGAGGACAGGAGAGGGAGGGCGGGACGCTAGAAGCTTCGTACTCTTCTGATTGGAGCCCGGGGCTGCAGGTACTGACGCTGGCAGGGCTGGGACTGGGGAGAGACAGAGGGGCCGACCCCCCGCCCTGGACAGACACTTGGTGGGTCTTCTCCCTCTGAAGACCGGGCACTGAATACCTGAGAAGAGATGAGAAGCATAGTTGACTGCGATGATCAAAGCCAGGCTACATGTTTTAAGAATCAGTTCTAGGTTTTGGCTCCAAGTCATAACCATGCAAGAATGAAGATCAGAGCTACTCTCTGGGTTTGGTACCTTTGCTTGGTGGGTTTGATGGAAGCCTCCTCCAGCCTGCGGCAGGCCTCCTCCAGTTGGGCCAGAGTGTTAGGAGGAGGCAGAGGAGGCATAGCGGGGTCCTGGATGAAAGGCTGAGCTGGCTGGTGGTTACGTAGGTGTCCACAGCTTCCACCTCCACCCCATGTGTGCGTCTGAGTCGACGAGCCTCCGAAAGATTTCTTAGTGCTCTGGGTACTACGGGAAGAGAACAGGTGTGTCAACAGCACGGACCTGTGGGCCGTAAATAAAGATGTTGGGGAATGAACACCTCTCCCACCTGTGAGATTTGTGCCTGCCCTGACGTTTACTTTCCAAGATCCACTGCAACACATTCTGGGTGGGGTCTGTTGTGTCGGTGGGCAGTTGCACGGGTCCACAATCCTCCATACACCTTTCTGCAACCCCGTCCTCAGCCCCTGACCGGCACACGTGTCTCGATAGAGAGCTGGAACGCCTGGGAGGAAGAGAAGTGGCATTATTTACTTCATATGGTCCAAAACAGGAAAAGAAAACAAATAAAAAGACACTAAGCGACAGAAGGGCTGGGACTCACCCCATACTGCTGTCTGTTGACACGGCCCCACACATCTCTCTGCCCAGGCTGCGGCTGCGTGGGTAAGGCTGGCGTGGCTGACACTCGCCACTGTTGGAGCACGCGCTCTGCACCCGGAGAGCTGCCTCCCTTTCAATCTGTTCTTTAGACTTGGGACTGGCGTGATGGTGAATGTAGTGGTGGTGGATGTGCTTCGTGCTCTGCCTGCTTAGGAGGGTCCTGTTGGGGCCCAAAGCCAGCGTGAACGCCCCCTGGTCAGAGGAAACGGAGGAAGACGACGGCCCGGGCCTCACTGCAGCCTTGATTCCAAAGCCTCTGCATGTGATCGGCCGGTGCTCCGGGGATCTGGACCGAGGCGAGCGCTGGATAACAGTGGGGGACTGGCAGCCAGGGGTCTTCAACACTCGAGAAAGGTGCTCGTCCAGGATGGCCTGGGGATCCTCGTCAGAGGAGCCTGAGAGAATGGTCAAGGGATGAGGGGAGAGCTGAGGAGCACTTCTGATGACCTCTGCATCTTCCCGTTCCTCCGCCTGGTAAACACATTTAAAAAATTATACACACACGCGCACATATATATCTCATCAACGAACGACAAATGACAAATTCATTTTTCCACTTAGAATCGGTTTCAAACTGACCTCCTCGAGCTGCTGCAGCCTCTCCTCCAGAGAGCTCAAGGTGTCCTGCTCCCTCTTCAGGCTCTCCAAACGGGAGATCAACAGCGCTGCAAACTCTGCCGGCTTCATCGGGACCATCTCCTTCGGGGGGCGGTTGGTGCGCTTTGGGGAGAAAGAGACGCGTTTTCAAGCATGCCGCCATCCTCATCATCACATTTGACACGCTTGTGGCCTCGTGTGACTAAACTCATCCACTGTTTTCCACCACAGAAGCAATAATGATGGACGCTTTAACTGGCAGGCAGGGCTACGGGGATGTTTTTAAAAACGGGCGGCAGGTCTGGTTTACGCTCATGCCGGGCTAGGCCTCGGCTGTCATCGTCGGCAGGCCTCTTTAAAGTCAGCTCACTTCAAAGGATCCCTCGTCAAATATCAAACACTCAGTGGGGGAGAATAAGATGGTGGTAGAAGGGATGGAGGGATAGATTGATGGGAAGCAGTGGCTTTACATCTAGGAATAAAAGCCACATATCAACAGGGGGTGAAAGGAAAAAAAGAAAAAAAAACTCCGGTGGAGGAAAGGATGAGGGGATATAAAGAAAATTAAATAAATATATGGAAGAAGTTGAGATGCAAAGATGTGTGCTCAGAAGGATAAAATGTAGAAAAGGAAGAATTGAAAGAAAGAGATAAATGAGCTAAAATAGGGTGGGAGATCAGAAAGGTTGAGGTAATTTATTCCCCCACCTTGTCACACACTGGGTCCTTTCAAGTTACAGTATTGTGACAGAACCGGTGTGTGTGTGTGTGTGTGTGTGTGTGTGTGTGTGTGTATTCACGCACATCTTCAATTATTTGCATTTTTTTGTACTGGGGCTTTCTTGATTTTCCTTCCTCTTTTTTTCCCCCTTACTTCCCATGTTTCTTTGTAGTCAAGATAAAGGAGAGGAAAAAAAAAAGAGAGAGGGAAAAAAGGGGGTGTCTGATGGCGCCTGGGGCTGGTGCATCATGGGAATGGCAGCCCTCTCCAAAAATCAGATGGGATCAAAAATAATAATAATAAAAGCAAAAATAAAACAAAAGGGAGATGTTGGGAAGAGTGGTAACATTGGATTGTATTCTCTTATAGAAAGCAGCGTCTGCAGACTTTAGTGTGTTAAGAAGGTGAGGGTTAACTCAAGTTTGTTTTACCAAGCTGCTTGTGTTACAACTACTCCTGTAAGTGGTCCTCGCCTCCTCAGATTTGGACGCCGTTCTTCTCCGACTCGGCTGCTCCGAAGCCTTGAACCACTGAGCCGGCTCCAGCCTACTGAGAGCTCACATGACATGCTCAGACTCTTCCCTCAGATCCCTCACTTTTAGGGGAGGGGGCCGGCGGAGCATTTTTTTTGTAGAGGGGTGGCGGTGTGATGGGGGAAAAAAAATAAATAAATAAAATAAAAGGGGGCCAGCTCTGCTGGAAGTTGTCACTTCCCGGTGCGTTTGCTCCATTCATCTGTGGATCAAAGCGCTACGTGTGTGCGTGTGTGTGTGTGTGTGTGTGTGAGAGAATTTGAGCATCTTTGTGTTTTTGTTGAGGAACCGGGCTGATTTCAGAGCCCACGGGATAAAGCGGCAGAGATCTTCCTCATCTCTCCCTGCTCTCCATATTTACAGCACCGGTAGGGAAGAAAAACCCTGGTGTGTTCCGAGCGCTGCGGCGATAAACAGCTTAGAGACCTCCCCATCTCCCGCAGACTTCAAGGAAGCCTAATGGGGGTGTAGGTGACACCAAAGGTAGGGAGGGAGCGCGTGTTTGCATGTGCGATGGTGTGATTGTGTGTGCTGTCTGAGTGGGAGGCTGGGTCTTTGACGTTACTCCTCAGATCTTTGCTGGTGTTGTTGAATTGAGAATGCCAAATACAGTTTACTCTGCGCTATTCATAGACGCAAGAGAGACCCGGAGCGGAGGGTGGTATGGAAATTACACTGTGGGACCCGGGCTCAAAAAGACTTCAGAGCATGTGTGTGTGCAGCCATGCATCTATGTGTTTTTGCACTTACAGGAAAAGCAGGCAAAGAGACTTGGCTGTTCATCCTCATGTTGCGCTGCATCTCTCTCTGTAGCTGCTTCTTGGAGCCCAGTTTATACGGAGGGATGCCGTCTCTGGAGGCGCACAGACAGATCACAAAAGGTCAATTGCCCAATCAGAAGCATCGTTAGAGACCACACAGTCATTCAGGAAGAAGCTTGTTAGCCACCGGGATAGATCAAACACGTATCGAGCAAGAAGAAATCTAATTTATTAATTCTCCAATCCACTTTGCTTTTTCATCTCCCCGAGCTTAATCTGGGAACAAAAACGAGCTTCTGAGGTGAATCTCGTCAGACTTTCTGCTCCGTGTACACGTCAGAGCAGATCAGGCTACGGGGTTCTGAGCGTGTCCGCAGGAGGTTTTATTTGCCCTAGAAATGACGTTGGTTTTCAGCTCTGGCTCCGGCGCAGCGCGGGGTACCCTGCTGGCCATTTCCTTTTAACATCACACACACGCCACAGCCACAGCGCGCTCTGCTCCACCGGCCAGAAGCGGTGGCGTTCACGCGAAGTTAAGACACAGTCTGCACCGGCGACTCGTGATACCGAGCACCCAAGGGTGACGCTAACCTGGTGGAATCCATCTGAAAAAGTGACTGTTTGAAAGGTGAAATCAAACAACACGCAGCGGCGCGCGAGCTTCAAACCGAAGCACTTGACAGAGTGAAACGGCATCTCTTCTCCCACGCTGAAACCGCCGTTTCCCGGTGACCTAGCCTAACTGAGGAGCACTTTTCCACTTTTGCTTTGAAATGCCACAGTCATGTGCATGAACACCCCCTCTCCAACCACCACCACACTCCCAATCTTCATTTGGCAAGCGCTGCCGCAGCCAGCCTCTGATCTCCGCACATCAAAAGGCTGGTTTGTAAGATAAGGTAATGTTTGAAGTCTGCGCAGCTACATTCCCCAGCGTCCAAGCAAATCCATAAATAAGATATAAGCAAAAAAAAAAAAAAAAAAAAAAAAAAAAAAAAAAAAAATCCCCCCCTTCACCACTCTCTTTCTCTTCCCAACCAAGCGCCTCCTGCCCCTGTTGCTTACCACCCCCCCCCCCCACCACCACCTTTTTCTATTTATTTCTTTATCTGTAAATGAGATTCAAATGTTTATGGGTCTTTTTAACTGACCTACAGAGAGGCAGATATTCTGATCAAGGCCAAAGCGGGCAGGAAATGAGGTGGGGAAGCTGTGTCCCTGCGGCCCCGGCTTTGAAGCTGCACTGGGCAAAGTACAGCAGAACAGGACTGTGTGTGCCTCTGTCTCTGACTGTCAGGAGATATGGGACTCCCTACTGTAAAAAAAAGCCTTTACAGCTGTCATAATTAGTTGTGCAGCCCAATGGTTGAACACCACGGCTGCATGTCAGCTTTTATGCATCTTTGGCTTGGTCAACGTTGAGCTCGCCCTTTCCCGTCATTCACGTAGGCCCGGCTGCCTCCAAAGACTTTTTTCCCCTCCGTTTCAGTACGCGACGCAATGTGTAAGGGCCTAAGGACCCTACTCTATCTGCTGATCCACTGCTGCCACCTGACCTTAGCGCCCCTGGCCTTGAGCTGCGCCTCGCACAATGACCTCATAGCACCTTGAGGGGCACGTGATTACGCCAGGTAATCCTTTACGAGAACGAGGGCTGAGGCACGTACACAGATAAGCTCGAACCACATATGGACAGTGGCATAACCTGAGCGATTAATCAACTGATTGATTGTAAAGGACGAGCTGTCTGGCAACTGACTAGTCATCTCAGTCATTAACAGGGCAAAAATGAAATATACATGAGCTGCATGTGCGTATAAATGTATATTGTGACATGTGCATTTCCTTTTATCTCTCTCTTATGTACTAGTTGACTGCATGTATACGACTTAATATTGTTGCCCCCCACCTCACCCCACCCCAACATATTCTCACAGGCCTACATACATCCCAAACACTCATCTCACACACACCAAAATTAAACAGTATTAAATGAAATGCTCCTCCCCTTTTCTCTGTCCTCTCCTGTGTGTGTGTGTCTACTTTTACACCACCACAACACGTTACACACACTACAACACACAGACACCAAACTGCACCCATCACTGTCTTGTCTTTTCTTTCCTCTTCTTTCATGTCCCACATTCAGTAAACTTATCCATCCACACATCCATGCGCACATAAAGAAGGATTAAACTGCATATACACATACATATATATATATATATATATATATATATATATATATATATATATATATAGCTGTTGGTATTTCCTATTAGTATACTGCGTTGTGTTGTTGTGAATATACATTTTAGTGGTATATGTTCAGCACAGGACACACCAACTCGCTGCTCTAAGGAGGATTTGGATGAAGGCCAGAATCCCCTTGAGGACACGGATGTTTTTCATCATGTTATCTCTAATAAATATGGGTTAAGTTATCTTGGTTTCTCTCTCAAATCGTCTGATATTCGACTGATTAAATTATTAATCTGTTAACTGGAAGAAGTAAACAGATCAGCTGACATTGAATCAGTGCCCACTGACCCTTCGCCACATCCTGGCTGCTCTGGTAAATGATCAAGTTTCAGGTGGCACAATACGTCAATATCTGCACTAAAACAAATACTTCTTCCAGTGTGGCGTCCGCTCCAACAGCCGACTGAAGGCAGTTGTCAGTTTGTCTTTTTGGACTCCCACCGCATCTCATTCTCACACAGACGTGCATGTTTGGAAAGCATTCACTTACACACTGCTGTCAGTCACAGACATGGCGTCGTCAGTCAAGGCATCACTGGAAACCTCGCTGTCGTTGGTGCTGCTGACGGGAGCAAAAGAGCCCACATGACAGGGGTTGATAGAGTCTCCTCTCTTGTATGATCTGTGGAGTTTACAACAACAACAACAACAGGCATAAAATTATCATTAATGCAACACCAAGACAAGCTGGTGACGTTTTAATTCTTTGGGCTGACATGGTAATGATCTGAGATCCAGGCAGGTTGTGTTTTCTCGTGTTTGGGCGATTAAACGATTAAATATGTGGACATTACTTTGTCGTCTGCCACTAAAAGCAGCTTGTGAGTAAATGTGACAGGCTGCTTTAGGGGCTTGGTAGACTTCAACTGCATTGGGAAAACTTCTTAAAATGCCCCACAATTTTTCTTTCCATTCCTCTCATCTACAGTCACTCTTTCCTCGGCGTACACGTCCTGCTGTGTTTGCATTCTTGCCATGCTACAAGAGGAAAAGAGTGAGTGCGTGCCCCCCCACAAAAAAAAGTATGGAGTGGAAGCATGAGAGTGTGTCAGAGAAGGAAAGAAAGGGGAGAGTGGGAAGAAGGGGGGGGGGGGGTCTCCATGTGGAGGGAGAGACCCAGCATGACTAAAGCTGCAGGCCCCAGCTCTAGACTGACCTTCAGAGGGGCTCGCAAAGAGTCAGGTATTTAACACAGCTGGCCTTGCATTCTTCCCTCCCTGCCTCTCTTTCACCCCCTCATTTATCCTTTCTCCTCCCTCCCTTTCTTTCACGAGTTGGACTACCCCCTCCCATCAGCCCCCCCATCCTCCCTACTCTCCCTCTGTCCTTCCTTTCCGCTCTCTTTCCCCTCACTTTCGCTCCAAAAGCATGCCTCGTAGTCCCCATCCCTGAGTTTTCAAAAGGAAAAAAGATAAAAGTGGAGAAGGCGGAGGGTGTTAGGGGGAGGAGGAGGAGGAGGGGTGGGGGGGGGGGGGGGCAGCAAAGGAAGAAATCAGAAGAGAACTGACGCAAACAAGAAGAGAGGAAAGGAGAGAGTGAGAGAGAGGGGAGGAGGTGGTGAGCTGTTGATTCTGTACTGTAGCGGCTGCCGTTTAGGGTTTGTTTTCTTTTTTCAGAGAACCTAAGTCAGATGAGATGATGAAGGGAAGCAAGAAGGAGAAATGGGTCCCATGTGTTTTGAATGCGTTTGGCGACAATAGGAAGGGTGAGAAAGGGACGGGGGTCCATGTGAAAGGAGGGCTCTCGTACCAGTTTGGCCAACACTAAAGGAAAGCTCCCAACTCTGCTGCCAAGCTGTCAATCTCTGTTTTCCCCATCAGTATGACTTTACTTTACTTAACATTGTACAACTTCGGCACCAATTGCTGCAAAATTTTAAAAACCTAGACCTAATGTGAAAGAACATCAAAAGGCCACTGAAGCATCTAAATTATACTGCAGAACCTTCAAAGTGCCATCTATAGATCTGCAAAAGATTTATAACTGTCAGTGTGGTACAGGAGGAGGCATAGCACAGCAATGTCATCATCTATTATTTGCTGACTGGGGCCGCAGCCAGCCCTGCTCTGTGAACTTTTCCTCTGGAAGACGATCCCTCGTTCTGCGAAACCATTTCAAAGCCCCGGAAATCCAGGCGAGCGCCAGCAGAGGGCTGCTGCTGGAGAAGATGAGAGGGGAGAGAGGGGCCAGGGAGTCCAGGACAGACAGGACTTTTTTTTTTTTTTTTTTCCCCTTCTTCTAAACTTTGGAGAAAAACACATGTTGCACTTCTGCACATGTTGAAACTTTTCATTTGCCTATAGAAATGGACTAACCTGGAGTGAATTATGCTTTTCTTCACACCAAAAGGTGAATGCAGAATAAATTAAAAAAAAAACAAGGCGCTGCAGACAAACCTGTATCCCCTCTCCATCACGTCCACTGCCCTCACTGGCATGGAGGGCCTTGGTCCCTTAGCCAGACCAACCAGAGCTCTGGCTTTGAAGTCACAGCTCCACTCCTCCTCTTCGTTGAGCGTGGGCAGGTATCCACAGACAACTTTCAGGCTGCCCAAAACGCCGGAGGTCACGTGACTCGGGTTTTCTCCGCCAGTCCTCACATACTCCAGGTATATGTCGGAGGTCAAAAACATCTGGTAGGCGTTCTCCTCCATGTTGGTCTGGATCTCCGTTTGCGCCTGGTCGAACATGGCAGAGTCGATATGCTGCTTCTTAATATTATCCCGTATGAAGGTTTTGGTCGCGGGCTTCAGCTGTTTGGCAACAATGCTGTTGTTTTCTATGTAGCGCTTGTAAATAGCTTTGGCCACTCTCTGCGTTTTGGTATCCTTGAGGTCCATTTGCCTGAAGCCATTGCAGGCGTACCAAAAGTCCAAAGTGTCGACGCATTTCTCTCGCTCCAGGAATGTTCTGAACAGCAGAGCACCGTCCTGATCCCCCAGGAGAGAGTGCAAAGACTTTGTCCACCGGGAAAGCGGTGAATCCGGGGAGGCACTCCCCTCTGGCTCCCCAAGACCATCCTCGTTTCTCCTGGCGGAGGATCCCGGAGAGCCGAGAACAACCGATTTGGGGGACTCCAGAGGTTTCATCATTGCAAGTTTGCCGGGGTAGCAGGGCGCCTCGCCCTCCTCCCCAGGCACCGGGGGTCGAGGGGCATCTTCGCGAAAACTACTGGCGATATGGTCCATAAGCGCCCGGCTCATGGCTCTGAAGGCAGCGGGAGAAGACCCTGTGTGCTGTTCGCCTCCTCTGAGCTTCTACTGTAATCTCCTCACTCTCTTATGTCAGCGGGGGAGGGGGGCTTCTCTCTGGGTGCCCGTCTTCTCTCTGAAACACAAAGTATTGATCTAATCAAAACCAGATCCGCCCCAACTTCAAAGAGCCCCAAGCACTCTTTTTTAAGACACTCGCTGAATTGTACAGGCACAGATGAGAAAAGCGCTGCAGCAGCGTTACATAAACAGGTCTTCTTCTATCACAGCTCTTACAGGAACGCGATCTGTGCTGTTAGTAGGGACGCAAATTAACAAGAGCTCTGCAGTGATTCTTTTTTCTTTTTTTTTGTGGCCAATAAGTAACCGATTCATTGAACTGACACGACACTGCTTCCGGATGAATCACTCCCGATTTCAGAGCAACTACAAGCACATGTCATAACATCCCTGCAGATTCTGGTCATTACGAGGGACTCGACATCTCACTGTGAGCGACTACTACTGAGCCTCTCTCCGGAGTACCTGTAGGACATCGATGCGGGATAAACTCCAGGAGATGGAAAACGTGACCGAAATAGTGAATGGAGTGAACTGGCTGCTGCCGGTCAGCTTCACCCTGCTCCGCGGGTGAAAACACTCACTTTGAGCAGTTTCTTACAGCTGCATCCGAAAGTTGATGTCACAACGTAACAGACGATAATCTTGTCACTTTGTAATTATCACGACGGCGACAATGTGTCAAAGCCCAACATATACTCTCCGAAAAACTATACATTTTAAAAATTACAACCAAATTCGAGTATAAAACGTGTATGTTGAAATGTCTTACATATACATATTATATAGAACGCAAAAGAAAAAAAACAACAACATAAAAACCAACAACCACAGTTAAAACGCACAGCACATTCTCACATCTCGTAGGGGGAGCAATTGCTCAACAAGAAACGAGTGCTGCTGAGAAATGTTTTACTTTGAAATTTAAGTCTAAAATCAAATTCATTCTCGGAGAATATAAAGCGAACAGTACAGGGACGACACGGTGGGGTTTTTAATCTTTAAGCGCAAGTAAAGCAGTTAATTTCCCCCTGAACATTACTTCAAAGGCGACTCAACAGCACATCAAAGAGAGCTCCAATGGGGGCAACTTTGAGGAGACGCGCACTCTCCTAACTTACCATCGATCCGCGAGTTCGCTTCTTCACATTAAACATCCGGTTTTTATCCGCAAAGAAACGCGTATAATCCACATTTCTGGTCTCCAAAACGCGTCCATATACAGTCCGTTTGGGTTTGGGAAGAAAAAAAAATGTACTGAAGAGGAAACGATAGGGTTTTTTTTTTCTCCCCCTCCTCCTTTTCTCCTCCCCGTGCGTTCAGGCTGCCATGCCGCGCAGAAGTCTCTCCTGCAGCCTCCTCCAACACCGACTGAACTGCGAGGCTGGAGCAGCGCACTTCAAAGTGAGGAACCGACCGCCTGGTCCCGACAGCTGCATAAAAAAACAATCGGAGCTCTTCCCGTCCGAAAAAATAGGGTAGAGACACAAGTAGTAGGGCTTTTCGGGTACGTTATAACCACTCGGAATAATTTTTTTTTTTTTTTTAATGAACACATAGGTTTTTTTTTAAGACATATGTTTAGTTGATCTTCCCCTAGATCATGAAGTTGCAGCTCCAGCGTGAGGACCTTATCAAAGACAGGCAATCTTGAGCCAACTCCCGGAGGGCTTGAAGCGTCAGAAGTAACTGATCTGCCGCCCCAACAGCATTATCGTTACAATCCCTCTGTTGCCACATATACTTTAAAGACGCAGGGCTCTTTTTTTTCAATTGCTGCATAGTTGTTTTTTTTTTTATATTTCATCCATTCGTTTTAAGGTTAACCCACGGGAATCCCGGGGCTGCAGATTGCATGGATTAGCGCGCATAAAACAGCACATTTATTCACCTTTATGTCCACATAAGAACACATCTGCAAAACTTAATACATTTGGGACTCTCAATAACAGCCGCATATGTGGCCCGATTGCAGGATTCAGTCAAAGACCTGCTGAGGGATCGCGTCAACATGATAAAAGTCCCCTGTCTTATAAAGACATATACATGACTATTACTTTACATTTAGACTATTTCAGGCTATACAGTATGCTGCAAATGTATTCACTCTACAGCTCCTACCAGTGGCAACATGGGTGCATGCATACACACGCGGATAAAAACAGCTGCTCGCTGAGGGACGTTATCATATCATTTAAGCAACACAATTATTCCTCTTTGCACATCTGAGAATGCAGCTATCAATTGTGCACACTTCCTAAGCACAGCAGACAACGTAACAAAAAAGTGAAAAGCCATTAGATGAGCTCAAACACCCAATATACATTTATTCAGAGTCTGGATGCAGAGAGAGTGGACATTTTGGACACTTCCTTTATTTGCACAAGACTGGGCAGAGTCGTGTGCAAATATTGTGTATTGAGCAGATTCGTTAGTGTTTTAGATAGATCTTTAGTGTTCAAAGGGGCCACCACAGGAGGTCCTTTGTACAAGATGACTGGCTAGATTCTTTAAAGAGACACGGTTGGTGACAGTGTCCTTTTAGTATCAGTGGACATGGATCCAAAGAGGACAAGGCTGCAAACACTTTGATCAGCCTTTTTGCTGAAGGTGGTAGAAGCCATCACATCCAGATCACACTTCCCCTCAAGGTGATTACGAGAGGAAATTACTCTCGTTGAGGCCATGAAGATGAGAGGGTTTAATCATCATTCAAAAACCACTTTATCACCTTCAGATTCAGTGTGCTGAAAAAAACAAATAAAAAAAAACCAAAAAACAAACCCAACTGATTTCTAACTCACTGTGAGCACAAAAAAACCAACAGCTGGGGCCATTTGTAATCAAAGCTGATTGGGATAAAATTCAAAATTTTTCAAAGTTTAAAAAAAAAAAAAAAAAAGATGCAAAACCTGGACACTGTGTTTTAAAGAGCATTTAAACTGGTATGCAAGGGGGACTGGGGATGCTGAAACAGTTCAAAATAATCAATAATTTCTTTGGTTGTACAGTTGACACAGGGGTAAACATCTGTAATAGCTTAAAGAAATCCACACGATCAGTTACAACTAATAGCGCTGCTTATATTTGAGTGTTTTGACTGATTAAACATAGCTGTGGAGATACGCTGACAAGGTACTGGGCATGCTGGGGCTCGATGGGCGGCACAGGTCATCGTTCAAATGGAGGGTTTGGTATTAAGCCCCACCACGTGTCCAAGTGGAGGAGAATGAACGAACCAAGAGTTGCTGAGAAAGGTGAGCAGGTGTGTGGATGACTTACAACAAAAGTTAGTAAATCATTTTACTGTACATCTGGAGCCATGCCAGGGGTGCGGCGCTGATGAGCAAGACATTCTCTAGTCTGCATGGACACAATTTGTTATCTCATAAAAGCGTGCTGCACAGGCAGGGTCTCGCTGTAGGTGTACAGATCATGTGACTAATATTCAGACTGCTCCCCTGACAATGTCAGTCTTTGTTAACTTCGGAGCGCCGAGCCTGACCTCTGACAGTAAACACACCAGGGTGGAAGCTATCTCCATGGCGATGGTGAGGACCCCCTGCCCGTACCTGGGGCCAGTTGGGCCTTCGTGTCCTGCCTTGTCAACCTCCTCAGTGTTTCATGGGAGGTCCTCATAGGTCAGGTCCTCCCAGCTCCCCCTAAGGAGCTGACCTCAGGGCTGTAAACTGGCCTGAGACCAGAGGGGTCCCTGGTTCTTTTCCCCATATAAAAAAAAACTTTAAAAGAGGGCTCAGAGCGGAGGGGTTATGGGATGTAACTGTCCTTAATAGGGAGATATCATTACAGGGACAGGTCAGACTCGGACTGACTACAAAGCGCAGCATAAATAGAGACAGAGGGAACTTCGTAAACCACCAGCGGGCCCGTTCTTTTGTTTGTGAGTGCATCATACACAAAAAGCTTAAGCTTTCTGAATTTATCTAAATTGGTTTTTGATCCAAAAAGACCCCTCCAATCTGATCATTTCAGAGGACTAGAGAGCGTTTTATTTCTGTGCGACTGCGGTTTCCTGATGAGCCTCGGCCTGTTGTGACTGCTATGGGCCACCTCAGTCAGTCGCAGCCATAAACACTTTTAGAGGGAGAGAGTGTGTGAGTGTTTACCGGTGCCGTCCTCTCTGTGCTGCAGCCCTGTGATCAGTAACTGTTCTCAATTACAGTATTGTGTGTTGTTCCTTTCGGCTTGGGGTTAAACTCTTTGCAGACCCCTTTGAAGTACTCATCCCTTTATCTCAAGCCAGCGACAAGAATTTGGGGGAGGACAATAGAAAATGAAACCAAGAGGGAAGCTTATGGCAATTATCAACCAGGGCCATGAGGAGGAAGTCAGCTTGCATAGAAAGAAGATAAAGAGAGTAGGAGCCTGCCAATGTAGGACAGGGGGTTACTGTTTCAAGTTTGTTTGGTGTGTACACACCCCGGGCGACAATCGACTGCAGAGAGAGAGGAAGTGGAGGCCACCTCTTCAAAGTAAGTGACAACAGGGGGACAATGGCCTCTGAAGGGAGCAAGAAGCTAAACGAGAAGAGCTGCAGTACAGGCTGTGACGGTGAATGAGGTCAACACCAGCGAGGACCAAGTGATGGCACGAGGAGTATGGGAGGAAAAGGATGGAGGAGAAATGTGAGAGAAGTGCTGTTGTCAGCAGAATCAAATGGCATGCAGTGAGCTGGGGAAGATACAATTAAAGTGTGGAGTTAAGACAGGCTTTGAAGTTGGACATGGTGCATAATACCCTTAAAAGTTAAGGAAGGGCAACAGCTCGCAAGTATGTTATGGGGCTGTTTTGAAATGGGAAGAAGAGGGGGGAAAAAAAAGAGTGAGTGGTGGGGATTTGTTTTTGAAAGGGTTCAGGTTGAGGGGAATGAAGTTGGATTTCAAACACCAATTGGCCCCAGAAGGTTGGGTTTTTTTTTGTTTTTTTTTTTCTTCTGCTGCTGAACAGAGCGAGTGTGAGCCTACACCTACCTGTGAATCCCGATAACACGGACGAGCGTGCGGAAGATGGAAGACGGGAACAGATAAATGTGTCAGATAGCAGAGTAGGATGCGAGACAGGTGAGAGAAGAGACTATGAATGAGACATGAAATAAGAAGGAAATTGGTAGGGAAGGAAGGCAGAGAAGAAATAAAAGAGTAAAGGAAGAAGGGGGGGTGTTGAAGGTTATTTATTGGTTTTTTTCCCCTCGTTTTAATCCCATTTTGCGCTTGACTTTTAAGTCTACCAATGTATAGAAACAATGTCGGATGCACTGTCTAATCCCGTTTGGGCCATGAAGCTCACTCCACACTGACAGTAATGACTTTTATTTCCTCTGCTGCTCGCACTGAAGCACCATGCAGACACTTCACAGGCCAGACGCCCCAGTTCTGCCACGCTTGACGGGACGGCGATCTGTCTCCGAATCAGTGTTAACCTGAACCCCGGACTCCTTCGCTCACCCTTAATCTATCACTTTAACCCCATCTTCCTCCTCCATCCTCACCAGAGCAGGGTTCCCCTGCTGGAAAGGCGATTAACTTGCTCGTCCATTCATCAGATGCCAGATTTTTATCTCTTTCCCTGCTTCCTGTTCCTCCATTAAAGGGGTGTGACACAGGGTGAGTACCATGGCAACAGAAACATGCTCTGGGGAGGGTAGAGGGATTGACGAATAGATCTGGAGTTTGAACTGCTTTTGTTGCTCTTTGAAAAGGTCAGTATAGAAAAAAAGATTAAATGAGATTTTAGATGCAATCGAGGGAAAAATGCCTGAACATTAAATACTGTAGGCCATTTGAACCAGCAGCTTCCCTCTGTGTTTTTTGTGCTCGTTTCAGTCGGCATCTGAAGACGCATGATAATCAGTTCATAAAGATTACACAATTGAGTTTTAAGACCTCCATTTATAAAACAGTTCAGTAGCTTCCAATCAGCACAAAGAGGCCACGTCCTCTGTAGTATTAACAGAATTTTATGCCAAAAGACATGAAAGTGCTGCCTCAGACTGGCTCAGGGAGGGTGCAAAGACAGCAAAAAGAGATTTAAATCTTCAACCCCGTATCCAAAAACGCTGGGGCGCTTTGTAAACTGTCCACAAAAACAAAATACATTGACTTGTAAATAATTTAACCTGGAAATGGTACAAAGAAAGCACACGAATCGTTGAATTAGAATCTTGCCTCGTTTTTGGACTTTTCTGCTGGTATTTCTTGTAAAGCCAGCAACATGTTTAGAGGGAAGGAAAGATTGGAAAAGTTGCACAAAAAAATGGATTCGCCACGCTGTGAAACACTGTATGAATAAACAGCTCAACAATAACATTTCTGAACGTAAAAAAAAAATGGCAAAGAACTTTTAACATCTATGGTATTATCTATATAAGGCTGTGTGATGGACTGACAACCGGTCCAGGGTGCACCGTGGCCTTTTACATGAAGAGAGCTGGGATGGGCTGTGACCGCGAGTGCATGAGGTAGCAGGTATTTATAATGGGTGGATAGATGGTATACAGTATCATAAGAACGTAAATACATCCGTTTTCAGGGGATAGGGTAGAAAATCAGCCCCAAAACACGTCTAAGTGGCTGTGTGACGTCACACAGGCTTTGTGCAGTAATTATACAGTATTTGGTTTTGACAAAGTGGTAGCATCTCCGTTGAATGACTCGCTGATCCGAGGTTGTTCTCAGCAGTTCTGCAGCCACCTTGGTTGTTGTGAATAACTGCAAAGGTTTGGTTACATTTCCAGTTCATTAGTGCGGATGTCATCATTGCCCGCTTCGCCATAATTAGGTGGAGTAACTGAGGGAGATAAATGAAAAGAGCAAGACACACAAAATACCCGGATGAGGAGACAGAGGAAGTGAGGAAAAAAAAAACTCCCGCACTTTCCAGGATGCTACTGTCCCTTTGTTTAACCTACATTATCAAAACGGCAGAAGCACAACCTGCTGTGCCTTCTTCAGCTGCTGTATAGCCTCGAACCTCGCATCACACAGCTGCACATCCACGTTGCGTTTGAGTGACAGGACGGGGGAAAGAAAAAAATAAATAAAAATAAAAATCACTTCCATAAATACCACGTCAACACAGAGAAAATGATACAAGCAAGGGGAAAGGTAGGAATGGAGAAAGCGTGATGGAAGATAGAAGAGACGGCGTAAATGAAATGCATTGAGGGTGTTGTGTGTGTGAAGTGTCGGCGATAAACAGGGTTATTTATGCAGGCAGTACACAGCAGCGAAGCAGCAGCCTCCCAGGGTCTGACTCAGAACACAGCTCTATAAAAAGATACAGTGGCACGCGTGCTCACGCGGATGATGACTTTGTCAATCACATGCGGATATACAGTCAATTCCAGAGGCGTGTCATGGGAGTGAAGTGCACACACAGCATGTCACATGTGTAAATCTTGCAAGAGCCAGGGAGGAGCGGTGGATAACACCCGTGAACGACTGTCCTCAACATCTGAAAGTGGTGTGTGTGTGTGTGTGTGTGTGTTTTTTTAATTCATATCCTCAAATCATCCGATGGAGTACACACTACGCAAGCGAAATAGGTAAAAGTTTGGTTGAACGTTCCTGTGAGGTTGAAAGATTCATCTGATTCCGAGCCATGCGCTCTTTCTTTTTTTTTTTTCTCCATTTGGTGTACAGCCCATCTGAAATTCTCCAGCGTTTAAAAACAAAAACAAACCACTAATTAGATGTTCAACATCACAACCTCTAGCTGGAGTGAGTGCCAACGTCACACGGCGGCGGAGTGGAAACCTTTGGATGTCCTGACCGCCCCGTGCTGTTGTCACACAAGTCCACTGTCTGATGTGGCGATAACTGAGAGGAAGCGAGGGCTTTGATCCCTAATGGGGCCATGTCAGCTCTGTGGAAATGACATTCATGGCTTGTATTTACAAAAGCACAATTATGGAGGTAATTTTGGCGTTAGACAATCAATTAGAGCGAAACTACGTCGGGCTAATAACACAGATTAAAGCGGAGGTTACGGTTGGAGCCGGTTTGGGTGTCAATGATCAAAACAGGAGTCTGTTCAATAAGCCAAAGGAAACGCTTTTTACATCTCCAGCATCAGCAACTGTCAACCTTAATGGCTTAGAAAGCTTCAAAGTACTTGCAGTATTCTATACTAATGTCTGAGCAAACAAGGTAGTGAGACGGACGCCTTAACTACTGATCCACGCTGGAGAAGCAAGGACTTTCCTGGGAACGACATCATTAGACTGGATGCATATGTTCCCTCAAACACTTAAGCTTCTTAGCGTTTAGCGCCATCTTAATTTGACGCCTGAGCTGTGAACAAAGACCTAACAGAACACAGTCGTGTTCATTTTAAAGATGATATGGCTGCTTGTGCTGTGGACTGTATCATGAGACCACTGTGACTGGTTCTGGGCTCACCTGGAAGGGTTTTGGGTCAAAGCTTGGCAAAGCAGCCTGAAGGCTGCGGGCCAGGGCCACACCAGATGGACCGTCTCTGAAACGAGAGCTGGGAGAGGGTCCGCTGGGATCCGCAGTCACTCGACTCGCGGCTTACGGCAGAGGGCGTGGACGACCGACGGGTGACGGCAAATGGCCTGGCCCGTGAACGCGGCAGGGTGATCCCTCCTACCCCCAGCATGTTGGTTGATAGTAGTCGGGTTGTTTGATTTGGAAAGGACTGGCTTCTTGTTTTTACACATTTTACACAGTATCTCCACTGTTTACCACCTTTATCTGCAGCAATACCTCTGATGTGCCCATAAAAAATAATGCGAGTTGTGTGGATTGACAGCTGTGATGAATAAATGAACTGAAACACGTCCTGCAGACTTTCGCCGTGTGATTTAACATCGCCCATTTAAAACCTCAAAATGAGTTGCTAAAATAATCAACGGCATCTGTGGGGAAGCGTGCAGTTTGTTGATAATTAAGTATCTGCTTTTAAAGTGAACGCATTCAATAAATGCTAATAGTGTTAAAGTTAAGGGCTCATGCAATCTCAGGGAAAAGCAGGAGGCATATTTCTACTTAGACAACCGCTTTAACCGTCGGGGTCCAGTCAGGGATGAAGATGAGCAGGAGGAAGGACACTGATACATCACCAAAAGCTCTGCTTTTACAAACCATTAACCAACATGTTGCACAAACTAGACTGACAGAAACATACTCAGACCATTAACCACAGAACATGACAGAAATGCTACGTACAAAAGAAAGAAAAAACCCTTCACACACACCTCGAAGATGCACACACGTGAACGTACACTTTGGATGCTTTGTTGCAACAGTAATAAATCCTCTGTGCAACTCTTCCAGAAACAACAGGCTCAACAAAGGCTTTGTGCTGAATGACTAAATTCCTGTTTCTCAGATGTTGGTCTGCCAGTCCTCTCTCCCTTTTTTCTATTCTTCTCATTCTCTCGTTCTCCCTGCATGGGCAGCAGAAATCCGTACATCAAATAAATACAGAGAGGGGAAAACGTGTTTCGTTTGGAGACAGAACAGGTCACGGACAACGGGAACACGTGGTGTGTGGGCGTAAAAACGGAAACAATTCCAATGTAAATAAGTGTGGAGGCCTCAGAAATCCAAACTCATTTAAGAATATAATAACATCTGTACATTTAACTACAAGAAGACAAAAAAAAAAAAGGGAAAAAAAGGGGGGGGTTTTCTGGAAATGATAAGTATTAAAGTTCACGCATTCCTCAACTACCAGTGACTCAAATTAATGGGGGCACATGATGAAGCCTGCCTTCAATCCACCAAATGTTTTCACCCCTTCAAACTCTGGAGTCTTTGGAGGAGACCCCCAAGAACTGAAGTCCTTTTTGTGGACTCCGACATCTAAGTCAGTGAGGTTGGATTTGAATGGAGCTGATGGTAACACACAAAGCAGCGGCAGGAACGCTGGTGCCAGAAACCCCCCCAAACGGTTCCCGGACAGCGAAGCAGGACAAAACAGTGATGGGAGAAATGGGAATTGAACGTCTTTGGTGGTGGTAATAATCTCGATTAACTTGTATGTTGCAATCCTAGAAAAAAAAAAATGCTCATGATGTGCAAAAAAAAAGCAAGAAAACAGAAGATGATAAAAGTCTTTTATTAAAAATGATGGCTTTTCGAGGACATGCCAACTAATAACATATCTATCACCAATGAGAATATTAAGTTAACGATATCAACAAAACACGAGCAACACTTAAACAGAGAAAGGTGAGAACATGAAAATCTTCAGTAAAATCAAAACTGACAATGAACACATATGAACACATACGTCATGAGTTAAACTAAAACATGAACTCAAAGATGACTGGCCCAACGCAATGAAGTGTGTGAAGTACCCAACGGTCAGTCATGCTCACACTTGATGGGAGATTTTGTCCTTCTTGTCCTTGTGTGTGTGTGTGTTACCTGTGTGCAGAAAGGAGTGTAATCATTAAGTTGCATCAGCGTGAGAGAATTTCAACACGGAGATGAATTGAAAGTAACTCTCTAAATGCTCTTTTGTGGTTTTCACAATCCCAGTCACTTCAATTGAAGTCGAACAAAATAACTTGTTATTTACTGCGAGTGACTGACAGTCCAGACAAACGTTCGCTCAGATGTGAGCATTGTTTCAAAAGCGCTCTAATCACTGTGTATATACACGTGCTTATGTTTGAGGCGGTGTGACGGACAGGCGGCAAATCAAAGCCCGTCAGACTCCAGAGCGTGCAACAGACAGATTATAATGCATGACTTTCTGTAAATGTATACAGAAAGCAGTTTCTGTGCCGAACCGGTGCACAAAACGTCCCCAGGAACGCCACACATGTTTCTACACAGTCCAAACAATCACACTAACCTCCTGCTGCGACAGGCATCCAGGTCTTCCTGCAGCAGAGAGGCCGTCTTCTGAAGGAAGCTGACCTGACACGGACACACAATGCAAAACACGGCACAGTAAATCATGAAAACGGGCCTCCCTCTGGCTGCTGGTGCAATCAGGGTGAGGGAAGGAGGACAACGGTCGGACGGCTGTGGGTGAGTTCAGGCTCTGAGTGGAGTGGAGCGGAGCTGGCTGAGCTGCGGAGACTGAAAGAAAAGCTTACTTGTTGAGTCTGGAGGTCAAGACAGACGGGGCCGGGGGGTCAGGAGATAAGGCCAGCGGGGTTAAGGCTCTTTGGGACACAGAGTGCATTATGGGCCAGGTTAGTTGAGGTTAGGGTGTTGTGAGAGCAGGCAGCACGGTTCTTTTGTTTGGCTACAAGTTGTAGGTTTATTTATGAAATGTTTTTGGCTAAAGTGAAAATAAACCCCCATCTACATTTACACGGCATCTAGAGCCTGGCAGAAAAATCGCAGCCCCAAAAGAATCTGTATTGTTCTGGGACTACCGTACTGGAGCCGAGGGTACATTCCTTTCTGTGGGGGAGACCTCAGCTCAACTTCTAGCATTTCATTTAGCAATTTACACTGGTGAGGTTTATACACTGGTGTGGTCGGATGCTTCCTGAGGCACCGTAGCTCTCCCTACCAAGTTTTTTCCCTTCACTTTATAAAAATAATGCATGTTAATGTGCAAAATCCAGGACGCTGCCAATGAGAGGAGAGACCGCTCTGGCCACGAATTACATTTTATAAACATATCGGATCACAGAGCTGCGGTCTGTGTGCTGAAATGGGATCTTGGAAAATGTGTTTGAACAAGGCACAAAATGTTGCACCACATGGTCAGATTATTGTTACAACAAAATTATTTAAAACATTGACGCTGAGAAAAGTGGGGCTCTTCTGTTCGTGACAGATGAGAGACGAGGTTCAGAGGTACATCTCATCAATAGAGTTGAACAAAGGCGGATTTTGCGATCGGTCGAAAGAGACGACGACGCATAAAGATCTGTAAAGAGGGCCGGCAACATTCAGTGTGGGGAAAAAAAAAAGAAAATACTTTCTCTTTCAGTTCTTTTATGTGTCAGGAAATAATAAAAAAAAATCATTTGGTCCTCACCAGGTTGTAAAATTAGGTAAATACAGCCTGATATGAACAGGAACACATGACATGTCACACTGTGGCATTATCTTATTGGCAAAAACTAAGCTGAAACGCAGCAGCAGTGTGAAAAACTAAGTGCATCCTCTAATCTTACTATAATAAGCTTGTCCTTTAACAGCAATAACTGGAAGTACTCGTTTTCTGCACGACGTCATCAGAGGAATTTATTCCAACATTGCTTCAGTTGATTGAGATTAACGCTCAGCTGTCCTAAGATCCTGCCGCAGCATTTTAATCAGGTCTGGACTTTGACTGGACCATTGCAACACTGATTTTATTCTTCTTTTTTTTTTTTTTTTTTTTACCTTTGTGTCATAAAGTTGCAGGTATTTGGGATGATTGTCAGGTTGAAAGGCTCACTTTCAGCTGAGCTTCAGCTGCCAGACAGATGACAGTCTGAGGTCCTATGTAATGATTTGCATATCATTCACATTTCAAAAATGTTCAAAAACAGTACAAAAACAACATGCAATGACTGATGCTAGTTAATGTCAGCATAGATTAGGAAATGCTGACATGCAACATTAAAAAAAAAAAAAAACAAAAACTGGTGTGATGCATCACAATTAAAGGTAGGGTAAGTAACTGTACATCTGTTGATATTTGAACAAAACATCAACAAAACACAGAGAGTTAGCGCCTCCCTGCACTTCCCTTCAGTGTTCCCTGAGAAAACGCTCCATCGGGGAACTCATGAACCTCATGTGGACGACCACGAACCCTCCGCCTGTTGGTGATTGGCTGGAGCAATGTTTGTTATGACTTGGCGGTCAGGCTGTCTCTGTTTGTTTCCAGTTTATGGAGCTAGGGCTGTGTATGATGACTACTTTCTTTCTTTTCTTTTTTTTAATGTACTTACGAGATGGGCAGCAAGCAAATGGTGTGAGAATATTCACTCAGTGTGACAAAACGTGTTCTGTCCTGACATCAGTAACACGATTGTATATATTTCAAACATCCCAAAGAAGCTGAGTCTGTCTGACATAAAGGAGGAGAGAATTCACAGCTCGGCGAAATACTGTGTGTGCAAGTAGTTTAACAATTTATGAATAACGTTTCTAAAGTTTCATCATCTAGGGTACATAACATCAAAAGATTCAAACAATCTGGAGCAATCTACACACATGGGACAGGGGTTAAAACCAAAACTGCACGGTTGTGATCTTCAGGCCCTGAGGCGCTGCTGCATTAAAAACAGACATGATTCTGTGGTGGAAATCACTGCGTATGACAAGAAACACCATCATGAACGCAATTCATCCCTGCATCCACGTACGCAAGTTAAAAACTCCACCGTGCAAAGATAAAAGGCACATAAGTAAATTCCAGGAGTGCAACAGCTTACTGAGTCAGAGACCATCGAAGATGGGATGGGGTAAAGTGGAAAACTGTCGTTTGGACAGTTCAAACACCGACGTGGGTGATGGGGGTGGATGCAGCTCAGGAGGTGGAGTCGCTGTCTTTTCATTCAGAACGTTGCCAGATTTATCCCCAGCTTTTAAAGTTCACATATCAAAGTATCTTTGGGTATGACGAAGAAGCCGAACTTTGGATGAAAGCGTGAACCAAGTAAATGTAATCTAGAACGATGGAATGGCATTTAAGCACATTGTCACGTGTACATATGTGAGGACCAGTAAAGCTGAAAAATATACAGTATACAGGTTTAGGAGCAGCATATGCTGCCATTCAGATTACATGTCACAGAAGCCAGTGCTTATTTCGAAGAGACAATGCCAAACCCGTGGTTGCATGTATGAGTTGGTAATTAAAAACGCCGCCTGATGACATGGCCCGTCTACAGTCCAGACCCGTCATCCACTGAAAACATCTGACGCATTATGGAATCAAATATGCTGCAAAGAAAACTCCAAACAGTTCAGCAGCTAAAAACCTACATAAAAAAAAACAAACAAAAAAACCCAATACATATTTAAAACCAGGCTCTCTGGAAACAGTCGGGACTCACCTGAACTTTAAGAGAGGTGATGGTGTCTTCCAGTTCCTGTCGGAGTTCAGCCGGCATCAAACCTTTAATCTTCTCCTCGTACTCCTGATGGACTTGGGTCACCTGAGAACATAAAGTTGGTCAAATCATACTTTATCAATCCAAATGACAGATATGTTATGATCTCCTTGACGTTGACACTGGTGAAGGGTCTCACATGAAAAAGGCTCATTAAGATTTGCAGTTTAGGTCATAACAGTCATTTGTCAATATACCACTGCTGAACAAGCGTTTCTGTGTCCCTTTCGCTCCCAGACACAGCAAATAAACCATCACACACACACACACACACACACACACACACACACACACACACGCACTGTGGCTATCCCCTCTTTATTCATAGCTCAGAGTATTCCCTCGGTCTTCACGGCTCCTTCACATCTCCACAGGGGGTCCGCAGGCAGGCACGACTGGCGCTAAACAACACCCCCTACTGGCAGCTGGGAACTACAGCGAGCTCTGACACAAAGCATTTATGGGCTCGACACAGCTGGGTTTGGACGGGGACAAGGCCACGGTGGTGGGCAGGACACATCAAACGCAGCAGCAGCTCAATAGCCAGCTAGCTATCTCCACTGGGGAGGACTGGAGGAAGTCTGTCTGGGGCTAAATTACACTCCACTAAACCAGAGTCTGATTATAGAAGTTGAAAAGGGTTTGGTTAGCGCAACCCCCACTTTTAACCCACAAACACACATGAATGGGCGCACACACATGCAGTATATAGACATGCAAACACACACGTGCATGCACAGACGGAACTTTTACGGTACTGTAAAAGCATTTACAGCGTTTTGAAGGGTTTCTGAATCAATTAATTCAGGGCTCGATGAACAGTTTAACCGAGCTGGGAGGATTAACGGGGGCCTGTGAAAAGCAACAGTTTTCACCCACATATTTCAAGGTGTAACCAAGGGAGAGTTTGGGCAACCACAGCGTGTCTGGCAGAGCCAAACGTCTAGCTCCGTCCAGCTCTCATCAGTCTGGTCTTTTAAAGTGAAGAGAGCGTGAATGAATTAAGGGGGAGGGCTCTCCTTAAAATAATCTTCCTGTTATGGATTTAACTGATTGTTCTGGCTTTGGCTAATTAATCTTCCTGGGCACAATGAAAGGGATTGGGGAAGCACTTCAAAGCAACCCTCAGTATAAATGATCCCAACATGAAGCGGCTCACTTTGTCTCGGCACAGTGTGCAGTAAATTAGTCTGCCACAACTTTGCCAATTTTTCAGTCTCCCTCTACCCTAATCATTTTAAAGTGTTGGACCAATTACATTGAGCTGGGAATCTATCAATTTACAAAAATATGCATTTTTTTTCCCCTCCCTGCCAAGTGAGAATGAGGTCAAGGATAATTTGATTTGAAAGTGACCATTTAAAACAAGTGGCAAAAACAAACAAACCCCAACAGGTGGTTGAAGCTTTAATTTGAATGTCCAGGATTTTAGAAAATATGAACTGAAGCAATGGGATGCTGATATGCAAAATGCCCATCTATGTATAGCAGCTTCTGTAGCCATAACAGCATGACAAGCCAAGACAAAACACACTTCACTACCTCAGACCAAAGCAATAAACAATGGCTGAATAAACACATCCCTCAGCAGCCACTCTGAATATATGTCTTGGATCCTTCAAAAGCCAAGTTCCTTAGTTCTGCGTTCTTGGTTCACGTATGGTGCAGTTACCACAGCAATGAGAGATCTGTGCTGCCTAAATTATAAGCTCCTTGTGGCAATGCCGTCTCCATTTTCTGCCCCATACATACATTAGAACGGGCAAGGCTGCATCAGCTGATGCACAAGGACCTGCAGAGAGCAACGGAGGCGAGCCCATATTGTACATACAGTGCAGTAACGTAGATGACCGCTCTCTGAAGCTCACGGAAATCTTCTGGGTAACGTGTGTCGCCGCTGTGTAAACCTCTAACACAAACAGTAAAAAAAACAAAAAACAAAACAACAAACAACAAAATCTGACTTCATCATGTCTCTGTGGAGATAAAAATGCATAAAAGAAGCATCTGAATCCCCAAAGATGTCTGAGTTGTTTCCTAAGAGAGCTTTGCATTCTCTTCCAAGTGTCCTCCCCTTACATTTTTTTTTCTGCTGCAAAACACACATTCTTCTCTTCTTTCAACATCTCTTTTACAGCAAAGGCATGTTTGTTTGCTGACAGGTGGAAGGAGACATATGACGGCATCTGAGAAAAAAGGCTCTTCACCATTAGGACAGAAGTGAGATGCCTTTGAACAACACAACGCTGCTGATCAAGCCCTTTAAGAAGTTTTTGGTCACTGACGGACGCCAGATGAGACAAGAAGGAAAAATAAGAAGGAAGGGAAACACTGGGGGAAAAAAAAAAAAAAAAAAAGTGTTTCAATACTTCGCCTTGCAATGAAAGGAACTTTGACTTTGTGAAGAAAAATCTGGATTCTTCTGCACATGCAGCTCTTAAAATGAGATTTTGTTTGTTCCTGATGAGGCATAATTTTAAAGCCGGTGAAGAGCGCCAGCCATTTTTCCGCTCCCAGTCATCTTAAAATGACATTTCAACTATATATAGTCTTTATATTGTGGTTTTGACTTTCTCTTGTGTTTAGTACCGACTCATAGCATGGTTTTTGACAGCTGCCAGCAGAAAGCAACAAGCCCTAAACACTTTCAACGTTCAAATGAAGTTTGTCACATCGTTGGGAAGCTTGATGTATGTTAATGAAGTCGGTGCGTGTGTGGAAACGTGTGGGACAGGTTAGGACGCGGCGGAGGAGGAGGAGGATGAGGAGGAGGAGGGGGGCTGCTGCAAAGACATTTTTTTTTATATGCCCTCTTGTTCCTAAGCAACAAAAACCTTGCCAAGAACAAGAGAATACATCAAAAACACCACCACTCACAAAGTTTGCACCTTCACATCCACTGACTTGACACCGAGTTTGCCAAGGAGCAAACGGAAACAAAAAAAAAACAACAAAACAAAGCAAAACAAAAAAACAAAAGGTTTGGTGTAAGCAAGAAAAGAGAAGGCGCTTCACAAAACGAAGAAAATGGAAAAAGACAGAAGACGGTTCGAAGTGGTTACAGATCTTGTCGGAGTTGTATGAACTGAGGGACAGATTGGTGATGTGACGTAAACGACACACAGGATAATCTTTATTTGGGCTCATCTACATTTCTGTGTCTGCATCAGTACCGAAAAACGCCAAAAGAAATGATTTATGTTAGATTCATCTCAGAAAGCTGTACAAGTTCACCACTCTCACTGTATTATGCTGCGATCTTCAGGAGTAATTCACCCGAGCGGTGAGCAGCGGTGAGCTGCTGATGTGCCGTTTCAACGGGGGGGCAGCCTGCGCGGGCCCCTGACTGGAAGGCAAGAAACATCTGTGCAAGGTCTGGGCAGAAAAGCTGTTTTAGCATGCGAGGTATTGGATTACAAAGACTCATCTCGGCAGATAAACAAAAGCAATGTCAGTGTGAGATGAGAGAGTGGATAAACAAGACGGTAATTCATGCACACGTATGACACGACAATCCTCATTCATTCACGTCAAATTGTTTTTGACACCTTGCATGCTAAAACACACACATATACCCGACCTTATGTTTCGATACGTTTCTTCCTAGGCAGGTTAGGAACAGCTTCTCCGTTCTCCCTCCTCTTTAGCACACTTCCTGTTTGTTTCTGTGAAGCCAATTCTGTCGCAGCACAACAATCTGTGATAAATTAGTGAAATGTGTTTATGGCCGTGAATCAAGAAACTGTCAGGAAGCTACGATTGGAACCAAATGCTCAGTTACATTCTTAGACTTGTTTACTCGCCCCCCCCCCCCCAACATGTTGCGTGATTGAAATCAGTGTGTTGCAGTTTTTGTAAGAGGAACCTGTGTCAAAATGATATTCACTGAGCTCAGTGAATGTACAAATCATTTGTTTGACCCAACACGATCAATCAAGTGTACTTCGTGAGTTAAAGCTCTGGAGTGTTGACCTATTAAGAGTGGGTTAATACTGGCGCGGTCATAGAAGGCAACCTTCTGCACCCCTGGGTGTGGGTCCGTGACCAGCGGCTCTTGAAAACCACTGACCTTTCAGCACAGTTTATGGCAGCCAGACACTGAGGTGTGTGATGAGTGTGTGAAGTGTGTACAAGGGTCAGTGGGTGGATCAGAGGCAACAACAAGAGAATGAATGCCTTTGGTGTACATACCACGGTACAAAGACCGGCCTCCTGTGTGAGTGCAGTCATTAGTGCTTTCTTCTCTGTGTGTGTCAAGGTCAAAACAGAGCCTGATTACAGGGCATTCTGGAAAGCCACGGGGAGTGTGTGCGACTGTGTGCGCACACAGAGGCTTCCCTTTTGAACACAGGCAGTGGTGGCATTCCTGGCCCTAGGCGCTGGCTCTTGAAGCCAGATCTCAAGGAATTTGGGAAATATCCGAGGGGGCACACTGCTGGCTCTGAACAGGAGACAGAGTGATGGTAGTCTGAAGAGGGCAGGGCAAGGAAGGAGGGAAAGGATCTGTTTGGTTTCTTTTGTGGCCCCCTGGAGGATCAAGTTAGGACGGCAAGTTAGGAGAGAGGGGCTAGCAACACGAAGTGATGGGAGGGAAGAGATGGATGTGGAAGAAGTCACTAAAGGGATTTAAGAGCGCCAGAAATGCTTGTGTGATTAACAACAATATTGAGGTGCTGGAAAGAAGTAAAAAGAAGTGTGACGAAAAAGGCTGAGGGCACAGAGTTGGAGAAAAAAAAAAAAAAAAGATCCATGTCAGGCAGCGAGAGAGATGCCAGGACTCTGGTGGGGAGCAAACGTGTTTAAGTGAGGCGGCCAGCCTCTCGTGGACAAGCCTGACAAGCATAAAAAAAAAACACATACAAAGAGAGAATGAGAGGAGAAGAAGCGTAGCTTCATTACCTTCTCCTCAGTCTCCAGCTCTTTGGTGAGCAGCTTCTTCTCTGTGCAGTGCAGCCGCCTCTGTAGGCTTTCCACCTTCTCCTGCAGAGCCTGGAGGAAGGGAGAGACGGACTGACTGGATATAAGCAGAAAACAGCTGCAAATCTGTGTGTGCGAGTGTGTGTGTGTGTGTGTGAGACACAAATAGAGACACTGATCTACAGTTACATGTCATCTGGCAAAAAAAAAAGAAAAAGCACACTTCAACCAAATAAGAAGTCCTACACAGGACTCAAGAAGGATTCAGATGGACAAAAATCAATGAAACAATATTGACTAGTCAGGAAGATACACAGAGGAAGGGAAACAGAGCCAGTGAAGTGAGATGCTGCATTTGTATTGCACGTTTTTCTTTTTTATTTATTAAAAAGGCTTATAATAAATCCATGAGAGTAATTACTGGGAGGATGTCCTCATTAAGCCAAGGAATTTTACAGAAGAACACAGAGAGGGAGGCTTTCTCCGACAGGGTCTCAGTGAACTTTTAAAGCTTTTAGTAAATTCTTCTTTCATTTTCTTTGAGAGAAACAGCAGACACATGCTGGCATGTATCCCATTACATGCGATGACGAAATGTCCCCACCACTGAAGACATTTATCTATCCAAATCTTGTTTCCAATGATTCAGGCAAGACAGGAAAAAAAAAAAAAAAGTGTACGTCTGTGGAGCGGTTCTTTTCTTCTCTGCTTGATGGTGAGGCGCAGTTCCTGCGCACGACACAGAACCAGATGCTTTCAGAGCACATGTGGACACCTCATCTTTGATTAGTCTGTATGAAAAACAGAGGAGTGACATGTGCACACATGTAGGCGTGCGAACACACACATTTCCTTCAAGAGTGTGGGGCTCTGGCTAGTATCAATACCCACAGTGTCCCCCCTTACCCACTGGAGCCAAGTGAGTGGGCCAGCCAGTGGTTGGCCTGTTGCATCTCCGCGCTGAAGGAAACATAGTCCAGGTGATCGGCATGACCATCTGATCTACAAGTGGCTGCACGGACATAAACTGCGATGGCTATAAAGCTTTTGGAGCTGGGTTGAACTGAAAAGAAAGGAAGCAAAGATAACACAATTGTGTGTGTGTGTGTGTGTGTGTGTGTGTGTGTGTGTGTGTGGTGTTTTTGAACCAGTTCAGATTTAGGATACGTGATTCATGTACATCAAACCCACAGATAAAGATTCGATCAGAGCAGCAGGGGTTCTGCAGCCGGGGTTCTGCAGTGTTTTAACATCACATCGTGAGGATTACATTCATTCAAAAGGTTATTGAGGCCAGTTTTACATCTTCAGCATGACAGGCAGCGTGACAACCCTGGTAATCAGGGCTTTTCTTGGCCAGTCACGACCCCATCGTGGCCCACGTCTCCATCCAGTCTAACCGCCTTGTTTTCGATTTCATTATTTCGGTAAATAAATGGCTCAATTACGCTGGAAAAGCATTATCAGTGGAGTTGACACGGTTTATAAAATGTAGTAAAAGTATGAGTGTTTTCTTTTGGATTTTTCTTTTGTTTACCTCATCAATGGTCTAAGAATAAAAGGAATTACCAAAAGTGTTTAGGTGGTCTTGGCTGATCTTTTGAGGCGAGTTTCTGTCTTTGGCCAACGTGGATGAACAGTTTAACACATGACAGGATCAAACTACTGTAAGACAAGTGTACACTAGTGAGGAACATATGTGGATTATTTATGAGGTTTTGCACTTCTATACAGGTGACCGCAAAATTAGTCGCACGATATGTGAAGAGGATGACAAACCCCGAGCGCCCGCCCATTCCTAAACCCACATCTGGTTTCCCGTAGTGTGACACAGCAGTTTTGGACCGCTTCTTCTGGGAAGTACAGCTAAAAAGAGAGCCTGACTGGTGATATGTGCTTTCTTGTGGGTTTTACATTCGATGTACTCAAAACACGTCTGAGGCCAGACGTTTAACACTTGTCACTTTATTAGCGGAATCACAAGGGATGAATCTGCTGATGAACAGGAGCGCTTTGTGAGTCAGAAAGAGTCTGAAAGTTTTTAGTCACTACTGCTGTCAGACGGCATGGATGGAATACATTACAAAGTTCAACAAACTTATAATTAATCAGATCTGAACAAAGGTGTGATTTTTTATTTTATGTATATAAAACCCCTAAAAAACAAGTTTGTGACGTTAACACCTGCGTTGTGTTCCTAATGTACCTGCTACTCCTACTAACTGAGGCAAACATGTCAAAAGGCAATGAATTTTTTAAAATTTATGTAGCTACTAATAACAGTAATTTTTTCAAAACATGTGTAGGTCAGTATTAAAGGGAAGAAGAGGAATGCTCTTTCCAGGTCGACAGTGAGGTTCTGCTTGAAGTGGAGGAGTTTACGTACCTTAGGGGTTCATAAGTGACGGAAGAATGGAATGGGAGATTGACAGGTGGGTCGGTATGGCAACCAGTATGTTGGGTTAAAGAGGGAGCTGAGACAAAAGACAAGGCTCTCCGTTTACCGTCCTCATATCTATATTTCTATCCCCACCAGTGGTCATGGACTGGTTGGTGAAAGAAAGAATAAGATCATGGATACGAATTTTCTCCACATGGTGTCTGGATTCTTATCTTAAAGATAGAATGAGAAGTTTGATCATTTGGGAGGAACTCGGAGTCCCTCCCGCTCCTCCTCCACATCGAGAAGAGTCAGCTGAGGTGGTTTGGGGATTGTGAGGATGCCCACTGGACCTTTTCCTGGGAAAGGTGTTTCAGCCATGTCCAACCGGAAAGAGGCCACAAGCCAGACCCAGGGCATGTTGGCGAGACTGCATCTGTCAGCTGGCCTGGGAAGGCCTTGGCATCCCCCTGTAAGAGCTGGATACCAAGGAGCGGTCTCTCTCTCTCTCTCTCTGAAAATAATTCTTTGACCTTAAACTTTTGCCGACTAAGATTTCTGGGACCTTTGTTTATGATTAAGACTTCCTTAAGTCTTCCTTAGGCTAATGTTGATCAGTGAATTACAATAAATGTTCATTGATGAGTATCTTTCATTTTCTTATTTCTTATTCTTTCATTTCTCTCTCATTGCAAAATACTTTAAATCAAGTGAATCACAGTAATCTCAGTTTTCCAGTGTTTTGTCACTTGTGCATCTTATTACATACAGAACTTACAGGTCATTGCAAAGTAAAGACGTTTAATCTTCACTTTGGACGGACACTGCAGGCATACAAATTACAAATTAACACCCAGGCTATGATAGGATTCAGACCGTTTCTATTGTAAAACATGTGTGAAGATGGTTATGTGTAGGAGATCCGGCTGAACGGTCTCTAGATTCCCAAGGTGATATTGTATTTATCAGCCATGCCGTAGGATGATTGAGAACAGGCCAGGAAGAGAGGAAAATTGATTTCCTCTCTCTTCCTGGCCTGAAAACTGGAGAGATGCAGTGCAGAAGTGTGACAGGAAAAAAAAAAAAAAGCATGACAGAGAAAAGGTGTATGAAAGGGAAAATACCATCACAAATTGCAAAACAAAAAGCCAGAGAAGAAGATGAAGGAAATATGACCATATCAGGAGGAGGGGGAGAGAAGAGGAAGTTCAGAAAGGTGAGAGTAAGAAACAGCAAGATACTGAGGAGGAGGGAGACAGAGGAGAAAACCACATGGCTGGGGTGAAGAGACGGGGCAGTGGGGTACCTTCACCTTGCAGCCATACAGTCGGCAGGCTTGAAGGTCTCCTTCACCTCTCCATCAGCAATGTGTCTCTGCCTTTCATTTCAAACTCTGCCTCAAAGGAACAGAAAGGCACGCACACACACAAGCACCGACAAACACACCGCTCAGAGCGATCCGTGCAGGTATAGGCTTGCATTAATATTAACAGCAAAAGTTCTTAAAATGTGAGCACTCTGCTCAGTCAAATGAGTGTGCAGTTATTGTATCGTAAGCACACACAAGACGCATACACACGTATGCAAGCATCGCCTGAGTCATCCTTTCCTGGGTGGTCCTCCTGCGCCGATAAAACAAGCATGTTTCCCTAGGGTGAAGTAAAAGCAACAGAGGGCAGGGGGGGAAAAAAAAGCAGAGAAGAAAGAAGGGAGGCAATGGTGGGAGGAGGAAAACAGGCCAGGGGCCTCTTTAAACTTGGTGTTTTGTTAGGAGCTGAGCTGCTCTTCAAGTGTGGCGGGGGCCTTCTATTTGCAGCATGCTGTCAGAAGTTTCTCCCAAAGTCTGGATTAAAGAGATCCTCTAATGACACTGAGGCTGGACGACTTCAGACAGCAGCAAAAACCTCACGCTGTACCGCCTCCAGCCAAGGACACACAAATGTACACATACACGCAGACAAGCAACGGTAAAGAACAGATGCATACGCGAGGGGCACAAAGCAAACACACATTCATGAGCAAAGACTGGGCCACCACACACACACCATGTTTAGCAGAACAAGGCGGCGCGTGTATGTAAGACTACTGATCTAATAGTAAATAATAAAAGAGGTGGATGGTCAGAGAGGTGAGCAAAGCCCGTCTTTTATCTGCACTTTTATCAAAGGATTCTGGGAATGGTAAAACAGAGAGCGGCTGCGGGAGGACGTGGAGGTGGAGGAGGAGAAGGGAGGTCTCTCTCCTGAGGTGTTTGAGAAGAGAAACTTCTGCTTTTTCTTCGCCGTCTTGTCTCGTCTGTCAGTGCGTAGGAATAAAAAGGTGTTGTTTAGCAAGTCGACCAGGACAGCACCCCCTGAACGAAAACACCGATACTGGTGTGAACTGACTTGCTTTCACTGCTTTGATGCTTTTCAGCACTTTTCCCAAAGTTGATTTAGAAGAAGAAGAGGACGTGGGAAGTTGGTGATTGGAGCAGCTGTGCAGCGCTCTCTTGAACAGCAAATCGAACAGTTAGCTCGTCTCCTGCGATAGACAGACAGACACACACACACACACACACACACACACACACTGGCACAGTTACGGAGGCGTCTTCCCGAGCTCTGATGAAAATAGTAAAACAATTGCTGCACTAATGAAGACATGTTGCAACCGAGTTATGCCCACAGGGGGAACACAAAGTTCTCCATCTTTCCGTCTCAGCCTCTTTCAGTCGCTGGGAGCTACGATAGAAAGAGAATAGGAAACAACTCCAAAATATGCGCCATATGTCTGGCGTATTCGTGTTTGTTAGTGTGGGCACTCATAAATCTATTCTGTTTATCAAATGATATATCAGTTAATGAATGTAAAGTTCAGCACAAAATGCAAATGTAGCTGCCTTCTAGAAACTCGACAACACCGTAAAAGTAAAAGTTAAATGACTTTTTTTTTTTAAATTTCACACTGAACCTTCAAGTTCTTCCCAGACAAAACACCGGTAGTTAAAAGTAGAGCATTATCTATATTTATCTATATTTTCTCAAATATGCAGAAGTCGGTCTATCGTCTTGTTGACTGACAAACAGCATGAAATTGCAAATCACAGGAACTTAACTGCATAAAACTCACAGTGTAACTATGAAATTGCAACTTATGAGGCCAAAACAGTAGAGAATTGTTTTCCAGAATAAATGTGGAGGTAAATAACGCTGTAAATATCACCCATAACAACGAGCTCAACAGCATATTTTGGTGTTTTCAAACCCTGGAGATCACAGAGCTTTATATATATATATATATATATATATATATATATATATATATATATATATATATATATATATATATATATATATATATATATATATATATATATATATATATATATATATATGATTCCTAAAACACAGGGGTTCTAGGCGAGGATGCAACAAGTTATTAGGCCGTCATGGTTTCTCTAAGCGAAGCATTCAGCCTGTGGTTTGGTGAGTAGTTTCCGTTTGTTGTCTGCCAGTGGAGTATGGTCTCTGCGAGCTTTTCTACTTCCCACGTTCCCTTGCAGCATCCTGAGATGCTATCTTTCTGTTATTTTCAGCCCCTCTGATATGTGGATCAAACGCAGCCCACAGCCGGAAAAGTCATCAATCAGCCAGCACAATGCACACGTGTGGAACTCCAGATACAGGGATCTTCAAGCTGACGGGTGTTTTGCATAGTACATACAGTAAAGAGAGTCGGCAACAGAGCACGAGCTTTGCTTTCACATATACATGCAAGATTAGATATATCTAGCCAACAAATATGTTAATGTCACTGGCTGAAAAAGGCAGAGATTTGACAGTAAAAGCACATTAAGCACTTAATAAGCAGGACTACATGACAGACTAGTGGGTTTAGGTGACTGTGGTACACATCGTGGGGGTACATTTATCCACGATACTCAAAAACACACAATAGCAGCTTCACCGGTGGCGCTGGTAAAAATCTTACTGCGCTTTTAAGTACAAATGAACCTCCTCAAAGTGGTGTTCATTGCACACAATCAAAAGAAGAAGGAAATGACAGATACACAGATGGTTAACAAAGTTCAGTAAACAAATGCTCAACTCAAGGTTGACACAAAGGACTTGAATGTGTTGAAGGACGTGGACAGGCACAAGAACAGAGGAGAAAAGCACACTGGAACACACACGCAGACGTTTGAAGCAGCTTTTTGCCTCTGCAGCAGAGTATCCAGCACACCTGCTCTTGATCACACCGCTGCCATTTGTTCCCACAGGCAAAGTCATCCTTTCAACCCCCTCAGAAACTAATGCATATATAACCGCAGACAAACTAGCCGCTACAACGTGTCTGTATGAATGTGTGCAAGCTTGTTTATCTGTATGCACGCATGCACAAAAGCCCAGCACCTACAGTGCAGAGATGATGTCAACTGTGAATTTGACCAAGAATTCAATGTCTGGTGCAGAAAGAACAGCATGCCTCATATATTCATTCTCATCCTCAAACATTGTGAGATGATGGCCGCTGTTGCATAATGTAACGTGTCTGCCATCAGTTCACCTGGAGGACACGACAACAGAACCTTCATTGACTTGTAGTAGAAGCTGCTGCTGGATGTGCCTGAATCAAAGGTGTGTATATCAGTGTATGTTAGTGAATGTACCAAAAAAAAAAAAAAAAAAAAAAAAAAAGGGCACTAACCCAAAGGTAAGCTGGGCGAGAGAACAACACAGACGAAGACTCGGTGAGGACAAAACAGGAGAGGTTGCATGTAGGCCCGCATACAAGAGGTTATAGGTGTACGCGTGTGTGTCTGCGTGCACGCATGGCGACATTCGGCAGGCAGAGCGACAGGAAGCACTGCTGTGTGGAGCAGGAACAGCGGTGCTGATCAAAGCCCATGCGGGTGACACTATGGGCGGAGTGCCATTGTTTATTCACCAGCCACCTCTCCCTTTTGGCAGGGTGAGGTAAGCATGTGTGCTTGTGAATGTGTGTGTGGAAACGGAGTTGGAGATGGAAAGAGTTTGAAGATACAGAGCTGGAAAGAAAAGATGTGTGAGAGAAAAGACTCGAGGCCCGTGTGTGCATGTGCATGCTGTTCTCTTGGCAGGCTAATGTGGGCTTCGGTTCTGTCAGATTTGGCAGCTGCATATTTCAGGTAAGTATGCATGCATACTCGTACACACGGTCTTACACACACTTGTGGACACACAGACAAAAAAAAAGAAAAAACACTGGCTGTGACAACATCCACACAAACACATATTGTATGTTTAAGTAATCCAAAAAGTCTTGTTATTAAACTCTGACCTCAAATCTCTGCTCATCATAAAAGGAATACCAAAAAAAAAAAAACCCAACACCTGACAATGAAACCACATGTAAAGAAACAGAGATGACATTAGTAAGACAGTAATCTTACAACACAAACACTGGCTGTGTCCCGATGAGCCACTGCGGCCCTCATCATCCACGTCATTCAGCGTGAATAACTTAAAACGGATAAAACGTCCACGGCGCTTCAACACCAACCTGTGCATTAAAGCTCTGGACACTTGTCTAAATATAGCGCTCAAATAAGAACGCTTTTCCCGAAAGTGAGACCAGAAACGCAAAGCCAAGTCAACAACAACAACGTGTGGCGCGTGCACACACATGTGCTGGAGCGTGTGCCTGCAGACGCACTTTACCCTGGCAGCCACGCCGCACAAATATTCGCCTGAACCCAAACATCATATGTACAGAAATATAAATGCGGATAATGAGCATACTTAACTGTACTACCGCTGTTCTAAAAAAAAAAAAAAAAGACTTTATGAGACACAAAGGTCTCTGCAGCTAACACCCACATTTAAGAGGTGCAAGTACAGTACAGCAACAGAGGAAGCCAAATTCCGGCTAGAAATGGCAGAATGGGGCTGCCAAGGAAAAAAGGGACATCTGATCCGGTGCAGCGTGCATTCAGAACAACTGTTTTGGGATTATGTTGATTCAAATGCGCGGCTAACTTTGATGTTATTTTCTTCCCCTCCCATTGTCTGAAGCCCCTCGCTCTCTTCATAATCCAAGTCCTTTGAAGTAAGCAGCATGGAAACAATGTCAGCAGGCGACGGACTCCCTCCGACGGCCCACTGACAGCTCTCCGCCGGTCCTTTCTTTTCTCTGTCTCACACTTCCTCTATCCTTTCTTCGCCTCCACTTTTCTCATCCTTTTCTCCTGCCTCTTCGAAGAAAGTTGACATCGTTTTTTTTTTTTTTTTTTAATAGTTCCTGTTTGACCAGCATCCCCCTCCTCTCCCCCATTAACGCTCCGCTCCTCCCCCATGTCAGTCCTTTAATATGCAACACAACCATTAATTGGAGCCTTATTAGCGGGTGGTTAGTACAGAGGGGATCATAATAATGAGGACACAGATAATAGAAACAGAAAGCTGTTGTCGGCTCCCAACACAGATGCCTGAGCCCTGCTTCTTGTAAATGCCTACAACGGGGAAAACAGCATTTATGTGTTGTGTGAGGCGCCAAAGTTACTGTGCCAGTTTAGTGGAGGCTTGTCTGGCAAAAGTAGGGCTTGAGTCCTTATAGTGTACATTAACACAGTGAGATGTGGCTTCCGTGGAAATGATAGTGAATTACATACGCGTGCAAGTAAACGAATATTTGCCCTGTAACTCAATCAAAGAACATCTTTTCCTATATCTGATTTTTACTTTAGTCATCAAGGATGATGTGTGTATAATGAATGTAACCGCCGTGTAAAATGTAATGCAGAACAAAACTAAAAACCTCATTAAATAAATTGCTCCTGACTGAGTATCAAGTGACACATTAAAACATAAAAGTCACAGGCTCATTTTCTACTGTATTTTGCAAATGTTCCAAAGTCTCACAAAATGCCTTTAAAGTGAGTGCCTGAGGCTGTATTCATAATAATGTTAAAGTAATGTTAGGGGGAAATGTGTCATTTTATGAATGAGTGGAAAAGAAGTTCCTGAAAGGGTGGGTACTACAAAGTTGCATCAGACCAGGCTGGCTAAGAACAACGCTTTCCCGCCGGAAGTGGACCGAATGGACCAGCGTCATCTGTAGCTGTCATCTGTGAACGGCTAAAAACAGTGAGATGTTTCAGTGTGGCAGGGACGCCACAAGCCGGTCCACTGCATGCTGGAAGTCCAGGGAAAAGGCCGGGATCAGGCAAGGTGGACCTGGGCTACCAGGTCCTGGAAGGAGAAGAGATCCGTGTGGAAGCTCACAGACCTGCCTCGTTTCTATATGAGGCAGCTGCAGCCGCAAACAGACAAAGTTGTGTTTGGAAACACGTCCTGATCCCAGACACAACAAGTCTTTATTTAGTGAACCACACCCAACCAACTGCCACTGCAACTGTGTTCCAGTCTGGTTCAGGCACAATGACAGATCCTATGACTCCAAAATACTACGTGGAGGTGAATGAAAATTAGAACCGCAATTATCAAAACAATACTATTACTTTTTAAAAGTACAACTACAACGTTTCCTAAGCAAATAAAAATGTCCAATGGTTAAAGAATGAGGTCCGGGCGTAAAGTTCAACTGGAAAAGAAGATGACAGTAACGTTGAGGAGCAGCTCTGACTTAAGTCGTAAAGGTGCGGCAGACGTATTTATAGGCTTCAGCCAGACACGCAGCACGCCAGCCACTTAAAGACACTACAGAGGTTGTAACTAACCATTAAAACGGCAAAGCCCGCGCACACACACGGCGACTGGGCTTTAGCAGGAAGCAGCCCATGTCTGCTCTATGAAAGTCGAAGCCAGACGAGGCTTCTTTAGAAGACAACATTTACTGACATAACCCACCTCCCACCATTTGGTAAGTCTGATGACAAGATACAAGACCACCAGCAGCAACAGTTACTCACAACTCACATAAAGTCACATTTTAAAGGAGTCTGACTTTTTTTTTTTTTTAAATGCATAGAGGGAGAGTTGTAATCAACCTTAATGTCTTTCGATTGTTTTTTTTTTTTACTTTACTGTGGTCCCTGGGAGACCAGATGATCAAGTCATGATTGAGTCCTTTATCAGCAATCTGCACAGAAGCAGCACTTTGCAACAGCCCGCTATGATTATTTCCTTCGTATAACATACAGAATGCAGGATAGATGATTGTCTTTAATTAGCAATGTTTACAGATGTAAAAGCAGAAAATATATAGTGTGAACACGGACCTTGCTGGTCTTATCAGCATGGTGGGTAATTGTCCGTCTTTCTTCATCCCAACGAGCGTTGGCCTCCTTCAGCTGCTTCTCCATTACCTGCTGCAAACGAACAGCCTCCTCTTTTGAGTCACATATCGATGTCTGTAGCCCAGCGATGAGCTATTGAGGAGAAAAGGAGAGACATGAATTTTTAGGAATTTATCAGATTTCTATTTGCGTAAGGAGAGACCAGTTTCACTACGAGGAGGCAGATGACTAGCTTGTACTGGTGAGTAAACAGGAAGATATCTATGAATGCTGACAAATAGACAAACTTGTTCTTTTTTTTCTTTCCAGTGATTAATTAACTTGAGACGAGGGAAAACCTGTTAATAGAAGCAATGTGAGAAATATCACATAACACAATGTTTGTCTGATCTGCTTCACTTCATTGGTCTCAAAAAAATATACTTATTTGAGCTGGAAAACATATTTTGCTTTTGAAATGGATCTGGTACGGCAACAACAACCGCCTCGAAACACTGCGGTCCCCAGAGTCTCATGTCTCATGTCCTTTCTGAGATGAGACAGAGGACACAGAAGAAAGCGAGAAAAAAAACAAAGAGGGAGTTAAACAACATTGGACAGAGAGAGTGGGAGAGAGAGCAAACCCCCACCCCACCCCCCCCCCCCAAAAAAAAAAAAAAAAAAAAAAAAACCAAAATTTCTTTTAGAAGAGCATAGCGTCTTTGTGTTGGTGAACCTGCGGTGCACGCAAACATAAAAAGGACGTGCCATGGCTTTGAAAACCTCTGGTCAAAATTAACATTCTGTTTAAGCCACCGAGAGAGAGGCTGAACAAAGATGAGAGTGAATAAAGACAGAGGGATGGGACGGGGGGAGAGAGGTGGGGGTGTTGAGGGGGCAGTTCTGCTGCTGGCTTTGGTCTAGACACACAGTTCACACTCTGGAGGACTAAACCTGCTGGAATCTTCACAGAATGGGAGGCCGCGAGCTAAAGCGCTGCAGTCTGACCACATATAAAAGGACACAGACAATCGGAGGGGGCATTAGACCTACTTTGTAGGTGGGACAGTCGTATAAAAGCAACCTTGTTATGTGAACCTAACATTCAGGGCACCATATCTAGAAATCATAGGCATCCAATATATTTATATATAAAACATGAAGAGATACCTTGGACAGACCAAACACAACAATGGGCTACTGAGAGTCATCAATTAACCTGAGCTGCCTGTTTTAAACACACAACCATCATTTATTGCAATGATTCATCATTTACTGTCTTTACAACTGCAAAGTAACCAGCAGCAACATTTTACTCTCATTTTAGCAAGATTAGATCCCGGAGATAGGCTTTTGCATCTGTGAAGTGATACTGTGATGAACCAAAATCTAAAATTTGGTCCTTTTTGTTAGTTTTGTTTAGTAAGTACAGAGAAAAATATCTTGTTGGCTTAAATCAGTGTCTGCCGTTTGGTGTTGCCCAGGTGAGAAATACTGCTCCCTGAAGATAGTAATGTTATATTTCTGTTTAAGAATATTAAAACATATATCAGTAAGCATAAATACTATTATAGTTTGTATTTGGTTATTACAGGCCTATAAAGGTCATATAGAAACTCTATGAAACTTACACTATATGGCCAAAAGGTTGCACTCACCTGCCTTGACTCACATATGAACTTAAGTGACCTCCCATTCCTAATCCAAACAGTTCAAGATAACGTCAGTCCACCCTTTGCAGCCATAACAGCTTCAACTCCTCTGGGAAGGCTGTCCACAAGGTTTAGGACTGGGTTTATGGGAATGTTTGACCATTCCTTCAGAAGCACATTTGTGAGGTCACACTGATGTTAGAGGAGAAGACCTGAGTCTCAGTCTCGGCTCTAATTCATCCCAAAGGTGTTCTATCGGGTTGAGGTCAGGACTCTGTGCAGGCCAGTCAAGTTCATCCAAACCAGACTCTGTCATCCAGGTCTTTATAGACCTGCTTTGTGCACTGGTGCACAGTCATGTTGGAAGAGGAAGGGACCAGCTTCCAACTGTTCCCACAAAGATGGGAGCATGGAATTATCCAAAATGTCTTGGTGTGCTGAAGCATTCAGAGTTCCTTTCTCTGGAACTAAGGGTCCAACCCCAGCTCCTGAAACACAACCCCACACCATAATCCCCCCTCCACCAAAATTTACACCTGGCACAATACACTCAGACAAGTACCGTTGTCCTGGCAACCTCCAAACCCAGACTCATCAACAGATTGCCAGATGGAGAAGCACGATTTGTCACTCCAGAGAACGCGTCTCCACTGCTCTATAGTCCAGTGGCGGCTTTACACCACTGCATCTGACACTTTCCATTGCACTTGGTGACGTTTGGCTTGGATGCAGCTGCTCGGCCATTGAAACCCATTCATGAAGCTCTCTGTGCAGCTGATCTGAAGGCCACATGAAGTTTGGGGGTCTGTAGTGATTGACTCTGCAGAAAGTTAGCGACCTCTTTGCACTATGCTCGTCAGCATCAGCTGACCCTGCTCCGTCAGTTTACGTGGCAAATACAAATACAAATACTTCCATATTCTTATAATACAGCAGACAGTTGACTGTGAAATATATATTTCATGACTGGATTTGCTGCACAGGTGGCATCCTACCACAGTTCCACGCTGGGATTCACTGAGCTCCTGAGAGCGACCCATTCTTCCAAAAATACTTGTAAAATCAGTCTGCATGTCCAGGTGCTTAATCTTATACACCTGTGGCCAAGAAAGGGACTGGAACACCTGATTCCGATTATTTGGATGGGTAAGCGAATACTTTTGGCAATATAGTGTATAAACCAGCATAATGATGAAATTAATTAAACATATTTGCATATGAACTTCAACCTCCGCCTGCCATGGAAACCTCCCACCACCTCCTACCTACTCCCATGTGGATGGTTAGAGATAAAGTAATGATGTCCCACAACTACCGCCCACTATGACCTGATCCCTAAGCAGGGAAAGAGAGCGCAACCGAGCTCAGTTCACAAGTCACCCAGAAGGATCACCACAGCTAGATGTTTAAACCACACGATTGAATCTGAGAGACACTAATTAGGAAGGTCTGTGTGCATTTGTAAATAAGAGAGGCAGAGACAAAAGCAAAGAGCTAATTTGTGCAAGACAGCGATGTGTGTGTGCATGCAAAGTAAGCATATACTATTATGTGGTGCATCTCCAGTCCCTCCAGGATAATGTATGGCATGGTACGTTTTTAATTGGGCTATTAGCCATGCAGCTGAGCTCAAGAGCGATGCCCCCTGTCAGACACCGAGGGGTTAACAACTGGGGTTAGCCTTTGAGGTTCAAAGACCTCGTGTTTACATTTGACTGAGTTGCCCCAAGGGGATGTCAACAAAAACCTCTTGATCCCACCTTTACCTTTTAAAACAAAGCTGACAATTACTCTGAATTCATCAAACATTTCAATATGTTGTTTGCACAAACCCCGTATCTTCTGCATAACCCTCTGTATAACTTTGTATCTACAATGAAGGTGTTAAGTTGTGCACACTTGTCCAGACTTTCCTTAAAAGTCAGAGTGCTTGTTGAACAAGTGCCAGCTTAGTGTCTTCAACACAGAGGATTAATCACTTGTTGCTGGTCTGTAGTGGCACACTGCATCACCAAAGTGGGCAAACATTCCTGAACTTTTGCACACCATCCGACTGCTTTTGAAGTTGAGCATTGTGTAACCCAATAAGCTACCGTTTTCAGACAACATCTGCTTGTCAACCTCGCTTTCAACTCTGAGCCTTTGCCAGCCAACCCAAAATTGAGGGGTGGGTGGGGTTAAAGACGGGAAGAAAGAAAGAAAAACAACAAAAAGCCGTCTTTAAATCTCCTCTTTGAGTAATAAAGTGCAATTATGGCCAAATGATTGTAATATTTTAGCCTGCTACCTATTCCAGGAGAAAACCTTTATCTTCTGCAGTGTAAACAATACTTACTTATGTTTTTAAGCTGCTGAGGGAGCGCTGCTTAAACTTCCTAGGGCATTTTGCTGAATGCCAGAAAATGTAAAAGGAAGTTCAATTTCTGTTCGAGGAGAATAATTACCTCAGCTTTAGACAGGCTGAAGTGGCATGTAGTAATGTTGAACACGTGTCCCCCATCAATGAAGCCACAGGACACCGTGACAGGAAGAAGAGAAACAGGTATGGTGACGGAGTGCTATTAGAGAGCACTGAGCGATAAAGCAGAAGAGGGAAGTACCCAACTACTATAAAACGAATGTAAGGCAAGGCAAGTTTGTTTGTATAGCAATTCAATAACAAAGCGATTCAAATGTAGAGCAACACAGAGTAAGAAAGAGATTTTAACTGATACTTTGAGGTCAAATCATATTTTTTTCTTCAAGACACTGCAGTGGCGGAGTGGTTTTCAACCTCCGGTTTTCACCGCAGTATACTTCAGGGTCGAGGAAGCTACTGCAACATCCCAGAGAACTGGGCTGCTTACGTTAGTAAAGACAATGGACTTCTTTTACAAAATCTTTGTAAATATTTGAGTAGAACGACACTTAAATCACCTTTCTTACTAAAAACCTACTCCGGATTAACGAATGCCGTGTAAAAGCTGAATTTTCCCATAAGAATGTGTGTACATTTCTGAACGCCGACTGATCCCAGGCCAACCATGAGATCAATTGAGGTGTAGCAATGTAATGTAATGCCATATTTTCTGTTCAACTAAGCATTCAGGAGACGAAGTGAAACGGATATGATGCTGGATGCAAAAAAACTAAACGGAACAAAAACAACAAAGAAACCAAAAACTTTAATATCAGCTAAACTCTCTGCTGCGGACAGCTGCATTGTCTCTATGATCAGAGACCTTTTTATCGCTAATCACACTGATTACTTTTTTTATTTTTATAGCCCTCTGCATTGTAATGGTAAATATTGCTTTTAAACACACATATTAAGAATCAATAGGTTTAAAATTCATTGGACATTAATGTCCATATTTGTAAAGTTTAATGGCTTGCAAACTCTTTACTCTATATGTCTTGTAAATCAATCTGCAGACAAAGGTAGCTGTTGAAATATTTACTTTTTTTTTTGTTTTTTTACAAAGAAACATGTTTTGGCATTTATAAACGACTTCCAATGTTTAAGCAGCGTACCAGTGCTGGCCAACTCAACCACGGACTGTGGAGTTGCTGCAGTGTCCATGTAGCTTCAGAGGTGCCGTGAACTGCTTCTGCAGACTGGTTCTCAGGTGCAGTAGGGACCTCTGGAATTGGATGTTTCACGGCGGCGTTTGTGCATGACACTGCGCGCATACCGTCTTTGCTTTATAGAGCAGGATGCTGCCGCTTGCATCAGAGCACAACAACCTCATCTTCATGACACTACCGGTCACTGTGTGGGCGTCTGCCGGTGTTAGTCAATATAAATCAACCCTTTTTAAAAATTTTTAGAAACACAAAACTAAAGCTGAAGTCCAATTTCTTCTTATGTCTGGACAAAGACAAGAATTATTTATATGCCCATTTACACAAGCTTTACGTGTGGTAGAGTAAATTCGGTTTGAACCAACGAAAAGTTTTGGAATTACATTACAGCAACAGTTTATGCGCAAACTCATTCTGTTAGTTTGTTTTAAAAAGGAAGCTCAGTGTGTGTGGACCAGAAGAAATCCTCCATAAGAATTTATTTCATGAAGTCAGGTAATATTTTTGCTTTGGAATAAAGCTTTTCTGGCTTTTGGCTTTTCTTTTTTTGTAATTAATGCCCAACATATACTCAACATATTTACTTCTTTAATTGCATAGTGCTGTGATATTTGGAGAGCCACATTCTGACTAAAAGCGCCAAACAGTTTGCTACACAAAACCTTTAGAGAGGTCCTCCACAGAAATCACCTAGATAAATTCTGGTGACTGGGTAAAAGTCTAAATAAAGAAATACTACTCAATTATCAAAGTACAGGTGCACAATCTGTCACCTGTTGATGAAGATGGATTCAGACAGGCAACAGGAAAGTTGGACTTCAGACGTGGCTGATGCATTCTAAGCTTCAGTGTGGATTCATTTATTTGAAACGTGCACCTGTGTATACGTTCTCTGCTTAAGGGTTCAGCTACGGTGGCTTTCTCTGAGTCCAGGGTTAGGTTTGCTATCTCATGTGCTTCCTCACTTTCCCCCATCAGTGCATGTGGTCTGTTCTACACAGTTGGGTGGAAAAAGAGTAAAATTAAATGAACGATGTGGAGGAACGGGCAGAAGAAGAAAAAAAAACCTGATTACCTGGGCAGACTTGGCAAGCTTCTGATTGTACTCCTTCTCAATCTGCTTCATCCTGCTGTTGGTCTGCAACAAGAAAGGAAACGGGGGCTGTGAGAGAGAGATACGCAGACGGGTGGAAGGACAGACGCAAAGACAGATAGAGTAGTGAAATTCAATCTTCTGTTAGGAAGTGCAATGACACCCCCCCCCCCTTGCGGTTTACGCATTCTTCCTCTCCTATGTGCGCATGCACGCGCGCTTGCGCTGACCTCTGCCTCTTGGCAGCGTGTCCTTGTGGTGCGGGCCGGTGGCCCCTTGGATCGGCCCCAGCGCTCATGTGTGCCAGCAGGTAATGATGGGCATGGTGCACGGTGGGCACCCATCTCCTTTGATGTCCTGCCAGCAATTCATCACTTAACAAGAAGAGGGGGATCAGGGGGTGAATTAAAATGTTGCCGCCAATTAGCTATACAGTGAAAAAACAAAAGAGGAAGATGATCTGCAGTCGCTGAGAAACTCAACAGGGTGGAGGAAGAATGGACTGAACAGAGACTGTTGTTGAAGTTTATTGAGTGCTGCTAGTTGCTTTGTTTTCCGTTGTTTCCCTATGGGAAGCTGGCCAGCTGGAGGCAAAGACTTGTGTTGAAAGGACAGAGTTTCAAAAGAGTCTGGACAGTGGAGTGAGATAATTAGGTGTGAAGTGCTGGAACTCCGTGGGTATGTCAACGTCTGAGGTCGACACCGGACAGCAGACGGATCTACTCTTAAATACAGGTCGGTCAATATTTTCTTGACACTTCTCTAAAGGTAGCCGGCATATTAGTATATTCACAATGTTTAGTTTCCAATGTAAAATTAAATTAATGCACGAGAGAGGATTTATTTGAATTCATAATTCTAGTCTAATAGAATAGTCTAGCTTGAGGTTATTTAAAAAAAAAAAAAACACACAATTTTATGCTTTCTTAAATGTTTAAGTTCTTTACCAATAGCATTCAAAACACACACACACACACACACACACACACACACACACACACACACACACACACACACACACACACACACACACACACACACACGCTTGACTCCCATATCCCGATAGCTAATGACAGACTGACATCTCATGTGCAAACACTGCTCTATTGAGCGCACCCCTCAGTGCCATCAACACCTAAGCTGCGTTTGGGCTCTGCACCCAATCCAAACACTTCCTGACAAACATCGCCATCTGCTATGAAGGGACACACCTGTCACCATGGATACACAGAGCTGTCACCAAGGATACAGGCCTGTCTTCCTGCGCCAGGACCCTTTTGAGTGGCGGCCCGCTTGTCCCCAGGGGCCCTTCAGCAGCTGATGAGAGCGGGGAGGACAAAGACCGGTGTAGAAAAGGGGAAGAGAAAGAACTGTGTGTGGGACGGGGGCTCAAATGGAGCCGTTTTTCTTCACAGCCGAGGCGTTTGTTGTCTCCTTTTACTGTGGCGGGACTGGTCCGTCTTTGCTACAGCTTTGTTGAGCGACATTGCGCAGATTAATTAAAAAGATAATTTGCAAGCGGGCAAACTTTTCACTCAGTGCCACTAACTTAGCCGTCTAATTTACAGCAAAAGATAAAACACAAATGTGGCTCTGTACTGAAGATGTTTACTTCATAGTTTTACACCATCATCACCACGGCAACTTGCAGTGAGTAAGTGGGGTATGTGTGTGCTGTATTGTACATGACTGGGGGGGGTTCACATGTGACTGCAGTCATGGAGACGTATTGCCATGCTGACGTGAAAACAGGCTCAGATGTTTCATAAAAACATAAAGAGCCTGCTACTCGCCTATTCCTTTTACCTACAGTTACTCGGGGGAATTCAGCATCATGCATTATACAGCCTAACCATCTAAACACACATTAAAACTGGCTGGAAGAAGATGAGGATAAGTATGTGTGAGGAAGGGGGGGGGGGGGGGGGTAGAGAGCCCCCACTGGACTGTGACAAATACAACTGGAAAAACAGAGCTCAATTAAAAAGCTCAGCAATATGTGCATATCTGTGTGAGTGTGTAAGAACTTTCAAAGAGACTACCTGTGCCCTGCCAAAGGCATTTTTGTGCTGAAGGCACTTTGAGGCTGTATCAGGCTCTTCAATCGCTTTATAATCCTAGCGGTGTGGAGTGCAGCTGCTTTGAAGTGCGTGTGTGTGTGTTTCTCCACGTGTACAGATACATTATATATATATATATATATATATATATATGTGTGTGTGTGTGTCTCTCTCTCTCTCTCTGTATATAAAAAAAAGAGGGAAGTAGATCTGAAAGGTAGGCATGCACCACTTACCAGAACTTAATTAATAATCTGCAGAGGGAACCAGGCCAAACACACATATGTTCACACACACTCACATGACACAGTCCAACACTATTTAAAAAAAAAAAAAATATATATATATATAAATAATAGTGTCAGAAAAAGGAGTGACAACTTTCTCTTGTACAGTTAAAGACATGCATACAAGTCACACTTACCCAAACACAGATAAGAGACTAACAGGATGTGGCTTTGATCTACATAGCTCTTTGGACGTTAGAGATTTAGTCAAGGTGTGCAGTCCCTGAACAGACTGCTTTACTGCCACTCGAACCGGAACAAAATAAGGGGAGAATTTCTCACCAAACCATTCTGTTGGGTTCAGACACGTACGACGACGGCAAAAACTGGGACACTGTAACACGTAAAGAAAAACAGAATGTACTGGCCTGAAAACTTCAGCTGCATATTAAATGTCATATTAAAAGGTTATTTTGAATTTGATGACTGCGACACATCTCACAAATGTTTAGACAGTGCAGCGTTTACCACTGTGTAGTATCTCCTCCTTTATTAACGACAAATCATACATCTGGACAGTGAGGAGGCCAGATGCCGGAGTTGTGGGAAAGGAATGCCGTCTTGTTTTCATCTGACATACAGCAGGACTCAAGCAGTGCGACAGTCCTGAATCTCCTTTTTCACATTTTCCTTTTCATGATGCACCAAATGTTTTCAGCTGATGAAACAAAGGCCACATCATCATCCAAGCTCTTCTGCTACAAAGTCATCCTTTTACAATGGATGCAGTTTGTGTTTGAGCATTGCCTTGCTGAAAGATGCAAGGCCTTCCCTGAAGAAGACATCATCTGAATAGGAAGGGTATGTTGTGCTAAAACCTGTAAATATGTCCAGAATAATGTTTCCTTTGTGCACGCTGCCCAATCTATCGGTCATATGCATGCTGTTGAAGGGAAGACGAAAGCAATCCTGGTTCATGTTTATATATGGCTTCTTCTTTGCATGGTGGAGCTTTGTGGATGGTATAACAAACTGATTTTAGACTATGATTTCTGAAAGTGTTTCTGAGCTCATGCAGTGATTTCTAACACACTTGTATACCTGCTTTCAATGCAGTGCCGCCTGAGGGTCTACAGATCACATGCATCCAATATCTATTTCTGGCCTTGGCCCCCGCACACAGAGACTTCTCCAGATTCTTGGACTCTTGGGATGAAATTATGCACTGCACTTAATGAGATATCAAAAGACTTTACAATGTTATGCTGAGGAACGTTACTGATAAATTGTTTCTCAAATATTTTTTGTGAAAATGTTTTAGCTGACTGGTGAACCTCTGCCCGATTACGCCACTTTTTTTTAAATCAATCTCTTCACCTCATTAGTTGCAAGATGCTGCTCCGGGTTTGTTTTCAGTGTTTCTAGTCTCCTCCAGCCTTTAGTTACACATGTCTCTACTTTTCTGAAACGAGTTACTGCCATCAAATTCAAATTGAGCTCACTTTCAGTGTCTCACTGTCAAAATGACATGCTTTCTATGTTCTTGTGAATAAAATATGTGTTTATGAGAGTTGCAAATCACTGGATTTTGTTTTTATTTACATTATACACAGCATCCCAACTTCTTTTGGAAACGGGCTGCATTTCTCTATCCATTGGTAGAAACAAAGAGTATCTGTTTACTCCTTGACAGGATATTGCTTCCATGTGGTATTTTTCTCTGATGCGCCTCACAACATCTCACATTGCTGAAGACCAATTATGGTTTTCTGCATCACTGTAAAACTAAACTCTGGTAGTGGATAGAAAACTACACTAAAAACTTGCTGACGCAGGGATGAAATCAGTCAACACACAGCAAAGACACCATGTGGCTGCCAAGCGACAGATGATTAGGATAAGGGAAGGGACATTTTCAAAGCAATGATGTGTCACAAAGTCTACTCTTTTAATGGTTGTTGTTAGTCTCACCCTGCACACAGCATGCTGTGTATTGCACACTTGGGAGCTGATTTATGAAATCAGCTCCCAAACTTCTGAAAACAAAAACAAAAAAAAAAGATGCCTTTTCACTGGTTTCCAAAGCCTTCAGTTTCAGTGGCAGCAGTTTCTGTAAGCACTAAAAAAAAAAAAAAAAATGATTCTCTGTTCGCCACGCATCTCATTCGTAACCATTTGAGTTCAATTCGCTGGCGAGGGAGAGCTGGGAGATGTTATTTGCTTGTTTGTCTGTAATCGTTTCTGTCTTGCCCATGTATTTGTTTGTGCATGTGAGAGAGAGAGAGAGAAAGAGAGAGAGAGAGAGAGAGAGAGAGAGAGAGAGAGAGAGAGAGGAATGGTGCTGTAATGACATGAGGCTTTATTTCCATTTCACAGTTTGCCATCAATGCTTGTCAGTAGTGATTCTCTTCATCCCCGCTGCTCACTGTCAGTGCTGCATCACCCACAGTACAGAAATAATGCATCATGGGCACACGCATAAGCAGGCGTACACGGATAAATATACATCAAAAGCGCAGACACAAGCAACATACCAAATGTTCAGAGATTACACAAAGCCAGTTTATGGTATCAGCAAACCAATTACATCCATTAGCATCAGTGTGAACAGGACTTACAACTAACCCACATCAATAGGTCCAGACTGAGTTTGCTTGAGGCTTTGAACAGTCACTGGATGAGCTGCTGAATCAGAGTTTACTTTAACTTAAGCAGGTGGGCAGACTTTAAAACCACAGAAGAAGTCCCTCAGTCATGCTCGCTGTGCTGTTAAGCTGTGACAGCAATAATTTTGCTAAAGGATATGTAGTATTTTGTTCCAAATAGTCATAAAGCCCCGACTTAACCGTGATGAAATGTTGTCTGTCTAGCTCCGTCTAGGCAGACCTCATCGTCTGTCCACTGATATCTCCATCTCAGCTCTTCACCAATGCTCCTGATGCTCTAATGCAGTATTATATAGACATTATTTTAGAGCTAAAAAACAAAAAAAAAAAACAACAAAAAAACAGACCAATGTTATCGTGCCCCACTTAAAACTCTACTTCAAACCAAAGTGTAATCTATAGCATGCAACAAGATGGGAGCTGCCTGACGCCATGTCTTAATGCGATTGAGAAAGTGTGTCGCTTCCCTCCCTCCTCTTGGATGACTTTAAAAAGTGAGCAAGGGAGCTATGTGATGTTTTTTTTTTTTGGAATGGCAGAGCCTTTACTTTGACTCTTTCATCTGCTGGGTGACTCACTCTCTTGCGCGCTCTCTCTCTGCCGCCGGGCCCTATGGCGCACAGAGGAGACGAATAGGCTCATGTAGGTCTGAGCACGGGAACACGTACACAAATACACAACCTCGGTTTACACCCAAACACTATCTTTAGCGCACAAAAGCTGAGCGGTATTATAAACTCCAAATGTAAACATGTAGATTCACAGATCTAAATGCTGTACAACAAACACACTAAACACACTTCTTCACCTCTTTCTATCCTAAAATCACAGTCCTCACTCCCCCGCCTCCCCCGCCTCCCCCGCCCCCATCTTATTGTTTCACAGCTGCTCTGAGAGTGTGAGGTGAATGTAAGCTCTCTTTGATCATCCCCCAGCTAGTGTTTTTCTCCTTGTCTAATCCATGACCAACGGAATAACATGATTTGGTGTATCTCCAAATGGCAGAGGACCAAACTAATAAGTCAGCTTTGACAAGAGGCAAGAGAGAAGCCCTGGCTGTGACGACAACAATGACAACAACCTCGTACTACCATCTTCTGGCTGAAGACGTGAATGTCTCAGGGGGTCAGGATCAAATCTGGCATAAAAGGATTGACATCTCAACCGTGCTATAAAAATCTGACGTACTAAAAGCAGTTTTGAGACACCATTCCTTGAATAAAACACGCGCTGAGTTTTAGGCTTTTTGGGTTTGATGGAGTAAAACCGCCGAATCGAACAAATAGCTGAATCCTGGTTTGTAGAAAAAGGTGGTTTTGGTCCAGAACAAACGGAACCAGATCTGTTCTAGCCTGAAAACAATTCTTGGATGATTCAGAGCCTTCAAACCATTTACAGGAAGTTAAGGGAGGGTACCACCAGCACCAAGAGGAAAGACGAGCTGCCGGAGCACAGGGAGAAGTTTACGTTTGACGATGTGTCTGATGATGGTTCAAAAGTTAACTACAATTCACTCAAACATGCCGACACTTCTATTGGCAGATAAAACTTATATGTTGGAGTGAACAGAACATCCATTTTTCCTAACTTATTAAAGCAACAACAGGCACTTACACCAAACTGACCATGAACCCCATCCACCACACTCACATAACCAATCTACTGCCACGCATTCATGTTATTTCAGCTGAAAAAACAACAACCTTTAAACAAATATAAACAATATATCAAAATTTGACATGTATATGAATAATTTCTGGGTCAAATGCATCCCGATGGCTTTCTGATCAAAAAACATTGTGTTCCATTCTTTTATAGTGATATATAAATATATAAATATTGTCAAGGATGATTTTATTTCTTATCTTTTGCATAAGATTTATCAATAGTGCCAGAGCCACAGGATATTCAACTTGAATCGATGAAAACTCATGCACACAGTGGAGAGGCATTTATTCCATTTCCTCTTCACAGCAACAGCACAGACCACACAAACATCTCCAATCTAGACAAGAAACGGCAACCACGGCTGGTACCTTAGTGTGGTTGTCATTTCTGATTTGAAAATAAGCTGTTTGCATGTTTTACACTAAGAGACCATCTTGGGTGGTCTTATTCCCAAATGCACGGTTCTAAATATGGATAAGAATGCAACACATTTAAGGCACATTACGACTCTGTCCGTCCAACCACATTTAAGGACGGTCAGGGACGCATGTACCCAGACGTGAAGAATCGTGTTAAAGCATGCTCATCTCAGGCCACATGAAAGGACTGCTGAGTTAGCACAACAAACAAAAGTTAAATACAGATGGGTTTTTCGTGGGACACATGATTTAAATGAGTCTGTACCAGAGTTGAAGAAAAAAAGAAAAGAAAAAAGTCTGTTAAACATCTCTCCTCCAGCAGTTCGACGGTTCAAACATTTTGTCAGTTTGATTTCTGTGTTATTTTTAAGGGACCGAGTCCCACTCCAGAAGTCAGTAATCCTTCAACACCCCGAATTATTCAAACTGCTACATTTGAGTGTTTGCCGTGAATTAAAAAAAAAAAAAAAAAAAAACAACAAAAAAAAACTCCCATAGCCTTAAAAGGATTTGAGTAAAGCTCTACACTTTTTTTCCCTCATTCAGTGGGTGAAAGAAGCTAAATTATGAAAAGTTGCACAGAAGTGGAGGTATATAAAAAAAATTCCCAAAGGAGAAACATATACACAAACAAATACTACAGGACCAACCAGCTCATACTCTCATACATCAATGGAAAACGGTCATGTGATCTGAAGAGTCCAGATTTACCCTGCTCCAAAGTGATCGGTAATTCTGTGGAAAATAGGTGGCGGGGGAAGTGGTGTATCCATCTGGCCCGGTGCCCGCTGTGCAAGTCTGCTATCATCTGATAGTCAGGTGTAAGTTTAGCGACATGCGTCTCCAAAAACGAGGGCAGACGGTTCTTGAATAGTCCAAATAACCAGGTTTTTCTATAAATAGAGTATAGTGGTTGGTCCACTTTTACCTCCCTAGGTTCACTTACTGTTTTCATCTTGTAAATGTTTAATGCCTATGTTCAATGAAGACATGAGAATTTATAACTGTGTGTTTTCAGGTTAAGCAGATTTTTTGTCAATAATTGGGACTTCGATTAAAACTATATCACATTTTATGGCAACTTAATGAAAATAAAAATAGTTAAACAAATATATACGCAAGCACGCACGCACGCACGCACGCACGCACGCACGCACGCACGCACGCACGCACGCACGCACGCACGCACACATTTATAGTGCCGTGCTTCAAAAGTGCCCAGTTCAGTTTCTGGTTAGAGACCATTTCTTTACAGCAAATTATGATGTTCTGAGCTTTGCCACAACTTGAAGGGAGACGTGAGGATATGTGGAAAGACAGGAAAAGGTGGAGGTGTGGACCAGAATAAGAAAGTTAGATAAGGAGCTGGTGTGGTTGAGAGGTAGGATTTTTGGTCACTGTACCCCAGAGATGAGGCGTCTTTATCAGGCACAGAGGCTGCCGAACAGTTCCCTTATGGCAGAATGGAGATTGAGAGGTCTGAGGTTGTGTGCGCTCGTTCTCACTCAAGAACACACACACACACACACACACACACACACACACACACACACACACACACACACACACACACACACACACACACTAACAAAGACAAACTTCAATAGCATCCGCAGTAACACAACCCCACATACCTTTCCCTCAGCTTGCCTCCATCACTTTTCCGTCTCAGCTTTATTTTTGGTGCAGATCAAATGTATGGTACTATCTTACAGTCTGATCTTATTTCCTCTGATTTTCTGTTTCTCATTATTTCATTCCAAAAGCTTCAACTGTCTACTCCCAAAACATCCACCAAAACATCCAACCCTCCCTTTCACTCCTTTTCTGTCTCTCTCTTAAACTAATGCATCTTTGATGAGAATCCATTCATGGATTTAATGGATTTCTCTGGCCTTTCTCGCCAGAATCTGGGAGATGTGTTCAAAAAAGGGAAAAGCTGGCCTGTCTCTGCTTTCAAGAGCACGGTGGACTGCAGTAGACAGCATTTCTGTCTGCATCAAAAGAATGAGAAATTTTCAGCTTACAAAACAGGGCATAGAAGTCAATACGGATCTAAGGCCAGGCTGACTTCAATCCCATGAATGGGAGGGGGGGAAAAAAATGGGTGCAACGACAAAGTGAAAAGTTTTCCTCTGCTTCCTCTGAAGTCAAACTTGGAGACAGATTAGAAAGTACAGGCGGAAAAAAAAAAAGAAAAAGGGGAGGTGCGAGGGGAGGCGTTGAACATTTTGAGGGTTTTTTTTAGAAGCATGCACTTTCAGCTGACAAAAAAGGATGAAGAAATCATTAATCTCACAAAAAGTGAAGCTAGCACATTTCTGACAGTGTTATCAGTCAACACTGAGCCTTATGCTGCTTTGAATCTTCTCCAGATTGCCCGACAACTGTAGGTCATATTTTCATACAAGATGCAAGAGTAAAAAGGTAATTAAAATGTGCTTTAAAGATTAAATACCCGTTAGTGGGAAAAAAAAAAAGTTTCATATGCTTAGAGGGGGAAATGGCACTGATAGTAAATAGGAGGACTTCTTCAAGAATTACCCTGTAATAAGCAAACCCCCTTTTCTTGGATCCGTCTCACTTCAATTATTCCAATTCTGTGTGCCATATGGAGCCAAAATGGCCGCCTGGGTGCTTTGGAGGGCCCTACATTCCGGGTTAATGCGGCGCAGCTGGCGTGGGACGGTGTCTAATGAAAATGCTGTCTTTGATGGGCCCTGCTGAGGGATTATGTCCTGATCAACAACACCTTGAGTCAGCTTCTTGTTAGACCAGCACAAGATGATTATTATGGAGCATCCTGCAACAGTGTGTCCAGTTTTACGGTTTCTGGGGGGAACCACTAGGGCGGGAAAAGAAAACGGAAATAAAAAGATGTCACTGAACTGGCGGCGGGCGTACCAGGACACTAAAATCGAGATCCATCAGTTCAACCACTTATACATACATTTTAAAGCATTATATTATGTGAACATAGATCGTTTTTGCTTCACTATAGGTGATAATAGGATCCCACATGTGGGTGTTGATGTTGCCAAGCAGTCACTTCAGTCACTAGTGCACTAAAAGTGACGAAGCCAACAGGAAGGGCGTTCGTAGGAGAGGTAACAAAAAGGCCAAATGTGGGTGTTTTCCTTCTTCCAAGGGAAGGAGCCGTACAGACTGGAGTGCCTCCTCGTCAGATCAAATTTTAAAGTCATATACTCCATAAAAATGGGCTTCACGCAAGATGTAAGAAACATTCCTGTGGTTAATTTGGGACTGCACATTAGTGACGCCGTTCTGGGTTGAAGCTGTGGCAGTTCTGGGTCACTGGCATCGTTCCCTGCCATTCTCTTGACTCCTGTGTAATGTTTGACTGGCTGACAAGTCGATAATGCCAAATCTCTATGATATCACGATATTACGCATGAAATGGTTAATTTTCCGTTGTTATGGCAGGACTGAGCACAGCTGCCAGTTCTCATTACGGGCTCACGAGAGTATATTCAACTCCAACGCCTGCAATTCCTCCACTGTTGGACGCGGAACCTGGTGTAAGTAGCAGCAAACAGAGCTGGATGAAACGGTACCTCACACCGTTTTTCAAACCACATTCTGCAACGTGGATATAACATTCATCGTTACTGTGTGTCATCGTGAAGACAATGCAACTTTTTTTTTTTTCTACTGACAAATTTACATAAAAATTGGCACGGTACATTGCATAATCAACGAGAGGGGAGATACGGAGCATTACAACAGATGAAAAGACAGAAACAAACAAAGACAAGAATTATCAATATGATTGCCAGGTCATGTACAGAATTTTTCACAACTGGGCCAAATATAACATTTTCCTTTCTTAGACTAAACCAATAAGTTTAGGAGACAATGTTTAATCTCAATATATACCGACAGTAAGTTGTTACGGGACTGAACAGACTCAAATTCAGCTGAGACCAGGAATGAAACAAATCATCCCAGAAACCAGAAACAAAAATACATTCATAAAACGACTGCTCTGGAGTTTCAATGTGCAAACCACAGAATTAGAAAAAAAAAAAATTGTACTAAAAAATAACATTGTTAATATTATTTCACTTTAAATGAACCACCTTTGTTTTAGTTCAAAAGGAAATGATGAAGAATTCTGATGTCAGATTCTCGAGCACATTTATTAGGAAAGTAGAAAAAAATTAAATAATGGACTGATATTTTTGTTTGCTGCGGCCCTGCGACATACGGGCAAACTGTTCAGGGTGCACCTCGTCCTTAAACCCATAAAAACCTGGGATGGACTCCAGCAGAACCCCATGGCTCCCAACAGGAGAAAACAGGCATAGATCAAGGATGGCTCGCTATCAGATGACTCTGTTTCTGTTGTTGTTTCTCCCATATTTAGTAGTTTGGAAAAAAAAAAAAAAAAGAAGAAAAATCCAAACATTGGATTTACTGTATAGTGCAGAAACCATAAGAGACTCATTTTTACACACAAATCTACAGTTCGACTCTCATGATAAACTACGATCATAGTAATAAGTACGTCCTGCACATCAGGGTGTCTGTATGGAGTCTTTTGTTTCAGTTGAATGGATAAAATCCCTCAGTAAATATTTGCTGTAGAGAAATTTTCAGTTGTATAAAGTTAGTGAAGTCATGACCATTCATAAAAGTGAAGTCCTTTATATTGTTCTCTGGCTTTCAGTTTTGAAAAGCAGAGTTAAACAACGTTGTGCTTGCCGTCATTGTGCAAGGCATCGTGGGAGAGAATTTCAGAGGTCGGGTCGTTATTTGCATACTGGAAATGTTTCTTGTGTATTTGCATACTGTAGACTGGGCAATTGTTTGCATACTGAACATTACATGTTGCCATGGTCTGTGCTTACTGAGAGTATAGTATAGAGTTTTGAAAGCACGCACGCACGCACGCACGCACGCACGCACGCACGCACGCACGCACGCACGCACGCACGCACGCACGCACGCACGCACGCACGCACGCACGCACGCACGCACGCACGCACGCACGCACCTCTCAATCTCTCTTTTGAGCTTTGGTGTTGACCTGAAAGCTTTTCTGTATTATACTAGAAGACATTTTACCAAAATGGGTTAATATACTCTCCATCCTTTCGATAAAATTGAAATTCTTTCCTATGGAATTTCCAGATAAATGTCTAACCATAACAATGTGAAAATTTCTCTCTTTTTTTTTTTTACATCATAGCCCTACTCACCTTCTCACGAGAGGCATCCTTCTCCTGCTGGTGGCTTTTCTCGAGGTCGCTCCGAATTCGCTCCATGTCAGAGCGGAGCTGCTCCAGGGACGCATCCTTGTCCAGGATGGCTCGTTGCCTTTCCTTCTCTTGGAGCAAAGCCATCTCAGCCAGCTGTTGCTTATGCTGGGAATGGGCCTGTTGGAGTTCCTCACGTAGACGTGACACCTGAGCCTCCAAATCTGAAACTGCCTGAACAGTGATATAGAGAAATGCAGAGCATTCAGGCAAATGGTTGTAAATCCTTTACTGGTTTATTGTTTGTTTGTTTTTCATTCAAAAGTAGAGGATCTCAGAAGTGCAAAGAGGACCTAAAGGATGTATATAGGGTTTTATACAGATAATTAAGCACGGTATCTTAATAAGAAGGGATACACATGTGTGAAAATGTTGTACAGTTTCACACACCCACTGAAATTTGTTTCTGGTGTTCTGTGTGCATGTGGGTTGGGACTTTGGCTATGTTCTGACCCTTCTCTTCACCTCTCTCTTTTTGAACTTCTCAGCCTTGGCTTTGCTCAGAAGAGCCCTTTAATAGCGCTGCCAGTGTGAGTCAAAATTACATAGCAGGAATGCTAATAAGTACAACCCCACGGCCTCTCCAATCCAGAAACAGAGTGGTTTGACATGTGCAGTGAAACTACATCTCCAAGCCCATAGTTCTGTCAAAACTACATGAAATAGCAGAGATGATAAAAGATGTTTGTAAAAGAGTGGAGGAAGAGGGGAATCATTTCTCGCTGCACATTTTAAACATTCAAAGAGGACATACTGTTGATATGGGCCTTAGACAAACAGCCCCAGTGACTGAACTGCACGGGAACTAACGGGCCTACGATGATCATTTTCAGCAAATTATAAGCACAGAGTAAAAACAAAAAAAAGCAGTGAGGTGTGGGTGGCAGTGGTTCATATTCCCCAACCTCTTCTTCTCCAGATATTGCACATCCTCATTACCCTTCTTGGCAACTGTGTGCTCTACTTTCTGCACCCTTTCCTGGCCCACAAGCCCAAGCACCCCAAGACAACACCACGTAAAAGGTAACCAGACAGTTTAAAAGGAGCGGCTCATTCCTACACCGGCACACACAGACAGGCTTAAATAACTTTACACTGGTCTAGATATCCCAAAAACACAATATCCTGCTGCACATTCAGAGAAAATGTGGAGTTAAAAACCAAATGCACGTAATGCTCGATGACCCGCTCCACTGTCTCTTAACTGTAATAGTTTGACTGCTTCAATTGTGTCATTAAGAACGAACAGAGCCCTTAAGAGTCTTTAATGTATAATTCAACTTTAACTAGTGTTTTTCTACTCCAAAACATGAAAGCTTGGACTTTAATAAGTTAGCATATAATCTTTTGGAACAGAAGCTTTAGTAATTATACATCAGAAACGTAAGAGGCCTAAAGAGTATATTTTCTTTAGAAAGAAAAGAGCACAGTCAATTTAATAAGGCACACGATGTGGATCTTTGGCAGTACGACAACGCTGTCACAAGAAATGATGGGCCAAAATAATTTGGCTACAACGACAACAGAAAAGAGAGTGATACAAGATTAACATTATATGCATAAGAAAATGTCAAAAAGTCAAGCATAAGAAAGAGGATGCAGCAACACTAGTTTCCAAAAGCAAATTCATCTTAAATAAGCTTGCACTAAGAGAATTCTTTTTCATACTTGTTAACATGTTGTATATATTTGCAGGTTTACTGGCTTTCTGAAGGATTTCTGAGTCCATGGAGTGATGTCAACAGTATAACTGTGTTCGCTTTTAATGCACGAGTGCACAGACATCATGGTCCGTTAATATGTTCACTATGAACCAACTGAGTGGATTCATCGGCAAAGCAACAGCACACTGCATGAAACACGGTTGCAGGTAGAGAGCCTTGTGCACGCCCTTTCCTGACAAACGTTTATGCACACGGTCTTCACAGGAGTGTTGTATGCTCGTGGATAAACAAAGATTAAAACCTGCTGTTTTATACCTAATCGTCTTACTGATCAGTTTCAAATTAACCTTGTTTGTTTTGAAACACCGTGACAACGTAGCATCAAATTCAAAAGTGGACTCACAAACATTATATTCTAATACACCAACAGCATTTCAGTGTTACCTATTAGTCATAAAAGCTGGCAAGTATAAGGTTCAAATAGCTGGTGAATGACTGTTGTTGTTGGTTTTGCAGTGAAAACATGTTGATCTAAAGAGTTATTAGTAATTCTTAAGTCATCTTGACTGTTTTGGAAGCTCCTGCATGCATAATAACATAGAACTTGCCTCTACTGAGTTGTGATTGGTTCGGTACATTCTGTACCAGTGGAAATGACTGTGAACTGGAGTGAATGGGTATGAGTGGCCAGGCTGTGTCAAAATCACTTTGACTCCAAGGGCCAGCTTTTTACCTGCGATGGCGCTGCAAATCGGAGTCACTGGGACATGCTTATATGTGATAAACAATGGTTTTCACTTCATCTAAGAGCAGTTGTTATGTACTGGCTCACAAATAACATACGGACATATTGTCCACAATCCACTCATAGTGTGCAGGTAATGCCACATCCTTATACTATATTTAGCCCTAAAAAGATAACGAATCCATGAGCGTTTGAAGAAAACCTATGGATTAATGCAAGATACTTAAGATGACTCATCTAAGCACAAACACATAAGTAAAACTGTCACAATGAATGACTCGCTGCTGCCAGTCAGTTTAATTTGCATCTGGCTGATATCCAAGATGAGATATATGCACATACTAAATGACTTCATGATTTGAAAGGGAGAATGCTGTAACACATCACAGACTATCAGCATTCACTAATGACTTTAGCCTAGATCAGCAGAGGCCCCACGGGAGACAAAAATCAGCAGAAAACTAGCATAAATTCTCAGTCATACATGGAAAGATGTGATTCAATTCAATTCAATACACTTTATTAATCCCACGAAGGGAAATTGATTTTCCAGTACAACCCATCCAAGAAAACAAAAAACAAACACACATAAGAGATGGGTAGACAGGTGCCTGAGGCCCCAGCCAAAAAGTCGGTGCAAACCTTTCATTAGGTAAGAAAAGGGTGGTGGTGGGTGGTGGTGGGTGTTCCAGCACAACAGCCCAAGTGAGCGCATGCAGCCTCCTGCAGCAAGCGCATCTAACCCAGGTTGGTGTACTGGGGGGGTGAGAGGGAGGGGAGCCACGAAGATGGTGAGTCAAGGCGGGTGAACTCTGCCCCAGATTCAGTCCCCCAACCATAGTCAGCACAGTCCTTGACAGCAATAATGATGATGAAATCATTAGAAGAATCAAGTCAATGTATTTGATTAAATAGCAACGAGGGAATGCACAAGTAATCTCAGAGCTTTTTAGATAGTAATGTTATCATTTTTATAATATTAAAGAGGGAAACCCAAGAGTTCCCACTTAAGCATTCTGATCCCTTTCACAATGACATTTTCACTCTGTGGGATACTCGTTTGGTACCAAGTAACAAAACAAGATTCACTTACACAATACTCTCAGGGACCAATCATTTCATTTCATAAGTGACAACACAAAAGCACCAAGACATTCCTAGTCTGGGTTGTTCACTTCATCTCAGTCTGTGATCACTATTTTCACCATTTCCATAGTCATGCATGTGAGACTGAGAAGCTTTGAAAAGCTGACAGCATCATTATTTACTCCATCATGGCTCAGGAGAAAGACCTCACAAAGCTCTCGCGCTCGCCCATGCTGTTTGAAGTCCAAACGGTGTGTATGTTCCTGTAAAATAACACCAATGAAAGCTATGGGTACTAAAGAGGAGTTGTTGCAAAAAAAAAAAAAAAAAAAAAAAAAAAAGAGAATAGTTGGTTTTGTATGCAACGATTTTCAATTTTGAATTTTCCCAAAACACGGATTCAAATAAATTCATAATGCTGGTTTTTGAAGGCAGACTCGGATACCCGAAACTGAGATCTGTAGACTCTGATCTCTTACAAAGCAGCTAAAAACGCATCTTGTTAAACTTGCGTTTGCTTACTTTGTGTATTTTACATTTTGTGTTTTATTATGATTTTTATCTTTAAAGGTGCTATATAAATAAAATGGTACTTACTTCCTTACCTCCTTACAAAGCGACTTCATCCTCTGGGGGGCATTGATAAGCCAACAGAACACACACAACTGCGGACCAGCACGTTTACCACGCGAGATGGTTTTCATCACGCACAGACAGCCAATCGGAAGCATCCTTTCATGTTTTGTTTTGGGTTTTTGACACTAAAGAAATATTTTTTAGGTTTTGTTCATTTATTTTTATAAAAGAAGCAACGTTCAGGTACACTGAATCCCCGGAATAAGTGGTAGACCAGCTACACAGTAGGCCGTGAACTCAAATGCTGAATCCTGTTACTCATTTAAGCTGCAAAGAATAAATGAAAAGAAATAGAAATATTAACATTTGACCTAACAATATGGACTAAATGATGTATACGCCCTGTGTACACAATAGTTGGGTGATACTGCCTTTATCATGAGTTGCAGCTACACAGTTTGAGTCAGAGACTCCCTGAATGACACACTGTGATGGGAAGAGGATAATGTGTCCCTGTGTGAATTTCAATACAACTCATCGACCCTCCTCCTTAAACACTAGCCAAGATCCAGGACTGAATTTACATGTCCCACCACATCAAGAGAATGACTAGGAATTACTCATCCTGGGAGTGTGGGACTGATATTAGCTGTTCCCGTTCCTTGCCAACTTTCTAGCTGCAACCGTCCTTCCACTGAATCAAGAAAGAGTGGGAGAAAGGGAGGAGGAGAGCAGAAAGAAAGAAAGAAAACAAATAATAAATAAATAAAGGTGGGCTCAGCTTCCAGAGCAGGCGATGTTGTCTGTTATTGACATGGAATCTGTGACATTATCATCGTCCATGTGATCCATGAGTTGGAGGAGTGCTGGCTGATCCGAGCCTCATACACATGAGAGGAATGATTGATAAAGGAATAAAATCTCGGATTTCAGCCAGTTTAACGTTTGACATCAAGCAGGCACCAGTTCGCAACTTAAAAAGCTGAACGCACAAACAGGAAATGTGAATATGAAATGAGAGCAGAGGAAGTGTGTTTTCTGTCACGTCCCCAGATTCCCAGATTTGTCAAACTAAATGTCATTTTGACATAAGTAAGGTGGCGTGTGATTAACAGAAATGTCCTGTGGTGATGGCATCTCCAGATAGCACACACAAGCCGGTGCCACATTTACTGGCTGTGAAAGACATTCCCCAAAAGATTATTTCAAGGAACATTACAGGGAAACTGGAGTTTTAGGAATAAAAAAAAACAACAACCCTTCTAGTTACATAGCTTCTAACTTTAAAGATGTTTGGATTGCTTTAATAAAAAGTCTACTAATATAGAATTAAACTGCTGAATGTGAACACAGAACAGCAAATTTCTCTGGTCTCAGTTGGTTTTTGGAAAGTTGGAAATTTAAAGGGAGACATCAGTCCGGACCACAACATCCAACATGGCGGCCCCGCACAAACAAAGATGCGTTACAGGCAGTAATAAACTGTTTATTAATACTTTTTCAGTCTGAGTCTCAGTTAATCAGTTGCACACCGTATGGTCCTATCCTTTCGATGATAAATGAAACGCATGTATGTGCTGTTTATGTGTTAAATGTGAAGCGTAAATCGATTATTTGAGCGTTTCGCTGATAACGGCGAGCTGGGTCAGTAAACACAACAGAGATCTCACTTGCACCTGGAATGCCCTGAAGTTGGATGGGATGTCTTTCCCAGCTTCAAGCTCTGGCCTCTGAGGCAGAAGGAACGCAGCATACAAGAACGGGTCTTTAACGGGACTTCTAGCGTATTTCTATTTAAATGTGTAAAGTAATGGTAGTAAACAAATAGGAGAATATTCTGGCAAGTACGGAGAACGTTTAAACTTTATAGTATTGTTTCCTTTAGTACTATTGTTAACACATAAATTATAAACATTAATGTAACATTTAAAAAGTGAAATCATACAATTTGATAAATCTCGATAAATCTTTTTTCACAAAATGCTTTTATATTTGATCATTGCTCTCATGCGGGGCACAAATTATTTTATTTTATTTTGCTGATATGCCCCTACTAAGCCATAATGTTCAATATACTTTTTTAAGACTAAAAACCTAATTATCTACGCCAAGTAGAATGTCTTCACCACTCATTTTGGTCTGACAACCATCTCTGCCCTTATTTAACGCGAGGACATTTTGTCCACGCACAATAAATATATTCCCTGGACATTCATCTCCAGCTAACGGCTAATAAACAAAATTTTGCATGCTGGCGATTTTCATTTTATCAGGACTCTTGATGAATCAAATATGTCCACAGTTGGGGGTTGGTTTGTCAAATAGCTTCCCACTGAGCTCCAATCTAGCCCTGGCTGGAGAGCGAAGATGGAGCGGAGGGTTTTAAGACGAAGACCTGCTGTTTTGGCTAAATGGTAAGAAAATAGTCTCACAGCGCCTGAGATATCCATTAATTCAGACCCGAGTGTCACACTCACTGAGGGTGAAAATACTGTAATAAAAGGAATGACCGGCAGTTTCCGGACAAAAATAGTTACCTGCGGTGAGAGAACAATGCAATGGAAACATACACTTCGGGGGAGCTTTGGGAGATTAATTGGGAGTCCGAAACTGGACTGTGGGAAATAGAAAAAAAAAATCTGACTGAAAAAGTGTGCCGTTTGACTAAATGAATATCTTCCACTTCATCTGGACACCTACTGCTTCTGGATTTTAAGTCTTTAAACTTCCATCATAAACCCTGTTGTGATTAACAACTATTCAAAAAGACTTAAATAACACAGAACCTACTTTTGAATAACGTCAGAAGTGCAGACAGTTATGTTGTATTTGTTTTATTTGTTAATTTCTTCGTTCTTTTTTACTTTTTTCCCGCGTACACAAACAGAAAATGTCATTTCATTAAAATAACTGTCTAAAATCTTCTGTATTCTCGCCCTGATGCGCAGCAATCTCTAAAATTATTCACACCCAGCGTCAATATAAGTCTTGCTTCGAGTAAAAAAGTGTCTCAACCCGCTGTGCTTTTGAAACCCCAGGACGTCAATAGGCAAAATAAAAACTGGTTGTCCACAGGAGAGCGGTGGATCAGCGTGTGTGTATATGTGAACGTGGATCAGTGGAGACCCCCTACCTTGGCATCGCGCTTCCTCCACTCCTGGGTGTGCTGTTGGTGCTGTTGCAGGGCGGCCCTGGCCTGCCTCTCCAAGCTGCTCACCTCCTGCTGGTGCTCCTGGACCAGGCTGTCCTTTTCCGCTTTGTGCTGCTGCTGTAGCCGCGTCCTCTCCTGCTCGTGCTGCGTGCGCTGCTCAGCCATCTGATTGGACAAGCGGGCAAAGTGAGACTTCATCAGCCAACGCACACAGACCAACCTTGTCGTCATGACAACTTGTCCATCCAAATATCTATCCATACGTTTTTTCGTACCAGTTCTTCCAACCCTTTCCACCAACCAGAACACCCGCGTGCCCGACCAATTTGGCATGATTGGGAGGAAAAAAAAAAAAAAAAAAAAAAAAAAACGTGGAAAGTTTCTTTGCTCGTCTGCATCGTCAGAGGACGGCATGATGTGAAGTGTTTACATCTGACTTCCCCACCCTCCCACCTCTTCTGCTAATTGTATAGACTGGTCCTCAATGTCCCACTCTCACTCTTCAAATCTTCCCCCCTCACCCTTTTCTGGGCTCGGCGAATAAAAGAGCAGCTAGTTTGTGCTGTGTAAGGAGGCTGGTAGGGGTTAGCCATCTGGCTGTGGGCGCTACCCGATGCCCCATGCTATGCGCCTGACAGCATGTGAAAATCAGCTTAAGCAATGAATATGATGATTACTATAAACCCAAATCAGAAGAAAAAAAAAAAAAAAAGCTGGAGGGGGAGACGGGGATAGCAACTTTGAGCAGAAGCGAGAAGTTGCTCAACGATTAATGACATCGCTTTTGCTTCTAATTAAAGTCTCTGGCTTAATCGTGCCATCGATATCAGATTCCATGTTCTCAAATTGATAAGATAATGCATGTGCAGCATATCAGCAGGCTCTGATCATGAGGGATTATGTGCTAAAGTGCAAATTCCCAAGTCGGAGTATCAAAAGAGGACAGAGAAGAGAATTTTAATAATGATTAAAATATGTCACCCTGCACACAATATACAGTAGAGGAAAAATAAAGTAATTCTAATGGCACAAAAAGCCCCACTTTTTCAGGGTTTAATCGTCCTGTCAGCTAGAGTAAGTCTGTATTCTAGTTCGCCTGTAAGCGGCGTCACCTGCTGAGAGTTGCGTCTTGCTGGTAAAGCTTCCAGACCCAAGCTCCCAAGGCTTTCCCAGGCTATGCCCCATTCCCAGTCCCCCATGGCGGCGAGAACAAGGGACCCCCACACCATCCAAACGCGCAGGCCTGGCCGGAGCCCTGAAAGGACAGCAGGGGCCTGGGGCCCATTTGCCTCCCTGCTTTGAAGCTAATCCTTGCACATTGTGCATGACGGCACCCTACCTGGCCTGCCAGAGAAACGGAGAACGACAGACTCCGTTCTTGCTCGGACCATGGCGCTATCTTCAAAATGTGGCACGCTATTCATAGCAGGTGATGAATGAGGGACTACTTACAGGAAGCCTAGATTCAGTCACCAAAACCTCAGGGGAAGGCTACAATAGATACTTTATTTTGCCAGCAAAGCATTTCTTCTTCAGATTTTGGTAAAACTTTAAATTAAATCTCTTTAAGGGAAATTGAATAAGGAAGTGGCAGAATAAAAATGAATTTTACTAGATATGCTTAGATAACGGAGTGGAGTGGCCAGGCATACATATACATCAATCCTGAAAATAACTGACGTACTAAAGTTTTCTTTGTTTTTTTTGTTTTTTTTTCAGAGAATGAGAAAACAAGCAAACACACACTAGAGCAATAGTGTTGGGAAAAACGCTCTAAGAGGACATTCTGGCTTACTGTTCACTACTATTAAGAGTGTGGAGCTATGGGAGCCCTGGAAGAAAGAAATGAACCAAATAGATGTGATGGAAAAAAAAAAAAAAGAAAAATACACAGATGAGGTCAGATAACAGGTTTGCTAAAGAGATGCGACGTCACATAGCGCAAGCGTGGAGTAGAGGATGCTTGGCACTGTGGCTGTTTAAGGGACCGGCGTGGCGCCTTATGAAGGAAGACCGGGGGCAGTCCAGGCACAGCTTGCTGCCACAGACACGGAGTGGGTTGGGTGTTTCGCACAGCACGAGGCCTGTCAGCTTGGGCTGACATGGTTGCATGAGTGCATTGCGTGGACTGAGGCAGGACAGTGAGGTAATTGGCTTCTTTCAACCCCGGAGGGGTATCTTAAATGTTTGGGACATAGGAGGAGGGAAGAGGAGCAAAGAAGAGAAGGGCTGTCAGGTCTCAGCAGGGGGGAAGAGGACACATGAAGATGAAAAAAGAAGGAGAAAAATTTAGGGTTTGACCTGCAAATGGCCAGTGAATGGCAGTGAGAATGAATTGATTTTGTTTATACCAGACTCCTTTATCATTTATTGCCTCAGTCTAACAACTGATGAGTCTGTTGACCATTTTTCTTAACTGTCAACCTCATCTCTCCAACCCTCTGTGTGTCTTTGCCACATCTCTCTAACTTCATGGAAAGGAAGGTCAGAAAAAATTAAGTGGGGAACCTTACATGAAAGACTTGGTTGCCAGCTGACTGCCAATGCTGTTGATCTTAAAGTCCTACTGCTACCACCCTTGAGGAAAAGGTCTTTTGTGACCGCTTGAGTGGACTCTCTTGGCCCCTTTAGTCTTGTAAAACTCATGTCTCTAGAGTAGAACAGACTGCCAACATAATGTACGTGCCACATGAAATAGCTGGATTCATAGTAGCTCATGAATAACATGTACTCATGTGTGCGAAAATGCATTTCGCCTTTCGTTTTTTTAATACACACTTCACACCTCCAACTATTAATTTCGCCAACTCTCCTATGAAGACCATCATAAAGACAGATCCGTGCGCTTTGTGCGTTTTTATCTCGAAGATAAAAGTCTTCGTGATGTGCCGCCAACCCTACGAGCTTGTCTTCAACTGTCAACTGCACCTTTTCCTCTCAGAACGACAGATGATGATCCTCACTTAAATATGTCCTGAACATCTTTGATCGCTTGCTTGTTTTTCCACACGCAATGAATCCCTGATGATTCCTCAGAGCAATACGCTGCAGCTGGAACTTAAAACACTCGTAAATTTTCATATTTACTGGATCTTAAAGTAGGATTGAAAATGTATTTCTGACATAAAAACAATCCGTTTAATAGTTTAACCAGAACCGCCTGATGTATTTGACAATATGTCTCTACTTCAGGGAGCAAAGTCATTTATTTTTCCATTTGTTTTCTAACTTTTGTTATAAGATATGGATATCTTGAAAAATCTTACAGTAACACAATAGTGCAACCCAATAAAGGAACAATTTATCCACTCTCTGAAATAAAGCTAGCCTCATATAGCCTCCAATTACATCAATCTAGAGCAAATTACATGCAACGTAAGCTCCCATCTGGCCTGATAATGAGTGTTAGCATGCTTATTAACACACAGGTTGAGTACCAGTTTGGTGCCTGGAAAGCAATCATGTAGTGGATACAGATGGGAAATAGAGATGTTACAGCAGTTAGTGCTGCACACTCCCTCGTCTTATGTTGTGCCACATGGTCACACTCCACATGAGGACACGGAGCACTTCGGCATTTTTTAACGTCTTTTAGGGAAATTGACAATTCTTCACAATTTGATGGCATGACATACACTCATCGGCCACTTTGTTAGGTACACCTAGTATATCTAATAAAGTATTACACATCGTATACCTGGTATGTAAATACCAGTCTCATAAGACGCTGGAATTAGTTACTATGCATAGCTGTTAAATTTATATTCAACCGTTATTCAGATATGTTTACGTTTTTAATTTGCACTTCGCATACAAATCATATAGTTGCCCATATTTTTAAAGTGGAAGAGAAAAGACAAACTACTTCCCTGAAACAATATCTGTTGCCTCCAGAAATTCCTTATTCTGTGGTTTGATTGAATTCGATGTATCCCTACCAGCAAGATTCCTTTCAACGCATTGTGAAAATGATTTCTAGATTCCTAATTGAAGAGGAGCATCAGAGCTGGGATGACAAGTGAACTGTGCATTCTCTATGAAGATTGCATTTGTTTTCAATTGGCAATGTCTAAGATATTTATTGAGGCAGAACCCGGGCTTAATCTAAAGCGTGTCGCTTATCATGTGATATTAATCGGATGGAACAGATGGGAAGGAATAACAAGACTGTTGCAAAGGGATGTCAGCTCCAACAGAGCAAGTCTTCACTTATTATACAGGGAGGTAGCAATGAGATGATGATGGAGGCAGGAGAAGACGGCAACAAAGGTGGATTCACAAATGTAGACCCAAGAGCTTAGAGTTCTGGACTCATACAGACCTGCTGCTCATATTTCTGCCTGAGAGCATCGAGTTGCTGCAAGAACTCTTTGGCCTGGTTCTCCCTCAGGGTTTTGGAGTGGATCAGATCCTCTTCAACCTTTTCCATCTGGAGGCATAATAAGAATGAAAGCAAAGGTTTTTTAGTAGAATAACTTCACACAAGCTACATACAATGGATTATGGGTTGACAAGCATACATATGGTGTGCTACTCTACTTATTTAATATCTTACTCAAATCAATTTTTGTCACAGATTTAAAAAAAAAAAAAAGGAAAAAAGAAAAGGTTGACACATATCTTTGGAAACTGGCAGAAGTCCAAACCTTTGACTGGTACTGCATGCAGAACCAGAGAAGGACAACAACACCAGATACCAGGAACAACGGCACATTGGTGAGGGCAGAAAGACGCCCATCCCCTCCGTATACAGTGCAACTTACTTGTTGTTACATCATAAAAGACTAAAAACTGGTTCATGTTATACATTATATAATATTAACACTGACAGTGTAAAACATAAAATCATGCATACTTGTACAATACTTATGTTAAATAAAGTAACGACTGAGAAGGCAATTTCATAAGTCTTGACAACCTTAATCCAGCCATAGTGGGGCTGTAAGCATCAATGAAAGAATATTGACAGCACAAATATCCTCTAACATATGAAATACAAATGTCCAGAGTCGTTTCTTGCTATTGAAGTTGCAGTTTAATTTAGCAAAACTAGAAGAGTAGGTAACACATTAATGTGGTGTTACCGTAACACTGCAATAACAACATACTGATACTTTAACTCATCTTAAATATGTAGTTGTTTATTGCAATTTACATCAAAATTCACATAAAAGTAGCAACAAAAAAAAATAAAGGATTCAAGAATGCCGTCTCAATACCAAGGCCAACCATTTTCATATTTTCTCTTCAGGCAAAAATCATCCACAACAATTGGAAGTATAATTTATTAAAACGCCTCTGTATCTTTGCAATGCTGTTTGTAAGATTTAGGAAATGCCTAATGTGTTTTTATTAATCCATTTAGAATTCTGATGTCTCCTTTGAACTATACACGCAGCTGAGATTTGATTTCACATGGTGCCTCTTTTTTTTTAAAACCCAAAATAGGGCAGATTCTCGCCTTCAAGTACGGCCTAAAAGTGGTACGCTGATTTAGAAATAAAATAAAGAAATAGAAACAGACAGACAGAAGGAGGGAGTGTTACAGATAATCCATTTAGGTATCAGACCATCTGTGGATAGAGAGAGGGAGAAGATGATGAGAGGAATGATGGAGGATGAAAAAAGAGAATAAAAACTTCTTTTGAAGTACTTTCTACAACATTAAAGCCTTAGCAGGAGGATGTGATGCAGCAATGCGCAAGCGGGGTGGGGATGAGAAGCAGAGGAACGGCAAAGAGGGAGAGAAGATGACAGGGATGCAGAAGAGACTGCTCCACTCTCCCATGGCTTTGATGTGGGCTGAGGATAAAGTCAGATTGGAGATTGGGATGCCAGGGGCTCAATGGGAAAAGGAGCAAGCAAGAAGATGGAAGGATGAGAGCTGGAGAAAACAGACTCAGCAAGGGGAAAAAAAAAAAAAAAAGCCCTGCATTCATGAGGAAAGAACAACTGATTCTCCCAGAACAAATATTTAATTGAGGCCGTCCAAAAAAAAAAAGTAGCCTATGCATCTATCCAACAATACCCACATGATCGCGTGCTGGGCATGGCTTCTAAAATCCAGCGTATGATGTTTTATTACTAAGAGTGGCAAAAGAAGTCTTAATTTTCAGGATTCAGATACAAGAAGTATAATTTAAGTCTAGTGTCAAAATGACAAACATTTTAAATTCAGCCTGGGGAAATAAAAGCTGCTCCGTGAACCCACAAATATCTTCCCTCCCACACAATCTCTCATTTTCCTACACACCACGTGCCCCCAACATACTAATTAGGTGAAAAACTTCATTAATCAGTGCCTTAAACTATCTAATCTCTCCGTCACGCAGCCCTTTAAAACATTTAGGACCACACTTAGTGCAGCCTTGTCAGTGTGGCTGAACTTGCTTCACAAAAAATGCCTATAGCTAAACTGACTTGCAAGACTGCAATAGAAAGTTTAAGCTGTGTGCATATTGATTGGAAAATTCTCCCAATAAGCGGCTGCCCACGCAGCGAGGCGTGCTGATCGAAAGGCAGGGCTGTTGTACTAATTAGTCTGACTGCTTATTGCGCGTGACCTGTTCTCCGCTAGAACCTGACCAGCCTACGTCACGCCTACTGGCAAGAAGTCAGGTCAGCATGTGAAAGCACAGAAATTAATGCATCTGCTTAATGAGAAGGATTATACGCATTTTGATTCATTTGGACGTATTAAATGAGTGAAAATGGCCCGAGGGGGGCAATGTACTTGGCTCCTAATGTAGATTGTTCTGCTTAAGAACAGATTCATAGTGTACAAAGAGTTAAAAGGTGCAGAATTACTCATTTTTACAGGGCAACCGCAAAAGCATGATGGTCCTTAACAGGATGCAGAAAATGTGTTACACTTCTTTGAGTGTGTGTGTGTGTGTGTATATATCGGAGGTGTGGATCAGACCTGGACTTTCATATCAGCATAAGCCCTCTCAGAGCTGAGCTCCACCTGTTTCTTGAACTGCTCCAGAGCCATATCTGCCTGCTGGATCTGCTGCCTTTGGCTCTCCCTGGCTCTGTCCAGCTGGCTCTCCATCTCCCTTTAACCCAAGCACATACACAAAGAAATGGATATGCACCAAGCAGCCACAGAAACACAACTGCTGACAAGGAAACCACACAAAGATTGCTAAGACAGAAGGTATACCTTGTTTTTCTAACAATTAAACTTTACATAGTATTTGCTTTTTGTGTTTACATAATAAGAGGTCTGACTTGTTGATGATCAATATCGTCACCACATGTCAGATATCCCAATTTCTGTTCCCCGTCCATTTAGTAGGTTTTTTTTCTAAACTTAGATTTACTTGTTAGTATAAAAAGAGCGAGAAACTCATTTTTTACATACAATTCCAAGTCACATGATACACTATGAACTTAGTAATAATTATGTCCCTCACACCAGTATGCTGCAGCTATGACTGCCAAATGTCAGGTCATAAAGTTGCGAGTGCAGAGGATTGACAGGCATACTGAGGGAGACAGCCTCACAATGAAAACTGTCAGAGCCCAGCCAGCAAGCCCAGCCACAACATCACATGCAGCAGCTGTCAAACTCCACACGCAGCAGGTGAGTGGGGACAGGAGTGTGTGGGGGCGAATGGATGGAGAGTAGGGAGAATGACGGTGGTGGAAGTGAAGGGGCTTGGGAAAGTGTTATTTTTGAAAACCACTTGTGAACTTCCATCCACCCATCTATCTTCTATCACTTTGTGCCTCATCGGGATGATGCTTGAGGGTATCTCGGGTGATAATGTGTACCTGGGACTGATCAGTCAGTCACCGGGTTGACACGGTCACATTCAGACTAGGAGGCAGTTTCAGTTCCTACACTAACAGAAATTTCGGGTACAAAGCCCCGACTCTTTTTTGATGTGGACACTCAGTGCAATTCTACCCTACGTGCTGTTATATACAACCAACTGATCCTTTATCAATATGCCTCCACTGAAGAAATATAAAACCCTGCTATCAAACTTTGCTGACATTAGGAGAACATGATGCAGCTGCATTGATTCAAAGTGCACGGCTGGGTAAGGTCATGAACAGGCAGTGTGAGGAATACTAACATGACCAACAGACACCAGATATCTAAACAGGCACAGAGGGCTAAATGTAAGGCAAACCATTACTGTTGTATTTCTAAAAATCCCTAAATTAGAATATGCAGATAAGCATCAGTATCGAGACTGTCCTTAAACCCATAAATCAAAATTATATCATTTGTTTTTCATGTATGGCACTAAATGTCATCTTCCCCAGACCGAATCCACAATTGTTCTCTCTTCCATCTTTTTAAAACCTGCAAAAAAAGCAAATATGATGAAGCTCAGTACAGAGAGATGAGACTTTTGAGAATCATTTTATATATGACTGTACACGTATTTATTTATATTCTTCCCAGTTGTTTGCTTTACAGTAGTAAATAGGGTGGTGTGTTTATGTCTACTTGTGTGCCAGTGTGCTTTTCTCCTGCTACTTTTAAATGACACCACTAACAAGGTGTGGATAATTACTCCCCATGGACAGAGAGGAGAGATGGAGGGAGAATTCTGGCCACTAGGAGAGACTTTAAACCAATTAGAAGAACAACTATTACTAAGACACACAACAGGCAGTGTGGGTGGATGAAGACAGTGTTCGCACTGTTAAAGTGTGTGTATGAGCATGTAGAGCAGGTGGAATTAAAATGCGTGATTGTGTGCATGCACAGACTGGGAAAACTCTACAGCAGGTAACTAACAACTTGTAATGTTTAGACTGACTGAACACTGATGGATATCCAGAAAGAAAGAGGGAGAGATAAAAAAAAAGGCAAAATGCATAAAAAGAAAAAACATAAAACAAAAGCAGCGGATTGAGAAAGGAATGTGCAAGCTTTCTCTTCCCTTTCAAGTGTTCTGTCTCTTTGTAATTTTGGTTTCTCTCATGTCGGACATCAAACGGCAAAGAAACTGTTTCTTCCCCCCCAATTTTGTGTACTCTGTAATTATTAATCAAACTCCTTGACTGGCTTCCGAACTCAGACAGATACAAAAGGATATTTTAAGAGAATTGGATGGGGAGGGGAAAAAAAAAAAAAGAGAGAGAGAGAGAGAGACGAGGAAACACAGAGGATGTCACAGAAATAGCAAGCCAACTTCCAAAGCAGAGTAAAAATGAATTGAGTGTGTGTCTCGCTTGAGAGACAAGGGAGCCTGCGTGTGGGTGTACTTGGGTCTTTGTTCATGAGCCACAGTCCCAAACTCTGTCTGTGACTGACAACTTTGCTCAAAGAATGCAGTATGACTAAGTTGGAGCTAGGCAGGCTAGCCGCTGGGCTTATATCTCTGTGTATACACACACGAAAAAAAAAAAAAAAAAAAATCCACTGCTGCCAACTTCAAGTACTTGGCAGACTGACACATATTTAAAGCAGAGGAGGGCAGGTGAACACATGGCATCAAGATTAAATGTGTATGAGAATGTGTGTGGTCACTAGAATGGCAGACAGCGTGTCACCATCAATGACAGACCACTGAGGGTGAGATGAGAAGATGGAGAAAAAGACTCAAGAAGGCCCGAAGAGGAGCAGCAGAGAGGGAAAGGAAGGAGAGGGGTGCCAGCGCCAGGGCGGCACATCGGCTTTAAATGGATATCTGGTCAGAAAAGTGGAAATAGAGGAGGCTTAAATTAAAGATGTGCCTTTTCTGAAGAGGAAGTCCTCTCATCCCTCAATCCTAAACGGCTGTTTAGAGGGGAGGAAGAGAGGGAGGCCAGGAGAGAGGAGTGTTTGTACTCGAGAGGGCGAAGGAGCTTCTGCCATTCAGCTGCCTGGCAGACAGGAGGGGTGCAGGGATGCCGTCGCTACCCAGACTGTTCAACCGCACAACGCCACATGCTGCTTTTTTGAGTGTGCACCACATGATGCACGCACATGGATATGGATTTTTTTTTTTTTTTTTTTTAACATATTCCGACATGTATTTACAGTTAACACAAACACGCACAATAAAGCACACAGAAGAAACTAATTACTTATGCAAATACCCTTTTCGTGTAAGCACGGCATTTATAAATTATATGGGCTGATGTGGGTGGAGCAGCAAACAGAAATGACTGACAAACAGACTAGAATGTATGCTTGCATATGGATGCCTCTGGTATAAAAAGACAGAGAGACAGAGTATAATGTGTGTGCAAGCGCATGCGAGCCCCCGCGCATCTGCGTTTGTGAGCTCATCCAAACGGAATGATAACGAATCCACAGACACATCAAAGAGGCCTGGAAAAAAGAGGGAGCACATAAAAAGAGAGAAAATGCAAAACTGAAATATTCAGCGCCCTCTGAAGAAAAAATAAAACAGGCTTGGTTTTCATCCGAATCCCCAGAGAAAGAAAGAGGGAGAGAGAGAGGGGGAAAAAAAAGACAGAAACAGACACAGAATAAGAGACAGACCACAAATAAGCGAACACAAAAGAGAGACAGCACAAGGGCAAGAAAATATTAAAGACAGAAAGAACAGAAAAGAGAGCATAGAAAACAGATCATCATTGAGCTGGATGGCTTTAAAACTGCTTACAAATGTGGCCTGTTTGTAAGAAGCAGTTCACGCTGAAGCATGAAACAAAGTGGCCACGCATCTCAAAAGAGTGAGGCATTCTTATTATCCTTTGCAGACACAAACATCAGCAGATACATGTAGTCATCTGGGTGCTCGCGAAGAACAGTTATTTAGCAGTAACTGCTGCAAACATCTCCCAAACCAAGTCAGCATAACTGACTTTTAGCCTTAGCCTCCCTGGACTGTTTTGTTCGTAACTAATGATCATTCTTATAGATTTGAACATCCAACGCAATTGATTAACCCCTCAGTTGATCAAAAGAAGAGTCATCCTAGCCCCATTTTCCTGGTTGGTTAAAATTTTGATTCTACTCCAAGTGTGGATATTTTCTGCCTTTTTTTTTTTTTTTTTTTAAGTCTTTTGTGACAGTAAAGAGAAATGTTTTTAATGAAGATGATGGACGCTGGAAATGTTTTACATCACACTTGTCAGCGTGCTTTACCCGAAAGCCAACCAAACACCCGAAAACGGAGAGAACACTGAGGTGGAACCTGCTTCGGTGCCGACTGACAGCCCCGCAGCGTGGGCGGCAAAACATTGGACTGGAACACACACTACATCTCACTATCATGTTTCAAAACTGAAGAATTCAGTTTCACTAGTAAAGAAGTTGTTTTGTTTTTTTAAATCAACACTACTGCCTTAATCTTGAGCTGGCAAAGTGGGATTTACTGTATTGACCTTAAAGATTTATTCTGGAGACGCTGAAAGTGGTTTTTTATTTCCATGCAAATTTAAATGCCATTTATCTCTGACAATTATGGAGAATACATCATGATGTCCTAAATTAACAAAGGATTAGTCCCTAAAGCAAACATATTAGACCTACATATGCATACATAAAAAGATGAGAGCAGCCATCTGCCTCAATAGCCTGGGAGTTGGGGTGTAGGTACATATATGCATATGTATGATGAATCCCAGCAGTCTGGGCCTATAGCAGCATCAGGAAAGGTATCGTCCCAACCCTAGCCATGAGCTTTGAGCATTGGAAAGATAAGTTTTGACCTAATCCTGAAGGCAGAGAGGGTGTTTGTGTCCTGAAGCCAAACTGGGAGCAGGTTCCACATGGGATCCTGTTAACTGAAAGGTCTTACTCATATTCTATGTTTGGAAACTCCAGGAATCATAAGTAAGCGTTTGTCTGAGATCTAAGTGCTCTGTTGGGATAAAATGGAACTGTGAGATCTTTAAAATGCGACAGAACCACAATGCTGCCATAAATGCAAGCGAAGGAGCTCTTTACCGTTTTCCCTTTGTCAGCTCTGTGGTTTTGAGCTGGTGCTTAACCCAGCTCCAAGTCCCTTTTTAGTGCAGTTTCCATGGGAGAAAATATTGAGGCTGTTAAATCTTTCCAATATTCAGCATCAATACCTCAACCTGCTCCCACACCTGAACCCTCTAACAACTATTGACAATTGCACACAAATCGAAAAAGCACACGGACTCGATCTACCGGCACAACCACATTGCAAAAGAAACCGCGTCTTGGCAATGCAATGTGGGAAAGTGGGATGTGGTCAAAAAAAAAAAAAAAAAGCACAAACTTTCGTTAAAAAGGAAAAAAAAAAAAAAGAAACTAGTAGGAGAGCAAGAAAGTTAAGAAAGAGAGGATTACAGAGTGAGCACAAGTGAGGTTGTTCACACCATCAGCCACACAAAGATGAACACGCTTGAACGTGGATACTGCTTAAACTGAGCAGCATATACGGCAGGGAGACGAGTTAAAGCTGCCTCAACCCTCAGCCCATAGATGGCCCGTGCTTTTTACAAAAGGGAAAACTACGGTGCGGAAAAATCATACACTATTTCAAAGAAAGAAAATAGAGTGCATCTTAATGTAAAAACAGGTCTGCTGTTGTTTATTGCCAGCCGTTCATGTGCGTGCATTCTTTTTAATGTTTTTAAATTGCGATTTTGAGGTCATCATTGCAAAAGCAGGCAAGCTGTTTCCCACATGAGCTTCTTCTATTGCACGACCCCCTCATCTCCCTCTCATCCCCATGCAGGGCATCTTTCCATCACTATGCTAATGTCCTGTAATGATCTGAGGCACGCTGGGATGAAAGAAGAGGTAAAAAAAAAAAAAAAAAAACTTGTTCTTTTGTGGTGCTGTCTGTTGTTGTTGCTATAGTAACACAGATCTGGCAGTCAACTGGACAAAGTGATGCTTATTTGCATTGAAGGACAAGGTGTTATTCTGCTTAATAATAGTTACATATGCATTAATACAGAGAGAGACTATAGCGAATAGGGCTGCATTCCTATATTTCTAAACAGTGGACAGATTGCACGGATCAGAGAGCACACACACGTGCACATACCACAAAGTATCTGGCAACTAGAAGGCATCTTGAGCAGCTCTACTTGTTTAATTTTATCATCCACACACACACACACACACACACACACACACACACACACACACACACACACACACACACACACACACACACACACACACACACACACACACACACACACACACACACACACACACACACACACACACACACACACACACACACACACACACACCGGTGTGCTGTCTTGCTTTGACTTTGAAGTTCTCCTGGATTGCCTTTAAAGGTCTTCAGTGTTGCCAGGGTAGCGCGTAGAAGACATCAGCCTGCTTAAAGCATGCGAGTGCGCGCCTGTGTGTGTGGAGATTGAGTACTTAATTAGCAAAGAGCTCAATGAGCCAGTTGACGTCTCCCTGTGTTTAACACTAAATGAGGGAATGACTGGCTCATTACTGATGCTAACAAGGAGGGTAATTTATGCACAAATAGATCTGTCTGCTGTGTTTAACCACTTTAAGCTTGTTCTCTGTTGCTGGGCTGACATGACAAGGAAACAATGAGCAGCCACAACCATCAATGCTCCATTGTGATATTTATGCTGAATACTTCACACCATAAAATTATAAAGTTAGTCCTCATGGTCTGGAATGCTGAAAGAGCCACAGAAGGAGTGATGATATTCTCCAACTTTGTGCAATTTCATCCACACGAAAAACATTCATTCATGTTTTTACAGATCACTAGAAAGTGTTTTATGAGTTCTGGAGCTTGAGAGGCAGGCCAAATAATAACACCCAGCTCACTCTTGTCAGTCTTCAGTTTTATTATTAAAAAAAAAAAAAAAAACAACTCTTAATGTGGGTGACTGTCCAGGCAGTGCATGGTTGGAAGTGAAGCTGAGGTTGTTGAGTGGGATCAGCCTGTGTTGTGCTCAATTACGCAGAACACATTCTAGATTTGCAGGGAAGGGAACTATGATCTGCTTGTGACAAAGTAATATAGTTCTGCATGGGATTAATTACCCAGTGGAATGTACTGGGTGGCGTACTGGTTTGTTCTCTGATTGGCTGGAATGTGCTGAGGTCTAGACTTTCAGCAGAGTGCATCTGAAGTGAAGCTTTGAAGTGAGTTGCATATGCAGTCTCAGTTTTTGTCAAAGTCATTACTTATTAATGAATGGTTTCCTCATAAACAGCTCTGGGAAAGTAAAATAAGGGTTTTAAATGCATTTGGTTGCATAAAAAAAAGATTTTGTCAAATTACAGCAGATAAAACAAGTGTCATTGTTCATTTGAATTAGCCGGAGCAACATTTTAAATGGATGTAATTGTTCCAGTATCCTGGTATTGTGGATGCTGCTTCATCTCAAAAACGTTACAATAAATAATAAAATTTGATAAAATAATAAAATAATAAAAGAACTCACATCCTGGTCGTCTCGAGTGGCTACTATGCCACACATTAACCATAAAAACTAAAGTAATTCAGAGAGCTAAAGTGGACATCATGACAGATGGGACTTGGAGCTTCAAGAAAGTAATGATGGAATAAAAAACCAAAAGGAGGAACCAAACAGATCTTAGTGTAAAAAAAAAGTGATTTAACCTCCAAGCCTACTGGGGGACCCGCTGAGCTAAATGTTGCAAAATTTCCTTTGAAGCATGGTTTGCATGGATTATTGTATTGGATTATTATATAACAAAACAATAATCCGTATCCCTGAATATCTACCCACCAAACTATAAAAATGAAAATGTCCAGTTCCAGTGAATGCATCCTTTCATATTAAATACAGTTATTGGATCAGTTGTTATAGTTGATATAAATATGGATATGTATAGTATTCATTTAGTTCTCATCCTTTTAGCTAATGCACAACATTGGTGTAATATTTTTAAATATTAAACCAATACTAGAAACGACGATTTTTCAGGTCTACATCAAATTTGCAAAAATCCAATGTCTTTCCAATATGTAAACAATATAAAATGGTTAACTTGGCTAGTTTTCTTCAAACCATCACCAACAGCTACGGCATGGGAAGTTCAGATATATAAGACTTCCCAGGTTCTGAGCTCCAGCAGTTTCACTCTCAGTTACAAAAAAAGATCAAAGAGAGTGTGCAAGTGTTGGCTTGTTAAAATCAAACTCCACCTTAAATCAGGATTCATACACACTTTACTCATGATCAAAGACTTAAGGCAGCAGATCTAAACAACTCTCTAATAAAGTCTGAAGTCCCAAGTCAAGGCCCAAATGTGCGATTGTAACTGTAAAATAAATGTTTTACCTTTCTAACATAATGTATGTTTCAGGACCAAATGGTACAGAAAAGAACAAAACACGTCCAAACAATATCCAGTAATTCAGGACTTTGAAAATATCAGATTATGACTGCATTTGTCCAAAGACACACACACAGATGCATGTTGTCTAAAGGTCTCGACTACATTCCTTTCTTTCAACCAAGAGGACTTAACTGCAGACATGTGCAGCATTTATACAGACTTGCACACAGTGCTATAAATTTCTGATCATGTGACCAAGATGTACAACATTTGGTAAATAGGGAGGTGGGGTGGGGGACACAAAAAGCACCTAAAAAGTTCTAGACTTAAATATGGTCTGTATACTGTTTTATTTCAGAGTTTGCTTCGATTCTGGTTCCTTAATCAGCTCTTTTCTAAATTGGATTTCAAGTGGCACCAAAGAAAATTGGTCTTTTTTTAAAATAAACACATCAAAATATCACCTTTAATTTTCTTTCAAAAAAATATTTGATTATTTTTAGAACGGGTCATCTGACATTTAATTTTACATATAAATTACATTTCTCTTTTGTACCTTAGTGCATCTTCTAATTTTGCCATTTTCCTCTTGGCCTCTATTTTCTCCTTCTCTGCCTCACTGTGAGCCGCCAACACCTAAAAGACAGAGGAGAGGAGGTAAATCGAGACACCATCAAACATCAGTCAAGAAAAGTCTTCTGCCTGTGACCTCGCGCCTCATGTCTAGTCTGTTCCCTCTGCAACCACATCAAAAGTACCATCTCAGTCCATCTGAAAGCTAAGGGGGCCTCTCACCACGGGTCTTTGGCAGCCATATGGGCCATTCTCATGCCCAAATACAGTACCATGGTCTTCTTTATGCGCCCTGTTTAGAAATCCTAAGGAGTTGAAAGAGGAATTGTTCCAGACAAAAGCAGAAAATGAACAACAGACTTTCATTCATTGATTTCACCTCTCAAGAAGAAAGATGGGAGAAAAGCGGGACAGGAAAATACTGGCTGATTACAAGGAAAGAATAAGAAACAGACATCAAAACCAAAGTACTGAGGGCGGCTTAATTTAAATTCTCTCTGACCCTGACTAAAGAGCACACAGGCCTGCTAAGTTTTTGCAGGTGTATCGTTTAAAGGGGCCAGAGTTTGCTAGTCTACCACCAAGGCACATATTGTAGATGTGGCACTTTGAAGATGACCCAGGTGCAGCACAGTCTTTAAACCTGATCTTTGCCTAAGAAGTCTGGCCTAGTTTGGTCTGGTCCAGCTCAGATTAATTAACAATGGCCTCTGTACTCTGCATTTATGGCTCCTTTATGTCTTTGAAGAGGCTCCTTCATATGTAAGGTGCATGGGTAATTAAGTGTAGGCCTGGATACACTTAAGAGACAGTTCATATCTCAGTAACACTTTAAGGTGTGTACGCTTTTACAATTTTTATTAAACTATTATGTAGATTTGCCTCAAATTCTCAGCTTTTCCTGTTTCATAACCATCCAAAACCATGAACTTAACTTACTTTATCTAAAACAATTCAAAATGCAGGAAACATGTGACTGGAAGCTTTGATCTCCACCTGGCCTTAACGATTCTTCCAGACTGGTTTTAATTAAATGAAGGAAGTTATAGTAAGATGGATACGTTTTCCAAGCTGAGGAAGTAAGCGCAACCTTTTTCTCACAGTTGATCTGCAGCTCATCTCTCTCCTGCTGAAACTTCATCTCCTGATCCTGAAAGGAAGTACAGTTGCAATGATATTGTGAAGCAGAGGTGATTTGTGTTCAGATTAAAACCGTTCAGCCTCAGCCTGTGTACGCCCCTGCAACTACTGCCACCCAAATCCTACCCGAACTTGCTGGTGTCGTCGATGCGCACTTTCCTGGAGCTGCTGTTTCAGTTGTGCCACAGTCTTCTCCAAGTCGTCTATCACTTCAGTGGCCTTCAAGAGAAAGTGACACTCTGTGTCTTGTATCAATCAGCAGAAAAATGTGCGGTTTGTGATAAAAGCAGCATCAATGTCTTGTGGCATCACCAACCTTTGCAGCAGACAGAACATGTTCCTGAGTCAAATGGTTCAAATCAGTCTCATGTTTGGCTAGGAGCTTCAGTATGGTCTGTTCATGCTGCTCAACCTGCTGCTCCTTCTCCTTCTGCAGCACCATAATCCTGGACACAGTTAAAAAGCCACATAATCAAGTCCTCGCATTCTGATTTTATGTTTGCTGATCAGGTCCTGATCCAGGTTTCTTCCCTCTTAAAAGGGAGTTTTCCTTGCCACTGTTTTTTGTTTAAGGTTTTTCTCCCACTAGGGGAGTTTTTACCTGCCGTTATGTATGTAATAATTGCTCGGGGGTCGTGTTCTGGGTCTCTGGAAGGCACCTACAGACGACGACTCCATATAAATAAAACTGAATTGACTTGAATGTTGTCTGAAAACTCTCAAATCTTTTTACTAATATTTAAAAACAAATAAAACCCAGTATTGACAGCTTGATTTCCATATTATCAATATACTACAAGTGTAGCCTTTTTGTTAGTTTTTTTAATTTACCACAAAATCTCTTTGATTTATCTCAATTTGACATGAAAAGCAGCTGAGTACCGTCTGTTAGCCTCCTGCAGCTCAGCGCTGAAGGATGCAATGTGGATCTCCAACTGGGCCTTCTCCTGTGTCACTTTGTGACGCAGCGCGTTGCCCTTCTCGAGCTCCGCTGACTGCTGCTTCACCCGCAGCTCCAGCTCACGCACCGTTTGTTCCTGGATCACAAGGATGCACAAAAACCACAGAGCCAAACAGCTTGAATGACTGAGGGCACAAGCCTGAGAAAATGTCATGGGTGCAGAGGACAAACAGTTCCTCCGGCTTCCTCTTTGGCCACAAATGGTGCTTGTTTCAAAGGGATGTTTGAAAAAAAAAAAAAACCCAACACATTTGATTGCTGCTTACACAGAACACAGTGTTTTTCATTTCAATAATGTTAGATCAATTAGTATATTTATTGCCTATGTTCTATAAAAATTTGCAAAACATGAATAGCAGAACAAGAGCCGATATATTTGTATCTTGAAGTTTGAACATAGTACAGTTAAATTATTAAAGTACAGTCAAAGTAGAGTGAATACAGCAACTAAACTTTTTTTCTTTTAACCATAAAATCTCACCGCAGTGGGCGTTTTATTTCTTTAACTTGTCGGCAAAGCCTAAGCTGAGGATGAACGTAGCATGAACACTATATGCCCATGAACGTCGTACGCTTATGATAAATTAAAACACGTTTCTCTTGTAATGTTCTACATTAACTCCAGAAAAGCAAATGATGTAAACCTCCACTGTAAATCAACTGTTTCAGCTGAATGTACACATGAGATTTACTAAATATCCAGCCCTTTCACTGAAAAGCAACAGCCTATTTTAACCATCTATGTCTTATTTTCCCTTATTTAGGTCATAATTTTTATTGGCAATAAAATAAATGTTAAGCTGACATAATGAAATGTTTATCCAAGGCTGTAAATGCTCCTTAAAACTGACTAATGCCATGGTAAATAAAACTGGTATTACACTCAAAGTCTAATCATAGTTATAAAAGTATATCAAGTTCAAAACAAAGTGATCATATGAGTTAAGTATGAAACTAGGTTATTCCACTCCTTGCCAGCACTAGGAGTTATTTCTGTGGAAGTGTATTTTAAATGTCAACTCAGAAATCATATATTGATTTTTCATTTAAGAAACTTATCAAAGTCCAGCCATGGGCTTTTTTTTTTTTTTTTTAGCACTTTTTGAAGAAACGAGAAGTCCTTTCTGTGCTTACTGTCCCTCTGCACGCACATCTTTGTATATGCACATATGACAGCAAGGAATGCGGTACGGGCAGGTTGATGATGGGGTGCTGATAAAAGATGGAGCGTGCTAGCCGATCTGCATGATGACAGAGGCTGGTGATGACAGAAGGTGGAATGACGGGGGAGGAGGGACCGGCGTGTTTGAAAAGAGTGCGAGCAAATTCTTGTCTCTTCCTCGGCAGTGTAGGGCGCTAAGAAAAGGAACAAGGGGCTTGTGTTGCACAGGGACACGTGCTGACACTTAGCACTCTGGCAGGAGATGAGAAGAGGCACGTCTGCATTCTGAGACTTGACTGGGCACACCTGGACACACTCAGTGGAAGCAAATTATGTCCACTAATTAGGTGTTTTAGAAGGGAATTACTTGGTGTGAAGTGCAGACTATATAAGCTACATTATGAGCTACACTCCCCCTCGTAGATTTAGGGATAAAGTCTTTGAAGTTTCGGCAATAAAGTCATTTGCTTTGATGGACGTCCCTTCACAGTTTTCCCCTCAGGACTCAGGCCAGCAACTGGAAGGCAGCCTGGATGAACAGTCTTCTCCTGAGGCTTGTCAAGCTGTGTGCATGAATGCATAATGTGGATTAAAATTAAGTATCTAGTAGGAGAAAAAAAAAGCTACCAGAAACAGAGGAGACTAAAGACTCAAGGAACAGGTGTCAAACTATTTCTTTGAGATATTTTCCAATAAAACCAAAGGACAATATATAATTATCTATTTTGTCAAGTTGTCAACTATAATTCTCCAATGAAAAGGAGATAGGAAGAAAATATCGTTTAGCAGTATATATATATATATATATATATATATATATATATATAGCTTTGATGAAAGCACTGACAGATATTGTGTCACTCCAGGTTAATCGGTATTTCATCAATAGTTTATTCATTTACGGTAGTTCAGCACATTTTTCACATTCACACATTCACAAATTTTCTCTTTAAAAAGGCTGTGCTGAACTTATTTGGCTTTAAATTGATCTTACAATGACAAAAGCAGTGGTTGTTGCAATTATTTCTGGGCAGATAAACTGTTAAAAGAATCAGCTATCAAAAAAGGCCTTTAACACTCATTTGGTGTGGACATGTACGGATCAAGAGCTTACAAAACACCAAACACCAAATACACTTATTGATGCTTTTATTACCTGGCTGCAAAGCCATACCAAAATGGAACAAGGGGGGAAAAAAAGAAAAAAAGGAGCATTTTCCTGTACGTGACAACATAAAGAGGAAGAAAAAATGTGGAAGGAATACAATTGTTGCAGCAGCATGCTGTTGTTGGTTGCGACAGTGGCTTACATATGAATTTGAAAGTAGAAACTTCTGAGCTGGAAGTTTAAGCTGAAATGCCCTCTGATGTTGGGAATCCAACTCAGATAACCAGATAGAAATCTTCATGGTGTATGTTTTCTTCACTACTTTTCAACTGGATATTGGAAAACTCACATTACTCAGCAGCATAGTAAGAATCATTATTACTCATTATGTTCATTCATTAAAATGTGCTGTTGCAACTTCGAGATAAAGTCTGCAGATCAGCCCATCACACTGCAGCTAATATCCAATGACAACAGGCTCTTTTCATTTTCTTGGACCATTTCTGTGCTTAATTATTTAAAAAAAAAAAAAAAAAAAGGGGGCCTTACAGAGAGTCCAACCCCATCCAGTACTTGATGAATCTTAAATTTAGGCCTGTCGACAGATTAAGGCCAGAAACAATATGTGCGTTACCTGTATAGACACCCTTGAATGCTGATACAGATAACAGCGCTATTAATAAAGCTGCATTTGACTGACCTCTGGTGTTGATGATCCAAGGTAATAAAAAGCGCACATTTCTATTTGAAAGCCTTTTAATTTAACATCAAAGACAAAGCAGCTATGGGAGATGTCTCTCCCTGTGTGTGTGTGTGTGTGTGTGTGTGTGTGTGTGTGTGTGTGTGTGTGTGTGTGTGTGTGTGTGTGTGTGTGTGTGTGTGTGTGTGTGTGTACACCAATCTTTGAGCAGAATCATAGCCATGAGTAAGATTTAATATAGACTTGGATCAAAGACCTTTATAGAGATGACAGACGTATGATATCGCAGTCTTTCTCACCCAGAGGTTAGAGGATATCTCCTTTCATTTCAGCCACGGAGTCAGCTGAGCCCCTGTTTGGTTCATTATTAGATATGTGACTTATTATATACTTTTGACCTAAGCAGTATATGCACACGCAGGCACAAAAACATCCTTTATATGCCCTTCTAGTATTAATAAGACATGATTGAACAGAACTGAATTAGCAACCCAGTCTAAGAAATTCAGATTTATGAATTAAAATGACAAATGTGGCAGCACGTTTGAACCTGAAAGTAAAATAACCAACAAAGCAATGAGACAATAAAACAAACAGTCCTATACACCTTACTTTTGCCTCCTCTCTGCAATCTCTAAAGTGTTTGTTAACAACTGATGCTGTAATATAAGTAAGAAAGGTACTTATGGCAATTATTTGTTTCATATTTAACAGTAAATATATTTCTTTATATGCAGTTTAGTCAAAAAGAAATTCTTTGGGGTCGAGTCCAATCAAACAGAGCTCACCCAAACAAAGATGGATCATTATAGGTGGTCGTTCATAGTGTCAGTGATCTGTGGTGAGATGCATCTGTTTGTATTGATTTGTTGTGTGCATCCTGCCACAGAGACGGTTCAGAAATTGTTCTTTTTCCTGTACTCTGTATTTTCTGCCTGTTTGTTTTGCATTTGTCTACAAACATGTCATGACTGCTAAATGTGCAGCCCATTTGGCGTTTCTAACAGCAGCAAAAACTCCAACAGATATATTGTATATTGTAATTAAAGCGCTTACCTGTCTAGAACAACTTCACAACAAAAGGCTCGGCCACATGTCTTCACTATTGCCTACTTTGATTATGACCTTGATTGCATACAGCTATTTTAGTTGCAGCACTGAACACAAGGACAAACTCACTCACTCACGGCTGCTCCTGTACTCACAGTGGCCTGCGCCCGAGCATTGCTCTCAGACTCCATCTTAGCCAGTCTACGGTTGGTGTCTTCCAGCAGCTCCTGGATACTCTCTGTGTGCTTCTTCCGCAACTCAAACTTTTCCTGCTCCATCTCTGCCACGGCAGCATGCAGCTGGAAGCATAATGTAGGCTGCATATCAGTCCCGGATCTTTCTTACTCTCACAACTTTGCATCGTCTCCCTTCTTACTTAAGTCTTGGACACATACTTAACCGAACGCTTGTACCGCGCTGTGGTCTCACCTCTGTGGCCTTTTTTAAACTTCGTCCAACAATATTACTATGGCACTTTTTTTTCCCCACCAGCACTATGATGAAGCGGTCTGCTTATATAAGCGTATTGTTATAGTCAAATAATGGCACAGCCTCTGGGTTACAGTTCAGAAGGGTATTTTCTCTGCTACTGAAAAGCTTTGATGACTACAGCCCTGCAAATAAACACACACCCAAGGCTATCATCGAGGGTTTTTTTGTTTCATTCAAAAATACAAGAGCAGAAACTAAGTAAGGGAGTGACAAAGGCATGTAAAACTGAAAGAGAGCTCTGCATGTAAGAATGATCAAAACTTATCAGCAGTCCAAAGACAATACTAAACGGATGAATTTCATATCTTACAGTTAAAGGCTGGCTCGAACATGGCAGCATAAATACACAAGCAGCCTCTCGGGAGAAAAAAAAAAAAAAAAAAAAAAGGGTCAAAAGATCTTGTAAGCACACAATCTCCAGGAAAATATGTGCATTTATCTGCTGTGGTCAGCTGGAGAGGAGAGGGGAGACTTATTAGGTAAAAAAACAACCACTTTTTAGTTTATTCACAAATTGAACTGCTTCATCTGAAAAATACAAAAAAAAAACAAAACTGTCAAACAGCTTGACCACAGCACAGGGGAGCATTAACCACAAGCCCACATAACTGCGGTCAGTGGTCATTTCTGGGTTAGGTGGATGCCTTCTTAGGTATCATCACAGTTGACCTGTGATTAGACTTAAAAATGACACCAAAAAAAAAAAAAAAAAAAAAAAAAAAAAAAAAAAAAAAAAGTGTGCATAACATTCCAGATGTAACTGCTTTCTGGATAAGGGGCATGATCTTGGAAAAATTAGCCATGATATAAGAATGAACTAATTTATTTATTAAAAACTTGTAACATCTTGTTAATGAATGGGGCTAAATGTTATTTTTATGGTTACATGTTTGTTTCTTCTTTGTTTGACATCTGAGAAAATGTGTTCACTGTTGCTCACCACATGCTAAATGACCGTGAAGAGTTTAGTTTTTAAACAGAGTTCATTTAGCACCAACAGCTCCGTTACTTTCAGTCATCGTACTGGCACACTGAAGAACCCACACTGGCTTCAGCCCCACATGACAGTATTAATCTTAAGCTCTGGGTTACATTCGAGTTACATGTGTTTTTTTGTTTTATTTTTTTTTTTTTTTTTTTTTTGGGGGGGGGGGGGGGGTCGTATTGTCGTACCTTCTTTTCCCACTCGTTTTTTAAAGAGTCAGCACTCTGGTCAGACATCGTCTTCAGCTCCGCTATCTGCTTGTCTTTGCTCTCACAGATGACCTGGGAGTCTCGCAGCACACTTTGAACTGTGGGAGAGTGTGGACGCAAACATGTAAGGAGCAGTTCGGCCTCGCCTCGGGGTATGAGCAGACGTACACGAGCAGGCGGACATGCATTTGTGAGCATTGATGCACTGTCAAAAAAGATTTCACCTCTATGAAATGACAAGAGCTGCTTTCCTCTGCCAAGTAAATGTTTTTGATGAAACACTTTTGAAGACAGACGAATAAGTACATGAGAAAGGAGAATGACGCAGATGGGGATAAAAGGAAGACTCCATATGGTGGAAAAAAAAAAAAGGTACTCATTACGTGATTAAACTTTAGATTGAGCGGTACAGCTGGAAAACATCACTCCACACCATCGCAGCCTCTTGTGGAATTGTATCTTCCTGGGCTTTTTACTCGGAGTGTTGACAGACACAACTATAAACATCCTTTCAGTTAGCGCTGCAATCACGTGACCTTTCACCTTTCTTCTCCAACTTTCGGATCATCTCCTCTGATTCCTTCTGCTTGGTCCGGTACAGGCTCTTCATCTCTTCAATCTCAAGATTTTTACGGTCCAAAATCTAAAATAGAAAAGAATTGATTTCAGCTCATTCTGCACAAGAATATGCAATTTTAATCGCTGAGAACGTGAATTTTTGTAAGCTTAATATATATCAAATGATCCATTGAGGAAATGCCCCATACAGACTTTTGACTTTTTTTAGGAGACGAAAAATGTATATGGGGAGGAAAGAGTCTAGTCCTGTGAACGTCAACAAAGGTGAGGAGAGCAAAAATGTTTTAATATTGGCCATGTGTGAAGCGATGGCTTCAACATCTGAACAGAGACATGTGTGGATGAGGGATGGGAGCCAGGACTGGAGGACTGTGACGTGACCTGCTTTTTCATCAAAAATGCCCTCAGCGCAGAATTGTGACATTAATCACACAACAGTAACGTCAAAGGCGGATGAGAAGCGACCTGACAGTTGAAACTTGAGGTTGCATTGTAAAACATTAGACACATATCCAACTTAGTACCACATTTAAAAGTGACCCAGGTCTGATGTTTAAAAAAAAAAAAAAAAAAAAATTGTATTTTGTCTCATTTGAGCTGAGAAAATCAGATAGACTGCAGATGTGATTGTAGTCTCCAAAACACACTTATAGAAGATATAAAATCTTACTGCAAATGCTGAAGGATCTAAGCTTCCTTATGACGTAAAGTCTGTTCTACTTCTTCCTATTGAGGGTAACGTTAAACTGCTAGAGCCTATCCCAGGTCTCTTTAGGATAAACGCGAGGTTGCACCATGGACAGTTCACCGGTCCATCACTGGGCTGCATATACCTGTAGGTGAACAAGCTGACATGCTCCCACTCACTCCTATAGACAATTCAGAATTACCCGGAGCCTAGCAGACACGTTTCTGGACTTCTGGAAAGCAGAGAACCCCATGCAAGCACAGGGCGAACGTGCAAACTCTACACAGACACCAACTCCAGCCCCAGACAGAATTTGAACCAGTCACTGCGGTGTCCAGCATTTCATTTTGAATAACGCATTACAATAACAAACTGTGATGGTAGATTGTCTCACGTTTACTTCAGTCAAAGATAGTGTTATCTATGAGAATCAATGTGGAAATTCCCTGAATGACCTGCAGAGGCATCATCTTTCTCATGCATGTCTATTCCTTACAACACTACCAGCAAAACGCGTGAAACAGTAACTGAGGGAACCACCAGCGCTGAGACGATGATGACTGAATCCACTTGGTACTGCCATCTGTGTGTAATTAGTTAAATTAGGCCATGGAGAGTTGTAGCTGCAGTATAAAAAGACAGCTTAGCACGCTCAACTGCTCACTGACACAATACGTATACATGACTCCACATTCCCACGCATGGGAATCAAGAGAGTATGTAGCAGCCAAGGCAAATACTCTTGATTAATTGACTTATCGATCTTCGTTTTCTTAACACTTTAAGATTTTGGCTTTGTTTTGTTCGATATAGATGATAACACAGTGTGTTATATCTTGTGTTGCTGTCCATCGTAAACTGTCTTGTAAGGACAAGATTTTCTTTTTCTTTTAATTTTGAGCTCAATTTAAACATAACAACAAGAAAAGTATTAATCGTGTAATTGACGTCACTGGATAACTAGATTTTTTCCAAAGGTATGTGCTCCGTTTCTCAAACAGAATGGTTGGAAAAACAAAAGGGTTTTCTTTATCTTTGTTCTACTCTAGAAGGCGATGAAGATACTTATTAGCCAAGCCTGTCATCATCCCTGTGTGAATGGTACGGGGAGATGAAAGGACGATTGGGCGACTGGAGCAAAGTTCACAAAATATTTGAGCATATCCATTTTTCCTTTTCACTATCCCAAAGAGATTGTCTTTTTAGGGCCCATCTAACAAGGCAATGGCACAGTGTCAGGTCCAAAGAGAGTGTACTCGACTGTTGGAAATGAAAGCTTTTAGGGTGCCCATTTTAGGTACTTATCTGAGATCCTAATGCAGGGAATCCAGTCGGCCGGCCACAGTTTTAACCAGTGAATGAAGTAAAGCAAACTAAACTTCAGATAGAAACAACCCCCCCGTCCCAAAAAAGATCACCGCAAGCAGCACTGTTTAGTTACGTTAGGATAATTGCATTATCAGATACAGCCCAAAAAGCAACTTTGCGCCGCACCCACAGACTTATTTGATTCGTAACTTTGAAATTATTTGAATGAAGACATCTGAGAAAGTAGATTTTATTAGCATGGTTTTTGAGATGAATTGCCTCAAGTTTTGTGGAAATCAGAGGAACATCCTCAGAGTAGTTGGCTTTGATACGACATCAATTGAGCACTGCAAAAACTAATTTCTAAGTAAGAAAAAAAATAAAACTTGTTTCAAGAAAATTAGGAGACTATTTTAGACTAGTTTTTTTAGTTTTAAGAATTCTAGTCAAGAAAAAACATTTCTTACCCCAAAGACAAAGATATTTTTGCTTAAAATAAGACCATTTTGACTAAGTTTATTGAATATTATGTGTAATTTTACGTACTTCCATGGAAAGACATCGACCTTAAAAGTTTGATGATGTTTTGACATTGGAATGAAAATATATTGGCTTTTGTGTCATGACTGTCTAAATAATCAAATTTGATTGGTGCATAACTTTGAAGCGCAACTACAAATAAAAAAAATAGACAGTTGAATTGAACTTGCCGGGGATCATTCTTTGGGTCAGCATGGCTCAGTTGCACTAGTCATTTTACTGACCAGGCATCTAAGGACTAAGCTTGGTGCCTGTAGGACTTTTTTTTTTTTTTTTTTTTGCAGCCTATCACATTTCGCTGGAGAAAAGACGCTTTGCCTCAACAGGATGTAAAAACTCATGGCCAGTGGAGATTTTCTCTCTTTCAAGTGTGCCCTGTGGTCTTTTGGTAAATGCTGATCACATCCATGTTCAAGGAAAACGTGGGCTCCCTCACTTTAGCCAATCCGTAAACATTAACATGCAGTACTGGGGGCTGCCCTTTTATTAACCTCTCAACTTCAGGTGAGCTAATTAAACCAGAGTCTAGCTTTACCATCCCTCAATTAGGCTTATCAGTGGAACCCTCAAAAAAAACTTCCCCTTCAAGACATAGGAGTGGCTGCGGGATAAAATTCCACAGGAATTAAATCAAACACAACTCGCAATCTGCATGCAATTACAGAGAAAAAGAGTCAAAGAGAATAAGCTGTCATCCTGCTTTTTGTCAAACACAAAGATGCAATGACCATCTTAAAATAGAGCAAAAAATGGATTGCTTTTCCGTTTAAATAAAAGCTCCTATGGCAGCAAAGGAAAGTCACAGCAATCCCAGGTGTTTGATCCTCCGACTAACTGATGAGCATCTATTGTGAAAAAAGCCCAGCTTTACTGCTACTTTTACCTTTGCTTTGAAGAGATTATTATTTTGTGGGCTGGGGTAATAAGAAGTATTACTCTTACTTTTCATGAGACACCAAATGGAATCAAGATCAGTGTTGAGTATTGCAACATGGGTTAAATAGGTCTCAGGAACACTCAAGTTAACAGACCTGCTCATATAATTTAAGGAATCGACTTTAGGTTATACATCAGATGTACTTGAGCTTAGACAAAATGCAATGTGTGTTTTCTTCGTAGAACCTTAACTCAACATATGTGACATGCAAATACAGTTTTTTTCAGATTGTGGTTTAAAAAAAAACAAAAAACTCCAACAACTTGGAGTTTTGCTCATGTTTATCACTTCCATACAACACCATAACGACGGTGAAGTGTCCAGTTGCAAGGTTAGGTGGTGTTGTCAAAAAACGCCGGCACTTCAAAGATTTCATTTTTACCTTCTCAACATCTGCATCATGTCTCTGCTGCATCTTCAGTTTCTCCTCCTGGTGCTTCGCCTCCAACACTTTGATCTTCATGTCAGTCTGAGAACAAAGGAAGCCAAATTTAATGCAAAGCATTAACTACACCATCCTAAACCCTTTAACAGATCTTTGATTTAGCTCGTTTCAGGCAACACATTATGGAAAAGATTTTTCATGAATAGAACAAGAGAGTTATATAAATTTGAATGCAAAGCCTCCAAAATGTGTCATAAATTAGATGTTGACACACTAATACTGAAACTAAACATATCATGACTTTTACTTCAGAGGATATATTTGGATGAAACTATCAACCCAAAAGCGATACACAACTATATTCCTTAATTTGGAACGTCTTAGGTTTTATCAGCGACACCCGTTCAGCCTCCACATTTTTATCTCATCTTCCACTCCCTCTACAAGGAAACTGGGAAGTCTTTTGTATTTTCAATTTACTTCAAGATTAACAAAAAAATGCTCATCAACAAATGAGCTGATAATTTTAAACCAGTACACCGTTTAATCTTTCATTTCCTGACAATCTTTTCTTTCTTTAGTTTTCCACTTGGAAGTTTTGGATTCTGTTTACCCGTTTCTTATCGAGTATACTGTTACTAGCAATGCTATTTTTAATTTCCACAGAAATAGTACATCTTTTTTTTTTTTTTCCAGCATTGCTTTCAGGTTTGCAGATTTTAAAGGAATGCACAAAAATTCTGGGATGTAGCTTATTTGCCGTTGACTCCTGACGGGTTAGGGGAAGGGTCCTGATAATATCTCTGTTAAAGGAACATTGCGTAGATAAATGTGACGTCTAACCAACCAAAGAAATACTCCGACTTTGACCCTTCTCTTTCTATCATGAAGGATTTTTGTGGTAGATGTTCAAAATTTGGTATGAACGTTTGTTTTTCCCTGGAAATTTTACATGGCTTTGCCATGGTATATTTTTGCAACCATCATTTTCATAACTTCCTTCCCTCTTATGTTTTGTTTTGATCTTTAGAAAACTTATTTGTCCCCCGTTGTTCTTTTTTAAAGCTACCATCTCTAATTAATTTGCTTACAAGATGTTTCCCCTCACAAATAGCATAGCACATGCAGACTCAAAGAAAACCTTTGACAGAAAGATGACTGGCCATGTGCTTTGATGTCACTGCTCATGTTTAGTCACTGTCAAAGTTTTCCCTTTGAAAATATGCTTGTGTGTGTGTGAACGTGCCAGTGGTTAACAACATCCTGAAGCGAGCTCTTGTTATAGTCATCAAAATCATTAAGCAGAAAATTCCTAAAGCACTGCTTGGCACAGTCATTAAAGATGTTCAGTGGGGTTTGACTGTGCTTTGTAAACAAGAAATGGAAGTAAATGTGCCCTTTGAATGAGAAATTATTAAATTGCAGTATAGAATAAGCGCATACATATTAATACAATACAATGAAGTCATCAACATCCTAATGAATGTGAAAGAACAACTTAGGCATTTCTTTGGGACTTAAACTTAAAGAGCTTATGATCTGTTCAAAAGTCAGCAATTCCTTTCACATTCTGAGCCTTGTTAAAACATAAAAGTCCAATAAAATGCATAACTTGCCTTCTAGATGCTTCTCCTCATTACTGCACCTGAGCACAATTTATTCACTGTATCTATGACAAAGCTTTGTTAAGTATTCTGTTCTTTCTTCTCTGTCTTTTTTCTAAATTTACCACCACTTCTTGTACAATTGAAGGGACCACAGGAGACCTGTCAGCACAGAAGAGAAGTCGGAGAAGTGAAAGAAAGATTGGGGGTGGGGATGGGGGTGGGGGGGTGGAGAAGACACAGATGGCATTGATTGAAAAGCCTCAAAAAAAAAAAGAAAAGAAAAGTAGAGACCTGATTCTGCCGGTGTCTTTAAAAAAAAAAAAAAGCTCATGGGGGGGTGTCACTTTCTCATCCTCTCTTCAAATGCTCTTTGGAGAAAGTTTGTCAAACTAGATCAGGGGTGTTTGAAACTTGTTTATAAAGGCGTCAGTGAAGGAAGGAGGAAGAGGAATGTCGTACACCTAAGGCTTCTGAGACACCTTCAATCAGCCTGACTGGGTGGTAAAGCTTTTTTTCCCTTTTCTGTTCTTCTGAGTTGTAGTGAGCGCTGTAAGATGCCATGTTTTAAGACACATCGCTTTTGAGAAGATGAGAGGTACTGTAGGGAGGGAAGCAGGGGGGAATGGGAGAAGGAATTTGATGAGAAGACGAGAACAGTTGCTTTCTCTGCTCTCAAAAGTGGGCGTGGGGTCAAGGCCTTTTTCCTTAGGGAGATGTGTCCACGAATCGTCTACCAACCGTTTGGGCTCTACAAAGTACGGCTGCATTTATGCATCTCCTTTATCTTGCCTAAGATGTACAATGTCATGGTGTTTCTTTCATCTTCTGTATAAACAGATACTCTAGGACAGCCAGTACGCAGCACTGTGCTATCTACTGAGGAGCAGCCAGATGCCATTTCCACACTCCAGCAAGAAGTTAATTTACTGCAATCTGCTCAGATAATAAAGCAGGATAAAAAATAAATAAATACATTTAAAAAACTATGCCTACAATTTAATCTATGTGTGTATACATATGTGCATGTACAGCTTGGGAGAGTTTCACAGTATTTAGCTGTTCCTGGGACTTTGTGCTTTTGGACAAAGGTCCCTGGTGTTGCTCCCAAAATTGGCTCCTAGTTCCTCAATTATCAATGTCACCACTGTTGCCCTCACTTTCCACATCTTTTCTACATCCTTTATCGACCCTTAGTGTCTTTTCTGCTTCTTGTATTCCTTCCTGATACTGCTGTTGCTTGGGATTTCTACATCCATCACAACGGCTTTCTTCTGGGGCTTGTCAACCACCACGATGTCCAGGTGGTTAGCCGCCACCAGTTCCAGTCTGCATTCTGAAAATCCAGATCACTCTACTGTTTCTCACATCTTGACTTTAAGATTTCCAACCTGTACCCCTCACAGATGTTGCTGTACTCTAGATGTGTTCATCCGATAAAACACCTGATTCAAATAAGTGGGTCATGAACAGACTCGCGCAGACCTTGATGACAAGCTGACAGTGATTAATTCACTTGAAGAGTGCTGGAGCAGACAAACATCCAAAACATGAAGGGCAGGGGTCCTTGAGGACCAGACCTGAGGCATTGCTAATACGCTCAGTCTGTTGTCTGTAGAACTGGAGTACTGTCCTTCAAACCAGACGTTTCTAGCCACTGGTATAGGTTCTTGATATCTGCCACTCCTTTGATCTACCACTGGTACATGTCAATGGATTCAATTAAATTCCAGAAAATTCTGGATGCCACCTGTGAAAAAGCTGAAGTTAAGGACAAGGTGGCTTCTACAAATGGATAATGATCGTAAACACACCTCAAAATCCACAATAGATTACATCAAGGGGCGCAGGCTGGAGCTTTTGCCATGGCCTTCAGTCTCCTGACCTCAACATAATTGAAAATCTGTGGATAGACCTTAAAAAAAGCAGTGCGTACCGAACTGGAAAACTTTTGTAGTGAAGAATGGGCAAAAATACTTCAAACTAGAAGCTACAAGGTACTAACTATGCAAACTTTTGCCAGGGCATTTTTTTCCCTACACTTTTTTTAAAAGTACAAACAATGGAAATAAAACACCTTTTTTATGGGCATATATATTTATATATATATATATATATATATATATATATATATATAAATATATAAACAAATAAATATATCAAAAGGAGTATAGAGTAAGTATACAATAAGTGAAAAAAATACAAATGAATCAAGAACATGCTTGAAATAGTGATAGTAACTTGATTACTATGAAACTCGGCGCTCCCTTATGTGTCCTAGCCTGAAGAAACGTCTTCAAATCCGACTGCAGAACTAGTCTCCTTTTCACTACTGAAACTCGCCAGGTCACTCCTTTTTTAGCTTTCAAAAGTGATCAGATAAGATGGGCCACGGCCCTCTAAATCACAGGCTCAAAACTCAAGCTCCATCCCAGAGGACTCTTAGATTAGAGAAACTGCATCAATATGGCATCAGAAAGCAACGGGGTCTGATCCCCAGTTGGGAGACTGCGGCCATTAAAGTGTGACTGCTTGACTCTAACACACTCATCTAATAGCTTGCTGAGAACTTCCCCCTCAGGTTAGGTACCGCAGGAAAATCTTGACGGCGGCAAGAACACACAGTCTGAAAGAAAAGATGAGTGTTTTAATCAGTCTGTCATTTTCTTCCGTAATCACCAGCCTTGGGCCTATAGTGAACTAAAAATGACTCATCAGTCACCATATAATTGATTTTCCAAATAAAAGCCCAGTTGTCTTAATACTAAGTACTTTCAGTTTGCTTCGGGATCATAAGGACTCTCCTACGCCTGCGAGGCATTTTCCAGAAATACCCAATAAGCAAGCACATATGTTTAGGATAAGTGACTCACAGGAATGGCAGCATTGCTGTGAAGTTTCTCAGCTACCACACATTGTTCAATTGGAAAACTGCAGTCTGCACTAACTCATCCTGATTCATGGTCACAGGTGAGGTGAAGCTTATACCAGATGGCGTTTTGTGAGGTGCCAGATACATTCTGGACATGTCTTTATGCAGTCTTTTCATATAAAAGTGAACACAGAAATGTACAGTCGACAGATAAGCGATAGAGTGAGATATTTGTTAATCTGTAAAAAGCAGGATAACATTCGGCATTAATAAGACTTTAAATCTTTACAAATCTTTTAATGATACTTTAGGGAATAAAGAGAGGTGATGTCACTGGAATTCCTTTTAATGAGACAAAAACGTTTCAGGACAGCAGGTGAGGAGAAGCATGCCCTGAACCCATACTCTTCTGCCAAACCGTATAAACAAGAGTAAAGCTTCGTCTACATGGAAGGTTTTTCAAAGCTTTCTTTTTTAAACAATCACATGCAGTGTAAAGGCTCGTGCTCTGCTGTTTTACTTAAGGCCTCTGGATGCAACCTTAAGTATAATTACCTTTAAAGTCTATTTTCAACAACTGGTTTTCATAAATACAGGATTCAAGCAACCTATTTTCAACAAACAGCCCTCCCATTATTGAGCATTTTTGCTTCCCGGAGCTTCACTCAAAGACGTTGGGGCAGGGAAAGCTGTTGGTGTTTTGGTGAAAATCTGTCTTGCACAAAGAATAGATGTCTTAGAACCACTGCAGTCTGCTGCCTGATTTAACAGCTGGAGTCAGCTGGTTTACACCAACACAAGAGCCAACTGAAAATATGAAAAGAAATCACCAAAGTGATTGAAAATCTTCCAAAGGGGAAAACACACAAGTGGAGTAAATTGCATAATGTACAAAAAGTTAATAGAGGCCCATTCAGCCTTTGTTAACACCAAGGCTGAAAGCGTATTAGCACTGCTGGCAATTATTTCTAGCTGCTTGGAGAAATTGAGCATAAGACTAGTATATATAAAGACAGTATCTTCAATTTATGCACTTTCCACTTAAATCACTTCTCAATAAGGCTACATTTCCAGTCTATCAGTGTAATCTCTGTACAAAGAAAATACACCAGAGGTGGAATAGAAAGCTTCAGTGGGCTCATCGGACCATGTAGAGGGAATAAATAAACTCCAGTTCCACTTCATTTCCCCTTGTTCCCATTGTGTCTTTCCCAGTTTTTCCTGTGGCTTTCCTTAACTGTTCCCTATATAGCTATAGCTAGCACGCGGCAGTGAAATGATAGGACACTTCATGTTTCCTTCATCTATTCCACGTAAAAATGTATTTTTGATGCTTTTTTTGTTTTTGTCCTCCAAAGCAAAGTACACATTAAATCTTATAACTCAGACTAATCCCAAAGTTGGGTTAAACTTGGGTCGAGTTACTGGCCAAATAAACCCAAATACATACTGGGAGGAATCAATACCTCATGACAAGGTACTAATAACCATGTCTATAAACTGTACTCTTTAAAGTATTCAGCTTTCAAAACAGGATTTTCAGCTTAAACCCACAAACGGAAAAAACTGTCATCACTGGAGGCTGGCATTATGTTTGTCTTCCCCAAAGGCGTTGGCCATTTCAAAAGTGCTAACCGTGTCTGTGGATGTATGGAAATGGAATGGGAAAATGGGAGCGTCTATTGCCACAAAGCAGTCTTAGGAGCCCCGTACGCATTTCACACTTGTTTCTACACAAAGGCTGAGCACACTGAACAGCAAGAGGCAAGGGTTTAAGGCTCACTGAAACGCATAATGAATGACTGTCACCAGCTACGGCTGCCTTTTGGATATGAAAAAAAGATAACAGTATTATTTGTGAAGAAAAAAAAAAAGATGCTCTTAGGTAGAATTATGTTTTGTTCTCACGGCAGCGCATACCTCAATGCTAAGTGGGCCATGATCATTGGTGTAGCTGCTATTCCTCTCAAACCTTGACTTAAAAATCGAGGGAGATAAAGGAGAGAAAAATTAGGTGATGAGAGATTTGAAAAGCACTTTTATCTCTGTAAGAACAAATAAACCACAAAGGAGCCACTGAAAACTCACTGGTGACAAGGGGATGGGCTTCTCTCTCAAATACCTTGGGTTTTCAATCTGAAAGAGTAAACAGGAAAACTTTAGACCTCTCTTTCTCCTCTTCCTCTCTTAACAAAGCCTCGCCACTACCAGAATCTATCCTTCGCCCTGAGTTTGCCATAAACAATGTGGAAAGCACATCAAAGCCCCGCTCTGTGGCTGGAGTCTCTTCCGTCAACTCTTGTCTGTTTAGAGAGACAGACAGCGTTGCGCTACTTCAAGGCTTTGTGTGTGTGGCCGGCTCCGTTTCCGCTCTCAGGCCCTTTTTACTGTCCCTTTTTGTCAACACCAGGGACCGCTAATCTGTAAGCCATCTCCAGTCTGTTTACCATCACATGGAGACAAATGTGTATACATTCTTGCCAAACACTGACACAGCATGTCCTTTGATTACAATATGAAATGCAAGAGACTGAAAAGAGTGAACAGCTAAACCACCTGAAAGTAAGCTGGTCACAGTCCATGTGACTTTGCCGCATTTCATCAATACGGTTCACTAACTGTGACACAAACTGCAAAAATATCTGTCTGTTGACATCTTGCTGTTTGGCCTGCACTATCTGACATTTGTTTATGGCCCCATTACTTTCACGTGAACAAAGACAATCGAACAATATTTCTTTTGGATGTACTTGGGCTGTCTGTTGGGGCTGACAACTAACCAGCAGAATCAGAGCTTTGCAAAGTAAAGAGGATTTTAAGATGATGGCACTGATAGTTCTACTGCCCCCCTTTCTCAACATGGAGATTGACAAGATGAACATGGTCCAGGAGGGAAGGGCGAACCTGAATTAACCTCAGACCTTGAGACCAAAAGAGTCAAAACTACAGTAGAAACATTAAGCTCCAATATGCTGCTTTCGGGTGATTTGGGGGCAGGTGAAAAGAGGAAATACAGATGAATCATAGAGAATAGCAGCAGGGTGGGGGCCGGGATGAATGATGAATTGCTGACTGTGGATTAAAAAAAAAAAAAAAAAAATACCAGTGATGAATCAATCAATATTCTTTTAAACTGGTGCCCAGGCTGACAAACAAGAATGGGAGTTCTTTTTATATCCACAGACAGCCAGTGATCACATTTGATTGAGCACAGCCCACAGGGCAAATAAGACATGTAGAGTAAATGCTGTGGTTTAATTCTGGCAAAGGGTGATGCTAAACTTGACTTGATGCATACGTATGCCTGTGTGCCCACTCTTCTCTGTGTCCCCACACATATGCTCCTCTAAGTGAATGTTTGTCCAGCCTCGCTGCTGGCATCGCGTCCTGTGTCATTGGAATCTGACGGAGATGGATGGACGGATGCATAAGAGGAATAATCACAAGCACTGGCTCTCCAGACATACACATGCTGACGGCTCCGTAATTTCAGACTAGTATTGAGCAAGCTCTCGGCACAACCATTCAGCCACAGACGGTGAACAGCCAAGTGGCAGGGCCTAACATTTAACACTGCATGGAGAAGAAAAAGTAAATCCTTTATAGGCAGGACAGGGAAATGTTGCTCTACTGTATTACTCAACTCACATTAGAGATAAATCTAGCTGCTCCAACACACGAACTGCAAACTAATGTTTGTTGAAACTAAAGTTGAAACAGATGGTTGTAACGCTGATTCAGGTTTTGGGTTTCCTGCAAAAACTGTTGGCCTGAGGGAATGTGTCATCCATTGTGTAGTATGGTTACCATGCTGACTACACTGACCTCATTCCACTAGACTTGAAAAGAACAAGATGTGTGATAACGCAATACCCCGGAGTAAGCACATCACAATTATCTTAGAGCGGCAATTGGCCTATCGATAAGACCCACTCCTCAAACACAGATGAGCCACTGGCTGTTGAATATCAGTTGCACAGGGACTGGAGCTCAGACACCTGCACATTTCACCTGTAAAGAAAAACACTGGAAGCTCTTGAGCTCCTATCTGTTTTTTTTGTGCCACAAAATAAATAAAATAAAACCATATGCCTGGAATACTTCTAATACCGATTCCAGATATTCTGAGACAATGGGCAATGGAGTTCACTTTATTCCATTTCCTAAATCTAAATAAGAGAGTGCTAAAGAGGAGTTTGAAAAAAAAAAATGGACTCAATCATTTAAAAAAAAAAAGAATCAGGAATCAAGTAGAATCAAGAATTAAGTAGAAAACATTCAAGACCGTTGCCAATCATCCCAGGAGCTGACATTCCAGCAAACTGAGCTGACGCTCAAACTGTGCAATGCTCAGAGAAACGATAAAGTCCTAAAAGCCCCCATCTCAGACAGGCTTCACTGAGCATGTCATAATGCATGTTAAAGTTTATAGTACTAAAATGAGAAGGAAAAAAAAACTGAAAAAGTTAAACTTATTGGTAAGGGCTGTTTGGAGAATGCCTCTTATCTCAAAAAGCACGGTGGCATGGTTTCATTTTGCACAGCCACATCTGAACAAACCACAGCCTTTCTGGAACAATGTCCTTCAGACAAACAAGACCAAAGTGGAGATTGCTGGTCTTAATGCACAGTGCCACATTTGTCAAAAACTCCTCACTCTGTAAAACTACAGCACAAACAGTTCACACCAACTATGAAGGGCAGCGGTGGAAGGCTTATGATTTTGGCTTCTGTTACCACAGGGCCAAAACACCTTCAGACACCGAGCTGACCGACTGAACTATAACAATGTTATACATGAAATATTGGTGTCAAACAGAAAAAAAAAAACTGTAGCCAAAGGTTGTTTTACAAAGTCCTGAATCATACTTAGATTTTCACTCACTGCTTCTGAATTACGGCTTAGTTTTTGTTGTATAAGTAATGGCGGGGTCATTTTAAGACATGGTACAGATCAAATTATTTTTTTTTCTTATCCTATATCATGATAAGTAAAACAACTAAAAGTCATATAGAGTATACTTTCTTTTTCACATGACTCTAGAATGCTTCAGAACATCTAAAGAGATAAAAAAAAGATGTACCAGATAGAGTGATGCATAGCTATGCTGAAATTTCATAGGAGCTGGGCACTTTGAAGCAGTGACTCTATAAAACTTCGAGAACACAAAGTTGAGAATGGTTTGCTGGCGTGTTTGTCTGCCTGTTAATTTGAAAGATGCAGGCTTGGAGGAGTGTTGCAAAGCAATGCCTCTTATCTGTGTTTAAACACAGAGGAGGAGACGGCGATGCAGTGCACAGCTGCTGTTAAGATTCCTGATTACCCAAGTCTGGGGGGCTGAGGGAGAGCAGAGAGCAGAGAGTCAAAGAAGCATAGACATGGAAAGGGGGTGAAGGATAGGTATGTACAGATCTTAAGTAAGAAAGTATGAAAAAAAGGGTGGAGGGGATTCAAAGGAAAATACCAATGTGTACAACGTAGGAGAAAGTCAGAGGCAACAAGTAGGGGGGGTAGAGGATGGTAGAGGTTGTGCAGGTAAGAAGATAAGAAATAAAAGACATGAGGGCAAGTTACTTATCAAACCTTGGTTGGAGCACTTCCAACAGACAAGATAAGAAAGGTGCGCACATTTTCAATTTCTCAGTTTATACAGCCATCACGTCCCACATTAGAGGTGAATTGCCAAAAGTGAGAGTATTTAAGAGTGATTAATTTTTTGCACATTTGTTCATAAGTGCCCGAGCAGTAAGGGAAACTCTGCACTACTGCATTTATAAAAAGGTGCTTCAACTAGGTACCTAATCATACTATAGCAAACGTGCAAAGTAATTGAATGTTATTAAAATCATCTACCATCCATAGTGGAGCGACCACCACTCAAAAAGTTCAAATTAAGCATCCACTGCTGTTGACAGGTGTCCAACGTGTTGCAGCACCCTTTCCTGGTGTAGATGCATTTGTAAGCTACAAATAAATTCCCCACTGTTGATGGAATGAGGCTGTGTAGCCAGAAAGCTCAAGGCATGCCCACAGACTCACCCCCAGGTTCCAGCTGCTGAGACGAGCCTCCAGGTCACTGTCTTCAGGAGACATACCTGCTTTTAACACCTCATCCACCTGAGAAACAAAGCAGGCATTAAAGGTGCACCAACAGCAGCAAGATAATGGAAGTTAAAAAGGGAGAATTAAATGAGGTTGGGATTTAAATGATTTCTGAACAGAGATCTGATTGGTACCTTGGCCTAAGGAAACAAACAGGGACTGATGGAGGTTATCGCCGCCTGCCGACATGCCATAATTCCTCTTTTGGCAGCAACGTCAGGTTTCTTTAAACGCTTGCAGAAATACAGCACCTTCATGTGCTTTGCTTCCAAACTAACAGCACTAGTCCCTTGTTATCTCCATTTCTCCAACCTTTTTCCTCACTCACTGTAACATACAGCACTCCAGATGTTGGCTGTTCCACATAATTTCCGCTATGCAGTAAATTCCACAAGAGGCACATATGCAGCTAGAAGTGCCTGTCTTTTTTGCACTGCCTTTTGTTACAACTGAGGTCTAGATTGTTGTTTTTTTTTTTTTTACAGTATAATTCAAATGCTTTCAGGGGTTTTGTTGATACAAGATCAGTTTACTCAAGTTGAGGTTGAGCAGCAAAGTTAGATGAAGGAAATATCTAATAACATTGAGAAAGTGGTGGGGAATGGAGAGATGTTGTTGAATGTGATTAGGATCTGATGGCATTCGGATCTTGGGTGGACCCCAGTGGAACTATACTGACAGTGAAATTTCAGAATCGAGTCGTTCAGGGGTTAAACTTCCCTTCCGATTAGAATAGCGAGTTTAATTTAACATCATACTCGACCATGGATTTTTATTATTTAAGACCAACAAATCAGCAACAGAAAACTATAGAATAATAATCAAGAACTAATAAATAAAATAAAAAATCCATAATACAAGTATAAATTAAGTCTGCAGCTGGATTTCACTGCAACGTGCAAAGCAACTTTGAGTTTGGGTGCTACCTCATGTGACTTCATAACACCTTTATGCCACAAATCCTTCCTTCAGGAGAGAGCTTTGTGGCAGTAAGCCCAAAAAGCAAACTTCTTTAAAGTTTGTATAAAGTTTCTTAACAGCTGCCAGAACAACTTGTAAAGCCTCGTCCCAAGAGGTGTGATGATGTCATATTCTTTGGCTCTTGCATTGCTCAGATGGGAGTTTTGCTTATTGCTTCCAACCTGTTCATATTTATAAGGATTCACATCAAAAACTGTTAGTGTACTGATATATGAGTGAAAATAGGTTACAGTCACATATATGTAAATAATTGCAAACGTCATAAATAATTTCTATGAACAACAAGTTTCTGGAAGCAGGGATTTTCCTCAGGCTCCATTGGGAAAATAATTAAAGAATTTCCAAATTGGCCTAAATTAAATAATAAAGCATTGTTGACTATTTAAGCTGGTATTGATAAACTGAAAAGTGACTCTTTTTTTTCTTGTCAAAAGGTCCCACTTAGCGGAATTTTGTTACTCATGATAAAAAAAAAAAATGTTAGGTTAACCTAATTCTGTAAACCTTAAACTGCCCTAGATTATTTTTTGTCAGCAGGTTTACTGTAATTTTAGTGTCTCATCAGAACTATCTTGCAGTAATTGATAAATATAACTACACCATTTGCTACATTTTAAGAGTTATGTGCCAGGAAAGTCTAAAGATGCGACTGACAATATTGTGATGAACTAACCCTTCTGGCATCATGTCTAGGTGCATGTTTGAGTGGACTGGAGGACATTGGTCGGGAAAGGTTCCTCCCTTCATACGTCCTTCTCCTGGAGCAGAGAAACAAGAACACAACAGTTTAACCAACAAGATGTAAATGCACAACTCTGACCTGCTTGTGTCTCTCTTGATATACGAATGTGCTTACATCTGTAGCTTGTTCTGACATTTAAGTAGATCAACATCTGGGAATGATTGCATTATTTTGTGGTCTCCAATTCATCCCATCTGAAAAAAATGTCTTATTCTGTTTTCATTTCCACACTTGGAGTGCTGTTCTATAGTTTGTGCCATCCGTTTATACAAACACACGTCAGTGATAGTCTGTCAGGTCAGAAAATTAATACATTAGATACTTTACAGAAAAAGAACTGTTTTTATTCACTGAAGCACCTACAGAAACATACATACACTTCTCATTTTCACAATGCTGTCTCACACGCACGCACGCGCGCACACGCACACACACGAGGTACTATTAGCTCACTTATACTAATTGAATGAAGATGTTAGAAAAGCCAAGAAGATGTAGGACCACAGTGAAGGAGAAATAGTAATCATTGTCGTCTTACACACTCATCCCATTACCTTATAAAGGACACCAACTCACAACCTGATCCCATTGGTATTTTCCCTCCCATGTCATTTTTAGCGTCCCTGGCAGCAAGAACAGAGAACCTCATTTATCAGAAGCAGACATATCTGACAGGTAATTGGGATGAGAAAAGGACATAGAGTGCAGAGTGGGAGTCAAATTACAATAATGGAATATCATGATGATTAGTATATTAATACTTTACCTCCAAACAGCAAGTACATTTTAAATCTACTCTATGCAGCAAATACCTCTTGTGACCCTGTGGGTGCTATACATCGCAAGATATTTAAGTGTCAGCTCTTAGCATTTGACACAACAGGCCTTCATCAGAAATGTTTTGCTCAGCAGGTTATCACCACCTGCTGACACGCCTCTCTTGGTAGCAACAAAATGTGTTTTTTAAAACACCTACAGAAATACAGACAACAAAGTGCATCTCCTGACCAAAGTGCAGTGCCGGACCGTCTCCACTCATTAGCACAGTATTGTCACAGGCTCTTTTGTCATCACAGCAGATCTACCGTACATGTCCCTGGTTTGTTAGAAGGGACATTGCTACATAGAGCTTTGACACATCTTTTTACAGAATGATGTAACAAGATATAATAGCCTTTTACTTAGGATATCAAGAGAACTTAGTTATTGTTCTATTTCTCATTTGCTTGCTCCTTTGTGTATGACCGACAACACTACCTATACTAGTTAAAGACTGGTATATTCAAATTGTATGGATACTTAAGAAATTAACTTTTTGGTTTAAAAGTGAAACATCCTCTTTCTTAAACTGCACTTGCAATTTCCTTTGATTTCTGTCGTTTTAATCTTTTTCTCTTTCTTGGGTCAACAATTTGAGTACCTTATGCCAGTTTTCCTTGACTATTTTTCTCATCTTAAGTATATACTTGTTCTCCCTGTTCTGTCATCTAATACAATTTGCAATACAAAGACTTTAGTGGCTTGGAGAATTGCAAAAGTCCAAATCATAATGTATAATTTACTGTAATTTTCTGTTTATGTATAGTTGATGTCACAAAACCAAAATGTGGTGCAATCTTTCAGCAGGAAAACATTCAGTGAGATGTTTTTAGTGAAAACATCATCTGAAACTGGAGCTTTCAAAGCATTAATGCATTACTTTTTTCACATTAGTAACAATACATTTAATTATTAATACAGTGTTATCTGACTGATTATTCATGATGAATAATTTCAAATACAGTGTGTCTTTTTTATGCATGTGTACACGTACACACATGCATGTGTCACTCTGAAACTTGGACAGGGGGGCCAAGTTTTGCAATTTTGGGCCTCTAAGTCAACAGGTGGATGAGGATAATTGAATCAGATGTGTCTGAGGTCTGAGGCCCACAGATCAAAGCGGTGGCAAGTCAAGCCAGGGCAACACACACACGTACACACAAAATTGAGAACACCAGCATGTAAAGCCTCAGAAGCTGCAGCTTTGCTGATTAAAGCAACCCGACATCCATACTCGAGCTCGACCTCCAGGTGCAGAGCCAGCGGGCCCAGGTCTCAGCCTCGGGCACCCCTAGGAAAACAGTCTGACCTTGAGACACACACGTCCTTGTGCCCCATTCACACTACACCATAAGCCTACACCACCTGGAGGGAAGATCAGAGGAAAGATTCTAGCCTGTGAGCCCAAGACGGGGCATTTCTAACATAAACAATTAACTCCCACAACTGCAGAGATCATGCTGAGCCCTTTTCATACCCGGATACCTAGCATTAATAACATTATTGTCACACTTCACCTGAGAAAAAGAGTAGAGGGTCCAATGGGGAAGAGGAGTTAAGAGCTTTCATATGTGCATGGAAAGCAGAAATATGGAAGACCAAGAACCTGATGAGATCAGAGGAAAACACGACAAGACGATGGTGCAGAAAAAGATATTTTAGAGGATGTAGCTGATGGGTTCTAAATAAGTAAAGGTCAGATAGCATGGTGCTATCAAAAACCAACCTCAACACTGCTATTTTAATGATCACCTGTCTTATCTGAACACAAGAACAACAAGAAAAACCAAAACTGTGAAAGCTGTTCTGTCTTTTGACTTTCACTAGCTGACTTTGCTGGAGTTCCTCTGCCTGAATGGCTGCTATCAACAAAGCAGTAGCTCCATCTTGTGGCCAGTCTGGGAACACCACCATTGAGGAGCAATATATTCTGGAATTTGATTGGAAACATCTTATTAATGAAGTCAGATGATTTACGTGTTAAAAAGTAAACATAACATTGCAACATTATTCATTACAACACCGCATCTCAAAAATTCAGAAAACCCCCTAAAATTTAACCCGCAGAGATTGAAATTTAAAACCGTTTCACAAGCCTTGAACCCCTGCAACCTGACCACGGGTAATAAATCAAATGTTGCCACATTATAGGGAGGGAATCTGACGAAATCCTTTTATTTATTCTTATCTTAATAAGAGAGACGTACATAAAAGGACTCTTAGCCCAGTTAATTTTCTCATCAGGACCTCAGTATGTGATCTGAGCGTCTTTTATGGTCTTATCCCTATTAGATGTCTTTTCATCTATTGCCTGAATGTCAGAGAGGAGGAAGGCCTGCTTCTTGTTGAAGGAAGCCACATTGAGTCAACATTACCTACAATAAATCTATAATCCAAACAGATGCCGTCTTCAACATTACTCAAACATTACTAATTCAAAAACATTAAATAATCCAACAACTTGGATTTTACTGTCTTAAATTTACTATGCTGTTTTTTCTGTTAACGTACAAAGTCAAAACAATAATTTACATGTATTACTGTTACCAGGACGTACATACAAACAAGACCAATTATTCCACCAGTGAGCCACCACTGAGAAAAGTGGTTTTCAACAAAAGGGGATAGAGGATACACAAGAATTCACTGTCAAAATAAAATGTGTACATGTTCAAAATTGTAACATATTTATTAGATTATCAAATGACTAGCTTGGGCTGTTACATACAGAGGTAAATAGGTCATTTTGTTGGAAAGCACTTGTGTATTTTTATGCAACTGATAGAAATAAAATAATAAATAAAAGAGTGAGCTCTATGTAAACTGTGGTCTGATGGATTTTTGATGAAAATAAATGCATAAAATTGAAAACATTTTCCCTTTCTACAATGAAATCATCAAGCGGGTGCAGGGTCTTGCATCACTTATGCAATGAAAAGATGCTCTTTATATGCACACTACAGCAGAGAGTATAAAAATCCTGCAGGAAGACACAACAGTCTCCACCACAAATTAAACATTGCACTTGTCCAGTAGAAGGCGTACAAAAGGGTTTGAGTAGGGTTTGGGTTGTCAGAGATACGCTGATGTACCCAGACACGCAAAACCACAGTTTCAGCTTATCCTCATAAACTTCCTTCACTTATAGAGAGTTCAGCATCGTTGTATCAATAAAAAATAAATCCTGGAAAAAGCACTGCTTCAGAGGGTCACCAAGAGACCCGATAAGGATTCCAGGTGGGGAAAAACAACAACAAAAAAAAAAAAAAAGAGACTCTTTCACTCTTTTCCCAGCCCTGGGTGAGCAGATGGATGGATGGCTGGATAGAGCTATCATGGATTTCTTTGGACTGTGAGAGAAAATTCACAGATGCCACATAGCAACTGTTGTCCACAACCAAGTTGCTGTGAGCTGCCACCGCTAAGTACTGTAGAACCTAATCGTAATGACATAATTCCACAGCCCCGACAGAACACTTTGGATTGAAAGTGGCAGCAGTGGGCTTGTACTCTCTTATGCAGTGCTCTGGTGTATATTAAGCTCTCCCCACTACAGTGCTCTCTTTTTATTATGCTAATGTCTCCATGAAGCCACAAGGCTCTGATTTGCCTCTCCTTTTTAAGTGGAATGAAAAACCATGAACCATTACTAACATCATTTTGTAAAGGTCCTCAACTACTAACAGTCAGATAGAATATCCCTAAGCATGTGATTGATGATTTAGTGAGGCATGTTGATTTCACGTACTATACACATGGTTGTACACTTAAATGATGGCATAAGCCATTTTAAATGAGAAGCTGAATTTACAATTCAGAACAGTTATTTATTTTTAGGCATTTCACCAATGATCAAACAGGAACAGAAGCCAAAATATTTTTAAAAAACATAAAATACACTAATGAGCTACCAAGCCTTATTCTGTGCTTTCTCTTCTCTGTGGGGGTTATACTTCAGGTTCGACAAGTGGGAGACTGCAAGAGGAGAGGAACAGAAAAAACGGTTGAAGAATAAGTGAGGTTCCTCATCCTCTTATGCTGTTTTGAAGTGGTTCTCTTTGAAAAATAAGAATGAACTGCTCATGAAGACTGATGCAAGAACTTGGCAATATCTTTAACTTTTCAGATATCGTTGCTGAGCAAATACGATGGGCAATCAATCAGTCACAAAAGCTGTGTGCATCGAGCTTCACAGCCAGCTTCACTGTAAAAGAGCTTTTAAGCAGAATGCTTGGTCGGGTACTCTTATGCAGGTATCTTTTATATTTGACCATCTTCTTATCAGACAAGTTTACAGGTGGAAATTCTACTGACTTCAACGTGCACCTAAATGGTCACAAAAACATTTCTGCGGAAGGCGTGTATGACAGACATGAGACAGCCATCATCCTGCCTTTCAAGAGGCTCCACACCTGAGTGCTGCTCTGTGCATTTTAATGATGAACCTGCACATTAAACTGAATAATCACAGTCATATAAATAAAGTTTCAGTTTCATCTTACGCTGTGTTGATTAGCTCTTTTTCAGTCAATTGACTTTTAACAGTCTGTACCATTGAAATTAATTGACATCAGTGGTAGATGGGTGCCCTTTGATCTACGTCCAAATGTGGTCTGGAAACCGTTCATGAAGAAGTGTTGGGAGGCAGATCCGAATGATTGGTGCGGATGTGTTCAAATACAACCTCTGGTTGCTCTGGCAGTCAGAATGGGCTGTAAGTGCCACTAAAAGCAGAGACACAACATGAATAAATAAACCTGGCTGATACAGAGGACGCTTCACCAAAAGATGAATGTTATAAGCTGTGGAGTGCTTCAAAGAAGAAGGAAACTGAGCCACATAAAAAAATAGACACAAAACTGAAGAAATCAGGTTTAAGCAACAAAAAAATCTTCATGTGACAGGAGATACGGTCAGATAGGTCAGCTCCCCATACAGGCATACTTTCCTTTGCAGACTCATCTATACATCATATTCTCCATGCTTTTCTTCTTTGGTAAACAAAAACTATCATGACCTAATAAACAATGACCAACAACTTCAAGTTCTGAAGATGCATTTACCAATCATATATAATGTTCTAATAAACAAAACGTGGGTTGCATTTTGTATCTGAATGTCTAAAGTATTTAATATTTGCAGAGTTACTGGCAGAGGTGCAATTACGATAATAAAAGCCATTTAACAGTAAGATTCGCTGTATTTTCATGGCCTTAGAATTGGAGTTTTAATCCAAAAGTGGTAAGAGTCAACCTCTTCATCCTTCTGCTAAACTTTACCATTAATTTTTGCAATGTAGTGAGAGGAAACAAAGCAAACTCAGGCTCTAGGCTAAACTTGGAGGTGGCGAGAGGGTCTACTTTAATCTTTTGTTTGCAATTATTCAATTCAATTTTATTTATATAGCGTCTATTACAACACAAGTTGTCTCTAGGCGCTTTCCAGAGACCCAGAACATGACCCCTGAGCAATTATTACGTAAACAGCGGCAGGTAAAAACTCCCCTAGAGGAAGAAAAACCTTAAGCCAAACAGTGGCAGGAAAAACTCCCCTTTAAGAGGGAAGAAACCTTGAACAGGACCTGGCTCATGAGGGGGGACCCTCCTGCCGAAGGCCAGCCGGGTAGAGCAAGAAATAAGAAAGAATAGAGATATAGAGACACCGTCAAAGGTACAAGACAGGATACATTAGTAACTATCATCAGTAGTCCAATTAGACATCTGTGTATATGGGTGATATATGGATAGACGGTGATCCAAGGGGATGAGGACTGCAGGTGGGGATGTCAGCAAGTATCCAACAGACACTAGATTTCACCACCAAGGTTATTTGAAGAATGAAATCCCACCAAGTATTTGAAAGTGAACAAAATAACTAAAACTAGACATATAAGTAAGTAAACTAGGCTAGATTACTGTGATGTTTTATTAGCAGGGTCCAAGTAATTCTCTGAATATCTTCCAGCTGATCCAAAATGCAGCAGCGGAATGCTGACAGGAATCAACAAGAGATCAAATCCCCCTTGTGTCAGCCTCCCTCCACTGGCTCCCCGTAAAACTCAGAATCCAATTCAAAATGTTATTACTTGTGTATAAAATGCCTTGTGTATGTAAGTCCCAATAGAACCATATGTTCCTAATAGAGCTCTCCATTCTCAGAGAGCAGGTTTACTCGCAGTTGTTTGTGTCATCAGTTCAACTTAGAAGCATAAATCGCATACCAGAGGGTGAGGTGAGCAAGTACACGCCACCATTCTGTTCCCTGAGGTTTGCCTCTTTTGAGTTCATCTTTGTGCTTGGATGCAAAAAGTAGATTTTGAGACAGATGATACTCAATGCACATCGAGACACATTGTACTATATGACAGAACATGCAGTACCAAACTTGAGAATATACACACTGTCACATACAACCAAACAGCAAGCCCAGCTCACAATTCCACATAACAATGTGGAATAACATATAACACATGAATTAGCTGGTAGTTTTGTTCTTTCTTTGGTTAAGTGAACTACATAACTGCTTAAGATGATGATCAGCTGTTAAATGCAAAACAAAAAAAAAGCACTTCTCACTTTTAAAAACACAGATTGCACCATAGTTTGAGACTATGGGTGGACACGACCATGTTGAGGCTGAATTATTCTACTGTGGTGTAACAACACCTTTCTTGCAATGTTTAGCTTAGTTTTTTTTTTCCCATTTTGCTATAGGTTGCACCCTTAACCAATAAAATCAATCATCCTTTAGTATTGATTTTGTCAACATCACTGTGTCTTACACAGTTAGGACACAACTTATCCCAAATTATCATTACTTTTGCAGAAGGTTCATGAGAAATAAAACAAAAGCTTCAGCTTCTACCTGTGATGACTAGTAACAGGTGTAGAACTAGGTCTGTCCTTCAGTAGATCCATCGCCAAACTATCATCAGCACCACCACCCAGCTCTCCCGTCACCCATTCAGGCAGACCGCCAATGCTCTGCTCCGCTGGTCGAACACTCATTGGCTCATCAAAGTAGATGGACTAAATGTTAAAATTTGAGAAAAATACTGAGAATTAGGTCAAGTGGTTAATAAGTTAAAACAACACGAATTTTGAAGTCCTTCTTTAGAGGGCGACTTTGGTTATTCTAAGTATAGGTTGATATGACAAAAAATGTATAATTATGGCACAAACTAAAGATCACTCATACCAAGTAGGCTGGGAGTGCCCTGAGGTTCCCAGGCTCCGGTTTACTGTTGAAAGGCCCCTCCAGGACACCTCGTTTGAGCATGTGAAGCAGCAAACGGGCATACATGTTGCGGTTTTTCCATCCTATCAGACCTGAACCACACGTGCCTGGGTCACATAGTTTCTTTATCCAGATAGCACAACGCTGGCGCTCTGACATGAGGCGAGAGAGGGACAGATAGGATATTGTTACAGCTTTTTATGAGCATCACATTTAATTTAATTAGTGTGACTTATTTTTAAAGAAATAAATAAAGCCTGAGCTTCTTCAGTAAACTAAGAAATAAACGTAACCTGTTTTTACATCCTGTCAAGGTAAAGGAGTAGCAGAACCTAATGAAGGGATTTAAACTGAATCATCTTATATAGGTCTTTTTTTATATAATAATGTTATTAAGGAAAATATTTGGAAATCACAGGAGGACAGTGTTATACTGCAATAATATGTTGGACGGGAGATGTTATTGTCAATATTATAAGTAGAAAAAGAAGTAATGCTTTCCTATCAAGCCAAAAACTAACCCTTGAGAAAAGATTGGATTTTGAATATTTAGTTTTATAGATGCCACTGCAAAGGGCTTCTGTTCGTGTCTGTATTATGAAGTAGTAAACAAAAATGCAGCACACTCGTACCTGCCTTGTTGGGGTGCTTGAGCACATAAGGCTTCATGTCGAGCAGAAGAAGATCAAACACGGTGTCCAGCCTCTCCCGGGAGTCTTCGTGGCTGCTCATGGTGACCTGGGAGGATGAGGACACAGACAGCGAGACAACCGCTCGGACATCTAGATCTTGTATCCGTGTTGGGCCGTGAAATTCAAAAGGACGGAGGCCTGGATGTATGAAACTGAATCGTGCTGATATGACAGCTGTTCGTAGTTGTAAAGCGGTGTTTCCAAATCACAATGAATCAGATTTGTTGAGTATAAAAACAAATAGGAACGCAGCTCATGTTGGCCGCGCCACAGCTAACCAGTCAAACTAACGCTCGCACCTTATTTACACACATATATATTTAGGACAGAGCCGCAGTGTGCCAAAAGGAGGTGCAATGCAGGTCTCAAAAGTGAACTGGAAGCGGGTTTACCTCGAGGGTGGTTTTCGCCGCTCAGGACGGTTCAAACTTTAGCGTCTTAACTCTACGCCACATCCGTTTCCGTGGAGACGGGTGCTTCTTCTTCATCGTCTTTTTAAGGCTCAAGTCACGGTGCGATACTGCCGCCATCTACAGGAACAAACGTGTAGCGCAGACAGCTCTATATTTATCAATTACTTGGGATGTGATTTTCTCCACCAGTTTTCAGTGGGGAGAAGAAGCAAAAAGTTGGTTTTAAAATTAGAAACTTCCTATTTGTAAGTTCAGGGGCTACTAAACTGCAGAAAATTGACGTGGCTGTTTGTTTGTTTGGCATATTTGCTTTACTATCTTTATGATAATCTAGTCCAGATTTTACCCACCTATTACTGTGATATTGCATGTGGGCCTAGGCATGAGGTGTGTTGTTGGCATTTCATCGTCTTCCTATTCTTTTAAAATTTTATTCAAATATATATTTAAAAATGCACAATAAATGAAACAGAATCACACACATTGTTTAAGAAATTTTCTTTATAATTAATGGGATAACCTAAATCATATTAATTTTGTTTTAACAGTCCAGATTTTCACCTGGACCTAAAAAGCAGCCCACTCAGCCCCTTTCTGTCTTTGCCTCTAACTGCCAAAAAAATCCCACCACTGCCAGCACATCCTTGGAGAGTGATAGCCTAGTGGTTACAATGGTGGGCTTGGGCCTGGAGGGTCAAGTCCCTGGGCTGGCAACAATGGTGAATCACTGTGGGTCCCTGAGCCAGGCCCTTAACTCCCAATTGCTTCCTGGGCGCTGGGATAGCAGCCCACTGCTCCTAGTGATGGGTTAAAAGCAGATGTCCAATTTTGGGGTGTATCGTGAGATACACACTGACAACAATGACGAAGCTTGAAAAGCTTCCAGGAAAAAAAAAAAATATCAACTTCCGTTTCCTCTTTATTTCAGAGGGGCATTTTATACCTTTATAGTAATTTCCAGCTTATCAATAGTCTCTTTTTCATAAAGCAATGTGTCTACCAGGCTTGCACAACTCAGATGTCCACATAATTATTTCATTTTAATCTAAACTTCTCACAATGTTGCATTAAAAAAAAAAAATTAAATGACTCACTAAAAGTCACATGCCAAAATAATTCTTAAAACTGGAAACATTTTTGTTCATCATTGTGCACTTAGCTTCTTCATCTTTTCCATCAGTTTTCTTTAGATCCCTGAAATATTACTGGTGTCCTTGCTAATGTACCTCCTGCATCTGCATACTGCTTTAGACCAGTACCAACAGTAACACGCTCATACATTATTACCTCTCTAATAATGATCCTGTTTCACAAACAACTATATATCAAAGGACCTAAAGCGGGGATCTCCTCTGCTGGGGATAAAGCAGTGTTTCAGAATCATCCCATTCACACATGCAGAAATACATTACCAAGACAAAACACTTTTTTCGTCGCTACTGTGAATAAATATATAAACATATAAAAACAAAAATATATGGATTACTGTTTAGTAAAAAGCATGCAATGTACTTTAAGTCCACAAGATAGCAGCGAAGGCTTACAGTTGGAGGAACTGTCGCCAGCTGATTGAGATGTGTTGCGTTCAAGTGTTTTTCGTGTTTGCCACTTCCAATGTATCTAGGTTGTTTGGCCTTTTCTAACATCACAATGAAAAATGAAATTTAGATCCCGTCAACCGAAAAAAGTAAATTTCTCTTATAGAATTTCTAAAATTAAAAAATTCTGCAAATAAACAACCAGGGGTGAAAAACTATGTAACCACATATGGATACATTGGTAGTTATTAGCTGTTGCATTCAAATCAAGTCAAATTGACACAATTTTCGGAAACCTTTTCCGAAAAATAAACTTCCTGCAGAAACTGCAGTTACATATTCCCACTGTACGTAAAGGCATTCTTCTCCGTCACTGTAAATGAAAAAGAAGCGCTCAGCTGAGGTCTAGGCAGAGGAGAGGCGTGCACAGTGGAGAGCGCGTGGAGACCGCACTCGACAGGAGCATCACAGACATCGGCCGGGACTACAAAGTTGTGGTTCTATAGTATTGTCTATTATGGCTGACCATTTACATTACAATGACTCTGCTGGATATGGGAATAGATTCGCACGAAAAGGTGCTTTGCGACAGAAAAATGTGCATGAAGTGAAAAACCACAAGTTTATTGCAAGGTTTTTCAAGCAGCCAACGTTTTGCAGCCATTGTACAGACTTCATATGGTGAGTGATTTTTCCTGTAGACTTGGACGGTGGAGAGAAAAGGGGGGGAGAGAAAAAAAAAAAAAAAAAAAAAAAAAAAAAAAATTTGGCAATGCTGGTTACCGTGGTTGGACAGTTTGATGCATATTTTGTAACTTGAAGCTTAAAAGCAAGGTATCCCCCACAACACTTAAATTGACAAGTTACTCCACTATTTGTTGCAGGGGATTCGGCAAACAAGGATTTCAGTGCCAAGGTAAGCCACATTTCTTCAATACAGATTTGAATCACTGAGCATCCCAGTTTAGATCTGAGTGGTTTTACGGAGAATTGACTAGAGCCACATTACACAAATCGTTTTTCATCCACCCATGTGTCCTAGTCTCTGGGACAGGCCAAGTCAGGATTAAGAGATTTACCACACAAAGACTCAAGTTTAAAAGCTTTATTTCTTCCAAGTCACACCAAATTTCACTTGCAAGCCAGGAGGTAAACCAGTTAACCCCCCCCCCCCCCCCCCTCCCTCCATAATTACAAGGTTATGCCATACTGTTGTGTTCAGACTTTGTGAGTAGCTTGGTGGGTTTTTACAGGACCTTTCAGGTTTGAGCTCCAAACATCCTTCTGTGATACCTCATATGCTGGGGAGTAACTGGTTTTGGACATCAGAACCCGCCCTCGCTTGTAACCACTTTTGGCCTGGATAAGCAGCTTCTTACGAGGATGCGTTTGAAGGTCATCTCTCTGGGTACCAGTTACCATGTTTTGTGGTAGCTGACTCATTTGATCAAAATTGAAGTGCCAGTCTCCAAACACATCAGAAACACCCATCCAATCTTTAGCAGAAGACCCAGGCCCACCAGTGCGTTCGTTGGATCCCTCATCCACATTAGCAGCATAGCTTGGAGCAGGCACTGACGGTTGGGAAGCGTACCAGGTTGAAGGTCCAGTCCCGCCGCTGCCTTTGCTGGACCCCTCATCCACATTAGCAGCATAGCTTGGAGCAGGCACTGACGGTTGGGAAGCGTACCAGGTTGAAGGTCCAGTCCCGCCGCTGCCTTTGCTGGACCCCTCATCCACATTAGCAGCATAGCTTGGAGCAGGCACTGACGGTTGGGAAGCGTACCAGGTTGAAGGTCCAGTCCCGCCGCTGCCTTTGCTGGACCCCTCATCCACATTAGCAGCATAGCTTGGAGCAGGCACTGACGGTTGGGAAGCGTACCAGGTTGAAGGTCCAGTCCCGCCGCTGCCTTTGCTGGACCCCTCGACCACATTAGCAGCATAGCTTGGAGCAGGCACTGACGGTTGGGAAGCGTACCAGGTTGAAGGTCCAGTCCCGCCGCTGCCTTTGCTGGACCCCTCGACCACATTAGCAGCATAGCTTGGAGCAGGCACTGACGGTTGGGAAGCGTACCAGGTTGAAGGTCCAGTCCCGCCGCTGCCTTTGCTGGACCCCTCGACCACATTAGCAGCATAGCTTGGAGCAGGCACTGACGGTTGGGAAGCATACCAGGTTGAAGGTCCAGTCCCGCCGCTGCCTTTGCTGGACCCCTCGACCACATTAGCAGCATAGCTTGGAGCAGGCACTGACGGTTGGGAAGCGTACCAGGTTGAAGGTCCAGTCCCGCCGCTGCCTTTGCTGGACCCCTCGACCACATTAGCAGCATAGCTTGGAGCAGGCACTGACGGTTGGGAAGCGTACCAGGTTGAAGGTCCAGTCCCGCCGCTGCCTTTGCTGGACCCCTCAACCACATTAGCAGCATAGCTTGGAGCAGGCACTGACGGTTGGGAAGCGTACCAGGTTGAAGGTCCAGTCCCGCCGCTGCCTTTGCTGGACCCCTCGACCACATTAGCAGCATAGCTTGGAGCAGGCACTGACGGTTGGGAAGCGTACCAGGTTGAAGGTCCAGTCCCGCCGCTGCCTTTGCTGGACCCCTCGACCACATTAGCAGCATAGCTTGGAGCAGGCACTGACGGTTGGGAAGCGTACCAGGTTGAAGGTCCAGTCCCGCCGCTGCCTTTGCTGGACCCCTCGACCACATTAGCAGCATAGCTTGGAGCAGGCACTGACGGTTGGGGAGCGTACCAGGTTGAAGGTCCAGTCCCGCCGCTGCCTTTGCTGGACCCCTCGACCACATTAGCAGCATAGCTTTGAGCAGGCACTGACGGTTGGGAAGCGTACCAGGTTGAAGGTCCAGTCCCGCCGCTGCCTTTGCTGGACCCCTCGACCACATTAGCAGCATAGCTTGCAGCAGGCTTTGCAGGTCCTGAATGTTGCGGTTGCAGGGAAGTGTACCATTTTGATGGTTCAGCCCCACCGCTGCCCTTGCTGGACCCCTCGACCACATTAGACGCATAGCTTGGAGCAGCTGCTGACGGTTGGAAAGTGTACCAGGGTGAGGAAGCAGCACCACTGCTGCCTTTGCTGGACCCCTCGACTACATTAGCAGCATAGCTTGGAGCAGGCCCTGATGGTTGCTGTGGCAGGGAAGCAGACCAGGTTGAGGAAGCAGCCCCACCGCTGCCTTTGCTTGTCCCCTCGACCACATTTGCAGTATAGCCCGGGGCAGGCTTGCTAGCCACTGATGGTTGCTTTGGCAGGGAAGTGTACCATTTTGGTGGGTCAGCCATGTTGCCCAGCCCATATGCCCCAGTTTTCAAGGATTCAGAACTCGGAGGTAGCTTGGGGTACTCCCCATAATGGCCCAATGGCTCCTTCGCATTTGAGCTGGAGTGAACAGAGTAGTCTTTTGCTGCATTAGTCAGAGATCCAGTACCTAAGGAACTATGTGGAATATCCTTAAAAGAAACTAGGTTGCTTGTGCCCAAGTTCAACCTCTCGTGCAGGGGGCCAAGTATCGAGGCAACCTGCCCATCACTTCCACTCATTGCAGGCTTGCTAGTCTCAGAGCCAACAGAGGATGCAGCTACAGATGGTTGGGCAGGTTTATAGGATCCCATTTGGCTCGTTATGCCAGAGCCCACCAAGCTGTCTGTAGAACTATGAGGGGGTGACTGAGGGCTCACAGCAACTTGCTTGTATTGCGTTACATCAAGAATCTGGTTGGTAGCAGTTGGAAAGAATGCGCTAGGGCTAAAGAGTTGCGATTCCAAACGCTTTGCTTCGGCATTTACAGTACCGTCCACATCAGGAATACCGAGAATGCTGGGTGGGTTTTCGCCAGTGGGGAGAACGTTCAGTGGCTTTGATACAGAGGGCTTGTTGTCTCTAGTGTAGTCAATGCTGTTGAAAGGCTCCATTTCACCCTCGTCAAAAGAGACAGCGCTGGGGAAATCAGCTTCTTCATCTTCCAGAAGGTTTCTGGAGTCGGCTGTTAGACGGTAGTCACCTCCTGTAAGAACAGATCATAAACAAGGTCACTGAATGAAGCCTTGTGTCAGAAGGACTAGGCAAGATTAACAAGTTACCACTTGGAGCAGGAAGGACAGGACTGCAGTTCAACAGCAGAGACAGCCAACAAATCCTGTTTGTTTTAAATAAAAAAAAAACAATCCATTATGAGAATCTTTAAATAAAATAAACATATAGATTATGTAAGACAAGGCTGGACAAACTGAGAACATACCACAAACACAGCCTAAATAACATGGCTGTTAACTGGCACAACAGCTCCCAGTAACCTCCACCAACCAGATCAGCTATGGACTGAAGACAATCCCCAATCCACTAACTTACAGCTCTCTGTCTCTTCTTAATATATGCTCTGCACTTGATAATTAGCAACAACCACTATCATGTGGTGATCTCAGAGCAATTAGTGATCATTGTTAACAGGTGTAGCAGGTGAGTGACGCCACCGTCCCCTCTCTGGTCTGCTCTGTAGAAGTAATGCAGAAGAAACAGTCATATTTGTTCATGTTTAAATTGATGTGTGTAGATTTCCATCCATCCATCATCTATTCCCGCCTACTTCGTCTTCGGGTCACGGGGGTCTGTCGGAGCCTATCCCGACGCATAGTAGGCGAAAGGCAGGGGTCCACCCTGGACAGGTCGCCAGTCTATCCAGGGCCACATTCAAGACAAACAACCAATCACACTCACATTCACACCTAAGAGAATTTAGAATGATGACCTTCTTGCTGTGAGGCATCAGTGCTAACCACTAAGCCACCGTGCTGACGTTTGTAATTTGTGTGATTTTAAAATTTGACTGGTAATATTCAAATGTATTGTACATTTACATAAAATGATATAACTGCATCATGAATAACAGTAAAATCCCGACCAACCGCAGCAGCAGAAGTCTCTCTTCTTATGGCCTTCACTCAGTCTGTGTCTGGATGGACTTTTTAATATTAAGTGTATTATTCATTTTCATTTCTTATAAGATAAGCCAAAGAATGAGCTGAGTTTTGTTTTCTTATTTTTTCTTCTTCCCTGGACGAAGAAAGCATGTTTAAAACAATGATAAATGTAGATCCAAGGCGTGTTATTGCCTCCCTGGTGCCTTAAGCTAAGAGGAGGGGAGAGAAGATGAGTCAGGAGGTGTTATCTGCGTAACATAATGTATTATAACACGTGTGAGCGTTTTACATTAAGTCCACTGTCAGACAGGTGGTGTGGAGTACTGTGGTGCAGGAGCATGTGCATATGCAACAGAGTTCTGCAAGAGCGCAGATTGGGATTGCAGGTCCTGTTGCATGTAGCAGAACATATTGCACACTGTAATTTATTCAACCCGCTCCCGTCTGTCGGCCTTCTGCGCAGGTCGCTAAGTTAAGCCATTTCCTTTTTGAAAAAACAAGGAAAAAAAAAACAAACTCTCTGGTCGGTTGCACTGAGATTATGTCGTCAATAAATCCCACCCAGGACCTGCCACCCCACATCATTCTGTTTACATTAGGCCTGACCCATGATTAAGTGTACAATTGGAGGACTGGTGGGGCCAGTTTGAGATCTAATCCCATATCAGTTAATGTAAAAGGACAGGCGACACACTGGATTCGCATAGTAACATGGGGCATCTGCCATTGTAAAAGGGGTAAGTGACAATACGGAACGAGTTGACGATGCATCTCTTGGAGATAAACCAGAATGGAGCGCAGTGCGCAGTGCTCTTGGTCAGAATTTATGAAGTAACCAAAACACAAAAATGTGATTAAGCATTTCCAAAATGCCCCCCCAGCAAATAGGTAATTTAAAAATTCTACATAGGTGAAGCTGAAGGTTCAGTTTTGGTGCCCCATGCATAGTCTGCATATCGCAAGAAAATACTGAGGTCATTCCATTGCAGGGCTATATATTAAAAAGAAAAAAAAAAACATAACTTGCTATGGGCAATTTTGCCCATAGGAATGTATATAGGCATCAATTTCCTCAGTGAGCCCAAAAATCCAAGTTTTTGGATGGTGCCAGTTAAATGAATACCTGGAGAAAAATCACTGAACGGTATTTTAGCAGGACTTAATTGCAACTTTCTAGCTCCTTCCAACCACAGCCACCCCTCAACATCCTTAAAAATATGCCAACTACTCAATGGGCCTTTTAGACAATTTCAGAGTCTACACAACTTTAGATGTTGTGCCTCAAATTTACCTTCAGGTTCAGGGAGGATGCTTCAGCTTTAAACAAAATGGCCAGATTTGATCAAGTCATTGCACTAGAAATCATGCACTGGGTTCAAGTAACTTCTGGTGGGATCAAGAGCAACCATCTCAGTTCAAGTGTGGCTAACATCTTTAAGAACCAAAACACTGCCATACCAATGACACCAATGTGAGCCTCAAGCAGGTTGGACTAAATCTAAAGGCTACAACCGAACTGCCTGGGCAAGTTAAGCGCAAAGTAGAGCCTGCATTTGTTGCAGCAGTTTAAGCCATCCTTTAGACCATTATGGTGTGAAGTTGGACTAAGGATTAACATGGAGTTCCAACATTGGACAAACTTTGCAAGTAGTTCCTGGTTAACCACTACGGGCTCAGTAGAGTTGATATTTCATTCATGCGTTACTAGGTGGCATTAATTTCAATACCAGTTGCATTATAGGGCCATTTTCTGAACCATGACAGATACTGCTTTAAAAATCAAAATCCATTTATTGTTCAGGAAACCAGAGGCACAAGCATATTACAACAAGAGTCACAATGATGTTAGGATGTGATGGCAAGGATCACCATGCTTGTGAAATGTTCCCCAGATACAACTGCCACATGCATTTATGCAAGCCCTTTGTAGAGCTCCCGTTTCTGGGTCTCCTTTGATGCTTCATGTTCTGGTAAGTAAGTGGCTTTTGACTGCAGAACACGCCCTCTCCTGTAGCCGCTTTTGGACTGAAGCAGCTTGCGATTGCGTGGCTGATGACTTTTTCCAGAATTCCAGTCTCCAAACACAGACAAGCCCATCCAGTTTTTGGACTGCAATGGGGTTGCTACTGCACGCTGAAATGCAGGTTTCCTTGTGGGAGGCCTGTAAAAGTGTAGGGAGGATGCAGCCCCACCGCTGCCTTTGTTAGACCCTTTGGGCACATTAGCAGCATAGCTTGGAGCAGGCTTGGCAGCCACTGATGGTTTCTGTGGCAGGACGACATACCAGGTTGAGGAAGCAGCCCCACCGCTGCCTTTGCTGGACCCTTTGGCCACATTAGCATCATAGCTTGGAGCAGGCTTAGCAGCCACTGACGGTTTCTGTGGCAGGACCACATGCCAGGTTGAGGAAGCAGCCCCACCACTGCCTTTGCTGGACCCTTTGGCCACATTTGCAGCATAGCTTGGAGCAGGCTTAGCAGCCACTGACGGTTTCTGTGGCAGGACCACATGCCAGGTTGAGGAAGCAGCCCCACCACTGCCTTTGCTGGACCCCTTGACCACATTAGCAGCATAGCTTTGAGCAGCAACTGATGGTTGGGAAGTGTACCATTTTGGTGGTTCAGTTTCACCGGTTTCTTTACTGGACCCCTCGACCACATTAGCAGCATAGCTTGCAGCAGGCTTTGCAGGTCCTGATGGTTGCTGTGACAGGGAAGCGTACCAGGTTGAAGCTCCAGCCCCACCACTGCCTTTGCTGGAACCCGCAGCCACATATGCATCATAGCTTGGAGCAGGCACTGCTGGTTGCGAAGCGTACCAGGTTGAGGAAGCAGCCCCACCGCTGCCTTTGCTGGACCCCTCGACCATATTAGTAGCATGGCTTGGGGCAGGCATTGATGGTTGGGAAGTGTACCATTTTGATGGTTCAGCCCCACCACTGCCTTTGCTGGATCCCTCGACCACATTTGCAGCATAGCTTGGAGCAGGCTCGGCAGGTCCTGATGGTTGCTGTGGCAGGGAAGTGTACCATTTTGATTGTTCAGCCCCACTGCTGCCCTTGCTGGACCCCTTGACCACATTAGCAGCATAGCTTGGAGCAGGCCCTGATGGTTTCTGTGGCAGGGAAGCAGACCAGGTTGAGGAAGCAGCCCCACTGCTGCCTTTGCTGGACCCCTCAGCCACATAGCTTTGAGCAGCAACTGATGGTTGGGAAGTGTACCAGTTTGGTGGTTCAGTTTCACCGGTTTCTTTACTGGACCCCTCAACCACATTAGCAGCATAGCTTGCAGCAGGCTTTGCAGGGCCTGACGGTTGCGGTGACAGGGAAGTGTACCAGGTTGAAGCTCCAGCCCCACCACTGCCTTTGCTGGAACTGCCAGCCATATATGCATCATAGCTTGGAGCAGGCACTGCTGGTTGCGAAGCGTACCAGGTTGAGGAAGCAGCCCCACCGCTGCCTTTGCTGGACCCCTCGACCATATTAGTAGCATAGCTTGGGGCAGGCATTGATGGTTGGGAAGTGTACCATTTTGATGGTTCAGCCCCACCACTGCCTTTGCTGGACCCCTCGACCACATTAGCAGTATAGCTTGGGGCAGGCTTGGTAGCCACCGACGGTTGCTTTGGCAGGGAAGTGTACCATTTTGGTGGGTCAGCCATGTTGCCCAGCCCATATGCCCCAGTTTTCAAGGATTCAGAACTCGGAGGTAGCTTGGGGTACTCCCCATAATGGCCCAATGGCTCCTTCCCATTTGAGCTGGAGTGAACAGAGTAGTCTTTCGCTGCGTTGGTCAGAGATGCAGTATCTAAGGAACTATGTGGAACATCCTTAAAAGAAACTAGGTTTCTTGTGCCCATGTTCAAACTGTCGTGCATGGGGCCAAGTATCGAGGCAACCTGCCCATCACTTCCACTCATTGCAGGCTTGCTAGTCTCGGAACCAACAGAGGATGCAGCTACAGATGGTTGGGCAGGTTTATAGGATCCCATTTGGCTCGTTTTGCCAGAGCCCACCAAGCTGTCTGTAGAACTATGAGGGGTTGACTGAGGGCTCACAGCAACTTGCTTGTATTGCGTTACGTCAAGAATCTGGTTGGTAGCAGTTGGAAAGAATGCACTAGGGCTAAAGAGTTGTGACTCCCAACGCTTTGCTTCGGCATTTACAGTTCTGTCCACGTCAGGAATACCGAGCATGCTGGGTGGGTTTTCACCAGTGGGGAGAAAGTTCTGTGGCTTTGATACAGAGGGCTTGTTGTCTCTAGTGTAGTCAATGCTGTTGAAAGGCTCCATTTCACCCTCGTCAAAAGAGACAGCGCTGGGGAAATCAGCTTCTTCATCTTCCAGAAGGTTTCTGGAGTCGGCTGTTAGACGGTAGTCACCTCCTGTAAGAACAGATCATAAACAAGGTCACTGAATGAAGCCTTGTGTCAGAAGGACTAGTCAAGATTAACAAGTTACCGCTTGGAGCAGGAAGGACAGGACTGCAGTTCAACAGCAGAGACAGCCAACAATTCCTGTTTGTTTTAAATAAAAAGAAACAATCAATTATGGGAATCTTTAAATAAAACAGATAGATTATGTAAGACAAGGCTGGACAAACTGAGAACATACCACAAACACAGCCTAAATGACATTGCTGTTAACTGGCACAACAGCCCCCAGTAACCTCCACCAACCAGATCAGCTATGGACTGAAGACAATCCCCAATCCACTAACTTACAGCTCTCTGTCTCTTCTTAATATATGCTCTGCACTTGATAATTAGCAACAACCACTATCATGTGGTGATCTCAGAGCAATTAGTGATCATTGTTAACAGGTGGAGCAGGTGAGTGACGCCACCGTCCCCTCTCTGGTCTGCTCTGTAGAAGTAATGCAAAAGAAACAGTCATATTTGTTCATGTTTAAATTGATGTGTGTAGATTTCCATCCATCCATCCATCATCTATTCCCGCCTACTCCTTCTTCGGGTCACGGGGGTCTGTCGGAGCCTATCCCGACGCATAGTAGGAAAAGGCAGGGGTCCACCATGGACAGGTCGCCAGTCCATCGCAGGGCCACATACAAGACAGACAACCAAGCACGCTCACTTTCACACCTATGGGCAATTTAGACGTATCAATTAACCAACCCTGCATAGTTTTTGGACTGTGGGAGGAAGCCGGAGTACCCGGAGGGAACCCACGCAAGCAAGGGGAGAACATGCAAACTCCACACAGAAAGACCCACTGGGTTGGGAATCAGACCAGGAAACTTCTTGCTGTGAGGCAACAGTGCTAACCACTAAGCCACCGTGCTGCCGTGTGTAGATTGATGAAGATTTTTTATATAGAGAAGCTTTAACAAATTTGCTAATATTCTCAAACTGTGACCACCGTCGTTGAAAAAGAAGAAGACAAAGGTGTATAGTTATAGAAAAAAGATTAAAGGAACATTGTGGAGATGAACTAACCGAGACTTTTTATTTAAATGGTGAGGAGTGTTATCAAAACATTCCACAGATGGGATTTCTGTTGGAGAAACTACTTTTCAGTGCAGTGTGACTGGAAGTGGACTGACAGGTGCACGCTCATCGATGTTGACAGTTGTTTTTTGTTGTTGTTTTTTTTGGGTATGCATGAGCGATTTTGTGCCTTTTTGAAAACCAAATAGAGAGATGATCCCCACAGGACCCTTGATTTTCTTTCCTCACTAATTTCTCTTAGCTTTAATTCCTAATGGTGTTTCTGTTTGTTAATCAACATTCATAGAAATTAAAGGGACATGTCTGTTAATGAACTATAAGGCACAAAATTCCGAGAGAAGGAAAGTAAGAAGGAAGTAGGACAGTAGTATTAAATAAAAAAGTTAATCTATTAAAAATGATTAGTGTGTCACAGCCAGGTTAGTTTATTATTTAGTCATTCTGATGGTTGTGGCCACACACATATATTTGTATCGTTTGAGCGTCAAGGTAATGTCACAACTGACTAAACGTGATTCAAATTGCTTCCAATATTGTACTATAAAATGCAACCCAAATGTTGTGGATGAGGTTGATTTGGCTCTTATACACAGGTAGATAAATGTGTTGGTATTGTTCCATTAAACAAAGAAATTCCCACAATGTTCACTAAAATAACTTTTGACTGACAAACATATTAATAAATTATAATTTGCTGAACACTGACTAATGATACCCAGGCAGTATTTGAACTTTGGTTTAACAGAATCATTAAAAAAAAAAAAAAAAAAAATATCAAAATGAGTTAGTGGCTGTAGAGAAGCTGTAAAATTGTGTGACCATAGTGACATGTTAAACTGAATTGTGTTCTGTATTTAACATCACAGGTCTTTTAAGTCTTTGATGGGTCGGACTGACTATTTGAAAGGGTGAAAAGTTGTCCCTCTGCCATTTGATATCATGTCCTGTTGCATGTAGCAGAACATATTGCACACTGTAATTTATTCAACCCGCTCCCGATTATGTCGTCAATAAATCCCACCCATGACCTGCCACCCCACATCATTCTGTTTACATTAGGCCTGACCCATGATTAAGTGTACAATTGGAGGACTGGTGGGGCCAGTTTGAGATCCAATCCCATATTAGTTAATGTAAAAGGACAGGCGACACACTGGATTCGCATATTAACATGGGGCATCTGCCAATGTAAAAGGGGTAAGTGACAATACGGAACGAGTTGACGATGCATCTCTTGGAGATAAACCAGAATGGAGCGCAGTGCGCAGTGCTCTTGGTCAGAATTTATGAAGTAACCAAAACACAAAAATGTGATTAAGCATTTCCAAAATGGTCAGGATTGCCAGGCCTAAAACCCCCAGCAAATAGGTAATTTAAAAATTCTACATAGGTGAAGCTGAAGGTTCAGTTTTGGTCAAGATGGCACCAGTGTGTTTTGCCAGCCTTCTGTCCCTGCGAGCTTTGTTTGTGTTTGTGTTCTGTTTATTGATCGTAGTAACAGATGTCAACTCGTTGGTGATCTATGATCGCTAGGCTCTCCTGAATCTTCGTCCCTCTTTCGGAGGTCTGTCTCGACTTGGACTCCACGGGCGGGAGTCGGGCCGTCCCCCGCTTCTCTCAGGTATACCATCTCACCTGTACCGTACTCCGCCTCCACGAAAACGGCGCAGACGACGAGGGAAACGCAGCGGTTTTCTGGTGAAACTGAAAGCCAGTCTAAGACGCTCTCCGTCAGCCTTCATCAGAGCCGCTGCGTATCGTCGCCTGACGTTGCGCCGCTGTTTGGTCCCGATCGCGCCCTGTCTGGTTCCCCTGGTCGGCGTGGATGTGGAGCTGCAGGCCCGTCGACCCATCTTGCCGTACCTCCGCAGGCGGGGTAGAGGCCTCCACAACCTGCGGCTGCTTCCTCGCGCTCTGCCTACAAAGGATACTCCGGCCCTGGCCAGGATGGCGCTGGTGAACGCTAGATCGCTAGCTAACAAAACCTTTGTCCTAAAGGATTTCTTCATCACCTATCGACTGGATTTCCTGCATTTAACTGAAACCTGGATTTCTGGAGATGACAGCAGTGCCTTCAGCAAACTTTTGCCACCGGACTGTTCATATTTCAGCGTTCCTAGAACGTCTGGTCGGGGAGGCGGCGTGGCCACCGTTTACAGGAGCAGCTACAACTGTAAACAGGTGATCCCAACAAGGACTTACTCTAGTTTTGAGATGGATTTATTTAAACTGGACTCTGCTCGCTCTGTGTTTTGTGCTGTTATATACAGACCACCAAAGTACAATAAGGACTTTATTGATGACTTTTCTGATTTTATGGCTGGAGTAATGCCAAAATATGACAGAATTTTAATAGTTGGGGATTTTAATATCCACGTCTGTTGTCCTGAAAAGCCGTTGGCCAGAGACTTTTTAAATCTTATCAACTCTTTTAATTTTGTTCAGTTTGTATCTGCCCCTACGCAGGAACACGGTCACACACTTGATTTAGTTTTAGCTCATGGTTTTACTGTTTTTAACCTTGAAATCTGTGATGCTGTGTTTTCTGATCACATGCCTGTTTTGTTTGATGTGCAGCTCCCATGTCACATAGTTAAACCTTGTGCCCCTGCCCTGTGCAGTCGAACTATTAACTCCTACACAGCCGCTCATTTCTCTGCAGCTTTTAAAATCCACTATTCTTTCACCAGAATATCAGAGCTGTAATCCAGATATTGAGAGCATGTCATCTTACTTTTATTCAATCTGCCAAACTGTTTTAGATAATGTAGCTCTGCTGAAAACAAGGCTCTCCAGGCTGAGATCTGAGTCCTGGTTAGATGAGGCTACTCGAGCTGTGAGGTGGGAGTGCAGGACAGCCGAGCGGAAATGGAAGAAAGACCGGTTACAAGTCTCCTTCCAGTTGTTGAGAGATAGCTGGCGATCTTATCAAAAGACTGCCAAGACGAAGTATTTTTCAGACATTATTGCAAGTAACCGTCACAATCCTCGGGTTTTGTTTAAAACTATTAACTCTGTTCTAAATGCTCCACAATCGGCCTCTCTGGAGAACTCAACCAGGGTTTGTGAGATGTTCGTGAGCTTTTTTATTGATAAAGTTAGGAATATTAGGACCCTCGTTACCCCTCTCCCTTGTACTCCCTCCATGTCTATCACATGTTCTACTGTTTTCCACCAGTTTGAACCTGTCAGTTCGTCTTATTTGGAGAAATTAATCAGTTAGATGAAGCCATCAGGGTCTCCTAATGATCCAGTTCCACCTCGTCTTTTTAAAGAAGTTTTTCCTACTCTGGCTCCTCATGTTCATAGTATAATTAATGGCAGTTTAGTTCGTGGGATTGTGCCCTCGTGTTTTAAACATGCAGTAGTAACACCAATTATTAAAAAGCCTGGCTTGGACTCTTCCATTTTGGCAAATTTCAGACCCATCTCTAAGCTCCCATTCCTTTCGAAGGTTCTTGAAAAAATTGTGTATTGGCAGTTAATAACGTTTTTAGAAGAGAACAACATTCTTGAGGTGTTTCAGTCGGGATTTAAACCCCGTCACAGTACTGAGTCGGCGCTATTAAGGGTTTCTAACGACATTCTTTTAGCAACAAATGCTGGTCACTGTGTTGTTTTGGTTCTGTTGGATCTGGCAGCTGCATTCGACACAGTAGACCATCAAATCCTTTTGTCTCGCCTAGAAAGCTGGGTGGGCATTCAAGGTGATGTTTTAAAATGGTTCAGATCATACCTAACGGAAAGGAGTTTTTGCGTCCGTCTTGGACATACAGAGTCCTGCAGGACACCTCTTACATGTGGTGTACCTCAGGGTTCTGTTCTCGGACCTCTTCTGTTTTCATTGTACTTGCTTCCACTTGGATCAGTTCTCCGTAAACATGGGATTTCATTCCACTTTTATGCTGACGACAGCCAGATTTATATACCACTAAAGCAGGAAGAAGCATATTCTGCTCAACAGTTATTACAGTGCATTGATGATATTAAGGCATGGATGTCGTGTAACTTATTACATTTAAATCAGGAAAAGACAGAGGTTCTGTTATTTGGTCCGAGCGACATCTCTAAGGTACATTTCAATTTGGGTGTTTTAAATGAATTTTTGAAACGGACAGCAACGAGTTTGGGTGTCAAACTGGACAGCAACCTAACTTTTAATGCTCATATTAGTTCAGTGGTCAAGTCCAGCTTTTTCCATCTGAGACAATTGTCCAAGGTTAAACCTCTTCTTTCTCGCTGTGACTTTGAGATTTTAATCCATGCTTTTATTACAACTCGTTTAGATTATTGCAATGCTCTTTATGTTGGAGTTACTCAGAAATCACTTGCTCGGTTGCAGTTAGTCGGTGCTGCCTGTCTATTGACTGGTGCGCGGAAACAAGAGCACATTACTCCCATTTTAGCATCACTTCATTGGCTCCCAGTTCGTTTACGCATTGATTTTAAAATTCTTTTATTTGTTTTTAAATGTCTTCATGGTCTCGCTCCAAAGTACCTATCTGACCTGATCCAGGTGTACATTCCTCCTCGCTCCCTCAGGTCAACAAATCAGATACAGTTAGTCGTCTCCAAGACCAAGAGGAAACTGAGAGGAGCCTTTTCAATCTTAGGACCAAAGATCTGGAATGAGTTGCCCCTGGACCTCAGACAGATGGACTCATTTTCCACTTTTAAATCTGCTCTTAAAACATATTTTTTCACTTTGGCTTTTAATTGAGTTGGAATCTGGAGACTGTATTGTATTTTAATTGTCTTATGTCTGATAATTGCCATGCTCTTTTACTAATTTTATGCTTTGTTCAGCACTTTGGTGAACCTTGTTTTGTTTAAAGTGCTTTATAAATAAAGTTGAGTTGAGTTGGTGCCCTGTGCATAGTCTGCATATAGCAAGAAAATACTGAGGTATTTCCCTTGCAGGGCTATATATATTTATATAAAAAAAATATACATAACTTGCTATGGGCAATATTGCCCGTAGGAGTTTATATAGGCACCTATTTCCTCAGTGAGTCCAAGAGCCAGGTTTTTGGATTGTGCCAGAAAACTGAAAACCTGGAGGAAAAACCACCAACAGTACTTAGGACTTAAATGCAACTTTCTAGCTCCTGGCAACTACAGCCACCCCTCAACGTTCTTAATATGCCAACTACTCAATGGTCCTTTTAGACAATTTCAGAGTCTACGCAACTGAAGATGCCTTAAATTTACCCTCAAGTTCAGAGAGGATGCTTCAGTTTTCAACAAAACGGCCAGATTTGATCAATCAAGTCACTGCACTAGAAATCATGCACTGGGTTCAAGTAATTTCTGGTGGGATCAAGAGCCACCATCTCAATTCAAGTGTAGCCAACATCTTTAAGAACCAAAACATTGCCATACCAATGACACCAATGTGAGCCTCAAGCAGGTTGGACTAAATCTAACGGCTACAACCGTACTGCCTGGGCAAGTTAAGCGCAAAGTAGAGCCTGCATTTGTTGCAGCGGTTTAAGCCATCCTTTAGACCATTATGGTGTGAAGTTGGACTAAGGATTAACATGGAGTTCCAACATTGGACAAACTTTGCAAGTAGTTCCTGGTTAACCACTACGGGCTCAGTAGAGTTGATATTTCATTCATGCGTTACTAGGTGGCATTAATTTCAATACCAGTTGCATTATAGGGCTATTTTCTGAACCATGACAGATACTGCTTTAAAAATCAAAATCCCTTTATTGTTCAGGAAACCAGAGGCACAAGCATATTACAACAAGAGTCACAATGATGTTAGGATGTGATGGCAAGGATCACCATGCTTGTGAAATGTTCCCCAGATACAACTGCCACATGCATTTATGCAAGCCCTTTGTAGAGCTCCCGTTTCTGGGTCTCCTTTGATGCTTCATGTTCTGGTACGTAAGTGGCTTTTGACTGCAGAACACGCCCTCTCCTGTAGCCGCTTTTGGACTGAAGCAGCTTGCGATTGCGTGGCTGATGACTTTTTCCAGAATTCCAGTCTCCAAACACAGACAAGCCCATCCAGTTTTTGGACTGCAATGGGGTTGCTACTGCACGCTGAAATGCAGGTTTCCTTGTGGGATGCCTGTAAAAGTGTAGGGAGGATGCAGCCCCACCGCTGCCTTTGTTAGACCCTTTGGGCACATTAGCAGCATAGCTTGGAGCAGGCTTGGCAGCCACTGATGGTTTCTGTGGCAGGACGACATACCAGGTTGAGGAAGCAGCCCCACCACTGCCTTTTCTGGACCCCTCGACCACATTAGCAGCATAGCTTGCAGCAGGCTTTGCAGGTCCTGATGGTTGCTGTGACAGGGAAGCGTACCAGGTTGAAGCTCCAGCCCCACCACTGCCTTTGCTGGAACCCGCAGCCACATATGCATCATAGCTTGGAGCAAGCACTGCTGGTTGCGAAGCATACCAGGTTGAGGAAGCAGCACCACTGCTGCCTTTGCTGGACCCCTCCACCATATTAGTAGCATGGCTTGGGGCAGGCATTGATGGTTGGGAAGTGTACCATTTTGATGGTTCAGCCCCACCACTGCCTTTGCTGGATCCCTCGACCATATTAGCAGCATAGCTTGGAGCAGGCTCGGCAGGTCCTGATGGTTGCTGTGGCAGGGAAGTGTACCATTTTGATTGTTCAGCCCCACTGCTGCCCTTGCTGGACCCCTTGACCACATTAGCAGCATAGCTTGGAGCAGGCCCTGATGGTTTCTGTGGCAGGGAAGCAGACCAGGTTGAGGAAGCAGCCCCACTGCTGCCTTTGCTGGACCCCTCAGCCACATAGCTTTGAGCAGCAACTGATGGTTGGGAAGTGTACCAGTTTGGTGGTTCAGTTTCACCGGTTTCTTTACTGGACCCCTCAACCACATTAGCAGCATAGCTTGCAGCAGGCTTTGCAGGTCCTGACGGTTGCGGTGACAGGGAAGTGTACCAGGTTGAAGCTCCAGCCCCACCACTGCCTTTGCTGGAACTGCCAGCCATATATGCATCAAAGCTTGGAGCAGGCACTGCTGGTTGCGAAGCGTACCAGGTTGAGGAAGCAGCCCCACCGCTGCCTTTGCTGGACCCCTCGACCATATTAGTAGCATAGCTTGGGGCAGGCATTGATGGTTGGGAAGTGTACCATTTTGATTGTTTAGCCCCACCGCTGCCCTTGCTGGACCCCTCGACCATAATAGTAGCATAGCTTGGGGCAGGCATTGATGGTTGGGAAGTGTACCATTTTGATTGTTTAGCCCCACCGCTGCCCTTGCTGGACCCCTCGGCCACATTAGACGCATAGGTTGGAGCAGGCCCTGATGGTTGCGGTGGCAGGGAAGCAGACCAGGTTGAGGAGGCAGCCCCACCGCTGCCTTTGCTGGATCCCTCGACCATATTAGCAGCATAGCTTGGAGCAGGCTCGGCAGGTCCTGATGGTTGCTGTGGTAGGGAAGTGTACCATTTTGATGGTTCAGCCCCACCACTGCCTTTGCTGGACCCCTCGACCACATTAGCAGCATAGGTTGGAGCAGGCCCTGATGGTTGCTGTGGCAGGGAAGCAGACCAGGTTGAGGAAGCAGCCCCACCGCTGCCTTTGCTGGACCCCTCGACCACATTAGCAGTATAGCTTGGGGCAGGCTTGGTAGCCACCGACGGTTGCTTTGGCAGGGAAGTGTACCATTTTGGTGGGTCAGCCATGTTGCCCAGCCCATATGCCCCAGTTTTCAAGGATTCAGAACTCGGAGGTAGCTTGGGGTACTCCCCATAATGGCCCAATGGCTCCTTCGCATTTGAGCTGGAGTGAACAGAGTAGTCTTTCGCTGCATTGGTCAGAGATGCAGTATCTAAGGAACTATGTGGAACATCCTTAAAAGAAACTAGGTTTCTTGTGCCCATGTTCAAACTGTCGTGCATGGGGCCAAGTATCGAGGCAACCTGCCCATCACTTCCACTCATTGCAGGCTTGCTAGTCTCGGAACCAACAGAGGATGCAGCTACAGATGGTTGGGCAGGTTTATAGGATCCCATTTGGCTCGTTTTGCCAGAGCCCACCAAGCTGTCTGTAGAACTATGAGGGGTTGACTGAGGGCTCACAGCAACTTGCTTGTATTGCGTTATGTCAAGAATCTGGTTGGTAGCAGTTGGAAAGAATGCACTAGGGCTAAAGAGTTGTGACTCCCAATGCTTTGCTTCGGCATTTACAGTTCTGTCCACGTCAGGAATACCGAGCATGCTGGGTGGGTTTTCACCAGTGGGGAGAAAGTTCAGTGGCTTTGATACAGAGGGCTTGTTGTCTCTAGTGTAGTCAATGCTGTTGAAAGGCTCCATTTCACCCTCGTCAAAAGAGACAGCGCTGGGGAAATCAGCTTCTTCATCTTCCAGAAGGTTTCTGGAGTCGGCTGTTAGACGGTAGTCACCTCCTGTAAGAACAGATCATAAACAAGGTCACTGAATGAAGCCTTGTGTCAGAAGGACTAGTCAAGATTAACAAGTTACCGCTTGGAGCAGGAAGGACAGGACTGCAGTTCAACAGCAGAGACAGCCAACAAATCCTGTTTGTTTTAAATAAAAAGAAACAATCCATTATGGGAATCTTTAAATAAAACAGATAGATTATGTAAGACAAGGCTGGACAAACTGAGAACATACCACAAACACAGCCTAAATGACATGGCTGTTAACTGGCACAACAGCCCCCAGTAACCTCCACCAACCAGATCAGCTATGGACTGAAGACAATCCCCAATCCACTAACTTACAGCTCTCTGTCTCTTCTTAATATATGCTCTGCACTTGATAATTAGCAACAACCACTATCATGTGGTGATCTCAGAGCAATTAGTGATCATTGTTAACAGGTGGAGCAGGTGAGTGACGCCACCGTCCCCTCTCTGGTCTGCTCTGTAGAAGTAATGCAAAAGAAACAGTCATATTTGTTCATGTTTAAATTGATGTGTGTAGATTTCCATCCATCCATCCATCATCTATTCCCGCCTACTCCGTCTTCGGGTCACGGGGGTCTGTCGGAGCCTATCCCGACGCATAGTAGGAAAAGGCAGGGGTCCACCATGGACAGGTCGCCAGTCCATCGCAGGGCCACATACAAGACAGACAACCAAGCACGCTCACTTTCACACCTATGGGCAATTTAGACGTATCAATTAACCAACCCTGCATAGTTTTTGGACTGTGGGAGGAAGCCGGAGTACCCGGAGGGAACCCACGCAAGCAAGGGGAGAACATGCAAACTCCACACAGAAAGACCCACTGGGTTGGGAATCAGACCAGGAAACTTCTTGCTGTGAGGCAACAGTGCTAACCACTAAGCCACCGTGCTGCCGTGTGTAGATTGATGAAGATTTTTTATATAGAGAAGCTTTAACAAATTTGCTAATATTCTCAAACTGTGACCACCGTCGTTGAAAAAGAAGAAGACAAAGGTGTATAGTTATAGAAAAAAGATTAAAGGAACATTGTGGAGATGAACTAACCGAGACTTTTTATTTAAATGGTGAGGAGTGTTATCAAAACATTCCACAGATGGGATTTCTGTTGGAGAAACTACTTTTCAGTGCAGTGTGACTGGAAGTGGACTGACAGGTGCACGCTCATCGATGTTGACAGTTGTTTTTTGTTGTTGTTTTTTTTGGGTATGCATGAGCGATTTTGTGCCTTTTTGAAAACCAAATAGAGAGATGATCCCCACAGGACCCTTGATTTTCTTTCCTCACTAATTTCTCTTAGCTTTAATTCCTAATGGTGTTTCTGTTTGTTAATCAACATTCATAGAAATTAAAGGGACATGTCTGTTAATGAACTATAAGGCACAAAATTCAGAGAGAAGGAAAGTGAGAAGGAAGTAGGACAGTAGTATTAAATAAAAAAGTTAATCTATTAAAAATGATTAGTGTGTCACAGCCAGGTTAGTTTATTATTTAGTCATTCTGATGGTTGTGGCCACACACATATATTTATTATCGTTTGAGCGTCAAGTTAATGTCACAACTGACTAAACGTGATTCAAATTGCTTCCAATATTGTACTATAAAATGCAACCCAAATGTTGTGGATGAGGTTGATTTGGCTCTTATACACAGGTAGATAAATGTGTTGGTATTGTTCCATTAAACAAAGAAATTCCCACAATGTTCACTAAAATAACTTTTGACTGACAAACATATTAATAAATTATAATTTGCTGAACACTGACTAATGATACCCAGGCAGTATTTGAACTTTGGTTTAACAGAATCATTAAAAAAAAAAAAAAAAAAAAAGATCAAAATGAGTTAGTGGCTGTAGAGAAGCTGTAAAATTGTGTGACCATAGTGACATGTTAAACTGAATTGTGTTCTGTATTTAACATCACAGGTCTTTTAAGTCTTTGATGGGTCGGACTGACTATTTGAAAGGGTGAAAAGTTGTCCCTCTGCCATTTGATATCATGTTGTTCACCATGCTGAGCATGCACCAGAGAAAGCAAAGGAGAGATTTGTCTGAGGAGATCAGAAATAAAATTCTAGACACAAGCACATTAAAGGTAAAGGCTCTAAAACCATCTCCAAGCTGCTTGATGTAGCTGTGCTTACAGTTGTAACTTTCAGTGAGAGGTTTGTGGTCCACAGGACTGTAGCCAACCTCCCTGGAAGAGAAAAACCAATGACAAACTGAGGGGACAGATAACATGAATAGTAATAAAAGAGTCCAGAACAATTTCAACAGAGATTGAAAGTAAACTCCAAGGTTATGGTACACCAGGAGGAAATCTCTAATCTAACTGAAAGGTACCAATAAAGTTGTCCACACATGTATACATTTCTGCACTCCCTTCCTTTTGTAATTTTTGTGATTTTAAAATTTGACTGGTAATATTCAAATGTATTGTACATTTACATAAAATGATATAACTGCATCATGAATAACAGTAAAATCCCGACCAACCGCAGCAGCAGAAGTCTCTCTTCTTATGGCCTTCACTCAGTCTGTGTCTTGATGGACTTTTTAATATTAAGTGTATTATTCATTTTCATTTCTTATAAGATAAGCCAAAGAATGTGCTGAGTTTTGTTTCCCTTTTTTTTCTTCTTCCCTGGACGAAGAATGCGCGTTTAAAACAATGATAAATGTAGATCCAAGGCGTGTTATTGCCTCCCCAGTGCCTTAAGCTAAGAGGAGGGGAGAGAAGATGAGTCAGGAGGTTTTATCTGCGTAACATAACATATTGTAACACGTGTGAGCGTTTTACATTAAGTCCACTGTCAGACAGGTGGTGTGGAGTACTGTGGTGCAGGAGCATGTGCATATGCAACAGAGTTCTGCAAGAGCGCAGATTGGGATTGCAGGTCCTGTTGCATGTAGCAGAACATATTGCACACTGTAATTTATTCAACCCGCTCCCGTCTGTCGGCCTTCTGCGCAGGTCGCTAAGTTAAGCCATTTCCTTGGGCTTGGGGTGGAGGAGGTTCAAGCCCAGGGCTGGCCACAATGGTAAATCACAGCAAGGCCCATAACTCCCAATTTTTCCCATAACTCCCAATTGCTCCCCGGGCAAGCTGATGCTAGCAGCCCACTGCTCACTAGTGAAACTAGTGGATGGGTTAAAAGCAGAGAGGTGCAATTCGGTGTGTATCGTACATACATCGTGTGCACGATGTACATACTGACAAGAATGGTAATGAAAAAAAAAAAAAGATCATGGGGCATCTGCCAATGTAAAAGGGGTAAGTGACAATACGGAACGAGTTGACGATGCATCTCTTGGAGATAAACCAGAATTGAGCGCAGTGCTCCTGGTCAGAATTTATGAAGTAACCAAAACACAAAAATGTGATTAAGCAGTTCCAAAATGTTCAGGAGTGCCAGGCCTAAAACCCCCAGTAAATAAGTAACTTAAAAATTCTACATAGGTGAAGCAGAAGGTTCAGTTTTGGTGCTATGCTATGCATAGTCTGCATATCGCAAGAAAATACTGAGGTCATTCCATTGCAGGGCTATATATTAAAAAGAAAAAAAAAACAACTTGCTATGGGCAATTTTGCCCATAGGAATGTATATAGGCATCAATTTCCTCAGTGAGCCCAAAAATCCAAGTTTTTGGATGGTGCCAGTTAAATGAATACCTGGAGAAAAATAACTGAACGGTATTTTAGCAGGACTTAATTGCAACTTTCTAGCTCCTTCCAACCACAGCCACCCCTCAACATCCTTAAAAATATGCCAACTACTCAATGGGCCTTTTAGACAATTTCAGAGTCTACACAACTTTAGATGTTGTGCCTCAAATTTACCTTCAGGTTCAGGGAGGATGCTTCAGCTTTAAACAAAATGGCCAGATTTGATCAAGTCATTGCACTAGAAATCATGCACTGGGTTCAAGTAACTTCTGGTGGGATCAAGAGCAACCATCTCAGTTCAAGTGTGGCTAACATCTTTAAGAACCAAAACACTGCCATACCAATGACACCAATGTGAGCCTCAAGCAGGTTGGACTAAATCTAAAGGCTACAACCGAACTGCCTGGGCAAGTTAAGCGCAAAGTAGAGCCTGCATTTGTTGCAGCAGTTTAAGCCATCCTTTAGACCATTATGGTGTGAAGTTGGACTAAGGATTAACATGGAGTTCCAACATTGGACAAACTTTGCAAGTAGTTCCTGGTTAACCACTACGGGCTCAGTAGAGTTGATATTTCATTCATGCGTTACTAGGTGGCATTAATTTCAATACCAGTTGCATTATAGGGCCATTTTCTGAACCATGACAGATACTGCTTTAAAAATCAAAATCCATTTATTGTTCAGGAAACCAGAGGCACAAGCATATTACAACAAGAGTCAATGATGTTAGGATGTTATTGCAAAGATCACCATGCTCGTGAAATGTTCCCCAGATACAACTGCCACATGCATTTATGCAAGACCTTTGTAGAGCTCCCGTTTATGAGTCTCCTTTGATGCTTCATGTTCTGGTAAGTAAGTGGCTTTTGACTGGAGAAAACGCCTCCTGCTGTAGCCACTTTTGGACTGAAGCAGCCTGCGATTGCGTGGCTGATGACTTTTTCCAGAATTCCAGTCTTCAAACACAGACAAGCCCATCCAGTTTTTTGATTGCAATGGGGTTGCTACTGCACGCTGAAAAGCAGGTTTCCTTGTGGGAGGCCTGTAAAGGTGTGATAGATCAACATCTGACGGTGGGGACGTGTACCATTTTGATCGTTTAGCCCCACCGCTGCCTTTGCTGGACCCCTCGACCACATTTGCAGCATAGCTTGGAGCAGGCCCTGATGGTTGCTTTGACAGCGAAGCGTACCATTTTGATGGTTCAGCCCCACCGCTGCCTTTGCTGGACCCCTCGAACATGTTTATAGCATAGCTTGGAGCAGCCGCTGACGGTTGGGAAGTGTACCAGGGTGAGGAAGCAGCCCCACCGCTGCCTTTTCTGGACCCCTCAAACATGTTTATAGCAAAGCTTGGGGCAGGCATTGATGGTTGGGAAGTGTACCATTTTGATGGTTCAGCCTCACCGCTGCCTTTGCTGGTCCCCTCGACCACATTAGACGCATAGCTTGGAGCAGCCGCTGACGGTTGGGAAGTGTACCAGGGTGAGGAAGCAGCACCACCACTGCCTTTGCTGGACCCCTCGAACATGTTTATAGCAAAGCTTGGGGCAGGCATTGATGGTTGGGAAGTGTACCATTTTGATGGTTCAGCCTCACCGCTGCCTTTGCTGGTCCCCTCGACCACATTAGACGCATAGCTTGGAGCAGCCGCTGACGGTTGGGAAGTGTACCAGGGTGAGGAAGCAGCACCACCGCTGCCTTTGCTGGAACCCTCGAACATGTTTATAGCATAGCTTGGGGCAGGCATTGATGGTTGGAAAGTGTACCATTTTGATGGTTCAGCCCCACCGCTGCCTTTGCTGGACCCCTCGACCACATTAGCAGCATAGCTTGGAGCAGGCTTGGCAGGTCGTGATGGTTGCGAAGTGTACCATTTTGATGGTTCAGCCTCACCGCTGCCTTTGCTGGACCCCTCGACCACATTAGACGCATAGCTTGGAGCAGCCGCTGACGGTTGGGAAGTGTACCAGGGTGAGGAAGCAGCACCACCGCTGCCTTTGCTGGAACCCTCGAACATGTTTATAGCATAGCTTGGGGCAGGCATTGATGGTTGGGAAGTGTACCATTTTGATGGTTTAGCCTCACCGCTGCCTTTGCTGGTCCCCTCGACCACATTAGACGCATAGCTTGGAGAAGCCGCTGACGGTTGGGAAGTGTACCAGGGTGAGGAAGCAGCACCACCGCTGCCTTTGCTGGAACCCTCGAACATGTTTATAGCATAGCTTGGGGCAGGCATTGATGGTTGGAAAGTGTACCATTTTGATGGTTCAGCCCCACCGCTGCCTTTGCTGGACCCCTCGACCACATTAGCAGCATAGCTTGGAGCAGGCTTGGCAGGTCGTGATGGTTGCGAAGTGTACCATTTTGATGGTTCAGCCTCACCGCTGCCTTTGCTGGACCCCTCGACCACATTAGCAGCATAGCTTGGAGCAGGCCCTGATGGTTGCTGTGGCAGGGAAGCAGACCAGGTTGAAGAAGCAGCCCCACTGCTGCCTTTGCTGGACCCCTCGACCACATTAGCACTATAGCTTGGGGCTGGCTTGGTAGCCACTGACGGTTGCTTTGGCAGGGAAGTGTACCATTTTGGTGGGTCAGCCATGTTGCCCAGCCCATATGCCCCAGTTTTCAAGGATTCAGAATTCTGAGGTAACTTGGGGTACCCCCCATAATGGCCCAATGGCTCTTTCACATTTGAGCTGGAGTGAACAGAGTAGTATTTTGCTGCATTGGTCAGAGATCCAGTATCTAAGGAACTATGTGGAACATCCTTAAAAGAAACTAGGTTGCTTGTGCCCAAGTTCAAACTCTCATGCAGGGGGCCAAGTATCGAGGCAACCTGCCCATCACTTCCACTCATTCCAGGCTTGCTAGTCTCAGAGTCAGAGGATGCAGCTACAGATGGTTGGGCAGGTTTATAGGATCCCATTTGGCTCGTTTTGCCAGAGCCCACCAAGCTGTCTGTAGAACTATGAGGGGTTGACTGAGGGCTCACAGCAACTTGCTTGTATTGCGTTACGTCAGGAATCTGGTTGGTAGCAGTTGGAAAGAATGCGCCAGGGCTAAAGAGTTGCGACTCCCAATGCTTTGCCTCGGCATTTACAGTTCTGTCCACATCAGGAATACCGAGCATGCTGGGTGGGTTTTCACCAGTGGGGAGAAAGTTCTGTGGCTTTGATACAGAGGGCTTGTTGTCGCTAGTGTAGTCAATGCTGTTGAAAGGCTCCATTTCACCCTCGTCAAAAGAGACAGCGCTGGGGAAATCAGCTTCTTCATCTTCCAGAAGGTTTCTGGAGTCGGCTGTTAGACGGTAGTCACCTCCTGTAAGAACAGATCATAAACAAGGTCACTGAATGAAGCCTTGTGTCAGAAGGACTAGGCAAGATTAACAAGTTACCGCTTGGAGCAGGAAGGACAGGACTGCAGTTCAACAGCAGAGACAGCCAACAAATCCTGTTTTTTTTTTTTTTTTTTTTTAAATAAAAAGAAACAATACATTATGGCAATCTTAAAAGAAAAACAACAAAAAAAACAATTATGTAAGACAAGGCTGGACAAACTAAGAACATACCACAAACACAGCCTAAATAACATGGCTGTTAACTGGCACAACAGCTCCCGGTAACCTCCACCAACCAGATCAGCTATGGACTGAAGACAATCCCCAATCCACTAACTTACAGCTCTCTGTCTCTTCTTAATATATGCTCTGCACTTGATAATTAGCAACAACCACTATCATGTGGTGATCTCAGAGCAATTAGTGATCATTGTTAACAGGTGTAGCAGGTGAGTGACGCCACCGTCCCCTCTCTGGTCTGCTCTGTAGAAGTAATGCAGAAGAAACAGTCATATTTGTTCATGTTTAAATTAATGTGTGTTATATATATATATATATATATATATATATATATATATATATATATATATATATATATATATATATATATATAAAGAAGCTTTAATAAATGTGCTGATATTCTCAAACTTTGACCACCGTCATTGTTTTAGTTAATAACAGTAGTTTAGTTATAGAAAAGAGATTAAAGGGACATTGTGGAGAATGGTGGTGGTGCCTATAAGAGCCTATATTACTTCTATTTACATCGGACATCTCTTTCAGGTTGCAATCATCTTAAGTTTGTACCCGTTGACTGTAGATTGTCATGGACAGTCCTGTCAGAGTCTATGGCTTCTGCTTCTACAGAACTGGATCCAACTTGGATATTAACGACATTAATTTACAGAAATTAATGTACATTTAAATGATAAGTTATTTCTGTTTTCAAAGTAGTGGTTGTAGTAGTGGAGAAACTGCTTTTCAGAGGAGTGTGAAGAATCCTGCAAGTGAACTGACAGGTGCATGCTCTTAGATGTTAACAGATTTTACGTTGGGTATTCATGAGCAATTCTGTACATTTTTGCAAACCAAATAGAGTTGATCCCCACACGACCCTTGATGTTCTTTCCTCACTAATTTCTCTTAGCTGTAATGCTTAATGGTCTTTCTGTTTGTTAATGAACATTGAAATAAATTAAAGGGACATGTCTGAAGTATAAGGTACAAAATTCATAGATTAGTTATACGATTCGTTCATCTTTTTTTCATTTCTTTCTTTGAATGGAAACTTGAGCACAGAGCTGAAGAACAGCTTCTCTGAAGTAGAAAAATAAGTACATCAGTGGCACTTAATGGCAGTGATATTGATGCATCTATGGTGGCCAGGATGATCATGTTACATTTGTGAGGCATTGCTTACCAGCAAGGGCAGCATTGTGGCTTAGTGGTTAGCACTGTTGCCTCACAGCAAGAAGGTTCCTGGTTCGATTCCCTGCCCGGTGGGTCTTTCTGTGTGGAGTTTGCATGTTCTCCCCTTGCTTGCGTGGGCTTCCTCCCACAGTCCAAAAAACATGCAGGGTAGGTTAATTGATCATACTAAATTCTCCCTAGGTGTGAGTGTGATTGGTTGTTTGTCTTTGTATGTGGCCCTGGATAGACTGGCGACCTGTCCAGGGTGGACCCCTGCCTAGCCTTCTATGTGTCGGGATAGGCTCCGACAGACCCCTGTGACCCGGAAACGGATTAAGCGGGAATAGCTAATGGAGTTGCCCCATTTAATATCAGTGGTAATCAGTGGATGGTATCATCGGTGTGGGCACATTAAGATCTGATTCATCTTTTTGTACATTGAAAAGTCATACGTTTTTTTGTTTTCTTTCCATTATTCCCACCTTTACTGTTCATCTCTAAGTAGGTGGTGCTGAAGTTGAGTGTCTTTTGTAAAATTTACTTTTTTGGATGGGTGGCCTAACATCTTTGGTCAGTTGCTGATTTCCTGGCTAAGTTGGAGAGTTTAGAGGTGTTAAATCTCTATGTGACATGCCATGAAACTTCTTAAACCTGCCCTGTTTGTAGTGCTTATACTTTAGGGTTAGCATAATTTTGATTGATGTCAAATCACCCATTTTTTCCTGTTTGGGTCACAGGGATCAGCTGTAGTCTATCCCTGCTGTCTCTGGGCAAAAGGCAGGGGGTACACAGTGCCAGTCCATCGCAGGACTAAGTATCGACAAGGAAGCAAACACTCAAACTCAGTCTTGTCGGCAATAGAGAAATCCCAGTGAATTCAACACCACGTTTTTGGATTGCAGCTGAAACAGGAGACCACCACAGAAAAGTGCCACTCAAGACTCGAACCAGTAACTTTCCAGCCACTGCTTACCACCAAGCCACTCTGCTCCCCTTCAGTTAATGTCCTCAGTACACCAACTACTCATTTCTCTTTTCATATTAGTTTGATTAAATTAAGTTTTAAGAGTTAACATTTTTCCCTTACGTCCATTGACATTTCCTCAAAATTAAAGTCCTTCTGATAAACACAAATTGACACTCAAGTCAAGATCATACATTGAGGAAACAAATCACGTGTAGCTTCTGGTACTTTACTGATGCCAATGTTAGGGCGATTAAAACTTACCCCTCTTTGAAACTACACTATCATACAGTTTAATAGCTCTGGTAGGTTTTGGGACACCCTTTTAGAGGGTGCATCAGTAGCTAATAATTTTAGATAGAGAAAAAAAAAAAAAACTAAATTGCCAAAACACGTAGGATACAATAGCATTTGGATTACAGTTTAACATGAACAGGTTGGACTAAACCCAAAGGCTACAGCTTTTAAATGTTTAAGTGCAAAAATGGTACAGCCTATATTTTTTGCAACAACACCATCTTGCTCAGTGGCAAGTACTGCTGTGGTTCAAGTCATCTTCCAGTTGAGCATGAAGGGACATCGCGCCAAACCGAGTGAAGTTGAACCAATAGAGTTGCCTTGTTTATATTGAGTTTGTGGACCCCCCCCCCCCCTTCAAGTCAACTTCTTAAAATTTGAGGTAGCACAGCTCCCTCTTGCCCCAATTCCCATTGTTCAGCATAATCTTTGTTACATTGCACTAGCAGGTCACATTTAAAGTCTATGCTTTCATGCCAGTTGTGTTTAGGGGACCTTTAGTAAAGCACAGCAGATACTTGTTTCAAAAGTACATTTTATTCTTCATGAATGAAACCACAAGCAACAATTACATGCCAGAACACTGTTAGGCTTTAATGCCAAGGTTCAAGTCTCCCCATACAGCTTGCCACAGCTGGCTGAGTTCATGCAAGCCCTTTGTAAAGCTTTAGTCTCTGGGTATCCTTCGCCATGTCATATTCTGGTGAATAAGAGGATTTTGACTTCAGAACTCTACCTCGGTTGTAGCCGCTTTTGGACTGAACAATAAGTTTACGGGGTGGCCGACGACTGGCGGGTAGGAAGGCTTTCTGAAGAACCTGCATTTCCTTAGTTTCCTGGGCATCAGTCAGCATGTTATGTGGCACATCAACCATTTGACCAAATTTAAAGTTCCAATTGTCAAAGATAACAGAATTGGGAAACCCCATCCAATCTTTGGAAGACGACAAAGGTGCACTTTGAAATAAACGTTTCTTCAGTGGAGAGGCATAGCCAATGTAATCACCTTGGTCATACCCATCAGCACTATTAAAGGACACATCATTTTTAGAGGGGTTTGTCCTGGTCAGATATCCACCCGAATACTCTTCTGCTGGGTTGGAGCTCAGTAAATAGTTTTTGGGAGATCCACCATCCTGAGAAGTATATTCAAGGCTTCCCCTTAAGACAAAAGTTGGGTTGGAACTTGAGCTATCACTGCTTGGTCTAGAGCCAGAGTCAACCTTGTGTAGGGAACTTGAAGTCCAGGCAGCCAGCCCATCGCCAACAGCAGTTACAGGCTTGTCAGAAGGCACTTCCCAAGTTATAGATTGAGCAGGCTCATAGGCTGCCATGTAGCCAGCATAGCCAGATGCCTCACCAAGGTTTGGCAAGAGAAACTCATTTGAAGAGCCAAAGGACATTGATTCAGGCAGGGCGGGAGATGGCTTGTATTGCATCACATCTATAATCTGGTTGCCAGGAAACATGATCAGGTCCTTCAGATAATCAGTTGGCAACTTGTTTGAAGTCTCCATGTCACCTTCATCGAAGGACAGAGTGCTGGTGAGGTCATCTGCAAGGTTTTTTGAGTCAGCTGCCAGGCGATAGCCAACCCCTGTAAGAGAGTTAAATGAAGCATCTCGGACAAAAATAAATAAATAAAATAAAAAAGAAATTTGGGGGGTGGGGGGGTACCTTTGGGAGCATAAAAGCCAGCACTGCTTCTTAACACAAGAGAAATCCTGCAAGGAAACAAAACATCTTCATTGCCTGCTTACTTGAGAGATTAGCAACTACTGAGAAACTAATAGCAAAACATACCACAAAAAGACCCCAAGAGCCATGGGTGGTTACTGAAAAGCAGCACCCAGTACTCTTCAGCAACAACAGCCTGTGATGAGCAGCTAGACTTCAGAATGGTCCCAATCATATAGCCTACATAAGCCTGGCTCTTTTTAATATATGCTCCCAAGTTGCTACTTAGCTAAGATCGCTGTCGTCTGGTGCTCTTAGAGCAATTAGTGATTATTGTAAACAGGTGAAGCAGCTGAGTAACAACACCATCCGTCTGCTGTTCCACACTCCAGCCCAGTAGGTGGTGGTAACGCAACAAAACAGATGGTTGACACTGGCTAATAAAATAGAAGAAAAATAATGAGGTTCAGGTACCAATCCAATCACTCTGAAAGCAGGCCAGATGTCGTTGGTAGACATCTACCAACCAGATGTTGCAAACACAACAGACTTTATATAGAATATGTATGATGGGTCTTTTTGAGGGTGGTGGTACTAGCTCATATACTTAGAGGAATAGAAACAGCAAATAAAGCAGCAAAAGAAGCAGCAGAGAACTCTCATGTTGATATGAGGGTTTGTATTATGAGGGCAGAAACCAAACTAAAAGTAAGAAGGTGAAAACAGTTGGAGAGGAAGAGTGTTTCATTGACTTCAATGGAAAGTAGGAGAAATGAAAGGCATGAAAAGGAATGAGAACAAATACACTGTTATATTCAGAGTCTGATTGTGGCTATGCAGGACTCAATATATTATATAGATTAGGGACTCATAATAAAGGTAACTGAATTAGTTGATTTTGAGGGTAGAAATTGCACTAAAGATTTACCATATGTTGTGCAACAGAGAGTGCTAATTTAGTTAATATGTCTGACAGTCTAAAAGTAATTAAATCAATTGACACCACCTACAAAGTAGAGGTAAGATCGGGCCTAAAAAATCCAGCCCGACCCGACCCAGGCCCGCGGGTATTAAAGCCCGACCCAGCCCGAGCCCGACAAATTAACTTGATTTGCAGGCCCGAGCCCGAAGCAAACCTGAAATTTCATATTTTATTTGTTGGTATTCGGGAGGAGAAGGTGATTTATGCTAACAAATTAAAGCCTTTTGTAACGAAATCTAAGTTTAACAAGACTGGATAAACATTTACATCTTTTATATTTCTGTGTCTGCAGAGGTTACATTAACCGACAATTTGTCATCATTGATGGATTTTTTTAAGAGTTGACGGGGAAAAATGCAAGGTTTAAATGCCTGCTCAGCATCGAGGTGCCAGTCTTTTTGCTCTCGTATGAAAGCAAAGCGCCACATTGACGACATTCAGCGAAGCCAACGCAAGTTTCTGGAGCATTTTCAGTTATCAAGTTGAAGCTTTTCCACACCTCACTCTTCCCGGTGTGTGTTTGCCTTTTAAGTTCCCCTGTCTTTAGTTTATCCTTGACTTCTTGCTGCTCCATAATCAGGGATACCAAGTCAAAATAGATGCAGACTTGTGGAGGGGAAGATTATTAAGAGTGCGGCGTTCACGTGCGCAGAGCACGCTCTGGCTCTGCGCTCGTATAGTAGTTAAATAGCAATTACCTTACAGCGCCTTCTCTGTTTTATCCAAATTTATTTTATAACAAGTATTCCTTAGTTTAGTATCCACATTCCACACATCATTTTAGTATACATTTTTATAAACATATATATATCAGTATATAACATATTTATTTTTTTAAAAAGTCAGCGAGATAGAAGCCCGGCCCGACCCGACTGTAATGAATGACATTTTAGGCCCGACCCGGCCCGAAATTCAGGTCAGGCTCAAGATCTTACCTCTACTACAAAGCCACCTGAATATCAGGAATCAATAACTAAACACACAGTCTGAAATAACTGTTATTCTGTGTGCCACACAGAGATGCACCAATGAGACGCCAACTTTACACGTGCACTCTGGTCATTCAATGAGATCCAGCAATGTGGATGCAACAATAGACAAACATCGGCAGCTGTAGCTAATAAACACAGTTGTGGCAGTATCACTGGTCCGGCTCACGTGCGTGACAAAACAAAACCAGTTAATGCATCAGCTATGCCTAGTCGTGCTCGCCTGAGTTGAGCTGTAGTCCTTGTAGAACTCAAGGATGGCAATAGATGTGCTTTGGCTGGAGAAGTTCTGGAGGATCAGGGAGCCACTTGCGTTTGTCCAGCAGAGCTGCTGTGCATCAGCAGGGACCCTTGCTGGATTATGGGGTCCATACCCAATTCTTTAATCACCCAAGTATAATTGGAATAAAGCCTGCTGGGGTTTTGAGTTATTGTGAAGGTTTTTGTTTTAAACCATGTGATCAGGCCTTTTTGCTTCAACATATGGCTGTGGCCCAACACCAACTCTTAAAAGCGCAACTGGTGTCAAAGTCATCCAGTTTAGTCATGCTCAAAGTGAAACGTTAGGAAAAAAAAAAAAAAAAAAAAAAAAGGGCATATGGAAGTGAAACGCAACATTTGTCAAAATTGCTTTTCATTGCCTTGTGGCCTTTAACATTTGGGTGAGGAGCCAAAACAAAAAAAAAAAAAAACCCAGAATTAAGGCTTGTGCAAAGTCAAGTCGTTTAACATGGGAATGAATCACAAAAGTCTGCAGTCAGAAAGTCATATGGCAAATCTACATCCTTATCCATTTGACAAAGTGTGATTCAGAACTCTAGGAACAAGCTTGCATGCATTTTAGGTACTGGTCTAAGATTTTGTGCAGGATGTAGGAAAGGGGGGGGGGAAGGAAAAAAAAAAAAAAAAAAAAAAAAAAACCCACCCACATCAGACAAGTACCACATGATTTTAAAAGAATTTTTTATTTCTTGGCGTACACAACTGCCAAAGACACCATAGGAGTTCCAGCAATACTAAAGGTCATGCAAGGTTTTACAAGCAAATCAAATTTCAAGTTGTCTTACTAGACTTTGAGTGTAGCTTGGTGAGCTTTTGCAGGACCTGGGAAGACAGTCAGCTGCCAAGCATCCGTCGATGCATCGTAGTCTGGTGAGTAACTGGCCTTGGACTGCAAAACCCGCTGGCGCTGGTAACCACTTTTGGAGTGAGCAATGAGTTTCTTACGAGATAGAGGACGTGGTTTTAGGGTACCTCCCTGTGGAAGACTAACTTCCTGGAATCTGGTCACCATGTAATGGTCAAATGGTTCACTATCCAAAAAGTTGAGATTCCAATCTTCAAAGCCATCTAAAAGAGGAAAGTCCAACCAGTCAGAAACTTGGACTCCTGTGCCCTGTGGTTTCTTTGAGGCATGCCAAGTGGATGACCCAACAGTAACAGGAGCAGAAGTATAGTGCTGAGCATACACTGATGGGTATTGGACTGACTGTTCCTGTGGTAGGGAAACAAACCAAGTTGATGGCTCAGCCATGTGGTGTCTCTGGTCATAGCTCCCAGGATTCAGAGATGCAAAGTTCTGAGGCAGCTTGGTTTTTACCTCATAATACTGGCCCAATGGCTGCTTCACTGTTGGACCATACAGAACCAAGTCCTTTGCAACAGGAGTGGAGCTTAAGCCACCATCCACAGGACCAGGTGGAAATCCTTTCCTAAAGATTAGATTGTGTATGTCATTTGAGCTAGATCCAGAGCTAAACTGATGCAGGGGTCCGAAAACTGAGGAAGCATCCCCATCACTGCCAGTTGTTGCAGGCTTGCTAGACTCAGAGCCAACAGCTAAAGATGTTTGGGCAGGTTTAAATGACCCCATTTGGCTAGTATGGCCAGATACCACCAAGTTTGGCGAGATCAGCATTCTCTCTGTAGAAGAAACAAGAGGGGTTGGCTGAGGCTGCACAACAAGTGGTTCATGTTGTATAACATCAATCTGGTTGCTGGGACTTAGAGGGAACATGCTCGGGCTAAAGAGTTGCGACTCCCAACGCCTTGACTCGGCATTTACAGTTCTGTCCACATCAGGAATACCGAGCATGCTGGGTGGGTTTTCACCAGTGGGGAGAACATTCAGTGGCTTTGATACAGAGGGCGTGTTGTCTCTAGTGTAGTCAATGCTGTTGAAAGGCTCCATTTCACCCTCGTCAAAAGAGACAGCGCTGGGGAAATCAGCTTCTTCATCTTCCAGAAGGTTTCTGGAGTCGGCTGTTAGACGGTAGTCACTTCCTGTAAGAACAGATCATAAACAAGGTCACTGAATGAAGCATCAGGTCAGAGGGAGGGAGAAAAAAAAAAAAAAAAAAAAAAAAAAAAAAAAAAAAAAAAAAAAAGGGGGGGGGGTTACCTTTTGGAACAGGAAAGCCACCACTACTTTGTAACAGCAAAGAAATCCACACCCTGTAAAGAGAAGTTAAAATCTTAATGGTCATATTTTTAAGAGATTATGGAGGGAAATTCTGAAACAATCAAAACATACCAACAAAGGAGCTTGAAAGCCATGACTGGTCACCAAAAAAAAACCCCAGCACTCAGCAGGGATTATGGCCAGAGTCACCCAGATTAACTGTAGACTGAAGAACCTCCTCAATCCACTAACTTCTGTCCCTCTGTCTCTTCTTAATATATGCTCTCCAATTGCTACTTAACAAAGACCACTCTCATCTGGTGATCACAGAGCAATTAGTGATCATTGTCAACAGGTGTAGCAGCTGAGTGACACCACCCACACTCCGGACTGCTCGGTAGAAGTGATGCAGAAGAAATAGTTACACTTATTTGTTCATGTTTAGATTGAACTGTTACAGAAATTCTAACATATTCGCAAACTCTGGGTACCGTCTTTGCAAGTCTTCAGTATTTATTCATACAGCTGACTATGGGAAATAGCAGTATTAGCAAAGCAGATGATTTCTAGTTTGGGAACAGAGTTTAAAGGAACATTCTGGAGATAAATCAATCATGTCTATTTTTACATGGTAATGCGTGTTAATTATCATTAGGCAACAAAACGGTGTCAATTAAAGCAATTATGAGTGAGAAAAGAATATATGTTTGTAGCATAATGACCATAATGTTAACCCAGAGGGAAACCATTTGACATCACAATAAATTTAAGACTCAAAAATATAATTTGACTAAGGTGAGAGTGTGGATGCGGTCTCCACAGAAGAACAATTCATGTGCAGGGACGTAGAATACACATTTGAGAGTGTCTAAATAAAGTCATGCTATATTTCCATTTGTGAATGTTAATACGTGCACAGAGCTGAATATCTGTCCCTCTGTGAAATGACTTCTCAGAAGCAGAGATACAAATAAGCGATTGACACTTAATGGCATCTATGCTGCTCAGGATGACAGTGTTACCTACGTTCTTAGATTAAGAGTTATTAAAAAGGTGATATAAAGCAGTGTTCCTGTAATGCCTCATGCTTATCAATTTCCCAGGATTGCAAATATCACTGAATGGTATCACGAGCACTGGCAGGTCAAGGGCTGCCTCAAGCTTCCTTTTGTATATTAAAAAGCCAGATAAGATTTGTTTTCTAAATGATCTTTTGTTAAACCACATCTACTATTGTAGATGTCTCAAAGGAAATGTGTTGTTGAATGGAATGATGTGGTTGTATAAACAAACTCCTAGGGTTAGCTGTCAGGGCTGGTGCGGGTCTTTAACATATGCAAAAATGGGTTTGTTCCTTGGTAGAATCGAAACACATTTTACTGAATTAAAGAAATTAAAAACATTGTAAGCCAACTCTTGTGTTGTTCTCCAAGGGTAAAGGTGTTTTTCAAGGAGTAAAAATCTTTTTTTTTTTTTTTTAACAGTACTGTAAATTAGTGTACTTCATACAAATGTTCTGTCATTGGTACTGTGATCTGCTGTGAACACCCAGCAGTAATGATGCATCCCATCATATGGACATGCTGAGCTATGTGCTACACATCACTAGGCCACTAAATCTTGGACGTCATAACCCACCTGCTCTTTTATGGTTTATATCTCAGTTTTCACTTTTAACTCATCAGTTCAATGAACACTTGTTGCACAAGGTAAAAATAGTACTCTGTCAGGTAGTTTACCCCAGAGTCCCACTGATTTATGGATTTGCTTGGCCCTCAGTGCAACATCAGGTCCCTCTGGGGAGTGCTTCAGAAACAGAGCTTTTATGTGCTACCCACTCAGCTTGAGTCATGAGATGAGTTTACCCCAAGGTTTTGAGATCAAAAGAGAATCATGCCAAAGTTTGCTCATTTAAAGATTTATTGAACCATGTCTCTGTCCGGTTATAAGAATGTTACAAGTGCTTTTTAACTAAACGTTGCTTTATACATGGCTGAAATTCACTTGCAAAATCTTCTGGATTTAAAAAAAAAAAAAAAAACAAAAAAAAAACACTACTCAATTCTCTGACATTTGTGCGAGAAAAAAAAAAAAAAAAAAAAAAAAAAAAAAAAAAAAAAAAAAAAAAAAAAAAAAAAAAAAGGAAAAAACAAAAAAAAACAAAACAAATGACTATGACTAAGCCCTAGCAATAGATACAGTATTCAGCAACAGGAGGACCGACCTTGTCTGTCACAGACACTGGCTTATACATCAGAGGGTTTTGATAAACACCTTGGTGGCTTTATCAATTGAGCCATGGAGATAAGGTTCAGTTTCAAGTGTTACATTATGACACCACTTACCATTCAACCCTTTTGAAATATAAGCAGACTGATCCTCACTTCAGCTCATTACCTTTACCTCCAATGTCAGAAATCCAGTCAAGCAGGAAGGCTAGTGAAAGTTTCCCCACTAGAAATGGCTCAGTGTGATCAGATGGAGCAAACGCCAGATAGCACTTACAGTCCCAATGCAGAGGCATCGGTGAATGGAAGTTATTCACAGCAGCCAGAGTACAATAGTAAATGCAATGTTTCCATAATTAAAACCACATTTAACAGTTCAATTTTGGTTACCATGTTTTGGTTGGGGGGGAAGAAAATAAGTTCCACAAGTACATGCTTAAAAATAAAGCTTTATTTCTTACAAAAAAAAAAAAAAAAAAAAAAAAAAAAAAAAAAAAAGGGCTCATCCAGTCACCCCATCTGTAAGTAACAGAAGACATTAAAGTTCAGAATACTTTGAAAAGTTTCAGCTATGCCGCACAGAGATTGTGAGTTGTCAAATTCAAGCCATACCTTGTTACATGCGGCTAGGCGAGTGGGCGCAGGCCCTTTGCTGGGTCTCAAGTTCTGGATAGCTTCCTGTGATATCTTATAGTCTGGATAAGTTTTGGATGCAAAACCGGCCTTTGCCGATAGCCATTTTTGGTCTGAACAGAAAAACTTCTCTGACGGGGCTGAGGTCGAGCTGGCAGGTAGGGTTTTGGCGGAAACCTTGTTTTCTTGGTTCTGGCCACTTTGCTCTGTGGCTGGTAACCCAGTTGATCATATTTGTGCTTCCAGTCTGTGGAGACACCCGATGAAGGAACTCCTACCCAGTCCTTGTAAGAAGGTTGGGCTTCTTGTGTGGACTGAATTGAAGGTTTCTGTGGTTTAGAAGCATACAGAGTTGAAGATCCATATCCAATGCGATTGCCTTGGTTGTACTTCTCAGCAGTATTGGACAGATAGCTTTGAGGGGGCTTAGAATTCAAAGATTGCTTTTGAAGCGATGTCTGTGGAAAGGAAGTATACCAACTTAACCCATCATCAGCATTATTCTGGCCATATCTTCCCCCAGTATTAAAGGGTCCATAATTCTTTGGAGGTTTATTCAGCCACTGGCCTGATGGTTGCTTTACTGATGGACTATATCCAAGTGAATACACTTCCACCGCATTGCTTTGAGAAGGTCTAGTATCCTTAGGATGATACTGAAATGCTCCCCCATAGGGAAGATTGGTTTTATTGCTTGAACCACCTCTGCTTGGTCTGGAGCCAGCATTTAACATGGGATGTAGGTAACCAAATGCCAAGGGAGCCACAGGCTTGCTGGACTCAGAGCTACCAGATGATACAGCTGTATAAGGGGACTGGAGGGGTTTAAAAGCTGCCAGTTGGCTACCATAGCCAGCTACTCCACCAAGGTTTGGAGATCCCAACATGGCGTTTGTAGAAACAGCAAATGGTGTTGACTGAGGCTGGACAGCAGCTGGTTTGTATTGATGCACAAAGAGCTGGTTGCTTACACCGCCGAACGGAAACGTAGGTGGGTTATAGTAGTTTGATAGCCTGTGCCTCAAATCACCATTTACAGATCTCTCCAGATCAGGAACATCTGGTGTGTTGGGTAGGTTTTGCCCAGCAGGGTGCAGATTCAGGGGCCTTGTTACAGATGGTCTGTAACTAGGGTAGATAAAGTTAGTTGGCTTGTTATTTGAAGTGTCCAATTCACCCTCATCAAAGGAGATAGTGTTTGGGAAATCTTCATGATCATCATCCATAAGATTTTTTGAAGCAGCTGATAGTCGATAGGAATCCCCTTCATTTAAAAGAAGAAAAAAAAAAAAAAGTTAATTTGCTTTGAACAAGTCTTCTTACAATAAATACCAAGAAAAAAAATTATTACCATATGGAGACGAAAAACCAACACTGTCTCTCAACAACAACGAAATCCTGTAAGAGAAGGAAATTAACATGACCATTGCCATCTTACTACGATGACTGAAACAATTACTCATTAACAGAAATACATACCACAAAAGAAGCCCAATAGCCATGGCTTTTAGCTGAAAAGCAGCACCAGGACTGCTCAGCTGCAATGGCCTCAAACAAACAAATCTAGATTTGAGTGCAATCTCAGCCCTATCATTTACGTCCCTTTGCCTTTTCTTATTGTATGCTCCCCAGTCTTTGCTTAGCTGTCAGCTGTTCCTTTTACAGAAATTACTAATTATTGCTCACAGGTGTGGTGAGCAACAGTACTGGCTACGCTCCGGTTAAGCTGGTGGTAGTAATCTCATCCACCTATCAATGCTGAAGCCCTCCACAGATGTGTGTTTAGCTCTATATTTTACACACAGGAGTACTCTGTCTCTTTTCAGTCAAATCTCATCATTAAGTTTGTGGAGGATAAAACAATCCTTGGACTCATTACAAACAATGTTGAGACTGCTTACAAAAAAGAGGTAGAACATCTAGCAGCATGTAGTAATGATCAAAACTTGGACCTCAACATCAGGAAGAAGTAGGAAATGACTGTTAAGTTTCAGAAAACCGGACAGAAGGTTACCAACTACTCAACCATAGGGAAAACTCAGCAGCAGGTCCGGTGCCCGAGGAAACTGAGAGCAACCAGACTTCGTTAGCAGCTTATGGTAAACTTTTATCACCGTGCTGTGGGAGGTGCATTAACCTAAGGTCTGCTAGTGTGGTTTACTGGCTGCTTCAAGGCTGAAGAGCAGGTGCACCAGAGGGTGGTGAGAACAGTGGGGAAAATAATTGGGACCAGCTTTCCAGAGATCAGTACCATCTACACCACCCACTGCCTGTGGAGAGTGCGCAGCACCCTTCATGACCAGTCACACCCAGCGCATCACCTCTTCCACCTGCGGCCCTCAGGGAGAAGATGCAGGTCCATTCACGCCGGAAACACCAGACTTAATTTTATTTATATTAATCTGCTTTAACTTTACTTATCTGCCCCATAATTAAAACGTTCCTTCGATTATTAAAAGTGTTTTCCAAATAAAACACATTAGTGTATTTATCATTTCACTTGCACTATGTGAGAGTAAATGAGCAGCTTCAGTGTTGGTGGGTACTTTGCTCTTCCCCTTCCTCCAGCCTTTGAAGTTGAGCGTCTGTGGAAAATGACTGTGCCATCTGGAGAGTTGAGAACCTACTGCTCGGAGGAGAGTCCTCCGTCTGGGCACAAGAAATTAGAGAAATGAAGAGAGAGAGAGAGAGAGAGAGAGAGGCTGTTGGAAGGAGAAGAAGAGGAAAAGTAGTAGTGTGGAAAGTAGCTAACAAGCAGGCAGAGGTGAGTGCGTAAGTGCAAGACTAAACAAATGCAGGAATTGAATTGCATGGGTGGAAGAGATGACGAAGTCAGAAAGGACTTTTACACATTTTGGCCTCTTGCTGTTGATTTTTGGCACCAGTACAGTGAACAGTGTGACATTTCAGGGCAGATGAAAGGGAGTAGAATGAAAACTGATGGACACTGTGCCTACATGGGGACAGACTATAAACTGTGCTTGAGTTACATGTGCGCTGCGGTTCTTCAGACTTTCTGGTGTGAAGTCAAACAATAATTTGGAACAAGTTTACCTAAATGTGTAAAAATTGATATGGCAGCCGTTTGGGGACAGACTGGGAAGGGTAAATTCAACCCGGTTACATTAACTTTTTATGCTTTTACTACATGCCTCGCGTTCCTAGTTTTACTTTTTTAGTCTGTCATTTTCACAATAGATAGATGGCTCTAAAACATGGGTTTTTTTAACAGGAGAATAAAGTAGAAATATACACGTTAATCCTGATTGTTGGGAATTTTGTATAGTTAAGCTTTAGATTGTGTTTCTTAAAATGTCACTGGGTTGATTTAATCAACCTGATATGCTATGTGGGTTCAGGAGCAGCAGGTGAAGGAGCAAATTTTTCTAATTAAATAGAAAAATAAAAAATGAATGTAAATATCATGATGTAAATAAAGCAAATAATCCTTTTTTTCTTTGCTGCACTGCAGTTAAAATTGCATCCATCAGTGGATCTGAACATTTATTTCTTCCTCTCTCTCTTTTCTAACATGTGCCATGTCCATAAGTAGACATGCCGGATAAGGATGCAGCTTTGGTCGTCATCACGTCCTCATGTAGAGTCCCTGGGCAGGGGAATAATGCTGATCAGTGAGCAGCGGGACCACTGCCGACCGGAGATTGATTGACATTCATGAACAAACACATGTTCCTAAGATCTGAGCTTTATGCTTAGTAAGGAGGGGATTATGTTTAAATCCAATCAGAGATTTACAAAAACCTCATGAATGAGCCTCATTGCATGTATATCAATCAATTTCACTTTATGGGATTAATAAAGTATATTGAATTGAATTGAATTGAATTGAATTGAATTGAATTGAATTGAATTGAATTGAATTTCTTGTTTTCTAAGAAAATAAAATGGCAACAGATTTTGCTCAAGACCGTTGTGGGCCTTATTGGATTTTTTGTTTGTTTTTTCTTGGTTACCTATATACAAATCAATACCTAGAATTAAGTAATTGTAGATAATGATCTCCAAACTAACCACTCCTCCTTCACTTTACATACTGATTTGCTCAGTGGCAGTTTAGGAGCCCAACCTAGCACTTAATCTTATAACTTCTCTTCATTCTTGTTAATCTTCATGGAGCTTTATGCATCTATGATATTGTCAGTTTTAGCTGTTCTGACAAAATATATTTGCATATGAACTGCAGTCAAATATATGACTGCAGTTTACCTGTCTACTTCTCATCATAGTAATTATTACATATTTATCACTTGCACACATGAGATCGATGGGCGTAGGTAGCCCCACCTCTCCGTGGGACATTTGTTACTGCTGTGGGCGACATCATGTGTATGTCAGTTTGCATGACCTTCAGTGAGAGTGTCACCAAGCCCTAATAGCGGTGTAGGTGTAGAGCCAATCACTCAGAAGGGAGCAGTGAACAGCATTAACCAGTAAACGAGCAGAAGTGTGGGGGCTTGGAACATGAAACTGTGCAACTCCCGATGGCGAGTCCCAAATAATAAACATCTTATTAACCGTGTCCTTAGATACAGTGTTAATGCATACAAGTGATGCTTTTACGTTCTGAAGGCTTTTAACAATCTTGCTTTGATTGTCATATAAAACAGATCTAAGCTTTGTTACTCTACCTTTTTTTCTTTTTTTCTGCTTAACTGTCAATTTGTTGGCATGAGAACCAGTAAATTCTTATCTGAAGTTTTCAAACCGCTCATTAATGCCCAAATGTGAAGCCATACAGAAAAAGAAACACTTAAAATACTAGACGTTTTACTGTATATCACTGACATGTGGCAAACCTAGTTATTTTAACAAAGAAATCTTATAATGCATTTTTGATTACACATAGTACTGGAAAATAAAAACATCTGAGACCTCTAACATTAAACGACTTGAAAAACGGTTTTGCAAATTAAAACTCTTAGATAATTTCTTGATTGACATCAAAATGTTGCAGCAGCTTTTTCGGTTTCACTTTAAAATTTGTTTCAGAAATCAGTTCAAAGTCGTCAGTTTCAGCATTGAGGACATTTGTGCTTGGGACTAATTAAAAGTGCTGAATATGTTGAAATCCCAGAAACAGTCTTTAATATATGAATGACTTTTAAATCCTCTCCCAGCTCAATGGCATTAATTAACACCAAGAGTGGAAGCTTAGTTGGCTGGGTAATTATGTGTAACTTTGCCTCTGCTTTTTCCCTGCTCCACATTTAAAATGTCCCTTTGTACAGTTGAGTATTAGCTCCCTCTGTTGGACCCTCCCTCCTTGCCTTTCCTTCTGTCTGTCACCCTTTCCTTTCTCTCCACTCCTTGCTTGACTACTGTAACAACAAAGTGGGCCATTTACATTTTGTTATCATGGTAACAGCTCTTCTGGGCATCGTCAAAGTGTTTTATGTTATCAGATCACATCCGCTCTCTGTGATTAGTCTTCTCCTGCCTCGACTGTTTTCACCCAAGCATCAACACAGAGAAGCATCTTTTCATATGAAGACCTGCTTTGTATTTATATACATTTTCCAATACAATCACAAGGCAATGATCAGCTCTAATCAACAACTCAGCAAAAGCATAACAATTTTTAGCTTTGCTCACGATAGTCAGTTAATTCATTTCCATTCAGAAAGCAATAAAGTATTTTTACATTTAAATTTGAATGAAATAGTATTTTTATATTCACTTTTGTTCTAAGCACTGCTTGTGTGTTTCAGAGACTACCAAAGCCATACACTGTCTAGAAATAATTTGATGTACTGGTAGCTTGTCAAAGTTTATTGCTGAACTGCAGTAATGTGTCCCTGAAAGGCTTTTAAAACTGTGTCCCAAAATACACAGTGACACAAGACTTTATTCTCCATTACCTTAACAGGGTTTGCTACAGTAGAGGACTGAGTAACAGAAAAATCCTTTTCAGTATATTGCTGAAAGATTGCAATAATTTTTTTAAAACACACACACACACACACACACACACACACACACACACACACACACATATATATGTGTGTGTGTGTGTGTATGTTTTATTTTATTTTTTCTGCAAAGGTTTTTGACAGCATCCTGAGGTCTGAATGAACTGAAATGCATTAGTTGGAATATCCCTGAGATACAGTACAAAAGCTCTGTTTTTAGACACGTTTTTGCAGCTCTGTTTATAGTAGCCAGTTTGAGGGGGTGGAGTCAGACAGTTCACTACAACCCTCTCTTCTGCTTGGTCAGTTTCTTTTGAAGTGTCAAAGCTGCTCTGCCTGTTTCTGAGGAAATGCAGGAGGAGGAGTTCACCTCTGAAAAAATAAGAAGCTGGGAGATTATCACTAATTAAAGCCGGCATACCAATGCCAGCTTTGGACATTTGGTTGTAAATTGTCCTGATCGGAGATTATTGTTCCCTTTTTTGGACAGTATTTCGGTGTGATCTTGGTCACATTTGTACTTACACACACACAAAAAAAGGTGGACTTTAGAGATTGTAATATAGACGTCACAGTTTTTGGCCATTGCAGACAAATTATGACAATTTTTAAGAAATACTGAAAGCTCTAAATCAACCTACTATGTCACATTGTGTCGTGGTGTGTATTTTGTCTACTACTTGGTCAATTAAAACGCAGCGTGAAATGTTGAATTAATTTAAAAAACGTGATACCAGTCTAAAGAGAAAGGTATCACATATGCAAATGTAAAAGTCAAGCTTTGTGAGACTCATATTCTCTTCCTTTGTCACTTCTTCTTTATAGTATTTTTTATTTGTTTGTTCGTTCGTTCGTTCGTTCGTTCGTTCGTTCGTTCGTTCGTTCGTTCGTTCGTTCGTTCGTTCGTTCGTTCGTTCGTTCGTTCGTTCGTTCGTTCGTTCGTTGAAGCTACTGGTAAAGTGTGGTTTCATTATTGACCCTAAACACATGCTCTTGATGTTATTCCAGATCCATGTTGTACCCAAAATGAAGCAGATGTAAGTTGTACAGTGTGAGATGTATTGATCTTCTACGACTGCAAATATCGCGCCTCAGATTTTTCTTTGTGAGAAAAATCTAAGAAACTTCTAAGTTTGAAAATTTTAGTTTCTCTTTGAAGTTCTCTTAGAAGTGATGAGAGGTGTCTGCTGATGTAAACATTTTGTTGAAGTAGTGTACACTGAGACTGGTGCAGTACAAAAGAGTTACAGTACCACTGATTTACGAAAGCTCTCTGATAAAGCCAGTTAACAGCTATTTCTGACATGAGCTTTTTAAAGCCAACAGACTTTCATTAACAGTTTTGCTTTGCTTTACATTTCTTTGTCTGTGTTGGTAAACTTGGGTTTAATCACACATTTCTTCAAATCCAAACCTTCAAGTTACAACATCGAAGTCACACTATTCTGGCACTAAAACCAAGAGATGAAAGCAACAACAGACCAGGGAGTTGTTTAAGTTGAAATGACAGTTTTTGTCAAAGGAGCCTGGTAGCGTTGAAGACAGGCATACGACACATATGGAGTGCCGTTATGCTTTAGGCTTTGAAACTGAGGAAACCTTTGACGTCCTTTCGATGTCCAATGACCAGACCTATGGCTGCTACCCATCCCACATAAAACCTGACTCATATCCCCTCCTGCAGGTGATGGGTCCACAGAAGGGTGTTTAGGCTAGACCAAGCCCAGTTGGACCCCGGGGGTGAACGCCCTAATACCACGCCCCGTCCTTATGTTTGACTTCGGGGTTGGACCCCAGTTGCTCACACCCTAGTCTCCTTGTTTTCTTTATATAATCATGAAAACTGTGGAAAGAAAATTTAGTAAAAGGTAAAGTCCCCTGTCAGGGTTTTGGATGAGATGTTGCCTCAAGTGCAGGACTTGAACTATCTCAGGATCTTCAGGATATCTCAGTGAGTGAAGCGTGGAGGGTTGGGGCGAATCTGTGCAGCATCTGCAGTAGGACTCTGTACCAGTCTGTGGTGAAGAGAGATTTTAGCCAAAAGGCAAGGCTCTTTCTCTTGAGTGGTCGATTTTTTTGCTGTCCCTCTCCTGTGGTCATGAACTGGTGATTAGTGACCAAAGGAATGAGATGACTGATAAAACCAGCAGAAATGTTTCCTCCCTGAGTGGCCAGACTTTCTTAGAGAGCGAGTGAGGAGTTCTGCCATTTGGGATGGACTCCGAGTGGAATCGCTGCTCCTCCACATTGAAAAAAGCCAATTGAGGTGTTTCAGGACACATGGTTAGGATGTCGCTTGGATGTCTCAGAGATGTCCAACTGAGCCTCTGGCACACCCCGGAGAGATTATATCACTCAGCTGGCTTGGGAACGCCTCATTATCTGGGTCTGTAGTGCTTCAATACCTTACAAATCTTTTTAGATTATGATGTCCCAGACAAAATTGCAGACTTGTTGTTTTCTGGGGTTTTTGGGTTGATAGTCGCTCCAGTTACAATTGTGTGCTTTGAAGCACAATAAAAGAAAATATTAGTTTCACAATATGTCCCCTTTTAAATACATTCAGCATTTTAGTATGTGCCAATGTAATTTTAATCTGAATCATGCACACCCACAACATTCTTTTGCTAGATTTGTTTATGGGTAATAACTTGCAAGCAGAAATTCCCCTGGCTGACTCTCCCACGCAGAACATGCCTTGTGTCATCTCTCGCAAAACAGTTTGTGACTCGCAGAAGAAATTCTCCATACCTTTTTCTCATCTTCAGCAGCTACTGTAAACTTCGTCCCCTTGCCAGATATGCCACTGTGATGTGCCAAAGTTACCATGGTAACAGCACTTGGCCCTCACTGTGGCTGTTATGCTCCAAATATCTGCCAACGATACCCCAGGCAAGCGCTTCCCCTTAAAAACCCATCGCAGAAATCACCGCTTCCTCCACGTAATCCTTGAATGATGATTGAACATGGAAGCATGGCGTACGTCCTCAGTCTCCATTTACTCAAATAAAAGGGGCCTTAATAGCGGCGACAATTCCTCTGTGAGGCTGTCTGGGTGGAAGCATTCTGATCCTTTTTGACGTTATCAATCAAGATGTAAATGAGGCATTGAAGTGACAGACCTGCAGCACTTTTTGATCTCACCTAAGAGCGCAAAAAACAGGAAGACACCATTTCATATCTCATACCCAGTGCTTGACTGACTTGCTGCGGCACTGACTGCCACAATTGCAATATTTTTGTTTTAGCAGACTGTCTCAGCAGATCAAGTCACAATGTTTTGCTTGCATAACACAGTGTCATCTGGTGACATTAAAAGGGGTCTTTTTGGAGGCTCGGCAGCATTACTCAGCTGAGAGTGGGTAGTTAATTGTCGGGGAGCTGCTTGCGTGTTTTTGCTGAGACACAATGCCGTGTAATAAGATGACACATTCGGTTCCCTCATTATCTCTGTTTTTAACAAACAAAGGCAAAAGAGCAGTTGTCGAAGCCTCGGAGGGGCAAATCTTTGAGGGGAAAGAGTGATAAAGAGGATAAATTAGAAGAATAAGTGTGAATCTATCACCCAAGAAGAATAAAAGAAAAACAAGAAAGAGCATAAACAACATCAGAGAGTGGGAGAAACAGTTGCAGCGCTTACTTTTAATATTAGACACAAAGAGCCACATATTTTATTACTCTGTTTGAGCATGTGTTTTCTTTTAGTTCATGATTTTTTTAGTTCTTTGTCAACTCAAGTCCAACACTTCTCTTCCTTTGCATTCATTTTGCGTCCCTTGACTCATGCTGACTGACACTGTCTGAGCACCCACTCACAGCGGCCTTCGCGTTGTTTCAACCGCGCAGAAGATGGCAGCGTTCTGAACTCCCCTTCATCCATAATAGATTCGCAGCAATGATTTATATAAAGGACACAATTAGAGAATAACATTAATAACATATACGACATCCATAGCACTCCTGCCTCATTCAGCTGTCACAACAATCTATGACCTTGTCACCCTGTCTCAAACTCAAAGTGAATGGATCAATACAGCGAGTGTGTACTTGTGTGGAGAGTGTCTGTTCCGGGCTCGAAGGCTCCCCCCGAGGGAACTGTACGCAGATGCGCTCGCCTCTACGCGTCTCGCTGCTCCAGCTGTGCTTAATGATTTGGCGGTGATTACAACTGCGGCTATTTCGGGAACGGTTTAAGTGAAGATATCAGTCTTGACCCACATAAGGTGAGCATGACTCGTGAGGATTTTAGCTTGCTGGGTCTGAGTCGTCTAGCTGCGCAGCTGCTCAGACTGAAGACTTTGCACACTGACCTTTTTGCAATTACTATGCGAGCTGAACATCGTGGGAAGAATCATTAAAGAATACAAATGACTTACATTGATGCATCAGTCAATACTCAGAACACAAAAGCATTATTTAATCTTCTAGTCTCATCATTAAAAGCTAGAAAGACATCAATACAATGAAGTTCATTTTCATTTTTCATTCATTTTTTTTATTCATTCCAGACATGTCAAAATGATTGTATAAAGCTTAACAACGTTAACATTAGTATAAATCTATAAATAAATAAATATACATATGCACACACAAAACCACCCAAGCCGAGACGCCCCCCCCCCCCCCCCCCCCCCCCCCCCCCCACTAGCCCTCACCCAGCACCCCACAATGATAGTGCGCGAGGAGAACCAGGAGATCCCCTAACCCGGTTTGCCTGCACAAAGCACTACACCAACGCAAGCACCCAGAGCTCTGACAGCAGGTTTGGGGCACGCGCCCAACCTGTCCCGGCATAGGCGTACCCCTGCCAGGCAGTGGAGACATCCCAGCAGTGATGAAGAACGACGCGAGGCACCCGATCCAAACCTCGAGCATCGCTACCAAGGGCCCAGACACCCCTGCCAGTGCGGCGCCCCACGCAAACCCTCCAAAGTCCACAAAGACCCTCAGAACCCTGCCCCCACCACCACCACCCATTGAGGGAACCCAAACCCAAACAACCCCAGAGCCAGTCCACAACTTAGAAAAACCAGGACAAGTGAAGGAGATCCAACTACGTCACCATGCACCGTGACTTATCCATATACACACCCACACAAAATATTAGGTTATACTTTTATGTACAATCCTATTTACACCATTAGAGACACCCATTCAGTTTCACCTCAGATCGTCATCCCTGTACTTGTTGAAAATCATCAGTCTGAGCCTTTTCTTAAACACACTCATGGTTGGACATTGCTTCAGTTCTTGGCTGAGTTTATTCCAGACCTTCACACCACTGACTGAAGTGCACATTTTCTTCGTGGTTGTTCGAACACGCCTTGATCAGAAGTTTAGGTTTTTTCCTGTAATCATAACCCAGCTCTCTGTCAGTAAAGCGTTTCTGTATATTATCTGGTAGTTGTCTGTTTCTAGCTTTATACATCAGCTGAGCTGTTTGAAATTCTACCAGATCAGGCAGAAGTTTATAAATAACTCATTAGTGTGATGAACCAGTCTGATGGCTGTTTTCTGGAGTCAGACTCAAGATTTGTCGGTGTTGCCCTCAGTGGTAATTAATCAAGTATATATTTTTTCTTTTTTCTTTTTACATGTTTTATTTCCTCTTTAAATTTCAGAACATTTCAGCAAGTATTGATATTGTTGTTTTTGTCCATAAAAAAAGACCAGACAAAAATGGCATCCATGCACGAGTTGTGAGGTGAAAACCACTCCTGACCGAAAAAGCCCATCTCACATTTGGAACAACAAAAAAAAAACAAAAAAAAAAAAAACACATAAAACCCATCTCAATGATCCCCAAGACTGACAAGACAAAATCTTTCCAGATCTTTCCAGAAGACATGCGTCCCGTTTATCTGGTGTAAAGTGAACACAGCATTTCAGAAAAGGAACATTGTACTGACCGTCAAACACAGAGGTGGCAGTGTGATGGTCTGGGGCTGTATTTCTGCTTCAGGACTTGGACAGGTTGCTGCACATGATGGAACCATGAACTCTGCTCTCTATTAGAAAACCCTGAAGGAGAACATCTGGCCAACAGTTAATAACTTTAAGCTCAAGTGCACTCAGGTTATCTGGCAGGAAAATGATCTGAAGGACACCAGCAAGTCCTCCTCTTAATAGCCCAAAAAAAACAAAAGAATGTTTAGAAGTAGACTAGACAAAGTCCAGTCGTAAATCCAGCTGAGATAGTGTTGCATGACCTTAAACAGGCCATTCCTGCTTGAAAACCCTCCAATGTGGCTGAAATTAAACAATTCTGCAAAGACAAGTGGGACACAATTCCTCTGCATCGCCAGTTTTTGTAAATGTTTCTTGCCACCAACAAGGGTGATGCAACCAGTTATTAGGTTTCGGGGACCTTTACATTTTCACAAAGGGCCTGATTGGTTTGGATAGCCCTCCATCATAGTTAATGAACTTGTCATGTAAAAAGGACCTTTTGTTTTTACTCGTTATCTTTGATAATAAAATTTGTTAGTTGATGTGAAAAAAAAAAATCAAAAACAGAAGAAATCCATACAGGGTTAGATACTTTTCACAGCACGGTAGGTCAAATTCCTTTTTTCTTTTTTTTTTTTTTTTTAAATACTTAAATATTTCTGTACTTAATCAACGTTATTATCGATATGTGAGCAGTAATGGGAAAGGCTAAACGTGATAAAACCAATGACAAATTGCAGAATGCAGATTTAAAGGGAAAAAAGAGGCGAGTATGTGTCCAAGGTGGACACATGGGACTTTCCCATCCTCCGAACAATATTTCTGCTATTTTTGTGCAAGGACAAAGATGCAAGGAGACAAGGCAGCAGGGGGAGTGAGGAAGAAGCAGAGGGATGGTGAATGTGTGTGCCAGTTTTCTGAAGCATGTGCACCTCCTCCCTGCTCCCGCTGTGTGAGTGTGTGTGTGTGTGTGTGTGTGTGTGTGTGTGTGTGTGTGTGTGTGTGTGTGTGTGTGTGTGTGTGTGTGTGTGTGCCATTTGAGGGTCACCCGGTAAGAGACTGCAGCACAGCTCTTAGTCATCCTCACACCTCGCTCCCTTTTTTACCTGACAGCCCATCTGTCTACATATTTAACACCAAAAACATTTTTTTTATGTAAACAAATTACAAGTGTACTAATCTGTACGTATTTATACCCACTTTGCTTCTGGTGTTTACTACAATAAGCACTGAACACGATGTGAGTGGACGCGCTAATAAGGGTAGCCTTCAAAGGAAAGTGCAGCTGTAACTGCAGCTTGAAAGATCCTGGTGAAATTGTTATGTTTCAGCCAGTTTTTGATTAAAGGGTGCAGGAAAATGCAACCCACAAACAAATTCTTGACTCCTATTCTGCTGTCTTGTCCGTGTGACATTATTGTAAGAGACTTTTTACTGATGTGCTGGTTAAAGTTAAAGATGGAAACAAGTGAAAGGAAATGCTGGGTTTGAGCTTCGCTCAGGTCTCTTTTTGAACATCAGACTGGAAATGCGGAGAGAAAGAGAGAGAAGAGAGAGAGAGTGACCATTTTTCTCTCCAGAGCCAAGTCAGACATTCCCTCTAGGATCAACCACTGCAGTGCTTTTGCTGTCTGGTCACTCATGTGTGTTGACTAAAGCCAGGAGGTACACAGCTTTTATCTGTCTTCTTCAGAATTGATCTGAAGACCCTTACATTGTCTTAACGATCCTACTTATTTTTGCTTTTGGTCAAAAGACCCTAATTAAACCCAGTGTCAGGGCAAAAACAGACGGTGAGGCATCCTTTTATTGTGATTACATTCCCTGTCACTGGAACAGTCCTCGTCGAGGCCTGAGGGCAGCGCAGAGTAATGACTCACCTCAGTACATCTGCCTTTTTCCCCCCTCTGTACATAATTTTTCCATTGTGGTCACATTGTTCTGTTCTTTTCTTATACTGTGCAAATGTATGAGCTCAAGTCTCTGTTCCTACAAATAGGTTTATTGCTTGTTTAGATTTCACAAAAATTAATTTCCCGGCTTTGACTTGCATTTACACACTTAGTTACATTGAATAAATATAGAAACAGGTGAAATGTAAGCATATTTTATCATGTGAAGCTTGCAGACATTAATGTGTTCTCAATAGAGGAAACACGAGCATAAAAGAGAAGGAGCAAACGGCAGCGATGGATTTGGACCGGCAGGCCAGCAGCTGAACTATTCTACCAAGCTCTTTCTATCATAAATTTAATAGAATACAGGGCTGTTTTCTCATGAGCAGTAGCTCAAATCTTTTAAATCTGTATTTAAATTTCTACATTACATGCTGAATAAAACAAAGCCTATTATTAATCATACGTATTTGATTTAACCTCCTAAGACCTGGTGCAGTTTTTATTTATTGCTGCTTTGGGCCCCCGTTAGGAAAGGAAACGTTATAACAGAGAAAACTAAACAAGTGATGTCCAGATGTGTGTACGCCAGGTCTTAGGAGGTTAAAACACTATTTTGAAATGTTTTGTCGTCTTTTTTTCACAGTATTACTGATGCTGACTAATTAAGTCTAAAATTGTGGGCAGGAGTAAGGGAGGGGGTCGTTTCTGAGTGCGCTGCACAAATCTCTTTTATTTTAGTCTGTTTCTTTTACGAACGTACATCTTAAATCTTCTTACGTCACGCTCTCTTGTGGCGAAGCAGATGTGGGCGTGGACTTTCTGTCTCCTAATTGAGGGACTCACAGTAGTGTCTCCTTTCCCAGCCTCCCTGCTCAACTCCAGGCAAATATAGCAACAGGCACCACAGGGGAGAATCACCCCCTTTGCAACCATGGTTTTTTTCTGGAAATTGCGTGCTGGAATAGAAGGAATGTAATCCTTTGATCTGAGGTCTTGGAAGCCCTCATCTCTGGAGTTTATGAAATTACAATGGACACTGTTCACCAGATTCTGGGCTTTCTGTTGTTTGTGTTTGAGAGTGGGCCAAGTTGGATAACGTTCTCCTTTTTCACTCTTAAAGTGAAACAGTGCATCAAATGGCAGCCTGAATTAAATATGTTCAGAACGCTACTATATTGATTAGTTATGCAACTGCTGCACTAAAAGAACTGAATTGATATGAGCTACTTTGCTGGGCTGAAGTGTAAGATGGACATATGTGGGACTGCTGGGGTTTGCGTCGTTTCTTCCCAACTGTTGTTGTAATTAAGCGGGAAGCTTTGTGGTAAGACAGACAGGAATATGGCCAACAAAGCTTGGCTGTTTCTAGAATTAAAGTATGTGAAACTGTTAAAAAAAAAAGAAAAAAAAAGCCATTCATATTAAGCTTTCGTTCTAACACTAGTGTAAAACATCTATTTTTTTTCAGTCACAGATGATGGTACCGTATTTGTATGAAAGCGACCCGGAAGGACCGTCTCTGCTTAACAAGTGTCCCTGTTGGTTCAGGATTCAGGCGAGGGGGGTGCGAATGCTGGAGGAGGACGGCTCAGTTGTGTGTCATGAGGAACGTCACTGGCATGCTGAGTTAAAGTGGACACGGCATGTTTTTCTGTTTTCAGACTTATTTTAAGTGTGACAACAACCTTGGACCTCATCAATGAGCTGCATGAAGTGCTGTTGAATTTCTGTGCAAAATGACTACAGTTTATCCAAGTCTCACAAACTCTTTGGTGTTGGACTTTATTTTGGGACTTCAGCTAATTATGTTATAACGTGGGGGCTTCATGAAGACAGCTTCCAGCTTTGCATCACCAGCCAGTGGGAAACTGATATAGTCACTTTAGTGTTAATAAACAGACAGATTTAATTTTTCCAAGGAAGGAGTGATCACGACCGGTTTAGATTTTTGTTTCCATAATGTTTTTTGAAGAAATGCATATTTGATTGTGAGGATGCAACAAACAGCTTCTGGATTACTCTGGATTACTTTTTACATCTGCTCGAGATCCTGCATTGATTTTAGGTTTAGTTGAGTCTCTCTGTGCCTGCCTGTTTTGTTAGGTTTTGTATTTGGTTTTGTTGTGCTCTTTAGGACTTCTGTCTTTCTTTCTTTCTGTCTCTCTCTTTTATGCCTTCCCTTTCTGTGCACCTTCTTTTTTAAATTCTTCTGTTGGATCTTAATTGTCGGAAAATTTGTGTTTCACTTTAGGGCATTTTTATAGTCGATTAATCTATCAGTTATTAAAAAGATGAATCGACTAATCGGAAAATCAGTTGCGCAACAGCTTAAACAATTTTACTCTCGTTTTTTTTAAGGCATGAGCCAACTAACAAGAAAACATTGTATAATACTTCTTTGATTTGCTTAACTTGTGTGATGAACAAACCTTGCTGCTCATAGCTACGGCGATTATTCGCCGCAGCCCTAGTCTCTTTAGTTTGTCAGTGTCTTTACATTTTCCTGCATTTCTTTCGTTCTGTGCTAGTCTGCCGCTCTGTCCATCCTTCTGCTCATCTTTCTGCCTGTTGTTCAGTCTTTTGTTATTGGGTTGTCTGCTTTAGCTTCGCTTCTGGTAAAAACCACCCCTAACCGAGTCTTCAGCATAAAATCTTTTTTGACGTGGTTCCTCCTCCAGGTGACTTTCATACATCTAATTCTGCCTCGAATTTGCATGTTTTACCTTGTTGAGAGATTCTAGTACTTAGTACATAAAAGATATGGCATGCAGAGAAATAGGGGGAGGAAAATATGTAAAATATGTGAATAGATTTTGATTAAACGGTGACTATGCACTAAATATTAAAGCTTTTGTAACTCCTTAAAATCGAAAGATTTGTCTGGCATGAGGATGTGGTCTGGATTATGTTCCACCTGTGTTTTAGTTAGGAACGTTCACCTACTCTGCAGCAGCTCTTGCTGGTGCAAAAGTGCCAGCATGTCTCTGTGGAGCAAAAATAGTAAGCCATACATCAACCCCACCCCACAAGGCAGCATGCACTAGGACTGCTCACACCTACTTGTCGCCGACACACACACACTGACACATACATACACACTGGAGAGCTGCTGTGTTTCTCAAATCAGCCACTGTAGCCTCTTGCCACGTCGCAGATGCCTTAAAGGCAGACCGTCGCTGCGACGCGCTTGCAGGCTCTGTAATACAAACTGAGTGAGACAGAGACGGTAGCCTTGACAAGTCAGTTCAGGCCGTGTCAACAGCCCTTTGTTCTTTGCCAGCTGCACGGACAGAGCAGTTCCTGCTAAAAAAGTGAGGTGGTGGAAGCTGTCGCCCGCCAAGCAGCTCTTCACCTGGAACCAGAGAGAGAAAGTATAGCTGCAGTGAGAGGAGGTTGAGAGGAGAGCGTACTTGTGCCTGAAAGTGAGGTCAACTGCATATGTACTCAGTTGACAGAATTAACCCATGAGAACAGCTGGGATGGAGAAAAGACCAAACCCCTTGTCCTACAAACCCCGGTTGGGCCTTATTTTCCCTCTCTCGCTCTTTTTTGTTTTTTTTTACCAGTGAATGCGTTGCATCAGAAAAGCACTTCTGTCTGATAATGTTGTATTCTGAGTTCCTGAACATCGGCCTTAATACTAGCAGGGTGGAGTGACATCTAATAACAAGGTCATCCTAAAAATATATATAACCCCCCCCCCCCCCCCCCCAAAAAAAAAAAACAGGAAAACCAGTGTTGGGATCATCTGACTGCAAGAATGAGGATGTACATTGTGTTTTCCTTTTTTATAGTGACAACAACCGAATGGCTCGTATTGTCTCGTTATTCTGCAGGACTGAAACCTGTTCCCTGCTTCACTGTAAATATGATATGCATGTTATCTTCAGATCCCCCTCGAAATGTTTTTAAGGCAGAATGGTTGAGACAATGAGACAAACCGAAATCCAGCCATTTAGCTTACTAAAACCTCATCTTAAAATAATAAATACATGTGTACAGCAGTCTTAGTAAAAAAAAAACAACTATATCTGTTCCTCTTCTGGAGCAACCTTTACCACAGCTATGGGGCTTTGGTGCAAATAACACTATACTTTTGTAACGCAAGACAAGGCAAGACAAGTTTACTTGTGAAACTTAAGCTTAAAAGTAAAATGTTGTGTCTTTATTCAAATGCAGTTGAGAACAGGTGAGTTTTAAACCCGGATTTAAATGAACTGAGTGTTTCAGCTGATCTGAGGTTTCTGGGAGTTTGTTCCAGACATGTGGAGCAGAGAAGCTCATATAAGCTTTTCCATGTCTGGTTCTGACTCTGGGAACTGATAATAAACCGGATCCAGATGACCTGAGGGGTCTGGAAGGTTCATACTGGGTCAGGAGGTCACTGATGTATTTTGGTCCTAAACCATTCACAGCTTTATAGACCAGCATCAGACATTTAAAGTCTGTCCTCTGACGGACAGGCAGCCGGTGTAAAGACCTCAGAGCTGGACTGATGTGGTCCACTTTTTTGGTCTTAGTGAGGACTCGAGCAGCAGAGTTCTGAATGAGCTGCAGGTGTCTAACAGATGTTTTACGTTGACCTGTAAAGATGCTGTTACATTAATCAGGCCTACTGAAGATGAATGTGTGGACAAGTTTTTCCAGGTCCTGCTGAGACACCAGACCTTGTAGGTCAAATGAGAGTTCAGCATAAGTGCTTTTACTACAACATACTGTAATTATGAAAATGTATTTCCTCCACGTCTGAATCACAGTGATGAAATCATTAAACTCAGGGGGAAAGGCTGACTCAGGTGTGTGTACTGCATGTGTGACTTTTAAAATCACATATTTACTCACCCTAGAGCCTCAAATTAGAGTGCTCCAACAGGAGTACTAAACCGCAGCTGTGCATAACATCTAGCACCTCAGGTTAGTCTTTCCCACACTAAATTAACTTAAATAAAAAAAAAAAAGAGGCGTGAATTTTCCTAATGTGTTTCGACACGAATGGTTGGTATTGATCCCTCTTTTATTATGAGTTTAATGCCAATCAAGCTTCGTATTGGGCCAGGCTTGTGAAGCAGTCCGATCTGTGAGTACACCACCAGGTTTTCATCCGCAGTAGCCAGGACTTTTCTTTCCAAAATATAGTCAGTCCACAAGGTTCTTTGCTTGTCTGTTGATGGCAAGAAGTGCGATGTTCTGTGTTGGTCTGCTCAGCCAGCAGCTGAGCTCTTCCAATGCCTTGAATGACATACAGAATCCAGTTGATTTTCAAAATAAAACTCCTCAAATGAATTCTGACTTGTGCGTCAACATCACGTCAACATCTGGATATACATCAACTTATAGAGGCTGCGGTTAAACAATTCAGAGGGTTTCAGAAGAGATTTCAATCATGTATGAGCAGACTAACATTTTAGACGCCGAAAAGAGCAAGTTATTTAACACCAACCATTGTTTTTTATAAAGTTAAAAGCAGAAAGGCCAAGGCATGGCAAGAATATGTTGTTAAACAAGCAGAATAACTCATGTTTCATATGTGAACTGAAAGTTCACCAGTGAGATATATTAAACATTGTGTATCATGAAATCGTTAAGTCAACTTGTGTGACATTTGAAAGAGGATAGAACTTGTTCAGTTGACCTGGTTGCCCCTTCTGTCCCGAAAGCCCTCTAGGAAGAAGGGTTGAAAAAGTCCTATATTGACACTGAATAGAAGAAGTGAAAACTAACAGAAGAAATAATAGAAACCACATTGCAGAAAACAGAATCCCATTTTGCCACAGATGCTGCCTTTCAGATTGCTCTGTCATATTTGGTTTCTAAGGGTCTTTAAGCCATGCACTGGACAGGCTGACTGATTGCTCCAAACAGACTTGGATGCAGGCACGTGGATTAACCGGGCCAATTAGTTAAGCGCTGAGGCACCCAGAGATGAGAATAGTCATACTCAGCCTCTCAGCTAAGTGCCATTAATCAGCAATAAGGGGGCTGAAGCAACACTACAGTTACTGACTGCTTCAGTGGCCGGGATTTCTGGCTCAAACCTCTTGACCTCAATACAGCATGACTGAGTTTCTCTGGGGCTCTGCACTTTTCTACGCAGAAATACACTTCCGATCAGCTTAGCTGAGGGACTCAGACATGGAGGTTGCACCTATTCTGTGTGTTTGTGCCAGTCAGGAGGACGGGTCTCTCTGCATCTTTAAGGAGGCTGACTTTGAGCCATCTGCACATTTTCATCTGTGCGACTGGATGGGTGTATTCGGACATTCACTAATGTATAAATGCGTGCACATCGCTGTGTGCGCTTGTGCATGTGTTGAAGATCTCACAATGAGAGCTGTCCAGTCTGTTCTTGTCTCCTCTGCTGCTGTGCAGAAAACTGGCCTCGGCTGACCCAGAATCAGCTCATCAGCTCGGCAAAACGAGAGGAGAGGAAGCCCCGAGCTCTTCCGTGCTTGACTAATTCACAATACATATTCAGTATGTCTTTTTTTCCCAAGTTATTTCTTACTGTATATTTATTAAATCAGGCATTTTATACCATCCTTTCTTTTTTTAAAGGAACACGTTTCCCTGCGATCTTAATGAAATATCTGTGACGTGCTTAAGCCGGAGTACAGAGATACAATACAACAGCTCCTTTTGTAACCATGTTGTTACACATCTGTTTGTAGCAGCTGGTTCTAGGGGATTAAACTTAATATTACCCAAAAACTTCTTGGTTTTTGGAGGCTAACATTATGAATCTTTCTTCCTTGTTTTCAAGATTTGTTGCTGTTGCCCATTGATGCTGCATTCACTGTTCATTGGAGGCCTCCTTTAACCTTACTTTACATATGTTTTTGTCTCCACTGTTTTTTTTATGATTCACATTTCAGTACCAGTTTGGATTAAATTAACGTCCATGCCAGCTTTACACCAATGTTTTTCAAAATTCGGATGCTAGAAGGATACGCTAGAAGGTCACAGATGGTTCAATATGACATTGGTCCACACTTTGCAGCCATAACAGCTTCAACTCTTCTAGGAAGGCTGTCCATAAAGTTTAGGAGTGTGTTTATGGGAATTTTTTTACCATTCTTCCAGAAGCGCATTTGTGAGGTCGCACACTGATTTTGGAGGAAAAGACCTGGCTCTCAGTCTCCGCTCTAATTCATCCCAAAGGTGTTGTGTCGGGTGGAGGTCAGGACTCTCACTCACATTCATCCACACCAGACTCTGTCATCCAGGTCTTTATGGACGTTGCTTTGTGCACTGGTGCACAGTCATGTTGGAAGAGGAAGGGACGAGCTCCAAACTGTTCCCACAAAGTTGGGAGCATGGAATGTCCAAAATGTTTTGGAATTCTGAAGCATTCAGAGTTCCCCCCTCCACCAAACTTTACACTTGGCACAATGCAGATGAAGAAGCACGATTTGTCACTCCAGAGAACATGTGTCCACTGCTCTAGAGTCCAGTGGCGGCGTGCTTTACACCACTGCATCTGACACTTTGCATTGCACTTGGTGATGTGTGACTTGGATGCAGCTGCTCGGCCATGGAAACCCATTCATGAATTTGTCATCCTAATTCACTGAGCTCCTGAGAGCGACCCATTCTTTTACAAATTGTTGTAAAAACAGTTTGCATGTCTAGGTGCTTGATTTTATACACCTGTGGCCATGGAAGTGATTGGAACACCTGATTCCGATTATTTGGATGGGTGAGCGAATAGCAATATAGTGTATTTTCTCTCAGATTACGAGCTATACCTCTTACAATATTTATATAAATAATAATAATGAATTTGCATTCATTTTGATTTCAGACTTCTAACTTGTCTAAGTCGTCTAATTTGATATTTCCAGATGACCAAGATGACTGATCTTGACTTCAGCATTGTGCTTGCTCCCCTGATTCCATACTTCCTTTAGAGGGAGGAGTATGCACATTTAATTTCCCAGTGATCCGTGGTTGTTGGCTGCAGCATTCCCAACTATCATTAAAGATGAAATCTGTCTGTCATTACGTCTGTGCATGTGACAATAGTTTCGATGGCGGTCTCTGAACAGCGTGAAACTGCTGACGTTTCTTTTTTTTCCCCCTTCGGAGAAAGCCACTAACAGCTGTAATATTCATGGAGACGCTCAGAATGGAACGAATAACAAGCGAGAGGTTCTGATCGAAATAATTATTTCAGTTCCAGCTGAAGACGGGAGCGAGCAGTTGTTTCTGCGCACATTCAAGCACACACCAACAGATGAGCAATTGTTTGAACTTGTGCTAAAATTGCTCTTTCATGCAAACTGACAAAGCACCTAGAAATGCTGTTGCTACTTTAACTTTTACACTTACACAGACAGTATAAACTCACAATATGTACCATGTATTATTTGTTTTATCCCATCAAGTTTGACTTATTTGTTAGTGTACATCCGTTTTTCAGGTCTGCAGCATATTCTAGAAAAAAAAAGCTTGTACTACTTAATAATTTTGAAATTCCTCATCACAATGCTTCAAAGGTGCTCTGGAAATTATGACATGAAGCAGTGAAACATGTAGATGTTATTTTGTCCCATTGTTTAAACACATCACGGGGTTGTCATTGTCCTATTTTGGGTTTGAACATTCTCCATTGGAGAATGAGAGAGAGGGAGAGAGAGATAAAAACCAAATAACTTCCAGCAGAAGCAGACTCGGGGAAGGGTGGCCATCTGCCTAGACTGGTTGGGAGTCTGAGAAGACAGGGAAAACAGGCCAATAAATATGGAGCTCAATCCAGGGATCTCTGCCTGTGAGACATTAAGAGAACAATGTTAATTCTAATGATCATGACATACACATACATGAAGATATATCATTATCGAAGCCAACCTTAACTATAAATATTATCAAAAAGGGACGTTTAAAGCATAATCTTAAAGGTAGATAGGGTGTCTGCTCCCTGGATGCTTACTGGGAGCTGGTTCCACGAAAGAGGAGCCTGATACCTGAAGGCTCTGCATCCCATCCTGCTTTAAAAACAACCAGTAAACCTGCAGTCTGAGCACAAAGACTGATTTTTCTTTTTCTTTTGACTTTTATTTAGATGTGTGGTTATTAAATATGTGTATCAAGTTTCAGAAGTCAGTCCATCAGTTATGTGGCAGGGAAAAAAAACACTGAGGCGGCGCTGCTGTTGCAGAAGCGGTGAAAAGCAAAGGAAAAACATTTCTTTGTGGCTTTGATGTCAAGAAAGGGATTGTAAGTGCAATGTAAGGCAAAAGGTTAAGAGCAAACATCTGTGCCGGCATCTGCAGTCACGCAGACCTGTTTGGCCGTCACATTCTACTCGCTGAGGCAGCTGGCGTTGCAGCCCTGCAGCAGTACACCCGCCTGTAACTACGGAGAAGCTGTTGCCAGTAGGGGAGTGTGCAGCTCACTCGTTTCTGTCTTACATAATAATCCACACTGTTTACTCATTGAAAAACTATATTGTGTGTTTGTTTGTTTGCTTCTGTAATAGAATGAAGCAAGGTCACTGTTTTCTCTTGGCCATTGCTTTTTGGCATTGCTCTGTATTTGTATTTGAAAAAAAATTTATGGAAAAGGAATTTATGAAAAGTGACGGCAATGATGAACAGAAGCATGTTCTTTGTGTTTCTAAATGTGCTGAGACAAATTTAGCCTTGACTTCACTGGTCCCAAGCAAATGAGTCTAGGACATGTATTGCCTCAGGAGAGGAAGATGTTATGATGTTGATGAGCGGCATCAGCCTGTACCCAGGCGGCAGACTTGGGGTTGGCCGTGACTTTTGCCTGATTGCCCTCTTTGTGTGTAGGCTGGACAAACGGACCCAGAAGTCATTCCTCCGGGAAACAACACTGTATTAGCATGTACACGTACATGCATTTATGCTTCCGTCAGGGTGTGCACGCTCACTCCTCCCACTCCCAGACACTCTCTAATTTGGTCATGTCAGAGTGCAGCAGTGTCACACTTAAAGCTCCTGCGTGGATCACAACCAGCCAGACTCATTACACCACTACCACTCAGACACCTGACACGTGGACAGAGAGAGGGCTCAGAGGCCGGCCACTGGAGGTGATTCATCACTGACTGGACGTGTGCTTGCGTGTTTATATGTATGTCTGAGCGTGTGTCGGAGTGAGTAACTGATAAGATGAGGAGTCGAGAGAACCAGACAAAGTGTGGATACACTTGCTGGTGTGTGTGCGTCTCGTCTGACAGAGATAAAGCAGGAGTGTGAGACAAGTATTGAGTGTGATATGTGTATTTGTGCAGGTTTGTGTGTGAAAACGAACAAATTCAGCGTCTGTGCAAGATTTATGTGCATATGTCAGTGCGCGAGCACCAAATGTGTGCAACGTGCATCAACATATGTGTTCGTGTGTGTGCATAAACAAACCTGCCCCTATGCTCAGAGTATATATAATTCATGAAGCAGTATCACTGTCTTCTTTGTGTGAATCAGCGATGTCTGGCAGCCAAAAACTCCCACCTGTAGTTAGGAATAATTGATCCTCTTGCCTCTGTGGCCATTGCTTAATACAAATACCATTAACGCTGCACATAGTCTCTAATTTGTACACTGAAACTAAGGCTATGTTCTCACAGCCAGCCCAAATCCCAGGTTTCTTTTAAATCCTAAATCATTTTCAAACCATACACAGGATGTTTCATGTGATTTCATTCTGACAGATCTGTCTCGGTCCGAATGGTCTGGTCACTCACATAAGTTTTCAAATAGTCTTTAGTGTCATTTTAGCGTAAATAATAATAATACCTGCACCTACCAGAGGAAGCGATGGGGATTCCTCTGTTAGCAAGCCTTAGCTGTCTGTCAGCGGACAGGTAACCTACGTGCACCAAGCACGTGTACACGCACCCTGCCGAGACCAAATAAAAGCAGTATGCAGCGGCATCTTCCGTCTCTGACACTTTCTTGTGGTATGTAGGAAATATGCACTGCGTCTCCACGTAGCAGTTGTTTACATCCATTCTGTGCATGTAGGTTACCGTAGCAACCTCGTTAATCAAGGACCATCAGCAAGAACGCTTCGTATCCGATCACCTGCAATATATAATGCAGTCAGTCAAAAATATTGGATTCTGATGTCCAAAAAACACACACCCTCTGGATAACAACAGAGAAAGGCTTAATCATGTTCATATGGAGTGCTATTAACTTGATTGACCTTGATCTGAGCTAAAAATAGCACTGATAGAGGCATCAAAAGACTGACGAAGTTGACAAAACAGGGTATAAATAGTAATATATTGACCTGGCAGTGTTACAGAATGTAACAATACAGATGATTAATGAGAAAATGATTAACAATAGCTTTGATTCTATTAATACAGCTTTACTAAATAATGGTTAAAGTGGAGTTTTGTTCAAAGGGTGTCAGGAAAAAAAAGAAATTGGAGTACTTAGTGGTTGAAGAGACCATGTTCTGAGAAGTTGCATGGTAGACATTTGAGAACGGGCATTGGCACTTGAATCCACTCTGGGAAAGAAGCAAAGAGACGAGGGGGGAATCAACATGCTGCCTCCACAGAGACCAGCCCCGGGGGAAGATTTACACCGGGACCTTTATAGCTGTGAGGTGACCGTGTCAACCACAGCATCACCACGCTGTCCCAGAATGCGTTTGATCGCAAGCATGTCTACTTGCTGTTTGAGACTCTCGCCTGTGCTGCTCCTCTCTGCATTAGGAAGGGAAGGGAAGACCTCTTATTTTCTCCACCTTACACTAATAAACATAAATGTGGCGACTCATTACCTGACAGCAGTCTGTTCACTGACTGTGGTCGGTGAGAGGAAAATTATACCTTGTTAGTCGCAACGTGCTGGAAATAACAGTTCATGAAAGTATTCAAACGGGAATAAACAAGCCCAAATCACTCCCGCCTCTTGCTTCTAGAGCAGGTAGCAGTATATTTTAATTTTGAAGGAAACGCAGATGTGTGTTATAGTCTGCGAGGAAACACAGTAAGCCAGGGTAACTTTTACTTATCTCTAAGGCCTTTCTCACACTGAATCATGTCAATATTCATGAGTCCAGTCTTGAAAGAACAATGAAATTAAAAGATGTTCCTGGCAGAGCTGCAAGAACGCCCCTGCTCCCTTAAAAAGCACGTCCCTTATGTCTGCAGTTTGCATGTGCACGAGCCAAAACACACTTAAAAAATTTTTTTTTTTCTTGAACTGTACTTGGATGCTCCTGTAAGAGTCATCGCATAAAGCCCGCCCCCCTTCCCCCTCTGCTGTGATTGGTTCGGAGAGGGCGTACGAGCCCTATTTCACAGATTTTCAAACATTTTTAACAAAGTGAATGAATATTGATGGCCAGGCTACCTTTAGATGAGACTGATGTCTGTATCATGAACTGCGAAATAAATGTATGGCGGGGGTGGCGGGACGTGAAGTAGATTAAGACACAATATGCAAGTGAGATGAATGCAGTTATTAAGTGTTTTTGTGATGTAAAAAATGGGACATAAATCACAATGTTTGAAAGAGCAAACAAGTTTGTACCAGGGGACACCATCACCGCTGTCTGTGTTGACTGCACCAGGCCATCCAGACACGTATTATCAATCAGAGGCCATAACTGCCACTGCCTGTCTGTGCGGATGGAATCTAGGAGAGTCCAACTGGCACTCAGATGCAATCTGACGGCGCCAGATTCACCTTGAACTCCATTTAAACCCCTCTCATGTTTAGTCGACGACAGAAGGAGATGAACCTTTTCCTCCGTAACTTGCACCACTTTGATAAAACTGTGTCGTGCTTTGCTGTGTTAAGTACGGAGCTGCACCCTGACTGTGCTTAAACCTCGCCTGGGGTTTTTTTCTACTCTGTTCTCTGCAATTCTCCACATACATGACACACAGAAACTCTTTCTGTATGCTCACAAACAATCCATTACGCACACATGCATATTCTCACAGTAGGATATTGTGGTGATGAAGATAAATGTTGAGCATAAACAGGTTTTTTTATGATGTCTTACTGATTCTGTAAGACAAAGAGGGAGATGACTATACTTTGATCTTTCCTATTCTTGTCAGATCTTATCTCCCTCTATCTTTTCATTTCTGCTTTTTCTCTCTGTCCCTCATTGGTCTTTGTGAACAGCTTTCTTGATGCTTTCAAGGTCACATCATGTTAACTCTTTCTTTGCGTCCTCACTGCTCCACGGCTGTCCTTTCTGTATATATAGCATGCATAATTGAATGTATGCACTGAAATTCCATTTCCAGGTCTTTGTTGTAGCTGCAGCTCAGCTCATTTTCACTCTCTGCAGGAAAACGCTGCTTGCCAGTATTTTACGTCGGCACTTCATCTCCCAAGGGTGCTAGCAAAAGGACGGACATTCACTGTATAGTGTGATATACTGAGGCAATTTAGCCCGCAACGGGGCTGCCAAAGCCTGTAACTGTAAAGCAGTCTTCCCTTTCTTGGACAGGATTTGTGGAGTTTGAAGGTGAACCAACTTACCTTGTCCTGAATGTGGCATTCGTTTCAGGTGCTGCACAAACCACTGGCCTTATTTTGATTTTGACATTCATTAGATTATCTCTCTCTAGGATAGGTATATACTTCCATGGCCGGAGTTGAAATTAAATATTTGTGAATTAGAAGTCATACATATAATTTTTTTTTTTTTTTATGAATTCAAATTTGAGAGTTGTTTTTCTTTCACATAAGGACAAAACAGCAATCACCCAAATCCTACAGAACTTGATAGATATTGTATTTCCTTTTATTTCTGCTTTTTTGTTGTTGTTGTTGGGGGCAGGGGGGGGGGGGGGGGGGGGTACTCTGTATGTTTTGGCATATTTGTGTTTTAAGTGAAAATTCACGTGTAATACATGTTCTTATTTAATTCACATTTATAAGCACTCCCGGAGGGAACCCACGCATGCACGGGGAGAACATGCAAACTCCACACAGAAAGACTCCCATCGGGTCGGGAATCAAACCAGGAACCTTCTTGCTGTGAGGCAACATTGCTAACCACCAAGCCACCGTGCTGCCCCACTTGAAATCAACCAACAAAAACAAAAAAAAAACAAAACGATCCCGATTACTGGAAAAACAAAAAAAAACTGATCTAAAATAGAGCTTTGTATTCAAAACAGGGGCACCAGGTTTTAAAAATTGAATCAGACATAACACGGACATCATGTACAATTTCTTTTTTTCAAAACTGATGGGTTTGGTATTGGCTCTGACGCATGTTCCCCGGGGTGATGGTGTTCTTGAGCGTTTGATTAAGTTTCTTGTCCCAAATGCTTAGGTTGGTTTTCTTCTGTGCCTTTTTTGCTCAGGTGCTCAGATATATGTTTGTGCTTGCATGGGTTCTCTCCAGGTACTCCGGCTTCCTCCCACAGTCCAAAAACATGCATGTTAGGTTGATTGATACTTCTAAATTGCCCGTGGATGTGAGCGTGAGCATGTATGGTAGTTTGTGTCTGTATGTGGCCCTGTGATGGACTGGCGACCTGTCCAGGGTGTACCCCTGCTTCTCGCCTGTGACGGGATAGGCTCCGGCAGACCCCCGTGGCCCTGCAAAGGATGAAGCGTATATATATATATATATATATATATATATATATATATATATATATATATATATATATATATATATATATATATATATATATATATGGTAATATTTACTAATGAATAATAAATCTGCTTTAGGCAAGAAGATGATACCGAAAGTATACAGGTCCACAGATGTCTGTACAATAATATGTACACCTTTTGAGATTTTGAATGCTTTCCCTATTCCGTCAAAGTAGGTTTGATGATGATGATGATGTCATTTTTCTGGATGATAATGAATCTTGCCATTGACCACAAGCTTCTCTTAAGGAAAGATGTATCAACTTGATGACAAATCCCTCAAAAAGTCCAAATAACCATCTAACTGAGGGTTTATTGTTGAAAAGTTTCATCTCGGAAACCAGATTTGTCAATTGCTTTATTAGAATGAATGAAAACATTTGTTGCCTGTTGGTGAAGTTCATGTTTTTTTTTTTTTTTTTTTTTGTTGCTGATGGTTTTATTGGGGATCTTTTTCCTTCAAGTCTTTATTTGTAAATGTGTACTACCTATACCAGTGTAAGCCCAGACCAAAGGAAGACTTGTGGAAGTGATCAGGATGGTACTCAACAGTTAGATATACTTGCTGTTCATCTTTGATCTTCATCAAAATTTGACGAGAACTTGACCCAGGCGGACACGTCTCTCCACCTTGTGAAGGATACTGCACATGTATTGGCTCGTTTCAGGGTTCTTTCCATAGTTATACTACTGCTTTTCCATCCCTCCTATTCAGGATGTATACAGGCTCATGGCAGGAATAGCTTTTCATTCATCATTCACTCTTCTCACACATGCAAGCTGGCTTCAGATACGTTTGTTGTGTTTGCACAACATATGCTGCCTGTGTATTTTTAGTGTCCACTGGCAAGGTGTAGAGCGGTGTGGAGGAAACGTCTTCCCTTACTTCACCACGGTGCAGTGGAGTACACGCTGTTCCAGTTCTGGCCAGAATGAAGCCTAAAAATAACCGAGAGCAAACAATGCACCTCTCTCAACCCTCCACTCCTCCCCTCTCTTCACCTCTACCTTTTTTCTTACCTAAAATGACAGAAAATCTCCAACAGAAAAAAGTGGGGAAACAGGTTTTACAAAATCACCTGGCTGGTTTGGCGGAAGCTGGTAATTAGTATTTCTAGGTAAGAAGACTGCAGTCATGATAAAGGAAATGCATAAAAGCCTCTTGCATTTATAAGCGCAGCTCTGTTAAGGTCCAGTCGGTGACAAAGGCTTGCATTTGAATGGTGACATTGTGACGCCTTTATTTTATTTTTTTATGTCCTTTGTTTTACATTCTGTTGTAGATTTGCTGGTGGGTTTGGGATCAATATTTTACTGTTTGGCCCAATTTAAGCCAAACTGCAACTGTTACACAGATGGCCTCACATTTTACTGAGAAGAATTCATGTTTTCATTTCAGTGCCCAAATCATCACCCCTCCACTACCGTGCCTGACAGTTAGTGGGACATGTTTCTGCGTATATGCTGTGTGTTGGATTACTGAACATGGAGCTGTGCTTTAAACCCAAACACATCTTCTGTGGTTTCATCTGTCTAAAGAACATTTGTTCCAAAGAATTATGGTTTGTCCACATGGATCTTTGCAAACAGTAGTTCTTCCAAGAAAACCATACTTGTTCTGTGTTTTTCAAATTGTGCTGTCATTAGTTGATCCTTGTCAAGTCTGTGATGCAGCTCAAAGGGGGAGCACACGAACAACGGCGATGGCCAACGAACAGTTAAGCACAGAGCACACAGCACCTTTACAGTTGCATGAATGCAAAAACTCTAGTTTTGTTTTCCTTCCTTTTTTGTACCTATTGATCTAAAGTCTCACATTATTTCCTCTGTTCTTCTTGATCTCATATCAAAACCTTCTCTCTCTTTGTGTTCAGTTGCACTCTGGGGTCCTTGATCGATTTAACATCGCCGGGTAATGACTTGTTTCTGCATATCGCCACTTCCAGGTCGTCATCTGGGCGGCAGCGTCATGTGATTATATTTGTAGTAACTCTGTTGATGATCAATTTTTTATCAGATTAGCCAGGGATAAATACACACTCGAAAGGATCGGTGGAGAGGGAGACTATGAGGAGGTCTGATATCACAAACGTGATATATGAAAACGTGATTTACACACACACACACACACACACACACACACACACACACACACACACACACACACACACAATGTATTTATATTTTGTAAGCTGTTTTGTAATGTCAAAGCTCCTTATCCCAGTGCTTATGCAATTAAGCTGATAAACAAAGCACGTAGTAATTAATCATAATATCCATGATGATACAGTATGTCACTTTGTCACCTTAGTGCTGCTTCACACAGTTTCTTCTGAAAGGACTAAACCATCTTCATTTCCACTTCAGTGAGGTTTCCAGGCTGCGAGTGCTGACTGCTCTTTCCGTTTGTGGTTTATACTCCTGTTACAGAAGTCACCCTTTTCTTGAGATCCGCTGCCATGCAGACCGGCAAGTTTCCTCAAGAACCTGATTCTATTCAATTAAATCAATTTTTCCCCTCTACTATTGATGTTCAGCATACCGTGACAGACTGATCCAGACCCATGCTTATCAGTCAAAGAGGTTTTCTTATTGTGAAGTTCTGCCCATTTTTTTTTTTTTTTAATTTCATCCAACCTTTTCTTCTTTTTTTCTCACATTACAGGTTTCCACAATAAACCAGACTTGTTTCTGATGCTTAAATTTGTTTTGAGATCTCAGTTTAGCTTTTCTTCTGATCTACCATGAAGATTGTATTTATGCAGGTACAGGAAGTGAAAGACGTAACAAGGTTTCATAGGTGAACCTGCAGAAGGATAATCACTGCTTTGACCCAGCAGAACAGACCACCACTCCAGACGACTGAAGGTCTTTTGACATCAAACAAGGGATTTAAATTGCCTGTTTAAAAATCCAACAAGAATTTCTTATACAAACTTTTTTCTGCTGTTACTCAAGTTTTTATCGTCTGGTTAACCAGTAAAATGTTGGCCTTTTCCAAGCGTTTGATGCAAAGTTTGCAGAATCTTCCTGAAACTCTCTCTCAGTCGCATAAAAGCTTTGATATGCCTGTCTGGCAACACTGCGAGAAAAAGAAATCTTGGTCTCCAGGGGCTCAACTTGACCTCCGGGCATTTCTTAGTTTGATCCCAAACAGAGGAGGCAGCTATTTGAAAACACTTTACTGTATTCCTATTTCCTTCTTTTGTTTTGTGGGGTTCCATTATTTTCATTTTCAGATTTCCTGGCAGCTGCTTCAGAGGAGCCCAAGGCTGCTGCTTGTTGGAACAAACTTTGAGGGAAATATATTATTTTGACAAAGAGATTGTGGTACAAAGATGTGCTGGAGAGCCCCTCTTTATTCAGCCCCAACTCACCGGCTCTGTATTCACAATGAACCCACAAACAATGTGCTTTAATAAAGCGTTATGGTGTGCTGCAGTCTAAAGATTTAGATTTCTCCAAAAATAATAATAAAGAACTCTTCAGGGTTAATGTTACCTTTATCTTTGCTTCTCCGACCAGTGTACGTGGTGGTATTTCTTGCCACGTTGTCTTTAGCCTGCCTGGTGGCCTGAACACCCCTGGCGAGCAGTCAGCAGAGCCGCCTCCCACCATCCCCTTAATGGACTTTTCACCCTTTTCTGCCATTCCTGTGGCTCTGTTGCACTTTTCTGCATTGCCATTTGAAGGACCCGTGCGTTCGTTCCTGTTACGCCACTGTTACACCTTGAGAGGTTGTAACAGAAATATAACAGCAGCCGAATAATATCTTACTCCGTTCCACACAGTGGGCTCAATAAAGGCACTACAGAGGCGAAAGGAACTGGCAGTGTGAATGGGTCTGAAGATGGTGACAAGGGCGGGGTAAAGGTGTGTTAGTCGGCGCTGTTACCTCCCATTGTGACCTTTGGCATATGAGCCATATTATGCCGTCCTCATCTGGCCGTATTACCTATTGTGAGTGTGAATCTGAGTGTGTCTGAATAGAATAAAGCAGTTACAGAAAATGGATGGAAAGATGTTGCATTTTTACTTTTTTTGTTTGCATAAAACAGAAAAAGTTCACAGATCTTCGCACTAAATGTGTGAAATGATGCGTCATTTTTACCTTAATGCTCTGTATAGATGGATTCATCTGTGTGCACTGTCAGAAAGGCTTTGCAGAAGAAACCTGATTTTATTTAGCCCCAGCCAGTGGCAAACGGGTATAGATTTAAGGTGTGTGAAGTGTCTCTGCTGCTTTGTTCTTGATCAATGGGATGTACGTAACCTCCTATTAGCTCACAGAAAGCCTCTGTGTTTCAGCCATTGCACCATATTGGCTCTCTTTTTCTTAAGACTGCTCTTAGATTTATGTGAGTTTCATTGTGCACGCATGCGCCTCAAAGTCGACGCCAAGGATTATAGTCACAGAGAAACACTGTCTCTGCCTTGGCTAAGCTTCCCTCACATGCAAACACACACACTCACAGTCTAAAGCCAGATTTATCCCTTTCACTAAATAAAGCTTAGTGGCCCTTCTTCACCTCTGAACTGGGATCAGTGTCAAGTCAGCCCACACCAGAAACTCAAGCGGGTCTGACATCAAGCAGGGAGAGAACGAGTGGGTTTCGGGTCTGAGGATGTGAGAAGAGTTGATGGATGGAGGGGGAGACACGACTGTAGGCATCATTACACCCATGAGTCGCATACTGTTGGTGGGTTGAAGAGAGAAACCTGATGATTGCACTCAGAATTAATCCTGCTGAGTATCTGTGTGCTGCAGAGGATGAAAATATGGACAGAGGGTTTTATGTGCTTGATACGCTTCGTTTTTGCGTGTGTAAATGCTTTCTTAATTTCATTGAAAACGGCGAGGGCCAGACTGAAAGTGGGAATGTTGAGGCGAGTCACAGATGGATTTCAGGTGCAAATGAAGGTTAATAGGACAGATCAGTGTCAGGGAGTGTAATTTACCTCCAGTTTCTGATTATATTTATTTACTCTCCAGACTGAGCCACAGTCTGGTCCTCGGGTGGAAGTAGAGCCACAGTAGAAACAAGGGAGTGGTTTTCAAAATACTGAAGTCTGGTGATGAGGAACCAGAGGACTGGACAAACACTTTCTGTGACTTCACTTATACATGTCTGAAGAGTGCTTTTGAAGTGGATTTAAAGTGGTTTTGGAGGTTATGAGGGACACTGCCCTGGCTGGAGCTGTTACATCGGTCTATTATGAGAATTTACAACACAATAAAAGGTTAAGTTCTGGGATGTACTGGACTGTAATGGGCTCTACTGGATTGTACTGGGCTGTAATGGGCTGTACTGGGCTGTAATGAGCTGTACTGGGGTGTACTGTACTGGACTGTACTGGGCTGTACTAGGCTGTACCGGGCTGTACTAGACTGTACTGGGCTGTAATGTGCTGTACTAGTCTGTTCTGGGCCATACTGGGCCGTACTGGGCCGTACGGGGCTGTACTGGGGTGTACTGGGATGTACTGGACTGTACTGGTATGTACTGGACTGTACTGGACTGTACTGGGTTGTACTGGACTGTACTGGGCTGTAATGGGCTGTACTGGACTGTACTGGGCTGTAATGGGCTCTACTGGACTGTACTGGGCTGTACTGGACTGTAATGGGCTGTTCTGGATTGTAATGGGCTGTACTGGGGTGTACGGGGCTGTACTGGACTGTACTGGGCTGTACTGGACTGTACTGGGCTGTACTGGGCTGTCCTTACTCACTTTCAACCACTGCAGTCTAGTTAATTGAGTTTGACGTGTGCGGTATTTAGTCATAACATTTTGGACCCAGTAAAACGTCTCCGCGCCGTAGAATCGCCAGGGTGACTGTGAAACACGAAGTGAAACGGGTCAAACGATAGCAGCTCACAAACTGAGCCGTGATGCTGTGACCTCAGCTTACTTCTGTTTCTGTGAACTGTACTTAAATAAAATGACAAATGGCACAGATAAAGAATTCAGAGCAGGGATAAATCTCTGTGGACCACTACTCTGCTGAGCTTTTTATATCCCTCCTCACTGTTTCTGCTCTGCTTTGTGATTCTTACAGTAAGAGATGGATTTCTGCCGTATGCTGCCACTGAATCAGCATTACATCACTGTGGCAAGAAATATCCATGTGATATATGTACAGCCGTCTCCATCCATCCATCCATCCATCCATCCATCCATCCATCCATCCATCCATCCATCCATCCATCCATCCGGATAATTTGCTGTTTCTTGGACTTCTCAGTAAACAACTTTCTGTTGTTTAAACAATGCCTGTCAGATTGTCTGGCAACTGTTACTTCGCTGGCAAAGTCGAACACAAGAGCACAAAAAGTGCGCATGAACAGGCAGGCAGCTTGACAATGAGCAACTGAGACAGATCGCGTGAGAGTGAAAAAGAAGAGAAGAATGCTAAATTTCAAGCAATGGCAGAGAAAAATACAGTCAGCTTGTGAGCGAACTGTCACAGATGTCCTCGTGTTATTATTATTATTATAATTGGTTTTTTTGGCTCCTCCCTCTTGAGCCGTAGCTGCATCCAAAAGTAAAAAGCACAGTTGCTGACGTGAGAGCAGAATCGGGTGTCATGTCAGCGACGCCACGTTTTCGTGCGGACGGATCCCAGTTCAGTGGGAGACAGTGAAACAATCAGCATCAGCACCCAACAGATTGGGAAGAGCTGAAAGCTGCACAGCACACAAGAAATCACAGTGCCAGTTTTTGCGTGGGTGTGAGTGTGGGTGCACATGTGCATTTGTTTGTCTGTGTTTCTGTATGAGAGCATTTTGCCAAACTTACTTTTAGGTTGATTGATGCTGATCTGCTTTCTTACCGTATTTCTCTCACTGTGCCCACATTGTCATCTGACATCACACTTTATGTGCATGTCTTGTGTTTATATATTTTTCCTATAAGAAGCTAAAGTTTTTGTTGTTAAATGCACTTTATGAGCGTTTCACAACATGATACAATAAACAGCTGACAATGCTGCCTCAAATTAATGAAATTCTTTTCTTTCTTCTAATTTTCTCACAGTGTGCTGTTTTGTGGTCCACAAACGATGCCATGAGTTTGTCAGCTTCTCCTGCCCTGGAGCTGACAAAGGTCCTGACACAGATGTAAGTTAATACTTCATATCTAATTTGTTTGTCTAAACTTTTTCAATATACGCGTACCTAATGTAAGATGTATAACAACCCAGAAAAGCTGAAGAAATCATTTAAAAGGTCGAATAATTTTCAGAAATTAACACTATACTGAGTTTATAGGTTTGGATGATACAATTAGACAGACGGACCCAACGTTCACAGTCATAATAAACATCTGTACAGTTCTTCAGAGTTAAGGTTTGTGTAAAACAAAACTTTTGGAAAATTCGGTTTATTTTCACCACTTCGTCACAGTGAAAATCCTACTGACTGTGCAAGAAAACATAATGTGGAAATACTGAGAGGCATATAAAATGGTCCTCCCTATCTGGAAGCAAACCCAGCAGAACGAACTGAAGCGTTTATTCAAATGACCCGGTGCTGTCTCCAGCTTCTTTTTCCAGGTGTAGAAGTCCTGGTGTTGACGCGCTCATGGGCACTGCTGCTTGTGGCTTCGACTGTTTGTTAGCAATATTACACAAAAACCACTGAGCTGAATGTCATGAAACCTGGCTGGGAGTCAGCGCACGGGCAGATTCCGGTCCAATTTTCCTTTGGACCGGAACCACTTTCCTTAAAACTGCTAAAGTAAGCCTTGCCCTTGGTGGACGATGTGGCCTACGCTCTTTTTTTAATTTGCCGCTTTGTTTTTCCTTTAAGCAAATTAAATAGCCATATGGAAAAATATTGTCATCAACAGTTTTTTTTTTAATTTTATCCACTTGTTTTTCCTAATGCGTGCAAAAAAACACAGTCACCATGCTTTCTCCTCTGCTCCACCTGTTGCAGGACAGTCATGATATTGTTGCTTCTGTCGCTGGCTTTTCTGTTGCTATGCAACAATAACAGTAAAATGAGTGCAAACATTTGAAAGCAACATAAAACTAATGATGCAAATGTGGGATGTCATGTTAGTTTGGTAGACATGAATGCAAACATTTCTAACTGTTGAACGAAGTTAATTTCAATATCTCTAATGAGTTATTTGTAGCCCTGTGACAGACTGGCGGCCTGTCCAGGGTGGACCCCTGCCTCTCACCTGTAATGATCCGTGATAGGCTCCGGCAGACCCCCGTGGCCCCGCAAAGGATAAAACGGGTATAGAAAAAGGATGGATGGATGGAGTTGTTGTATCCTCATGTATCCTGCTGTTCTAAAATTCAAATCTTGTCATTATTAACGTCTACAGAGGTTCTCATGCAAATCTGTTAAACTTTAATTCAGTGAGACAGGTTTTATGGAGAGGTAGTTTATGTTTACTTTTGTATTCCACTTGGCATAGATCTTAAATGATGAACACAGTAAATCCGGAGAAATCAGTTCAGACTGATCGCTCAAAAACAACTGAAACACAGTTGCACCAGTAACATTAAAATGAGTGATGCAGATGTATTCATATTATTTTTTCATACATGCCTGAAAATGTTAATCATTTATTTGCAATATATCCCACTCAGAGCTTTCAAAGTGTCATATTGGAAATATTTTCTTCATCCTTGCTTTACGGGTATCACTAAAAGCCATTCGCTGTGGTGTTCTTGCTCTTCGTCTTCACCAGACTGAACATATTGCTTGATGTAATTAACTGGCACACACCACGCTACTATTGTCTCACAAGCTGTAATAAAAAAACTATGTTCCTAATGAGTGCATTGTCTCACAGTCTTGATTAAGGGCAGCGAAAAATACACGGTTTCTTGAGAACCTCCTCGCAAAATGTTCCCTCTTTGAAAATAAAAGAGGTCATTCAAGTGCTTAAATGATGGAAACGCAGAGCATTATGCAAAGCTGTAACTCAGAATTACACAAAAAGCAATTTTGTTCAATTCTTTTTTTTTTTAACAGCTTTATTCCAACCATGCTGTTTGCTGTTGTCCATCATTCATCCATGTCCTCAGTTCTGTCTTTTTTCTGTCCGTCTTCACTGACACACATCTACATTATTGCCGTCAAGTGCTCGTTGGGCATTTTGGTACGTCTGTTATTGTGCCATTTACCTGCAGCATGGCTTTGGCTCTGAGTGAATAGGGAGCTCTTTTAGGGATGAACCTCTTTGAACTCCAAATGACGACATGGGATTCCCCAGGATCAGCATCTCATACTTCGCTCAGGCAGACTGTGTCCAGACACCAAGCTTACAAAAGCCACATTTCTTTTGGCTCACCAAACTCATACATCACCCAGGAGATTTATATAATATATACAATTGTATGAAATCTCTTGTTAACAAGCTGCATATTCTTTCGATATTTTGGAGAAGATTACTTTTTGTCACCTTTGTATGGGACTTTCACTCATCCTACTGGCAAAAAGATGTTTTTTTTCCTACATTTTAGAAACTGTTTTGGATCACCAGTGCAGGTAAATGATTGTTAGGTTTAAAGTCTCTGAGAGCAGGGGAAAAATGTTTAAATTGATACTTAAGGGTTTGTTTAAGTGCATTTACGATCATTATCCTGTTGTAGAGGCCCCCCTCAGTCCATCTTCAGCATTTTTACTGACTGTAAGTTTTTTTATTCTTTTACAAACCTTGTGAGAATTCTTTGTGAAAGTCCAATGAGGACTTTGATTTTCTGTCGAGCAACTAATTAGATAAGAAAACGTTAATGGTCTCCTGGAGCTCAGCTTGACCTCCAGTGTTCCATTTGACTGCCGTTTCTTAATTACATCACAAACCAAGGAAACAGCGATCCGAAAACCTCTAACTGACTTCTGCTGTTTTGTGAGGACCAGTCAATCTAATTCTTGTGATTCTCAGCAGCTCCTCAGACGAGTCCGTGTCCGCTGGTAGATGGGAAGGGGTCTGAGGAGTCGCAATATTTATAAACCTTTGAAATTTCAATCACATTTTTGTCACTTAAATATAGCACAAAACAAAAACTGTATTTGACGGACGCTTCAGCTTTCATCTCAATCTCAGGAGCATTACTCCCCTCAGTCTGCTTTCCTCAAAGTGAGTGATGATGATTCACTAAAAACTACCGATCTCTCATCCGCGCATCATACACTCCTCCATCACTGCCCCTCAGCTTCTGAATCAGTGTGTGTGTGTACGTGAGTGTGGTATCACGATGGGGTATCTCACTTTGGGCTCACACACACACACACACACACATATATAGAGCCACTTTCCACTGTGGGTTGCGGGTGACCCTTGCACTGGCCTTTAATGCATGAATGGCGTCATTTGTCCAACAGATGCTTTGATCCAGTCACAGAACGAAACGGAGGAGAAAGAGAGATGTTTGCGCTCTCTCTCTCTCTCTCTCTCTGTCTCTCTCTCTCTCTCTCTCTCTCTCTCTCTCTCTCTCTCTGTTTTTCATTCAGCATGTTGAGGCGTTGGTGGTTGACAGTGCTGTTTTATCAGTCAAGGATCACTCTGCAGCCGGTGAATGAAGGTGACTCAGCCACAGAGAAACAACATGGGTTTCACAACCAGAGTACACACACTTAAAAAGGCCTAGATTTTTGACCAGCTTTTTTTTTTTTCTTTGATTTTTGCACACTCCCATTTACATTTTGGGTTTTTGTGACTGAGTACAGTAAATTTACATTCTTCTGACTTCCATGATATGTATCATTACTGTTTTTAGAAACTGTCCCTTTTCACACTCACACTTTTTGGTTTCATTGAATTATTTGGTTGTTTTTTTTCTTCCAAATATTGATTTTAAGTTCTTCGTTTACCTCTGCTTCAGTCAATCATGGGACTAACTTTTTGCCAATAGTCAGTTATTATTTAGGTATACATCCTAAAAACGATCCAGCTCACCTTTAGCTCTCTGTCAGCAAAGACCAGACTGAGAAATGAGCTCACATACGTACAATCAGCATCATAGTAGAGGTTCACAAGAGACTCACAAGAGAAAATGAGAGTAATCAAGCTGGAGGCTGAACAAGAGTAAACTTTAGTGTCATGAAGGGTTTAAGTTAACCTCCTTGACTGACTTGTTTTTTGTTTTTTTTTTTGATGACGTGTCCTTTTATAGCTTTTATATATCCCATGACGTTTGCAGTTTGGGTCTTTTTTAATATAATCATTGATATCGTTTTTCTGTTTAAGAGTTGTTGTTTTTCTAAATAAAGAACTCTTGCCTGCTGCTCCTGCCGACCTATCTCCTGCATTTTGGTCAGCGTCACACCTCATCCTATCTGATTACAGATTATTTATTACTGATTTTGTCTGCTCCTTCTACCATTTTGTGTTACTGCATTTTTGCCCAAATGTTTTTTGTTTCCACTGTCGCCTCTTGGTTTGGACTGTTTCAGAGTCCCAATCCTACAGCACCTTTGGTTCCTTCGTTTGCTTGGCATATTCTGTCACATTCATCATCTCCTTGCTTGGTTCCAAACATTGTATTCATTGTGGTACATACAAGTAGTGCAACGCTATCCAAACTGTTCACTGTCTCTTCACTACATTGGGAAAAAAAACCCCAAACTTGCCAGTTTAGGTAGAGCGAAGCTTTAAGTAAGTGAGCGAGAGCTGAGATATAACAACTGACTGGGCTCGCTGCAGCTGCTGTTTCACTTCCACTCCCTTACTGTATGTGATGGCTAACGGATGTGACTTCGTCTGCTGGGAATTATCTCCGTTTAACTTTTCGTTTTGCCAGTGATTCAGTTGTCACTCTTGGTGTTTGGTTTGATGCCATAAGTGCAGTACTTGAGTCACTGTGCTTCCCACCACTTTACATGAGTGAAGCTGAGGCAGAGGTACAAGCCAAAATTAAAAAGAAAAAAAAGACTGGAGTAGCCCAATATTTTTATTTTTTATTTTTTTTTGAATCAACACCATTGCTGTATACTCCAGTTGGAAGTGCAGTGACTCATTAATCTTCACAATCTAACGTATGTCGCTCCCTTTTCTGTTAATTCTGCCCTTACGTGAATTAAATGAGAATCCCACTCATACAGGTGAGACTTGCAAAGCCCTCATTAAGTAAGTGTCTACATAAACTAGAATGGTTACCCTCTGTTCATCATTACGGCAGTCATCGGTGCTCAGGCCTGTTGACACTCTGACTCCGCCGAAGCCCACACAGTTGGCTGAGCCGGTGTGACGAGCGGAGCCAGAGGCCTCATTAGCCACCGGCTTCAGTGATCAGAACGGTGTGGCTGAGATGGGAAAGTAGGCGATCCTTCTTTGGTGTGGTTGCATTACTTATGTCTTTACTGACAGATCTATCTTCTTACACACACACGCACACACACACATGCACACACACACACGCACGCACGCACGCACACACACACACACATACACTGCAGGGCTACTATAGTAGAAGCATGTTTAAAAAATATGCTGAAATATTTGTTTTAAATTTGAAGTAAATGTGCTTTTAGGAAGATGGGTAGCTGTTTCATTACACTCCAAATTGTTTAAAAACCCTGTCCAGATAGATGTTCAGCAATAGTTGCTTCTCTAAGACTACTGGTTATGTCCTTCTCTCTTGGCATTGTGTTGACACGCAAAACTCTTTATGCTTTATGCTTTAAATGCTTTACTGCTGAGCATTGCCTCCACGTCCTTATGGAAAATTCGATGTAATAACTAGCTTTGTCGTATTTCACTGATTAATTCAAACCTTTTTTTTTTTTTTTAAATGAATCGATTACAGCATGTATAGACGGAGGAATCGAGAGAAGAAGAGCACTGGAATGAGTCAGCTGGAATGAGCTGAGTTTCTGCTTCTGCGTCACTTTGACACATTGACAGCTGGTGAGCTGAAACATGGCAAATCCCTTGTTCCTTCCTTCTCCTCCTTCTGCTGTCGGCAGCTGTGACAGCTGACTGCTTCTGGTTGTTTTCTTACCCTGAGAGGTTGCAGCCTCTGTCCTGATACACTTACTGGGTTTTCTTGCCCCCATTGGGACGTTTGCCTTCTTTTCAGCTTATTTTGTGTTGACTGTTTTTATGCTCGACTAAAAAAACTTAACTTCAGTCTCAAACTCAGTTCTGTATGATGTCATGTCACTTTTCTGATTGCATGTACATCAGTAAAAAATTAAAGCGTCATAGAATTCAATTTTTTCACTGTACACAAATTCTGGAGGGTAAAAAGCAAAAGGCGATGTTTTTCAAGAGGAATGAATGTACTTGATGGTAGAGTCAAATTCAGTAGGACTCAGTAGGACTTCACCAGACTCACACCAAGCGTGTGGAATCAAGCTTTAAGTCCACCTGCTGTGCCGTATAGTAGCCCACATGTTGATGACGTCTTAGATTATCACCCCCCCCCCCAGTCTCGATCTATTACCTTCGCGTCAGCATGGCTCTAACCTGCAGCACCAGTTAGGAGCGCCATCTGACAGGGCTGCTACGGAGCGACGCTCACACAATGTCAAATCTCCGTGCGCGTTAATGCTGAAGAGCACAGAGGGCCGATTACAGCTTAGAGCAGCTGAGCCTCGCTCAGTGCATCAACACATGCAGCAGATTGCAGGCAGAGATGCAGAAAAGATTAATTTTGGATAGACGATGCAATAACGGCAAAACGTGAGGCAAGTCAATTAAAAGATAAATGTCTATCTGTGTGTTATTAATCCGGAGGAACAGATCGGCACTCTTTGATTACGCAAGGCCACGACACACAAGGGCTGTGGACACGAGGCCGATCTACAGTCAAAAATCACAATCTGTCGGTGTGTTGGGCGGTGCGCAGCATCACTTCAGGCTGACCAGATGTCCTGTACTGATGCAGCCTCTGGTAATTCCACACAGATTGCTCTCTGTAAGAGGAGCACCGCGCACATATTTATTTCTTTTTTAACATGTTGTGCTGCTCCGACATGTCACCAGATTGGTCTTTGTAAATATACATGTACATTTAATAGTATTTGAGGGTTTTAGAACAAACTTTAAAGTTTAGAATAAAAAAAAAACAACCTTACAGTAGTTGAATTAATAACTCCAAAGGGAAAAGGAACAAAACTGACAAACACTGGCTTAAATAACTTATAACTGGAATATTATCGGGGATTTTTATGAAAAAAGGAAAAAAATGTACTAAGCATTAAATTGAAATCATCACAATGAGCTACCTGACACATCATTTCAGCTTCTATACATAAAACAATTTAGGAACTGTCCATGGAAACTGATGGAAAACTGATCTGAAGAAACTGATGCTCTGTAGTCAGGAGAAGTCATTCATAAAGTCTTCATAAATCTGTGAGTGGATATGCACATAAAAAAAAACAAAAGAAAACCCTCCTTACTAAAAACTAACCCCATATTGACAAATGCTGTGTAAAAGTCGGATTTGATCGTAAAGATGTGTTGATGAATGTGGGCTGATCGCTGGTTGTGTGCTCCTGCTGCTCAGTAACCTGCATAAACCCCTGCCAGACACCGCCGTATAGAGGCGTACTGCATGTCTATCTGGTGCACAATAAAAAAAGAAATAAAGGTCATTTTAACTAAGTTGAAGCAAAGATAGAATATTTTATTTTGCTGTAGGCCAGACAGGGACTGATGAGGAACAGGCCTGCTAAGTGACTTATGCAGTTGATTCCTTGTAAGTAAATAAGTCAGAGTCAGAGAGTCAAGTTTATTGTCAATTCTACCACATTTGAGACACATACAGAGAATCGAAATTGCGTTACCCTCAAACCCTCGGTGCTACACAATAAATACATTTTAAACACAAAGTGCAAGTTAAAAAGAGATAAGAAACAAGTTGTGACATGACAACAACAGTTTTTCGGTTTGATTAAAGTGACATGGTGCAAAGTAGGCGGTCCAGTTCTGCCAAAAGTGCCTGATGCAGATACAGAGGTCAGAGTGAGTGAGGGGGGGGGGCAAGGCGGGAAACGGTGGAAGAGCAGGGAGAGTGTTCAGCGTCCTGACGGCCTGGTGGATGAATCTGTCCTTCAGTCGGCTGGTTCGGCTGGTTCTGGCTCGGAGGGTCCGCAAATAAGTCACTACCTTTGTAAAGTCTGACAATGATGGGCGTTATTTATGCATATGTACACAACCTCTTCATGTAGTCGGAGGCAGGAGTCGATTTGCTCATACTTACACAAAGTGCAGAGCCACTAACACTTTCATAAATTTCAAAACAGCCTGATGCCGATTTCCCCACACACCTTCAAAAAATGAGAACGTTTCTTTCACAGCATGTTTAGGGTTATTGTCTATCTGCACCCTGAAGCGCCTTCCTGTTAGTTTGGTAGCTTTTGGATGAATGTGAGCGGATATGTATCCCCTAGAAACCTCGGAAATCATCCTCGTATTCCTGTGACCAGTCACATCACGGCAGTGATCCTGTTTCAGGACATCCTTACATGTCCACACCGTGATGTGGCCTCCATCAAGTTGGAAACACAACGTCATGCTTTGGATCATGAGCTCTTCCTCTTCTTCTCCTTACTTCTTTCTTCCCACTGTTGATTTGACCACATCTAAGGTTTTTGGTATCTTTCCTATAGATTTATGTGGTTTTTCAGCGTAATTATGGCCTACTTCATTTGCATTGAGATCTCCTTGGACTTCATATCGCCAGCTCCGCCCACTCAGTCCATTCCACACCTTTTACCTGCTTCATTCATCTTGGCATAACCCAGAAACTTCTTTTCACTCTAAATGTCCAAATACTTTGGAGCCCTTGGAAAATGGAGATAGTTTTTTCTTAAAACAACAAAACACTATAAAGCTGAACATTTCCACTTTGATTACATCTTCATTGTTCTGTCTCAAAGCCATGGGCTTATGTAGAAAGATCATGATTAACAAAAAAAAGCCACTGTCAAATACTTGTACCTAACCACACTAGATTAAATGAGAAGTGTTCAGGTGACCATCATCTAGTGATCCTCACTACAGACCGGCTGCTTGGACAGGTACCATCACATCCTGTCGCTCCTACAGGAAAGGAAAACACTTTGTTGCCCCTTGTTGTTGCTTTAGTTAAATTACTTTGTGTAATGGCTGTCATTGTGTTGATATTTTGGGATGTGTTTATGGTATGATCCGCTGGAAAACTCACGTATTCGAAATCAGTCAGTGTATTTATTGATGTATGGGTATATATATATATATATATATATATATATATGGACAAATACAGGATATATGTATATGCACATGAAACTAAAAAGCACAGGTGCACATGATTGTATCAGAGTATATTAATATGTATGAATAACTACTTACTGATGCACATGTATCTTACATACATAATGCTTCGAGGTCAACACATGGATCATTGCTGGGTGTATGTATACGGGTGTGTGTGTGTGTGTGTGTGTGCATTGTGCATTGAGGTACAAATTGAGTTGCTCTGTTTACAATGTATAAAGAATATGTACTAGATAACAGCATACATGTCCACATATGTATGTGTATGTATGTATGTAGGTATTATATATGACTACTCAATACTGCCTCCAGCACCCCCCCAACGCTCAAACGATCAGAAATGTGATTGTAAATAAGAAACTCCTCCTCCTTTTTCCTCTATTTTCCTCTATTTTCTTGTTCTTTTTTTTCTTTTTTGCTTATAACGATTGATTGTCTTGTGTCCACCTTTTACCCCTTAAACAACACGTTATAAACTTCTTGACAAATATTACAACACAGACACCAAACTGCACCACCACTGTCTTGTCTCTCTCTTCTGCTCTCTTTCTCTCCACTTTCCACACCCGGTGACTATAGCCCTCCTCTGCAGAACATTTACACCCCTCTCTTCGACTCTCCCTTTACTCTTATCTTGTTTGATTTCTCCAGGGATCAATAAAAATATAAGTTTGACTGTTACGAGGGCTGGTGAAGGTAGCACACTCACATACACCCACCCACACACACACACAAAACACCCTTGGTTACCAGATTAAAATGCATATATACAACTCCGGTTATACCAACATGGTATCAACCATAAATATATATGCAAACAAGGGTTAAAAAAAAAAAAAAAAAAAAAAGAAAATGGCCACCTTACCAAAACACACTCAGCAGGGCGCCTGAACTGAAGCGCAGTCACCAGCTGACTTCTGCACATGCCTGCTTCTGCTACAGCAGCAGCAGCCCTGCACACAGCAGTAGGTGGGGTGCAATTTAAAAGGTCTGAGCCAGTGGGCCACTATAGCAGCAATTAGCGTTTTACAGCTGGCATTTTGTTGTCGGGGCTTTTTTTTTTTTTTTTTAATGCTTCTAGCATGGACTGCAGCAAAAAGAATTATAGGCTCCCTCGTTTGCGTTGGGCTACACCTGCTCTGAATCAATTACCAGCAATCGCCACATAGTGCATGCTGATCTGTCTGACTTGATCCCAACTGTGTCAATAAGCTCGCAAGATCAAGTAGCTTTTTGGAGCTTATTTTTAAAGCTGACATGATCTGCGGGTAAAAAAAAAAAAAACTCAGATATGATCCAAACCACAGCGTATGAGATCCATCACATCCAGGGTATGTGATGTACCACGTCAGTCATCATCATGCCGCGAAGCTAAGTGAAGTAGTCGGCGGTTTATACTAACGGTCATCTAAGCGCAGCTGTAAGTCTTGATATTGCCACGGAAACATCAGAAATGGGATTTTCCGCCGTAAACGTGCACCAGCAGCTCTGCGGCTATATTTGGATCAGCTGAGGGAGCTGGTAGCCATAGCTAACTTTGATTGACATAAGGATGGGTGTGTTCCTGTCGGCTTCCCGGGCACCGTGGCGGCCCGTAGTAAGAGAAAGAGGCTTTTAAACAGCTCTTTAGAAACGCGTGGGTCCCGCGACCGGTGCTGCTTCCATTGTTTTTTACAGTCTAGTGGAAAAACAAGACAGAGTGAGCAAAATGAAGGTCTGGCCATATACAGAGATTAAAAATGTCTTAAATATTGATTTATTTACCACTTCTTTCTCCAAAGAAAGTTAAAAAGGTCATTTTTGTTGGAACTTTAAGTTAGTTTTTGACTATTTCGTTACATTCAGTAGCACTACTCATTTTAAACACACACTGTTTACACCAGAATGTGCTCTTAAAAAGACGCCAAAGAGATCTGATTATATTTTTTTTATTGTGGTTCCAGAGTCTGTTTTAAAGTGTTTACTACTCAGTTTAAAACTCACACGATATCCCTTGATTTTGATTCCTAAAAAGCAGAGCTTTTCAATCCCTCTCCATTTTTCCGTGCTTAAATGGGAAAACATCTAATTTTTCAGGAAAATTTGGTGCAATGGTCAGACTGAAGCAACCCTGCTACTTCATGGCCAAACTTGCTTTTACACGCTATTCTTAAAGCAGGTAACATGCAACAGGAAATGGCACAACAGTGCGATAAAACAGTTTGTGCTTGAAACAACAGCACCTGTCTCCTCCACCTGTGTGTGTGTGTGTGTGTGTGTGTGTGTGTGTGTGTGTGTGTGTGTGTGTGTGTGTGTGTGTGTGTGTGTGTGTGTGTGTGTGTGTGTGTGTGTGTGTGTGTGCGCGGCGCTCTGCAGTAGGATGAGTGCAGCTTTTTTGGGGCTGATTAACAGAGCGCCTCATTAAAAGGCTCTCAAACCAGCAATGACAGATGCCTTCTGTCTAAACAAAACCCGCTGTAAAAGTTCAGAAAAACAGTGAGAACAAAGCAGCACAGTGTTGAAATCTTCTCACCTCTCATTTGAGCCCACGCAAGCTGTTATGTTACACCTGAGACACATCTTTAGGTTAAAGAGCTAATGGAGGAACCTCTGCACCGTTTTGCCAACCAAGTGTGACCAATGCATTTCTAATTGAGAGTAATTAAGGCTTGATCATCTCGAAGATAAACACAAACCCACAAATAGAATCGTTTATCTTGCTTATCAGCATGCCTCGCGTGCCAGTTTGATCCAACTTCCTTGTAAAATGTTAATTAATGGCAGCAGGCAGTGTGTGGATGAGAATTCATTTCCTCTTTTTAAAGGGGAAGGGGGGGTTGGCTGGCTTCAAAGGTGCTGAAAAGTGCTTGGCCTGACATTTTCAGAGGGGAAAAAAAGTCTGCCCATCAAAATTAAAAGGTTTTCAGAAAAGTGGAGAAAATAACAGACAAGTAAAGACATGAAAGTGAAGTGATTTAGCAAGGGAAAATTTAGACATCAAGAAAAAAAAAAGGGGAGGGGGGGTAAGTAGGGAATATGTGAGTGAGCGGTAAGATCCTCTCAAAGTTTTATTAAACCAAGAGGAATTTGGTAAATCTTCTCCTGGGGAAAAAAAATCAGAGAGCTGCACCTGAGGCCCCAGTCTTTTTAATGAAGAAAGAAAAGTAGCTGGCGTGGATAATGAGGGACGGCCAGAAGAAAAGTTGGGGGAGGAAATCAGTAATGCACGATGAAACATGGAGGTCGAGCACAGAAAGGGAGAGTGTATAAAAAACAGGAATCAACAGTCTTGTCAGTTCTCCTTACATGAACCCAGAAGAGGATAAAACAGAGCGAACAAGTGCGGGAGCTGCAGGAAGACGAAGGGGGACAGGCAGGGAATTACCTGAAGACATTAGAGAAGGGAGGAAAGGTTACAAAGTGCAGTGTTTATGTCAAATAAAAAACCCCAAACAGGTTCTGCTGAATAAGAGTAGGAACCGTAATTGAGGCACATGGAGATGTCGTGTTATTACCTTGTCTCATGGAGATATGCGCTGCGAGTGGTTTGAAAAGCCCTGCAGTCTGCGCATGGATGCGCTGCCGGCTGCTGGAACGACTGCATGACGATGATGTGTAACCAGTACAGTCCGTGATCACACTTGTATCCTCCTTGTGTGATTCTTGTTGCCAGTGTTGGGGTGTTCCTCCTGCTGGGCCTTGTGCATATGTGTGTGGGCGACCTGCCCTTCTGTTTGACAACTGCATCTGCTTTCTCAGTGCTTGCATTTTTTTGAATTATTTGCCCCCTTCACAGTCCTATTTTGGTTTTTTTTTTTTTTTAATCGTGATTTTACCCTCTGGTTGGCACAGTTAGATGGTATAATTGATGTATTTCATCAGATAAACTATCTGAGCACGATGGAGGCTTGGATTCAGACCACAGGAACGACCAAGGTTTCATGTGGTGGTTCCAATATCTAATAAGGATTCCAGTCTGAGAGCCTCCGTGTGGAGGTGTTCTGCTCATGTACGACTTCAAGAGGAGCTGGACGCAAGTGCCAGAACATGATGGAGGGATCACATGCCCTATCATCTCTGGAAACATCGGAGGATGTGCTCTGTGTTGGTGTGTGCAGTCTGAAAAGGCAATAAGGATAACACATACATTACTGGATGCACTTTTTTCCTCATCTTGCTTCATTATTACATGAAGCACAGCGGGTTAAAAAAAATAGTATTCCTATCCCTTGTGTGCTTTTTGTCTAAAGGTAGACAGCTCCCAAGTCAGGTATACACACACACACACACACACACACACACACACACACACACACACACACACACACACAGGTGGCCCAGAAATGTCAGTCTGAGCTGGTGCTTGTAGTTGTGGTGCAGCTGAAGGGAGGAGATTTTTGGAAAGGTGGGCTGTCGGGGAGTTTAGCCTTCCTTACATGTTTACGTCTCCAGAGATGACCCGTTGTTCTTTTCACGCTGACTGAGTTTGAGCTCCTTTAAGCTCAACGTCCTTTGTGTGCCTTTTTCCCGTTATGCTTGCGTAAAACCTTGCAAGTGACTGTTATCAGCTTAGACTTTCTTAATTTGTCCTTTTTTCTTTTTTTTTTACATATTACATGTCCTAATTACCTCCCTGTGCTGTCTTTGCCAAGTAAACAATCCCACTAGCCTGAATGAAACATGATGAATCGCGCCATCTTCATCAACGCTCCACTCAGACAACAGCAGATTCTTTTGTCTCTTCGCTTCAAGTCTGAGACGCTTATTTTCTATTCAGTCGCTGCAGACACACGAATGCTCATCGATGGATGTAATTGCTGAATGAATGGTTGCTCATTTAGTACAGACAGACTAATGATGCTGCCAGATCCTGCTCCCCGCTGAGGTGAAGTTTAGCAGATGAATCGTCATAAAACACGCATTCTCAGCAGATAGCGGCCTGTCGGGGAGTGTTTCTGATGGAAGATGTGCACTGCAGAGCCTGACCTGATTTAAAAACTTAATGGCTATGTGTGAACAACACCTCACCGTTGTGTTTAACTTGGTAAGACTTAAACTGGGTTTTGTCGTCATTTATTTTATGACGATGTGTCCGATTATTCTTGTCAGTATATATCTCACGATACACACCAGAATTCTGTCTCTGCTTTTAACCCATCACTAGTTTCACTAGGAGCAGTGGGCTGCTATCCCAGCGCCCGGGGAGCAATTGGGAGTTAAGGGGAGCCTGGCTCAGGGGGCCCACAGTGATTCACCGTTGTTGCCAGCCCACTCGAACCTGGGTCCTCCCCAAGCCCACCTCTGTAACCACTAGGCTATCACTCCCCCACTTTTGCAAAGGGTATTTGTATCCTGTCATGATCCGTCTGCTTTCAGAAGTGTTTGGTCAGCGGCTGCAAACATTTTTGCCTGTCCAGCAAAACATAGAAGAAAAAATAATTTAAAGTATTTTAACATCTACAAAGGACTGGATATAAAGTTTTGCTTACATTGATGGAATTTTTGCTTCTTTTCCCCAAGTACCGTTTCTTTTGCAGTTGTAAAGTGTTAAAAATGAACCGTCTTATGCAAAGCTGTGATCCTGTTGTCCTGTTTACCTCACTGGGTAAAAATGAAATGAAAAATGTGAAAAGAAGTGACTGTGAGTGTTTTTATGAGCTTATTGTGACAGTAAGACTTTACTGTTGCATGTAGAGGACAATCCCAGAGTTAAATCAACTATAAGAATATTATTAGATGTTAAAGAGTCTTAACTTTAGTTTGCAGACAAAATGATGTGACTCAAAGTAGTTTTGAGTTAGAATGGAATTCATTTTTAATGTTATTGCATTTAAATGACAGGGTGAAAAGGGTCTCTACAGACAAACTGAGGTAATATTACGTTTGTATGTGTTTTGTACCATTTTAAGTCCATACAAATCTACTGCTGTTGTCAACACACTTAAAATGAAGAAATTCATGGTCACGTTTGTCATAGAACTGGATCAGTGGTTGCTATGTTTATGGAAAAAAAGGCAAGTGTTAAAATGGTTCTCCTTCTGCATCTATTGACAGTATTATCGTTACTGCGGTCGAGTTAGTTTACAGAGAATTAGGACACGCTGTTTTGCTTTGCCACGTCTCACTGGAAACTGAATATACTGCATGATTTGTCCATTTTAAGGAATAGCGATACTGGCCGTGAAATGAAATTGATTTTCATGTCCGCTTTGGCATTTCTGTGAGATTTGGGAACCACTTCCGCTTTGTTTCCTTTTGAGGAAATTATAAAAAACAAAGATTAATAATAAATGTGTTACATTTCATTCACGCAGCAAAACTGTCACTGATTGACGGACTTTGATCATGCCATCAAAACTAAAAGTTGTTTTGCTTTAAATTGAGCTGCTCTGGTCAAAATGTTGGAATTCTTTTATCCCAGCAGCAGTCATTCCGAGGACGGGTTCTTATATGTGCATCAACAGTATATTGTTGCAGAATAATTACACAGATTACATAGAACAGTTTAGATATTGATTTCAGCTATAACATCTGCTTTGAGAAGTCTTTCCTGTTTAAACAAAAGTGCACCAAGTATACTAGTATATGTACTTACTGTACATATAACTTGAATAATGTTGTGTAAAGTTGTACAGAGTAGTCATCCATGAAATGATGAGCTATAGTTTCAATGCACTTAGCGAAGTAAAATCTCCTCACTTACAGACACAACTAGGAGTTAAAGTGCAATTTAAAATGTCAGTGGTTTGTAACGGATGCAACTCCAATCATCTGATTCAGGCATTAGATATATTTAGTAAGAATTAATGCAAATCTTTTGTGCAACTAAAGGAGACAATAATTAAAGTAATGCAAAATGCAAACCAAAATAGAAGTTGCTTTTCATATTTCTATAGTGTTGAGTTTTCATTGTGCCAAAAAATTGAAATCATGCTTTCTTCACTAGTTTTAAACCCTCCTAGGAAGTGGACTTTAAACCAAAATGGCTTTTGCACAAGCTCAACATACATTTTGAGGGCTCTTAACTTCTTTATGTTGGCTTTACTTATTTTATCATGAAGCTATAAACTATAAATAAATTTTAAAAAATGAGCATAACTTTTTCCCGTTTGATCAGTGATATAGCAATGATTTTTTTTTTAGTTTAGTAAATATCATTTAATTTAGAATTATATTGTGCTTTTATCCCCAATGTCCAGACAAAAAAGTTTGTTTTTTTTTGGTTTTTTTTATCTCACTAGCTTATGAGTTCATAAAGGAAACATACCTTGAATATTGCATTAAGGTCCTTATATTAACTGTTTCTCATCCTGACTGGACGATGTGACCGCGGTCGTCGATCTGCTTGGTGAAGTCATAAACGGTGTGAAAGCTGTGCCTCCGTTTCTGCTGGTAGTGAAGTCTTATCGCTCAAATTTCACTGCAAAAAGTCATTTTGAGAAAGTATAAATAGCCTTGTTTCAAGAAGATTAGGAGACTATTTTAGACTACTTTGCTGTAGTTTACAAAATTCTAGTCAAGAAACTTTTTAGTACTCCATGGGCAAAGATATTTGTGCCTGAAATAAAACAACTTTGACTAGATTTATTGACTATTAGGCTTATTGCTAAAAGGGCTGATTTTGCAGAGTTGGTATATCAGCGCATATTCAATGTCATATCTAGAATGAAAGAACGGCTTTTTCCTCGCCAAAGTATTTTATGCACACACATTTTTTATTCCTTTGCATCTCAGCTTGTTGAAGCCACTTGACAAATCTTTTTTTTTTTTGTTTTAGGAGAAAGGATCCTGTTGATGTCATGTTCATTCAGCTTTCAACATCACAATACAGTACCTAAAAGTGATTTCACGCATTGGTGACTTACGAAGAACCCCTTATGAGATCAAAAATGAAAACACTAATTTGAAATGTCCTCCAAGGATGACATCATTAACGCTCTGTTATTTAGCTCTTCAGGATAATCAAGCCGTGCAACTGAATTTGTCAAAGGAGAATTTTATGAATAATTTATGCACCTACGGTTTGTCAGGTGTGTGTTTGTGTGTACTTGCATACCTATGTGTATAAGCTTTTTGCTTCCACTCAAGCGTACTCCTGCTCCTGCGTGAGTGGGCGTGTGTGTAATTGCAGAAAAGGCTGGTAAACAGTGTGTGTTTGCTGGGAGTCGGCAGCCAGGGAGCTGACCTATTCCTTAGTCTGGAGGCGGAGGCAGCTCAGTGTTTAATGTCACCACCAGGGAGGGACCGCAGGAGAGATGGGGAGTCGGAGGGAAAGGGTATAATAGGGGTTTTGCTACTTTTCAGCCCAGATACGCATGTTTCTGTCCATCATAAATGACGATATTCAGTATGACTGAGATTAGGTCACGTACCAGTTTTACTGGCATCAAAGTGAGTCACAACCCTTTTGATTTGTTTATTGTGACAAGGGTTTTTTTGTGCAGCTGCATCATTCATCTGGATTTACACTTCACAGCATGCCCACCGTTTTTCCCTACAACTAAAATAGTTGCATAAAGATAATTGTACAAAATACTGTGAAGGTTCAAGTTAAGATGGAACAAAAATACTTGAGAAGAGATTTTAAGTACGCAGGCAACATGTACAAAATACTGTATTTTCAATTTTTCTGCCGCTCACAATATTTAATCAAGTAATAATTACATTTCTCTCCAAAGGTCAGACCTTTAGCACAAGACCTCTATGAGTTTATTACCATCAGTCAGTCTGTTCTGCCATGCTGGTACCTTTTTAAAACTCTTACAGTTGACGGCTCCAAAAGTGATTAAAATTGCATTCTGATTGGGTAACTTTTCAAGTTTTAAATGATGTCCTTTTGGGGAAAGCTGCTAAAAGATTTCTAGAGAATTTGGACACTAAAAGGTGGTCACACCAGACAGTCAGAACCAGACATACATGAAATTCTTCATGGATTTCTGCATTCGCTCAAGAGACGCAAATCATTAATCTGCACAGCCACGCAATGTCTTTACAAGGTAATTATCATTAGCCTTAGAGAAACCATTGTCATCAATGACTCTACCACAGCAATCAATTTTTTCTACGAGGCGCTAAGAGAGACGTGATGCTGAGGTTTCCGTCTGCCTCAGCTTCTCCATCAAAGCCACAGCGATTTGTGCTGCTCCACTAGTCGTTTCCTTCCTCCACCTTCCATCGTAGGTCCTCTTCCCTGACCTGAGTTCTTGGATCATCAAGTACTTAAAGAACGGTCCATATCAGAATTTAAAAAAAAGAAAACATGCCCAGGTGTATCTCTTAGTCTTGTGGGTGGGTAAAGGGGTATTTAAGTTTGTGTTTCTATTCCTGTGTACAGGTATTAACTGTGCTGCAGCTCTTTGGTACGAACACCATCAGTACATCGCCTGGGAATGCTGGCATGTTTATTCTCCCAGAAGAATAGACACAATCAGTGTCCTACTTTACATAAGACAGAGGCTGAGGGGGTGTATCGCTCCTTTATGTGACACTTCGGTGTGTATCTGGATGCATTCAGGACAATACATTTTCATAAAGAACAGTTATTCGACTGTCGTTATACCAATGTACTAAATCAGTGCACTGCAGACTTCGATCTGATGTTCCAGTGTTGTATGACAGAATAAAGACCCACATTGCAGAGTTCTTGGTAAAATCCAACAGGCAGGTTTATTAGCAGAGTAGAGGTGGCCATCGGGTAATCAGCCAGCAGGGTACACTTAGTGGCAAAAGGCTCAGGTAACAAAGCAAGTCACTGAAATTCACAAATAAACAAAAAAAAAAAATCCTTCCAATAATTTACATTTTCTGGAATAGTTGTATTCTTGTTTTATATCTCAGCCCCTCGAACAACTAGAAACAGTAAACAGAAGCCATTTAAGCAATCACTTGTTCCATAAATGATTGACTTTTCAGTCATATCAGTATTTAAAATAAATCATAATTGCTTGTGTCTTGAAATGTAATCATGGTGCAACAGGTCATGAAGGGTTCAGTAGTGTGCAGCTGCGGTTCCCGTACGTGTGCTCAAAAGGTGTGACCAGACAGGGCATTTATATAGGTTTTATTGGTTATTTGATCTCTTTGTTTATTGGGTCAGATATTCCTAATAATTTGGCTTCCAACTAACACAGGTAGGATTGGGATGCCTTGACCCTTGCCAGGAATGTGCAACGATGACATATGGTTTTACATGTCATAACAGAGCTCCAATCAACTAAGAAATGGAATTAACCGGATCTCCGATGGTAATATTTGCTTCTTTTGTTTGTTTTCTTTTTTCTTCTAAATGTCAATTTTTTTTAGGGTTTGAATCCCAGGTCGATCAAACATGTTCTAGCAAATCACATAAATCCTTTCGGACCATTTCTATTTGTTTGTTGTTAAAGTTGCACGCCTGGACATTTTCTTCTGCATCTGAAACCCCCAGAAGAGAGTCCGTGCCATATCAGCACCCTTTTACATGTGTTTCTAATCTAGTAATGTTTGCAGACTTGTAATTTCCCTCTCGCTTTTTTCCGTTTCATGTCAGTTTCTTGGTTTCTGACTGCCTCTACCTGTTTCTTGGTGCAAACATGCTGATGAAGGCCTTACACCCAGCAGTGTTCCCATTTCCAACAGCAACGACAGTGAGGATGGTCCATTTTCACAATTATGGCAAGTGACTAATCCAACACCAACACAGTAAGAGGAGGAGGATGATAAATAGGAGGCAAAATAAAAATAATAATTATAATAAAAACTGCTGCTTTAGTTGACAGCACCCAAACTGTTGTAAATGCTTCATAAGCACACACCCACAGTAATTCCCAGGTGAATCAGGAGTGAGAAAATGTCCAAACACTTTCATTTAGCTACCTCCATTTATGTTTGCTTTGTCTTACTGTTCACCTTTCTTTGCTGATTTTATACCACCTCTTCTTCACGCAAATTTTGCCTTTTTCTGTCCCTGAATCTCTCACCACCACATCCACTTTCGGGTCGCTGTTACTGACCCGTCCTGCCACTGCTGGGCCTGTTGGATCATTAGTCGGTCGGGTCAGAGGTGTCCAGCCAGACAAAAGGGGATCATCCCAAACACCTCTAATATTCTCTAATTATCTAGGCTCCAATCAAGCCTGCTCAGACGCCACCACAACCACAGATGGATGTATTTATACACATCACATTAGATTTAAATGTTTATACTTGCACACAACAGTAATTGGATATTTGTGCTATGAGTGGGTTGATAATGTGTGTGGTCTGTGAGGTTATGCATTGCTGCTGTTGTCATTCATCCTCATTATTAGAGATCATCTCATTACTACGACATGTTTTCACCTTGTGGGTCTGATGAGAGAGTTAACCTGTCAATCAAGACACTAAGTTCTTTCTTATTTTAATATCCACAGTAATTAAACACAGAAAGAGAAATAAAATGTATGAGATGGATGTGTGGAAGTGTGTTTCACTGTATATTGAGATGGAGAAAATAAAAGGTCATTCCAGAGTCGCGCAGCAGTGTTATGGTGACATTTTGTTATCCGGTACATTATAGCAGGAGATTATTTATTTATTGAGTCATCAGCCTCAAACCCTGGCAGCAGCTGGAACATCCTCCTGAAGCTTATCAGCCTTCCAGATTGATCTGGACCCTTCCTAACTAACTGGACTGATAGCCAGCGGTCAACGGGCTACCTTTGCCCGACCTCCAACGGCGCTCTGGGTACACCCCTGGCTGAGGTCAGAAAGCCGAGCGTTGGGTCATCGTGGGTCTCGGTGGCGCTCGGTTGGAGTTCAGACAGGCCTGATGGACAGATTTGATCAGAATGAATGTGGGGTGGTGCTAGTAGGCATCATAACTTAGCATTGTTAACTAAAATAGCCGACAATAATTGCGGTGACTGAGGTTAGACTGGCACGCTCCAACCAGGGTCGGCTGGAGTCAGTTCCTGTCAATACAAGGCCGGTTCAGACTAAAACCTGTGTCTGTGCAACGCTTATAAAGAGAAAAGCTGCGGGAAAAGTTGTGGGAAGTTGTTCATCATTTAGAGCAAAACACACGCTTTTTCAAGACATCCTGCATTTTTCTAACTTACCAGTAAAAAAGGGATTAAAATGAGCCAGACATGTAAAGAGTAAGTTTTGAGTTTCAGGGCTGGCAGATAATAATAGGAATATTATTAAATGAAAATATATTTTGTTTCTGAAGAACCTGCAGATGAACTTTGAGCAAGGTAAAATGTTAGAAAACACAAAAATGCCTCCATTTCAGCCTGACTTCCATATTAAATCTGGTACAAGATTAGACACATTCATTAAAAATCTCTCTCGTCATCAATCATCAAAAAGGCCTACATTATCACAACTGGACATTATTTTACACATTGTGTTTTCACTCTGTCAGTTCACGTTTTGGTAAAAAAATTACAAAAAAACCAAATGTGCACTATCTTGGTAGCATTGTATCATTTCCTTACACACCGACTGCATTAGCAGCATTTTTATAACTTTGATTCAGACCTGAGAGTCCCCAGGAAAATCCCCTGCGTTACTGTACAACTAAACATGCATGCATCTGTCATCCTTTGGTTTGAAAGCAAAGTATGTAAGTCTGCATATCCAGCACATTAATGGTTGTGACAGGCCACATGTACTGTAACTGATGCAGTCTTGAGCATAAAAGCCTTAGTATTCCCACAGGGAAACCATATATTTTTATCACCAGGGATCTTCTCTGTATGTCAAAGGTTCATCTTATCAAAGGGGCACATATTTGATATCATCAGTGATATGCCCCTCTATCCAGCCATGAGAGGCGTGCATATGGATAAGCCAGCTGAGGATGTTCCCATATCACTGACATCTAATGGATTAGCTGTCCACTCGCAGGCCAGCTGTTGAGCTTTTGGCTCCATCTTAATGCTGCAAATAACTCATAAACGATGTGAACGCTGTCAGTTTAACAAGACATCTTTAAGCAGGATGTGGCAGAGTTTGGAAGAAAGCTGCATATTCAGCACTTCAGCACTGATTACAGAAACGAGAAAAGTGTCAGACACTCCGTCGTGCGCGCACAGCCGACTGGGCGCAGCATTAATCTGCAGGTTTTGTTGGATGCTGGACGGAAACATTAGGAGCTAAAGCGGTCGCTGCGCCAGCTGCAGAGCATCTGCCATAATCCACACCAGCACATGTTGATGCGCGCGAGATAGTCACAGCCTGAATGTCACAGGGTTTATGACATCATAACACACACAGAGATGCGATGAAGGACAGAAATTGTCAGAGCATCTGTTTACATGGCAAACACATTTTTTACCAAGATTTGAACTCCGTTCGCTTTACCGCAGTAAACATTTTAATCGTCTTAAACAGAAAAGACACTTGAAAACACACTTTTGTAGCAGTAAACACTTGCAGTATAGAGAATATGATAGTTTAATATATTAATATGCTTAAAACCATCCCTTGTTCTTCTTATAACTACATAATAAATGGTCTATAAAAAGGCTGAGTGACCTAATGGTTGAAGAAACCAGAGGACAAGCATATATTTTCAAACCCAGCACATGTACACGGTTTCCATTTGCTCATAGTTAGTTGTTGCTATTTAACTGTAAAGTGGCTCAAATGTAAACAAAGCTTCACTTGTGCCCGCAGTAATATGAAGTAATAGAGTCTAACCGGCTAAATTAAGACATTTCCAGCACAAACCTCATTAAGTGTAATTCTCTATACTCGGAACATGGAGTATAATTTTGCTTTCTTCAATATAATTTGTTCTACGTTTGCTTTTTAAACATTGTTATTGTCCGCAAAACATCATTATGGGTTTCCATAAATCTTCCATACACATTATTGCTACTGATTATGTCTGGGGATTAGTGAGCCGTGGCTTCGCCCTGCCACATCTAATATGCACTCGGTTAAATGATCCCCCTGCACTTTCTGGGTTTGTTTGCTGACATCACACAGCCTGTAAGCGCGTGCATAAAGCTGCACTCATCAAGATAGAAGATGTAGGATTTACCAAAGAGACTGCGATTACCGGGTCTCGTGGGCACTGGATGTAATTTGAAGGATGTGTTGAGTGTTTGGAGCTTAGCGATATTTCCAGCACACCAGTCTTAACATCTTTGTTAGTTTTATCACTACTAAGTGTGGCTTCGGTATCTTTAAATTCATTTGTTTATCTTTTGTTTGGTCTAAGTGGGGTGCAAAAATGATGACTGTTATGATAGCGAGTGCATTAACAGTATAGTACAACACATTTATGGTAAAACGCCAGAAGTACTCATGGGAGAAGTTTGAATTGTTGCCAAGTTGTGTTTCCATTACCACAATTTCTGTGTACAACTGCATCCGTCTGTTGAGAACCGTTTAGCACGTGCAGTTTAAGGGCCAACAAGCAAATGGATTTCAGTCTGCACTGCAACCTGTTCAGTTCAGTGCAGTTTGGCTCACTGACACGCCATCGAGTCGACACAGTAGAGCCTTTTAGAAAAGAGTTGCCTCTTTTACACCGCCTCTGCGCCCCACTCTCTCCTCCCGAGTTTGCAAAGAAGCTATGGTTACAGGACACCACCCACCACACCTCCTCTGCAGTCCCCTTAAATAATATGTGATCTCTACTCCAGCTGTGTCATGAAAAAGTTTCAATGTGGGAGAGTAACAGTCAAAGAGTGTCAGTACTTGCGCCTTGACTGACTCCTCATCATGTGGTCATAGAGCACACATCTACACCCAAGCAGTTGTACTAGGAGCTGGTGGTGACACTCAAATTATTTAATACAAATCTAAGTTATCAACATCCTCTATAGGATAGACCAGGACTGCAAAATTTCGATCTTCGAGGACCACAGCCCTGCATGCTTTTGACATCTAAATGTCTCAATGTAGGGCAAGACATAAGTACAGAGGGTGAGATGCATTTCAATTAACTGGGTAGTGTTTTAATTGAATTATTTCCAGACAAATGTGTTAAGTAATTCTGTGCTCTCGTAATAAAGCTTAAGACTACCTACTGATCAATTATCACGTCAATTCTATGATAGTTGCAACAGTGCTGGTCAACTCTCTTGTTTTTGGCTGGGAATTTTTTAAAGATTATGATTCCTCTTGATATGTATATGACATGATTATTGTGTTTCTTCTAAAAATGAGGTCCAAATCTGCATATCTTGACATGATCACACACCGTTTCCACACATACAGTAGTTTCTCAAAACTACTGTAAAAAAGAAAAAAATTATAATTACTTTTCATGCAAAAGCATTTGGTCATTTTGGCAGCGGATTTTATGCGCTTCTTTTACAGAAAATACATTTGTGAGTGTGTGATGGAGAGTGAGTTAGCGTGACCACGCATGCTCACTCTAGTTACAGCTGTTGTTGTGACGGTACACACCCTTGTTTTCAGTGTTTTATATTTTACATCGGTTAAATATAGTTTCCACCTGAGGTGGCCACCTGGGGCCTGTCCTCCTTGGTTCCAACGGCAATGTCGCAGTGATTAACGTGCAGGTACATTAACAGCCAGTTGTCCAGGTCTCTTGGATGTGAAAGCATTAATAAGCCTACCAAAAACAAGCCTACCACGGGAACTGAGGGAAAAGCAGAACTGCACATGCAGATGACCTGAAAAGTTTCCCTGCTTTTGCGTTTTCTTAAACGTTTATGACAGTGTAATACACTTGCATTATAAGTGCGCTTTAGACTCCCAAAGTACAGAAAAACAGCATGTTTTAATGTTCACTGCTGAAACAAGGCGGAAGTGATGGCAGTAATGACTGAGAGAGCATTTCATGGATATTCCTAGCCAGCAATTACTCTGGCTCATTATTTCCAGCTTTACTTGTAAGGTTGTCTAGAAAAACAGCAAGAGACACAAAGCAAACAAATTCTCTTGCATAACTGTTTTAGCATTTTAAATTTGTTTTGATTTACTGAAAATTAAACAAACTGGTTAGGATTGTTCTGACTTGATGGTTTCCCAGTTTAACTGCAGTCTAATCTGACAACCACTTATCAGCAAGTGTGGTTGCAGGGTTCAGTAGCTGGATGCTGTTTTTTAAGCCACTGGGCAAAGGACTGATATGGTTTACTTGCCCGGTATCCAGACATGGACCGGCTTTCAGCAGGTTGTGTATATGAGTGTGTGTATGACAGAGGGACAGAGCAGTGACAGGTGCATGCAAGGTTTGCCGTGTAACTGTAGTGAAAATGTGTGAATGGGTTTTAAAATGTGTTCAGTGAGTCTTTAATACACTGGGAGACCACCAAAGTATTCAAAGTGTGCTGGAAAATCCTGATGATACTAGTGAAAGGTAGAGGCTGTTGTTTGTGTGCTCTGTTAGTGTTTTTTTTGGGTTTTTTTGTTTTGTTTTTTTTAGATTCTTAGCGTTAGTGCCAAACATTTTTTTTTATTGCACTGATGAGTGATGCTGCTTTAAGTTTTGGGTTTTGTTTAATTTTCTTCCCCCAGCACTTCTGAGTCAAAGCCATGGCAGGAACCGTGGGACATGCACAGAGCGCATGAGCCAGTTTCAGTGCAGCTCGGTTGAACTGAAGACCTGCCTCTCAGGCCCAAGTATGAGTGATTCCTGTTTACTGAGGATAATGAGAGTTTCACAGACGAGCCATCGGTCCTGTGACTTCACCTGCCTTGTACATGAATAATCGAATGGTTTTTAAAGCCCTCTTGTTTCCACATATTTCTGTTAAGGACAGCTAAAACAGTAAAAAATGCTTGTGTTGTTATGCAAGTGATTGGTGAGCAAACGTGGCACAAAACATCACAGGCCGCTAGAGGAAGATTAACAATAAGAACGGAAAACAGAAAAGTAAAATAATGCTTAATTAATTTCACTTTTTTAATTTCACAGACAGAGTTAAATTGCTCTGGTAAATTGGGAACCTTTAATTTATTTTGCTGGATCTAGTTAAGGAATTTGTTGTGGTATATGACCATTAAGGAAATAGTAAATTAAATCCATCCGTCCATCCATCCATCCATCCATCCATCCATCCATCCATCCATCCATCCATCCATCCATCCATCCATCCATCCATCCATCCATCCATCCATCCATCCATCCATCCATCCATCTGTGCACGCTCACATGCGTGCTCTATTTAGAATCACTATTCTACCTAACATGAATATTTATGAATAAAGTCATTAAGCAGGAGTACTTGGATAAAACCCACACAAGCTACCCAAGCACACAGTTTTTGAGTATTAAAAACTTTGTTGTTGATATTTAACCAAGTTGTCAAGTCTTAACAACTTAAGTATACTTAGTAGGGTAACTATTAAACCCATGTATTATCATATAAATGTTTGTTTGTTTGAGTTGATAAAATCCCTCTACTTCTTATATGAGGTAAATCAACATAAAAGCTTGTCAGATCACCTGTAAAGAAGAAAAAAAAACATCCCAGTTGAAATACTTGGATTCATATTGGCCATATGTAGTTATTGTAAAGTCTGTGATAACTGATCACATATATATATGTTTAATGACTATTATACATCCATGAAATGATGTTTGTAGGTTCTGTAGGTTAAAGTGGATGTTTTAAACATTATACTAATGATGTATGCAGATGGATTATATCTCCCAACATTCCTGGCGCCACCTACAAATAAAAAAAACAAAACAAAAAAACACAAAACAAAAACAACATAACAGTAATATTAAAAAAGAAAAAAAAACCATTCATCATATTTTTAAGTGAAATTTGAGTCTATATGGGTCTGGAGGGCCACCTGTCAGGTCAGTTGATCCTGGTGTGACATAGTACAACACGCTGTACGTGCACTTCTCTGTGAGCCGAATCTGCAGCTGCCTGTGTTTTCGTTCTGACTGAAGCCATTAGCGCTGGCCAAGTGGAGACACAGTGGGTTCCTATTACTCTAAGTGGGATTTCTCCTCCACTCTCCGCAGAGCCAGCTACGTCCTGAACTCTCTCACGCCCATTTAGCTTAATAACCACAAAGCGGCGAATGAGCTGTCATCACTGGTGTCGCCTAATGGAGCTCGACAGTCAGATGGCGGGGAAAACAGGAAGTGATGATACACTCGCGGGCTGAAGACCCTGCTTGGCCTTTTTTGAGAATCCAAAAATGCAAATGTAAATGCATGCATATTAAAGGAGCCCTCATATCTTTGTCAGTCTATCTGAATGCTGTGTTTGATGATGAAAGATGGCTTGTGATGAAAGGGTGTGTTCAGAGGTGCGGTCTGAATGCATCCGAGCTCTGGATCCCTCCGCTACCGTTAATTAGAGCCCGATAGGGAAGTATAAAGGGCCCGGCACCTGTGTCCGCTCTGTGTAATTTACCTCTTTTTATTTTAAAGCAACGAAGTACATTTAAAGTAATGCGCTTAGTGAGTTATTAACTTGTGAGGTGGGTTTGATGCACTAATATTGGATACAGTCCACTTTCAGCTACATGTAGTCATCTGCGGCTGTATTTCCTTGCAGGGAAGCAACCTGATTACTGATTACTGATTACTGATTACTTACAGCAGAAATCAATGGCTTCAAAAAGTTAAGCGGCGTTTCTTTGACTTGAACATCAACAAAAGCGACAGTTTCTACAATGGTGTAATCCTGCAGAGCTGTAACACACAGTTTACATTATATAACCCTGTGAAAGTAAACACGATTAGCAAGACTAATTATTAACTGATAATCAAAACAAAATGAAATCAGCGTTGCTGTGCGGCTTTCGCTGCTGCAGCGCTCCACGTCTTGGCCTCGGCGAGCTGGGCAGGTTTGCACCTGCTCAGCAGCTGTCGGACATGCTCCCGTGTGAAGAGAGTTAGTGTTGGCTTGTGAGAAGAGAGAGAGATTATGGATGTCACACCAAGTGAGGAAAGTTGTTCACACTGTTAGAAAGGTGACAAGGTTTGTTAACCAGACTATTATTCAAAGCTGGCTCCACCGCTACTGTCTGCTACAGAAAAAAGCAACTGAAACTGTAATTAGGAACAGATGAGTGCTTTTACTGTTGATACCAAAATTACACGTTGAGGTTGTTGAGTTCAGGTTGCGTTCAGGTGCAGCCTTGGCAGGGGGCCCCAGGCCTCTCTCCCCTCGGCCCTCGTGTCTAGCCCTTCCAGGGGAATACTGAGCAGCGACTCTAGTCTGAGTCTTTCCCGAATTACAGAACTTCTCACCCTATCTGGAAGTGGGAATCCAGCCGCCCTGCACAGGAAATTCATTTAAGCCTCCTGTATGTACAGTCTTGTTCCTTCAGGCACTACCCACGTGGCCATCGATGAGAGACGATGAGATAGGAATCACGTCGTAACACATGTGACTATCTAAAAATTCAGAAATGATTCTTCTCTGGTAGATTCACACCTGTTCAGCCATTTCCTTGGAGATTCCTGACATGGCTCTCTGTACCATTTCTCACTGATGGGCGCACAAATATCCTCCTTGTGTCTGTGTAAATGTATGAGTGTATGCATGCATGTGGAGGCATACTTGCATGCACGTTAGTGCTTTATTTGATATACTAATGTCTCTTGATGTTTAATTCACTAACAAAAGGGGAAAGGCAGAGTCAGAAGAGGCACGCAATGACAGACGAGACACACAGTTAGTGCCAAGAGGACATGCAGGCCATAGGCAGAAGCATACAAACACACACCATCACTTCATATAACATCAGTGATCTTAAAAACAGCACAATATTAAAAGAAAAAAAAAAAAAGCTGTCGAACTGTGCATGAGTCAAAGTTCCCATTCTCCCTTAGTTCAACACTGTAAATCTGTTTTTACGTAACAGCTGCAGAGGGATAATATGAAGGCGATGGACCGGAGGCTGGAGGTGGAGAGAGAGGGAAGGAGAGGTCATCCTGCTAATTAAATCAGTGATGGATTGTCTATACAGGTGCCTTGAGAGCCGTCATGCAAAGGCACAGATGACCCTGAAGACAGCAAAACACAGTCACAGTTGTCACTGTAAGTCTTCTCTTGTGTAAGAAATTCCAGTAGGGCGATAATAGAGGACAAGTCATCACTACAAGCAGCTCATCTCCCTGTTTTTTGTTTTTTTTACTTCAGTTGCTTTTCCTGATTCTAGTGGTTTTTAAAAAGTGTTTACTTCTTTTTGCTCTTTTTCCCCCTCATATTTATCTGCTGTTGATTTATCTGATATTATCTGATAATTATATATAAAGGCCATTTAAGAGTTTGACTGTTATAGCCTTCATATTCATACACAAACAGGTTGCAGACTGATAAAATATAAACTTGGTTACTGGATACATCACAAAATGTGAAAAATTTGTGCATTTTATTAAAAGCCAGCACAAGTGGTAAAATAGATGGGAAGATTATTTAAGAGCTTAATCAAAGCAGGAGATTACAATTAAAATTTTTTTATTGCTGCATCAATTTTGGACATCGCTCTTTTTGAAAGTTTCTCGTCCAGGTCTCTTGGAAGGTAGATTACGTTGACTTTTGTTTTCAGTGGATCCTACCAGGTCCAACACTGTAATAGAGAAACAACAGCTGAAAGGAGGTTGTCCGTGTTCCAGTTCATCCCCACTAATGGAAACCCACCTAAAGTTTCAGAAACGTGTGACTAAAATATCTTCAAAGTCTGCATCTCAATGAAAAGCAGCAATAAATTCATTTATTTTAACTACAATGGTAACTTTTCTGAATGTTTCCCCTTAAATCCTCACAACAGCACACACACAGAATGACAGCAGAAGGTTTGCCTGGTGACGCTCTCCCTCATTCTTCGGTGTACGTGAGCCTGCTCAGTGAGGCCCACTGACCGGCTGACAAAGCGTCAACTCTTGGCCTGGAGATATCGTATTACTTTGTTGCCAGCCACTTGCCACCCACACACAATAACACACACACTCGCATTGCTCAGCCTGACCTTTGACATCCATCTCCTGTTCTTCCCACATGTCTCAGTTTGTGTCCAGGTCTGTTTTCTTTATTACTTGCTCTCAAATCCAAAACAATCAGTACCTCAAGATACTAGTTTGTTTTTTGTTTTTTTTTCTCACTTTTTCAGTCCCTTTGCATGTTTGTCAGTTTACGCTTAACAACTTTCTCTCTTCACGCCTCTCTTACTCATACTAACAGACAGATGCACACACAAACATCCACGGACGCTGTTTTTTAAACCGCTCACTGAGCGCCGTGCCCTTCATCGCTGCAGCTCAGACTATCGCCCGCTCAGTCGAGGCTGAGGGCAGTGTGTGTTCGGGAGAGCCTGACAACATCGGTTGTTTCGGGTCCACGCCACCAGTAGAGAATAACTGACAGTCCCCTCGGCTAAAACTGGCCCTGCATGGTCGTTTCATTCAGCTGAACAGCTGACCTTCATCTTGCAGGAAAAGGACCATTTCATCACGTGGATTTAGCTCTGAGATTTTGCCATGCCTCTTCGCTCCATCCAAACACTCAGAACAGTGTTTCTGCAGTCGCGTTGCGCATGTGCATGGCTGCAGAAATGGGAAAACAGTTTTATTGAGCCAGAGTGATTTTCCTTCTTCTCCCTCATAGCCTCCTTTCTCTCCACCGACTCTCAATCTATCACTGCATTTTTCTAACCCATTATCACCATAGCAACAGTACAGTTGTTCACTTTGCTCCTCCAGGCGCCCGTTTCAAGCACACACACACACACACACACAATCACAGTATGCCTCTGGTCCTTTAATTTAATTGTATTTTCAGTGTTTTTCCATTTGCGTGTGATTTTGAAAGATTTAATTTCTCACATCGATGTCTGGGGAACATTTTGTTTTTTATCAACTGTTTGTGGAGTCCATAAATATTCCCAATGATTGTTTGGCAGCGCAACAAATATAAAAACCCAGATGGAACTTCAGTCACTGGAATCATTAAACCATTTCAGCTTTCAACTCTGTGTGTGTTTAATCTTTTTAGAAAATCTTTCCCCATCAGACCCGGCTGCATGCTGAGAGCTGACCCCACTTGATAATAAAGCTTGGATAAGACACACCTTCCTCTCCTGATGTGTGTCGCATGCACAAAATTATGTCGTAACACAAATAAAAAGGTTTACTTTTGTTCTAGTTTCACTTGACTACCTACAAGAGTTGGTTAAATAAATCCTAGAAAATCAATAATTAATTAGACAACACAGAAAACGTTAACCCCCTCTTTTTTTTTTTGTTTTAATTAAAGCTTCCCAAAGTGAAATAGAAATGGTGAGCAGACCAGTCTTCATGTCCATATAATTTTATTTCAAGAGCCCCGCTTTTGCACACAACCAATACAGAGACCTTCTGCCAGTTTCCTACATTTGTTGGCTGAAGAAGATGCATATCAGTGTGCCAACAAAGGCTCTTAGGGAGACCAAAATGTTACAGACATTTATCCAAACAATGCTGAAAATAAAAGATTCCCGAAACTGGCTGTTTAAATGTTTCTAGTGGAATAAAATATTGTGAACAAGATGACAGATGTCCAAGGATACACACTGAATTTTGATGGAAAATACTGAATACTGTTCATCTTTAAGAAAAGGGGATTTTTCTTCTTTCTTGAGCCTTTATCCATTTTATTTTAAATAAAGGCTGTAAAGATTGAGTACTACAGATTGTAGAGGCCTTTAAAGCAAATGTGTGATCTCTAGTATGAGCTTATATGAATTCTGAACTTCCACATTGTGACATTATGAAGAAATACAATACTTCTCTTCATTTCTGTGCTGACTTCCAGGTATATCTCGAGTATATCTCTAGACGTCCTTTTGTGAACGTGTTGAGTCACGTAACTCTGTATATTAAGACCTATGTAGAAAGTCTGGGTGTAATTTTCGATTCTGAGGTTAATTTCAACAAACAAATCAGTTCTGTTTTGGAAAACAGCTAATCATCAGTTAAGAACTGTTAACAAAACGTGTCATTTCTCCATGTATTCATTTCATCAACTTTGGATTATTGTAATTCACTATCTAAGGTCTAAGGATGTTGAAAGGTAGCAGAAAGCCCGTACACATTACCTCAGTCCTGGGCTCCCTGCACTGGCTGCATTGTCTGACTGTACTATATAAATACATTTTTCCTACTTACTTACTTACTTACTTACATAACTTTACATTGCAGGATACTTCTCACATTCATGCCCGTGAATGTGAAGCCGATGTGGTATCAGGTGTTAAAGGATGTCTGTTCATCACAGCAGTCTTGTCACTTGTCCCTTTTATAATAATAATAATTTTTAGTAATTAGATATTACTATATGATGATATATTTCTACCTCTAGTGATGATGTGCCTGTCAATGCCCAACCATAATTAGCATGACTGATGTGTGAGTTGTTGTCATCGACTTCTTCCCCTTCGCCTGCATGATGTGGTCGTTACGCTCCAAGGACTCATCATCTCGCCTCACTGCCACCGACTTCCCTCCTGGTTTCAAATCAGCACTTCTGTCTTCCAGTGTCAGAGGTTTGTTTGTTAGCATCCTTCCCACACAGCATGACATTCAGTGTTTGAATGGCTGAAAGGATATTTTAGGCAGTAATAGTGGTTTATCGAGCCAGTTTGATACTTTTAAGTGTTTTTGTTTCATGCGTTTTTGCAGTCATTTATCTTAAAACATGTTACGGCTGCCTCCACTTTGTGACTTATCTCCTTTTTGGATATTTGATGCATCACTTTTTTCTTGATATTTTATGAATTTTGAGATCAGTGAGAACAATGAAAAGCTGTTGGTGATAAACACTCTTAAATTGGAAGGTGTAGAGTTATTTTGCGAATATGTTTGCATGTGAATCTGAGTAAAGTGATAAAGACAAAACAAAGTGTTTGTTTTTCTCCCTTCAGTTTTCTCTCAGCTCCAAAGCATTTCACTCATGGATGGATGACTGAACACATTTTGAATTACTACTCTCAGTCTTTATTGCCAAGTCATGTTCAGTCGTGTTCAAAAATGAGTACCTCCTGTTTTGATCACAGTGGGCCCAGATCCTGTGGTAGGAAAACAACCTGAAATCATGATTCCTCCACCACCGTGCTTCACAGTGTGTGTTAGGTGTTCCTAATGAAATCCTGAGTTGGGTTTTTGTCAAACATGATGTGTGACATTAAGCCCAAACCCTTTTGTCTCATCTGTGTATTGGACATTGTTCAAGCGTAATCCCCATGTTGTTTGGTAAGAAGCAGTTTTGTGAACCTCGGATGTGCTTTTTCAGACAGAGGAGGCTTTCTTTTGTCAATACTTCCACCAAACCATACTTATTGAGTCTTCTTCTAATTGTGCTGTCATCGACTCTAACGTTTAGCATGCTCACTGAGGCTTGCATGGCCTGAGATTTGGCTCTTGGATTTTCTATTGTTTTGTTTTTGAACACTACACGATTTGACCTTGTTGTAAATTTGCTGGAACATCCAATCCCAGGAAGATTGGAAACTGTCTCGAATGCTTTCTGATGGTGAATGATCTTTCTCACTGTATAACGTAAACTCCATATTTTTTTTAATTGGTTTTCTATCCCTTTCCTGACTGATGCGCAGAAGGAATTGCTTCTCTAAGAGTGTTGCTTAGGTCTCTTAGTATCTTATCTTATCCAGATCCTAAATAAGACAAATAAACACTGATAAACATATGCTTTTATAGAGCTCTTCACACCTGCTGATGACAATTTTATGAAGTTCTGATGTTAGCACAAGGTTAAGATTTAAGTATAGGATTGGTTTTAAGGTAAGGGGTACTTAGTATTGCCCATACAACTATTTCCCCCCTCCTTTTGTCTTAATGTATGTTGTCAGAGTTGGAAGAAAATTATACTATTATACTGTGTTTGTAATTGCCTCATACTAAGACCTGCTACAAGCAGATGATTCATATGATATTTTTTCACCAACACACACATGAAAAAAAAAGAGAGAAAAAAATGGGAGTTTTAACTTTTGGACATTGCTCTAGATATTACACAGTTGTGGAAACTAAACCGCCCACTCAGAGCAGACACAAAACTTGAGACCGGAAACTCTTGTCTGTTTTGTGTTTATTAAGGTCAAGACGTTGTAAGGGAGCAACACCATCAAGACCCGGCCGTGAGAAAAAGTGAAAGAAATGATATTGACACGATTACTAAAACTTCCTGAACACAGCAACAGCTTGTTGTTTCCATTGTTTCAGCAGAACCGCAGAGAAGCCAAAATAAGACACAGGAAGGTGTCAAACTAAAGAAAACAACTACTCTCATTCATTTTTGATTCCTTCTAGTATAACACACATACAGTATAAACTAGAGGAATGGTTGGTAATAAAGTGCTTATTTTCCACTACAAACACAAATGGAGAACTAAAGCAAGCAAATAAAGGAATGGAGCTGTAGACAGAGCAAGTTGATCCTATTTTCCTTTGAAAACTTTCTACATACTACATTGTTATATATTCATACAAATATGCAGTTGGGATTGAAAGAAAAGACAGTGGAATGTCTGCCTCCTGCCTCGTATTTGCTCCTTGAGGCAGCAGGCAGCCAAGTGCTGGTATGAATTAAAACTTTATCAAAACAAAAACAAGATTGCTGCCAAAGAATTTCAAAACCAGACACACAAACGTGCATGTAGATGGCAAAAAGGAAACAACGAGACTCTAGTAAAAGAGTAAAGAAAACCAGGAAAAAGTAAGAGAGAGGTGATTATTTAAAAAGGTCGGTAGCAGTCGGTGACTGAATCCTGGCGTGATATTGGGTTACGGAAATAAAAAAATGTAACAGCAAATAAAATAAACTAAATGTGCAAAATGAAATGTCTTTGCAAGATAAAACAGAAATAAACAGAGAAGAATAAAGAAAATGAATACTATCAAAAACAACAAAAACCAAGAGAGCACAGCACTCCTGTGGACTATTATCGTATCGTGTTATTTGTCAACCAAATCTGATTAATGGATTATGACAGGAGGAGGAGAAATAGTCTTATTAAAGGTGATCTGGAGAGCATGACGGGATGATCCATGAACAGGGATCCACTTCTGAGCAGACCAGCTGACTGTTTCTTACTGACTACACAACATGTGTCCTTTGAATTCAAATATAAGGCTCAAGAAAATAAAATAAAAAATGTTATGCTGCTAACAAAGTCAGCATAATTCATTAATACAGTGGATCATGACCTTGTTTGTGTCGTGCAGTGTGCTCTTTCAAATGTTTTGCTCAGTTTTATCGCAGGGGCAGGCAAATGCTGTTGTATTCAGAAAACGTTGTTTTCCCCCCTCACACTTAGATATATACATGTACATAGTCAAATAACCTTCTGTTTGACCTGTCCTACTGGCCACCAGGCAGGCATGTAAAGGTTCTTTATAATAGTTAAATGGCTTGAAGGAGTATATACTGTGAGAATTTGGAGGAATTTTACATGTACAACAAAAATCTAATTAGAAAAATACCTTCACAGGAAGAAAAAAGCTTTATTTATTTATTGCAGAGCCTACCTTGTGAAGTAAATGGATGCAGACGCGCAAACTGACAGATGCAGAAGCCTACAAGGCACACTGTGTTTTTGCATCTTGCATTCTTCTATGATGTTGAATGGTTGACTTCTCCCGTGGTTTCCAAGAAGAGGAGCAGCACAAGTTGAGGGAGGAAAACATGACAAACGCACGGCAGTCAGAAGCGTGACAGGGTGACTGTTCAAAGGCAGGAAGAGAACGGACAAAAAAGGAGGATGAGGCAAAAAGCTGAGAGATGCTGTCTCTCTCTTTAAGGATAAATTCGTTTTGCCACAATAGTGACTTATGCTCAGACCCATGATACAAAACCTCGTCTGTACACAAGGGGAGTGACCACTACAAGTTTTTTTTTTCAGCTTCTATTTTCCACAGAAAAAAAAGAAGAAGGAACAAGATAAAAGCAGGCAAACCTACTAGAAGGGGAACATGGTAATCAGGTTTTAGCGGGACCCTCGTGCCCCTGACTCATCCCCCTGCCTCTTGACAACGTCCCCCTCCCTCATGAACACACCTGCCCTCTACATCTCTCTCTCCCGACCTCTGAAATCATGTTGTTGGCTTAATTCAGCGTGCTTGTGAGAAAAAGGGCCCTTTTCAACGATCTGTGCCTTCTTACTCAGTCTGTGGTCTGTATAATTACACATGCAGCCCTTCTGACACTTCGGATTGATGGCTGCGATGCTGATGCAGCTTTATCCACCTTTGTTTGCGGGGCTTTAATTACAACCACGTTTGTTTTGTGGTGATTGTAGAAATTAGCTAACCTCATCCATCACATTGCTGACTGTGAAATGTTTAAAACCACATGACGAATGAAACTGGAGAAGCAATATCACTGAGGTTTTCAGCGTTATGTGCCTTTCTGTAATCTCCTCCATCTTACACCGTCTTTATCTCCTTTTCTGGAAAAGACATTTACTTTGTGTCTGTTATAAGGTGCAGTGAGTAGAAGTTAGTGAAACCTAGTGGAAAAACCGGACTGCTGTACTCCCTCATCCCATCCTGCTCCTGCAAGTTTGTTGAAATAAAAATATAGTGGATGTGATTCTACATCATTAAAAACTTTGTTCATCATGCACTTTTTGCACTTCTTCCAATAGATCGTCTTGGACTCTTTCCACAGTAACTTTGAACCTACAGCACAAAAGTTTTACCTCCATGCCAGACAGTCAGAATATTTAAACAATCACTGGTGTTGCATGCTCAAAACCTTCTCACCCCCGTTCCCCAGATCTCTACTGCTACTGCTCTCTTTGAGCTCTGCCATGTCCAAAAAAGGACAAATGGAGGACGGTTTCTGATGCCAGGAATATATCTTCCTTTTTCCTTTGAACAAAGACTTTCTTGAGCATCAGGAGCCTCAGGAATGTCTCCTTGGCACTGCCATACTTTTAGTTGCAGGTGCCTGCTCTACAACTACAGCTCTGCCATCCTCTGCTCTGTTGAATCAATTCTATCTGGTTGGCATAAAATAATAGTGTTTGTGGTGCACCAGCATAAGAACGTCTCCGCACATGCAAGATTTAAACGCTTTAAAGCTTCATTTGTTGGAATCTCCTTTTAGTCGTGCTAACATGTGATTCTGGGGATGATGGGTTCTGTCAGCCTCAATAGAGCCTATAGATTTGAGTTTCTAACCCTGCGTCAGCTTTGTGTGAATGTGTGTGTGTGTGTTTTGCTTGACTGTATTTTTGTTTTTCAGGACCCCAGAAGCAAGCACAAGTTCAAGATTCACACGTACGGCAGCCCAACCTTCTGTGACCACTGTGGATCCCTGCTGTACGGGCTCATCCACCAGGGGATGAAATGTGATAGTGAGTATCTGTGTGTGTGTGTGTGTGTGTGTGTGTGTGTGTGTGTGTGTGTGTGTGTGTGTGTGTGTGTGTGTGTGTGTGTGTGTGTGTGTGTGTGTGTGTGTGTGTGTGTAAGCATGTATGCAGGTGCACCTGTGCCAAAAGTGCTGTGCTGGTTTCCAAGCGCCTGTCCTAATGAGAACAGATGGGAATACCCCGGAACTGTACCGCACTCAGCCACACACATCTGCAGCCGAGGCAGAATTCACTGGCCTGCTGAGCTGTCACTGCATTCCCATTCTTTCCACCCAATCCCCTCTTTCAAATCTTCCCTCCTTGCATTGGGTGGCCGATTCCATCCGGTGCTACATTTTTTTTTCTCATTGTAAATGATCTCATTTAAACCTAATCTCCACCTTTCATTTTTGCTGCACATTTACTTTCCATGTCCATCTGCTTTGGCGTCCCTCTCTGCACCATCATCCATCATCCTCCGTCCATCAGTCAAACACATCCATCCGTGGCTTTCTGTAGGTGGCCTTCGTGACAGATAGTAAAGAGGTCACACCGCAACAAATTGATGAGGGGAGACCTTCGAAGTTACAGGCTGGGTCCCCTTCTCTCTCCTGTCCTTGTCTCCTTCCAGCATGTCAGCCTAACAACGCTGCTAAGGAGGACAGAAGGGGGAGAAAGATGGATGGATAGATAGATGGAAGAATTTTCCTTAGCAAGGTAGTTTTAATGACATTTTTTAGCAGATTAAAACACATAAAAGCATTAAGCAAAGTTACCTGATCAGTAAGTTCACATTTCAGTGCATTGTTGTAAAAAAAGTCTTTGTCATTTTTTTGTCTTTAAATTTCATTTACATTTTAAACATTTTATGACAACAGAAGAACTTCAATGTAGCTCCCAGCTTCATTTTCCTCTTTTTCTTTTCCCATCACATCACACCCCTTAAGCTATTTTAGTCCTCTTTTCCCAGAGGAAGAGAATTTTTCCCGCAGTTTTTTGCAAACTGAATGAACCTTATTAAACCCAGAGTAGAGTGAAAATAACTTTCTCTGACCTGTTCTCTGTAGGTTTGTGTATGACTCACCTTCATATTTATATGCTGGAAAAGCGGGATTTTAATGTGAACGTGCGAAGCTCAAAGATTACACACAAACACGACTAATGCGAAGTCGTGCTGAGACAAACTTAATTCTCCGTTCGTTTTGTCTCTCTCTCTAGCCTGTGATATGAACGTTCACAAGCAGTGTGTGGTCAACGTGCCAAGCTTGTGTGGGACGGACCACACGGAGCGCCGGGGCCGCCTGTTCCTCAAGATCGAGGTCAGCGTGGACAGGCTACACGTCACAGGTTGGTTTTAATTTAGGCTGCTTTAAGTTGCACTGACTTCGTCACTGACTATGTATATGCAATGCATATAATCTTACCTGCCCCATCTGTTGTCCGTTAATACAAATATCTAATCTCTCAATTACACGGAAACAGCTCAAAGCATCTAGACATGGAGACATGGTCACAACAGCTTCCTCAAGTTCAAACGAGTATCAGAAAGGTGATCTTTGGCCGTGACGTGGTTGTTGGTGCCAGACGAGCTTGTCTGAGTGTTTCAGAAACCGGTGATCTGCTGGGGTTTTTATTTACAAATGTCTCACTGATGATGCGAGAGGTCAGAGTTGGATAGAAAGATAGATTTCAGGTGATAGAAAACTATACAGAAGAGTCTGCTTGAATACACAACACGTTAAATAAACGTTGGATAAAAACCAAAAAAACACACTAAATGTCACTCATATCAGCTAAGTACAGATGACTGAGGCTAAAATTGGCAAATGCTCACCAATAGATTAGAAAAAGGTTATTGGGTCGTATATGGATCCTCCTGCTTTAAATGCCCTAATGGCCCCAGGGCACCCAAGTCTTACTTCCTGTACAATAACATGCCATCTCACAAGGCTCAAATCACCACACACTGCTTCACGCTGCACTCCAACTCAGTCACCACACCTCAGTACATAAAAGCATCTTTGGGACATGGATGTGTGCTTGACAAATCTGCATCTGCGTACCTGATGTTATCATGTGAATAACTGGTACCATCAAGGTGTTTATAACGAGGGGTCCGGTCAGTTGGTATAATTAAAAAGGCTGTACGAGCATTAGTAGAGACTTTATAGAACCTCAGCAAGGTTACAAAGGCACCATATGCTCTAAGTATGGACCATTTAGCATTTACTCACTCAGAGAAATTTAAACAGGTGCTGTGTGAGAGTGTTTCGGTTTATTTTGAGACTGAAAGAACAAGCCCCACCATCGCACTAGTGTTATATAAGATTTAAGGTCACACTGTGGGAGCAAGGGTGAACCACCCATGACAACAGAAATAAAAATATTAGGCTGTATCCCCAGTGTGGGGTCACAACACATACGTGAACTCCTTGTGGGATATAATCCAAGTTGTATCCGGGGACATTGCTGTCATCACCATAGAACAAGCAGTTCTTATCATAATCATTTTTACCATCCTCATTATTTTTTTTATTTTTTTTTTAGATTTTGTGACTCAATTGGCTATTTTCACAGTATAGTATGGAGTTAATTCAATACCAAATGTATTGCAAATCAAAACCCAAAATCTGAGAATCAAAATGCAAAATCTGAGAACTGAGTGCCAAAAAAACATGCTTGTCACGGTCACAGAGAACCAACAAGTGGAGGCAAGCTGTTATTATAAAGTTGTTAATGTCATTAATGATGTCACTGATACCTGACATCGACGTAAGATGCTGAGTCGTTCAGTAGCCAGTGAACTTCTAGATCTGAGCTGTGTCCTGCCTCCACGCTTGGTTCACAAATACAACCGCAAAAGGGAAAAATGACAACTGAGAAAGACGGTTCGAAAAACCGAGATGGATTTAGAAATGATGGCGAGAAAAGACAATTGTAGCCGGTAATAGATTTTGAGTTCCTGGTTACTCTACCAGGGTTAGAGGGTTTCTCTGGGTTTTGGTTCTCAGATTTTGGGTTTTGATTCGCAATACGTTTGGGGTTGAGCTGACACTTCAGTAAGAGAACATTTACTGTAGTTGGTTGCAGTTTAAAGTTACTAATTTACTTTATTCAGTAAAAGAAAAGAAGAAAGTTTAAGAAGTTCCAATATTTAACAGATGAGGCTTTAGACTAAACGTTATTCTTCTCACCCCTCTTGCTTTGGTAGAAGGTTGTACAAAAAAAAAAAAAAACAAGGAACTTTTGATTTTGCAATAAAATAAAAGAATGGGTTAAAACTGGAGCAATCTAATACGCAGTCAGCAGTGCCTTTATAGTCTGTGTTAAAACAGAGCACCTGTGTGTGTGTGTGTGTGTGTGTGTGTGTGTGTGTGTGTGTGTGTGTGTGTGTGTGTGTGTGTGTGTGTGTGTTTTCAACAACCTCTAAATTATCCTGTCAGTCAACAGCAGCTCCCAGAGTGGGGAACTCTCTAGTGTTAAAACCCCTTTGGCAGGGAGAGAAATGACTGCTGGGTCACTTCCGTAACTTGTCTCTCTGTCACACTCATATACGCTCTTTTATTTACACATCACAGCACGGCGAGACAGTATTGGTCAGGGAATGTTACTGCTGAGACCTAAAAAATACTTGCTAACTCAATGAGAATCAGCAGCAGGAGCATAGTGGCAGATATGATTGATATGGAAGTATATTGCTTACATTAAAATATGTCTGTTGTACTGGGGCGGAGATAAAGTGTTTTTTGTTGGGTTTTTTTTTTTTGTTTTTTTTTTTTGCTGCGGTGTACAAAGTGTGCAGCTCTTTTTGTCTGTTACACTGCTGAACGTGCTTTGATCATCTGCACCACGGCTGACAGCTACACGCTCCCTTTCATGTCCTTGTTTGCATCTGTCAGTGAATTTTACAGTGGTGTGATGGTGACAAAGAGCCAACAAAGCAGACTGTTAGCCGGGATGATAACAGCGGTGGTCTCGTCGACATGGTTACCAGATTTGGTGAAACAGACACGAGTGAAGACGAGCCGGCTCGCATTCGCAATGTTGCCACAGTAGACCGGTGTTCTCGCTGTTTCCTCATTTGCGTCGTCCCTGATGTTACGCATGCACGCTGTTACTGGGTCGTGAACGTGTCGGTACCATGTTACGCTGGCTTCTTGGAGCGCACCCCAGTTTGGTCCCCAGCAACTGCTGCTGACATATGCTGTCTCCAACTTTAGAAAGCTTTTAACTTTGGAGCCTGTGTCTTTTTAATCAGACATCAACACTGATGATCATTATGTTTTGTGGCTGAGGTTCCGCCACCAACTCTCTACAACACTCTTTCTTGGCAACTAGATGCCAAGAAATGGCAACTGCTCATCACAGCTCACACAGGCAACGACCACTGAAGATGCCCGTAGAATATAACAGACCCATTTGGGTACCGCAAGCCCTCGTTGGCATCAGCCAGTGACCCCGGAGTCGCTATAAAGCAAGAAAACATCTGTCGACGCCGCTTGTTTACTCTCCTTTTTTTTGCTGCCATTCAAATGTTCTTCTTTCTCGTTTTTAGTGAGCTTTACTGCTCCGTTTACTTCCGGTGGTGCATGCAGCCAAGAAAAATCACAACGGGTGCTTTTTCAGCTCTAATGAATGCTTCCTCATATATGTACCATTGCTGCTACCCTGAAGAAATACACAACATCCGTGGAGTCTCAATCGAATCGGTCACAGTCATCCCCAAACCACCAGATGCATTTACGTTACAGTCTTAGCACAAAACTGAACCAGTTTCTCCAAACACTGATAAAACCCAGCTGTGTTTCCATTAAGATGCTTGTTTTACATCAAACTTGCCTTTTGTTCTTGCTTAAAAAGTTTTGTTATTTTTTGTTTTAAATGAATTGACACAAACCCAGGAGCTTATTTGTTGAGTGACCACATCTGAGACATCACAGGACGGTCGTCGTTCACGATTTCACCAAAGGAGCAGTGAATTTAATTCACGTAAAGCTGTAACTCCACTCGTACGCCTGCTACGTCATGCCCAGGCAGCCACTTCCTACAGAAACATTAATATCATTACTTTTTTTGTACTTTATTGACTTAGAAATGCAGCGCACTGACATTATTGAACCTGCACTCAAGATTTTCAGTTCCTCATAATCTGATGCAATGGAAAAGAAACGCAGCAACTAAATGCACCACGTTTTATGGCTTTAAAAAAGATATAGGTCCTCCAACTTAGGATGGGCTCAAAATACAAAAACGTTCAACCTCAAGTACAAAGAGAATAAAAGTTGAAGTGAATTGTGAATGCCTTTCATTTCATTCTCATCTCTGAGTCTGTATATACATATAAATGAGCACTGCTCATTATATTTCAAGGATGCAGGTGAAATAAAAATGAAAGAATAAATGGATGGAGCCACTGAGGGGATGTTTGAGCTGAGATTGACAGTGGTCCATAGAAAAGGAGGAATATAGATCAGTACTGAGGACAATACATGAGGGGACGAGCAGTGTTTTGTTTTCTTGTTCCCTCGCTCTAATGGCAGTGATCTGAACAGCGAAGCCACAGCTTGCTCTCCAGCTCCCCTCTGGTTCGTACAGACAAGTGGCGGGCCTTTGTGGTTCACCGCACTGACATGAACTTGATTAAATCTTTCCGGCCAAGAAAACAGACACGTCTCCTCCGGCTCGCTCTCCGTAAACCCTCATCCTCTCCTTTGCATTGTCTTTCCTTTTCATCCCTTCCTTTGGTTGACTTTTCCTGCGATCTTGTCCTTCCTGTTCCTGTCCCTCAGCTTACCTCATCTCTCTCATCACCTGTTTTTTTTCTCCGATACCTACTGACTTCCTGTCTATATGCTCATATTTTGTCTTTTCCCCTTTATTTTCTTTCCTAAAAGGACACCTGTCTCTTTTTAGCAGACTGTGAAGTCTGACACTCTTCGTCACCCCGTGTCACTTCTGCGCTCTCGCTGATAGTGTCCTTCATCCGTCTATTATTCATCTTCCCAACCACTGTTTTCCTCTTACAACGCTGACATTTGAAAAGCCTTGGGCAGGAGCAAACATTTCTTCTGGAGTTGTAATGACAGGGATACATAGAAACATGACCTGCCCACACACACACACACACACACACACACACACACACACACACACACACACACACACACACACACAGAGAGAGAAAGAGAGAGCATCTGAGGATGGCGGTTAACACAGCAGTTTATTCAGGGTGAGATCTCCCACTGCTGACATGCTCACTTCAGGTTTAAAGAATGGTGGATGGAAAGATGTTGCCCTGCACTGCCAAAGCTCAACGCACCAAAAAGGCTGTTGGAGGAAAATCTGATAATAAACCTTTTATTATAAGTTATGCAGGATTAGACTGGGATTGTTCCTCACAACAACAAAAAAACCCTGCAATATATTTGCATTATAATTTTTTTTTCTTTTTTTTTTTCTTTGTAATGGTTTCAAGAGTTAGTTTGAGAAACAAAGGGTTAGCACATGCGTATGCCTCTGGCTGCTACCCATTGTAATACCCATAATAGTCTCTCACAGATAACTGGGAGACTCGGAGTGGAACCACTGTTGGAAAAGTGGAATTAAATGGATAATTGAATGTTTGTTTGTTTTTTCAGGACAAGTAAAACACCGGACAGAAGCCAAACAGGAGCCTTCGTCATTAATAAGCTTGTTAACGCTGTTTTTTCTGAAAATGACCCCCAGTGACCACGTTAAAAAGTGCAAGGAAACTGTCTGGTCTGCACTTTCTAACAGAACTAATACAAACTAAGAGAATGTAACCAACTCTATTACTTACTAAAGGCCAACCAATGCTCGCAAGTTTCTTGTGTGCAGTTTGTGGCACTTTTTTAAAAGCAGAAATACTGGCAGGTCTCATGTCTGATGGGACGAGTCAGTTACAGAATCTGGTCGTTTAGGACAGAGGACCTGCAGATTCTGGCTTTAGGTGGGTTTTAATAAACACCAGCCTCAGCCGTCATCCCCAGGCATGTTGTTGTTGTGGCTAGGTTTGCCAGAGCTGCCATAGCAACACACCGTTGCTAAGCTACAGTTTGCTTTTTGGGAGGCGGTTTCTTGACTGACCAGTTTGTTTTTGTTGTTGTTTTTTTCTTCTTCTAGCTTCTAGGGTCCCTCTGTAGGTGTGGAGGTTAAGTTGCTTTTACTATTTACTAACAGCAGGGATGTGAGACTGCTTCAGTAATCAAATGTTCCAGCTCAACATTATAAAAGATACTTTGTCCTCTTTTAAAATTGCCTTACATTTTGCTTGACACTGTTGTTAAAGGCTGTAGATACATGGTGTAATAATAGATTACATGATCTGTATTAGTTCAAGTATGTCGTTCTTATTTTCCGTTTTGAATTTAAAAAAACATTTTCAAATTGTTCTTTTTTTTTGTTAAATATTGCTACCGCTTTGATTTGTAAGCATTCCTCTAAACATTTTAGTGCATTGCTTGTGATCTTGAAGGTCCCAGTCGTGCTTCCTCCGAGTGTCCAGACGAGAAGCTGGAATCCAGAGTTCATCCTGGTCCACCTTTGCTTCCTCTGCTGTTTTTATGACGTTGGCCTGCAGGTCCCTGACTCTGCACTGCAGGGATCCATCCAAGTCCCCCCCAGATTATCAGCCATCCATTGGCGGCACATGGCATTGTTATGCAACTGCACATTTGAATTTCAAAGCCTTGGGGGGGGAATAAGCTGTCAGCCCACCCCAGACCTGCTTGCTGCTGCCCCTGCATCCAAAGGATATGTAATTTTTTGATGTGACACATTTTTATTAAGCAAGTGTTGGGATCAGATGGAGATATCGGATACAGGGGATGTGTTTTAATACCTAAGATGATTGTTAAATGGAGGTTGTATTTGGTTAACTGTGTGATGCTGAACCCTCTGATCTCCTGCACAGACACATGCCAACTTTGTGTCTGCTTTACCCCAAAACTAATAAGAAAGACAAAACACGCACCCACTAATTTTATTAGCAGCTACCTCATGAGGAGCATGGAGAAGGGAGGATACAGAAAGCAAGCAGGTCTTGTTGTATCTAAGCAACAACCGACAGCATGGTCCTTGATGATGATGTTTCATTATGTGTGTGTGTGTGTGTGTGTGTGTGTGTGTGTGTGTATGTGTATGTGTGTTTGTGTGTGAGTGTCTATGTACATTTGTAAAAAAAAGAAACACACACAAAGATAATCCAACTTGCACACACTCCCCTTGTTCAGGATACAATAAATATGATATCCGTCAACTGCCTGTGTGTTTATTGGCACATGTCCTCTCATTAGCCTGTTGTTGAAGTTTCTTCAGTGTTATTTGGTGCCTGCGTTGCCATGGAAGTGACTAATGCCCGAGAACACCACCACAGCCAGCAGAGGGTAGGCTTTCGATGAGGACGTGGGATGCTCTGATTTTCCTTATGCTCTTCGTACTTTATTACATGTGTGACTCTGTGTCTTTGTGCTGCAGTGTCATCGTATATCTGTGTGCTTGTGTGGGCTTTCGGGTGATCGAGAGAGCGGTGGAGAAACGGAGACGAAAATAGGGTGATAACTGGGCTGAGAATTTGCTCTGGACAAGGAGTGAACTATGAGGTTAAATCTACAGTCATGAACATGGGAAAAGCTTCAGGGGGATAATGAGACCTGCACTGCCCTCTGCTGGCAGGAACTGGAAGCGCAAGAAGAAGGGGAAACTTGTATGGATAGTGATTCAACTGATTGTCCTTCACTTCAGCACTTCATTCTTATTTTGCCCTTTTTAAAAGATTATATCTTTTTTCTTTCATGTTAAAATATGATAAGCAATATAGTAGTCATTCTGTGGAAATATGACCAAATTGGACAGTATTTCCAATTTCAATTCATCTTTTTTTTTTCCAGCTGCGTTTTTCTTCTGTCTTATGCACACAGTGGTGTCAACCTCTGAGATTTTTGGATCGATTTTTTCTGTTTTCAGAGGAATATTTGATTCTTTCTTGTACAGTATTTCGACTGAGTAAATTACTCATTAACTTAAGTAAAAGACGCTGCATCTGAACGACCTGGCACATTTGAATGCTTTCTGTTCACTGGCCCCTCTGACAGGGCACAGACACAGAATGAGCAGTTGCCTCACACCTCACCATTTCTGAATTATCACCTGATCAGTTGAAGCAGACTTGGGCTTTCAGGAGTGTCAGGCTGAAAGAGAAGGCAGGTGTGAAGAGGTGCTGCAGCCATGTCAAGTCAGACCTAAACCTTTAAATTTGCCTTATAGGGTCTCAAAAGGAAGACATCTAATGCAGTTTGCTTTCTTGCTGCTGCCTGCACTTTCGTGTCATGTAATTTGAGCATTACGTAACGTGGGTTTGACAATTGTCTGCTTTATAATAAACTTAAATAAATACAGACTCTTGAGTGACAGTCTAGTAGCTTATTACGTTTAAATATACAGAGTGGAGACATTGCACCTGATAAACGTAGAGTATTAATGTCACCCTGTTTCTTCTCTCCATCTGTTTTAGTCACCCTTTCTTAGTAGATGTGCTGACTACACATGTCTTCCTTCCTTCCTTCCTTCCTTCCTTCCTTCCTTCCTTCCTTCCTTCCTTCCTTCCTTCCTTCCTTCCTTCCTTCCTTCCTTCCTTCCTTCCTTCCTTCCTTCTTTCCTTCCTTCCTTCCTTCCTTCCTTCCTTCCTTCCTTCCTTCCTTCCTTCCATTATTGATGCTCAGTAGGGGAGTGGCTGCTTACAGCAGATGTCGCCATGGTGAATGTGCCTTCTGCACACCAACTCATCCCTTTACTCTTGTTGCAAGCACCTTAGCACTCCTTTTTCTCCATTTATCAGATATCAAATATCGCAGGAAAATGTCATCTCACATTATCTGTCCACCTTTGCTCAACTTTAGTGCACAGTTGGCATTAAGAGTCCACTAAAAAAACAATTCACCTCCTCCACTAAACAGTGTAATTTTGTTAAAAAATCTGTATTACTTTCGTGTTTAATAACTGAATATGTGATGCTGACTTTTAGACCAGTAGTTTTGTTCTGTTTTTCTAGACAGGTGTGTATGGGCCCAAAGACCCACAAATATAACAACTCTGTTTCTGTTTTTAACTCTTAAGCATAAGTGACAACATGTTTTGCCTTACAGCTTCTGTCATCCGTATATGTGGTATCGGGTTTGATTAGATCAGGTGATTGGTTGGTTTCTCTGACTGTCTGAAATCTTAAATGCACTGCCTGGACAAAAACTGTGTAAAATTGCCTCTTTAAGCTCATACGAAGCTGATTTTCAACTACTCTCCTGTAGCCCATCCCAGATATTCTCATCAAGGTTGAGGTCTGGACTGTTTGCATGTCCATATATGAACATGTCTTATCTTCCCTGAACCCGTCTTTCTCCTTTTCCTCAGTTTGAAGCCAGTGAATCTTTGCATTGCTGTTTTGAAATATTCCCATAATGTCAAATATCTACTAATGGAAAAACTTACTCATACAGTGTATTTAAGTAGTCATTATTTGGGGAAGTGATGTTGCTTAACCTAGATTTGACAAACTGAAGCAACCACATATCATAATACTGCCACAGCAGGTTTGCATGGAAGGCACTAGGCACGATGGGTGCGTCACTTCATCTGCCTTTCTTGGTACACTGGTCTCATCTGACTCTATGATGTTTAAAGAATGCTTCATGGTTCTGATTCTTCAATCCAGGACACAAAGTCGTAGTGCTGTCATGAAATAAAAGTTGGAAAAACTTATTTCAGCTCAATCAAGCAAGAGACGAATTGGGAGCAAGATTGAGCTGTTTGGTTTCTGTATCCAGATCTGGAGAAGTAAAAGCAAGGAAGATCAGTCTTCCAACTGCTGTGGTGGTACGGTGGTGGCAGCATTGTGCTCAGGGGCTAAAACCAGCGGATCTGGACGATTTAACAAAATGGACAGGATAACAAAAGTGGGGCAAACCATCAGTTACAACAGTTAAAACTGGAATAATGTTTGATGTTCTAACAGTGACCCAAGATAAACATCAAAGCTGGTCCCTACATAGTTCTAAATAATCTAATGCAGAGTTTTCAAACTGCTTTCTCAAAGTCCTGACTTCAGCTACAACAACAGCGAGAAGGTTTGATAAGGTTTGTTCCTGGACACAAATCTGTCTTCTGCCAGAGGCTTGTTGATGACTTCAGAAAGTCCTACGTCAGGGTGAAAGTTGCTCAGGGACAATCAGCCGAATATTACGTGTAGGTCAGTTGTTTTTACAGATATGATTGACCCTGAATGTATGAATTTTGGTGCTATGTTGAGTACAGAAATCTAAAAATAGATCACCACATCTACTCCCGTCTGTAGTTTCTTTTTTTATGATTAAAATTTGTGTCATATGCAACTATTTTGTCATTAAAAAGAGTGCAGTTCAAGGAAATCTTTGTTTGCTTTTGGGCTACAAAATGACTTTTATCAACACAACCTTCTTGCCCTTCATCCTTCTATCACTCACTCAACCTGGAGCTTTCCATGAATGTACTATTTCCCCTCTGGTTGTGCGTGGAGTCACGTCGTCCTCGTGTCTTCTGGCTCAAACATTCACATGTTCTTTCACATCTCTTCCAGTGGGTGAAGCTAGAAACTTGATTCCTATGGATCCAAATGGTTTATCAGACCCTTATGTTAAACTCAAACTCATCCCAGACCCAAAGAATGAGACCAAACAGAAGACGAGGACCATTCGATCCTCTCTCAACCCCTGCTGGAACGAGTCTTTCACCTTGTGAGTGAAAAAACGTTTTTGTCTTTTATAAATTATGTAACCAAAAAAAAAAAAAATGTTTATCATTTCCCGAGCATGATGCAAAAATGTTACTAAATACTTTCCATCTTGGTTTTTGTCAATGCAGTAAGCTGAAAGCATCAGATAAGGACCGACGTCTGTCCATTGAGATTTGGGACTGGGACAGAACCACCCGGAATGACTTCATGGGCTCCATGTCGTTTGGCGTCTCCGAGCTCATCAAATCTCCCAACTGCGGATGGTCAGTTTTCTCTCTGTGTATAATTCACTCCCAACAAATTACAATTAGCTTGCCATACTGCGCATGACCTCTGAACTAGACTCAGGTTCCTGAGGCGTCGACGGCGCCTCTGAAACGGGTTAGTGATTGTAAGAGATGGTTGTAAGAAAGCACAACTGGGTCGCTGGTATTCAAGTTTAAAACCAGAAATTAAGACAGACATACATAAGTTTCAAAGAATTGAACAAATGAAATGCAAGAAATTAAGAGAAGTGCTGTGTTTTATTCATTTTTCAGTAGCAAAGGGAAAAGCTGTAGAAACTCACTGTATATTCCTGTTTGATGGTGTGTGAGTTGCACCTTTCTACCATCAAACTACAGCCTGAAACAGTTTTCCAGCCAGCTGGTGAACATGCAGGGGGGAAAAAAGCCCTTTGGAGAGGGCGGAGATCAAAACCAGAGCTGGATTCTTACTTACAGCCTGACGTGAACTACAGAAGGGTTACTGTTTCACTGGTTTCTTTCTGTTCTTTCTACCAAAAAATCCTGATTTTAGGAGTGCTGCCCCCATAGGGACATTTTTTCCCTGATTGTTCTGGGGGTTTCTGAGGTTAAAAGGGGCTAAGGAACGTCCTGAAGGATAACAGTCCTTTGCATGATTTTTATGAGCATTCCTCATGGAATTTGCCATACTCCTTCATTTAAAGGAATATGCCGACATTTTAAAAATGAGCTTAACTAAAAAGAATTAGCTGAACTGCTGTCGACCCAAGACTTTGATAAAAGAGTCAGTCCCACTGTAGTCTCATTGTTCCAACCAATCAACATAAAGTTATGTTTTCCAACCAATCTCCGTAAACGTTCGGAAATATCATGAAGGGAAACCTCCTTAGTTTGTGATGGTCTATATTAAACAAAGTCTTCAATCATAAATAAAAGCAAGAACCTTTGAATGAAATCTGAAAAATGGCTAATCTTGTTCTATATAATATTGTTATTTGACTTTATTTTGATTTTATGAATCAAGTCTATTGCAAGCAGCCAGCGTGAGGACTTGATCTAAAACGAACCACAGCTGTGATTTGCTACCGACTTCCTTTCCAAACAGCAGAGCGTTGAGTGTAAAACAGACATAAACACTGTCATCTGCAGCCAACTCCTGTCAGGCTGACGAACAGCACCTGCTTACGTCATATCCTCATCCCCCCCGCTGTTGTGTAGCTGCTTTGTTTTACTCTGCTAAACATGCACTTACGGACGTAGTTGACTCAGTCCCTGTTGAGCCCTGTTTGCATACCCGCTGCTACTTCGTATAAACCGAGCCTGATCGACTGCTTTGAGCAGGAGTTTCAGGAATTATCTACGTGTAAAAACGTTGGCAGCGATCTCGGAAACTGCCACAGTGCTTGTGTCTTTGTGTGTCCACATTTGTACTGCATGTTACAGGTCATTAGACAAGTGGTTAGAGGATGTGCACGTCAGAGGGGAAACAGAGTCAAGTCCTGCAGACGTTCAGCGCTAAACTGCTTCCTAAGATTTACAGCTGCATGTGTAGACAGAAAATTACACATGAGGGATAAAATGTGTTCAGTTATATTAAAAAAAACAAATAAAAATGTTTAAAAAAAAAGGTATAGATTTACTGTGTCTTTTGTTTTTTGTGTGTTTTTCTAGGTACAAATTACTGAACCAGGAGGAGGGAGAGTACTACAACGTTCCCATTCCTGAAGTGGATGATGTCAATCTGGAGCTTCGACAGAAGTTTGAGGTGAGGAGCAGTGTTGAGCAGATTTTCTTTTCATCTATGCATGCATCTAATGAATATAGATAGCCACCTTTTAACAAAGTCTATCCTACGCTCTCATCACCGTGGTAACCTCGCCTGGTTCCCGCTACTTGTTTTTGCCCTCAGTGGCAAATGAGAATGAATGCTTTTGTCTGTAAATAAGAGTACTCACTGTGCTTCTAGTTGATAACAGAATGTGTAGGTAGTGTTTCATAGAAAGCAGCACAAAATACAAAGTAGAATATAAAGAAGGCAAGTCCCACCGACCAGCAGCAGGTATTAGAGTGTAATAGTCATGTTTGTAACATGCAGAAGTGATCCAACATTACACTGGAACGCAACTGTGCAAACACAGAAAAGTATAAGAAGCAACCCCGGAGACAACTAAGCAAAAGAGAGCCTTTTGTTCAAAGTACATCCCTCAGAGTTTTGCGTATTTAGCGGGTCTTAATGGACTCTAATGTGAGCTGTTTGCTTCCCAGCAGCACTGAGACGTGATGCTTTCTGAAAAGGATCAGAATGTGAACTGATCCTTGAATGAAAAAATGTGATTGAGAGATACTAGAAGCATTAATGATGAAAAAAAAACAAGTTGAAAAGATGCTTTGAAAAAAGTACATTGTCTTATTTTAGTGATTTGCTGTTAAAGAATGAAGCATTAAACCCAACCAACCAAGTGTAGAGATACATATTTTTGCTTGTTGATCACATATCTTCACCAACAAGCTGCAGCCTTAAACAAAGCTAATGAGCCATTCGTGGTCATATTAATATAAGATTTCCACTATATTGAACAATGAAAGGCACACAAATGCAAAACTGTGTGAGATGCAATTAAAACAAATGGAGCTGTAAGCCGGTAAGGACAATTTTATCAAAGTGTACATGTTGCTGTCTTTCTTCTCTGCAGTCCTCAAGTCACTTGACTCTTGATTACAATTTTGTTTTGTTTCTCTCCACACTACGCAACACTGACCTTGGCTTTCCTTTGAGACTGACGTCTAATGCAACTGCGTGGTTGCCAAGGCAACCAGGATGGAGCGTAGCATATGTGAATGGTTTTTCAGCCATGCCTTTAGTCTTTGATAGATGCTTATAGATGCCTGACGTTAAGACCTGTCATGTCCATGTGTCAGCGAGACGTCAGCTGATTTTTGACCGCACTAATGAGTGAGTTTCTTCTGTTTTCTAGGCCTGCCAGTTAAACAACCACTATGTGAAGGTAGCTTTTCTGCCTGCTTTGTTCGTTTCTCTCATGTCCAGCTTGCATAACACTTAATTCACTTACTGATTTGGGATTGTTTGTGGATCTCTGCTGGGGTTTCACAAATGAATCTGATTTACTAACAAAGGCTTTCTGCAGCATACAGTTGAAGCATCTCAACTGACTTGTTTTTTTGTTTTTTCCCTAACTCCTCTCACACACTTATACACTAACCTTCAAATCCTTGTTTCTAACTTATAATAGCATGTAAATTAGAAGATTAATTTGTGACTTTTTACAATTAGGCAAGAGTTTTTAAGGATTTTGCAGCTCTTATATCTTGATTTTTACAGCTCTTGTATCATCGTCCTCAATGACCAAATCTTATTTTAAGTTTGTTAAAGCAAGGACACTTAAAACGACTTAAAAAAAAAAAAAAAAAAGGTTTTCTGAAATTACAACGAAGCTGTAGTTTTTTAAAACTCACCGGATTTTCTAACTCAGCTGGTTAGATCATCACCTTGGAGAGATTGTTTAATGCACATCTAACAGGATAATGACAATCTTGCGAATGATTCTAGCCTTCTGAACCTGCACTGCTGTTCTTATTAAAGAAGGTCCAGATAGTTGGCTTTTGTTTTCAGAGAGATCTGAAAGACTGAAAACAAATCTTCTAAGGGCACAGATGGGAATGAAGCTTGTGTTCTTCCAACACAAGTAGAGCAATTGTGCAACAAAACCATCAAAGTATCATCAGAGCTGCAAACATTATGGCAACTTTCTCAGTCATAGTCTGGTTTGTTTACAGTTTTACCGGATAAACTATTAATAATAATACACTGCATCCTTTACATATGCACCACCAATCTCACACGCAAACACCAGACAGCATTGTTGTTAGTAAATTTGTGAAGCGCTCGGGCCTCTGGTGTCTGCCGATATCCTGGCTGTGATCAGTGTGCACCCACGGGCATAGAGCTTCACGCCTGCTCCTCACAGACCACCTTCTACAAGTCTGCCTGGATTATAGAAGGCTGTGAGGACATGGAGCATGAACCCAGGGTTCGGTCGAATAGTCTTTTTTTTTTTTTTTTATTCCACAGTTAGGGTCCTGTCTGAGTGAAATGATGTGGAATATAAATAGCAGAACTAAAAAAAATATTTAGGAAAATCTGCAGTTTCAGTACAACAAACAGATTCTTATTTCAGCGTTCCTACCATTTTTTTTTCTTGTGAGAGTAACGAAAAGTGCTCAGGAAGAGACTATTCGACCGTTCCCCCCAACTCTCAGTAGTGGTGTGAACCGTTGCAGTCACGGGTTCTCCATGTGCCTGCTGTGAGCGTGCCAGATCTCTCCACACAGTGGCGGTGTTATATTTACTGTAAGACTGGCGTGTGGCTGCTTCATCACTGTTCACATGCAGCTTTAAGTGGTCACGTTTGTTTGAGGTGAAACAAACAGATTTTGGTTTTGTGAATGGTCTTGTGAAGTTTTCCAATTGTGTATTTAAATATTATGAAATTTGAAATTGTTTTTGTTGGTCATGTGAAGGTTTATGTGAATAAGTTCCAAACGTGGCCACTAGGTGTCTCTGCAGGTTAAAGTTTATATGAGGCAAGAAGCTGGAATCAGAAAACGAGCAGACGATGACCACTAAATTCAAAGTCTTCCTGTCTCTGTTTGATAAAAGCAGCAGCAGTGATGTGGTGATATGAGATGTATAAGTGCACACAAATATCTACAATCTAAACCTAAACAAAGAGTTAAAATGGTAGAGATAATGTTTTGATAATGCTCCTCTTGCAATGTTGAAGCTGTGCTTATGTAATGGGATTCCTTAAAGTCGTGTGAATATGTTTGATTGACAGTAAAACCAAAGAGTCAATTTCAAAGATTTCTCAAGGACTTATGAAGAAAGTTTTTACAGGGAAAAATAAAAGCAAAAATTAAGGAAAGAGCTTGACAAAGCGAGGGTGATGTCATAGGAACTACTGAGAACATGCAGCAACAGTCATAAAGAGCTCACCGCTGCGATTAAAGAGTCAAGACTTCTTTAACCGATTCTTTTTTTTTTTTACATCTTCTGCATTTAGTTTGGACTTCCGCACATCACCCACCCGTCCCCACCCCATCCTTAATTATTAAATTGACTGCACTGATCCACCACTGCTGCAGATCAAAACCACGCTGCCACTAACATTTGTCCCAAAGGACTGTCAACTAACGTGCCCAAGTGTACAATGGGGTCATAAAACCCGGTGATATGACAGTTACATTCAGATTACTTTTTCACATTTAGTCAGTTGTAGGGAAGTGGTTGTCTTGGCAACAGGTCTCGTTGCCCCACCAGTTGGTTTCCTGTTTTCTTTGCTCTATCAAACAGAAACAGACAACCGCTGGAGCTGTGATGAGAGCTGGTGGGGACCTTAATTGGGCTTTTTGTTCAAAGATGTTTGGCAAGCTGGCCATTAGAACAACAAAGAGCCTTGGAACTCTGCAAACCCCCCACCAAGCACCCATCTGACACGTTCCCAAAATGCCCCAGTATGTTTGGGAGGATGTCTGAATACAAGGAAGCAAAAACCACTGCTGAACTAGAGTATGTCTTTTTTCATCTGTTCTGACACTTTTTAACTGCATTTTAATGTAATTATTACATAATGCATCATCACATTTTAATGTGATCACTAGCATGCAATTGTTTTATTTCACTTAGAGGGCTTCTCCACCCTAGTACATTTTTTGTAATTACATTTTGTATATTATTGTCATGTTTCTGCATTCTCGGTGGTTATGCAACAGATTTCTGGTCTTTTTACCTCAACTAAAAGCTGCACAAAATCCAGCTTTTTAACAGCTAATATGCATGCTTCCTGCATCCTCTGTGTGTTTTCCACTGACTGAAATGAAGCAGCACAAAACTGTGCAAATGATAGTGTGTGGTTTGAGGTTTTGCATAAACTGACACCCCCTTCAAATTATACATTCAAGCGTGAATGAATATTCTTTACTTTAATGCCATATTGCTCTGTGTGTGTGTGTGTGTGTGTGTGTGTGTGTGTGTGTGTGTGTGTGTGTGTGTGTGTGTGTGTGTGTGTGTGTGTGTATTGTGCACGGCAGAAAGCCAAGTTGGGTCATGGTAAGAAAGTGATCACGCCATCAGATCACCGGCGGTTCAGCCTGCCTTCAGGTAACATGGACCGAGTCCGACTCAGTGACTTCAACTTCCTGGCTCTGTTGGGAAAAGGCAGTTTCGGCAAGGTGAGGCCTGGATCACTTTGAATATGGTAACCAGATCTTGCCTGACAGTGATCATTTGCTTTCGCGTCATGTTTGAATATGACCTTTGACATGCGAGTCTCTGACGACTGCAGGTAATGCTGGCGGAGATGAAGTCGACAGAGGAACTGTACGCCATAAAGATCTTGAAGAAAGACGTCGTGATCCAGGATGACGATGTTGAATGTACGATGGTGGAGAAGCGGGTCTTGGCCCTGCGAGACAAACCGCCCTTCCTCACACAGCTCCACTCCTGCTTCCAGACTGTGGTGTGTAAAAACGTCAACACTGGCGGTCGCCGCAGTTTTTACTGCTGATTTTCCTGCACCGACACCCTGTTCAGACATAAAAAAAAAATCATTTTATGCGAAGTGGGGCCGTTGTTCTCCCATAACAATCTTTCATCTGCCGTCTCGTCAGTCCCAGAGAGTGCGTTTGTCATTAGATTTGTATTTGTACTGACTTATTCTTTTCCGCCCACACTCCTGTGAAGAAAACTGAAAGGGAGTTTGGACCACTCTTGAATACGAAATCTGCGATATGATACAGTAAACAGAGTGATTCAAGGAGACTTAAATGAAAAACTCAATATGACCCGAACATATTGTTGTACAACAAGAAAACAACCCACAATTTCATTTTTCTCTAAATAGCTGGTCAAAATAACGCCTGAGTAATACTACCACATTATATTTATAGGCTTTCTTTCTAACGCTCATTCAATCTACCCTTTTTTTTTCTTCTTATACTTCTATTAATAACCTCCCTTTTTGTAGGATCGGCTGTACTTTGTGATGGAATACATTAACGGAGGAGACCTCATGTATCACATCCAGCGCATGGGCAAGTTTAAGGAGCCACAGGCAGTGTAAGAGCTCACACTGATGCATGTACGGTCACGTTGTTTAACGATGATATCATGGCTGCAGGGATTTTATAACCATCTCAAGCAGTAGGTAACAATACCTCAGAACTGAAGTACGGCAGGAAAGTACTGAGGTTCAAACAACACACGGTACACGATTATTCTGACATCTGGCCAGTACTGATACTTAAACCTTTTCTTCAACCACCTAATTGCAGATTATGTTACGTATCTCTTGTAGTATAATTCGCGTACTCTGTGTACTTTTATTATGGCTCACTCGCAGAGGCAAACATAACTACCAATGAAACGTAAAGATTCAGCGCACGAAATAGGAAACCAGCTTCATTTGACTTGTCAGACATGCTAAATCTACTCTCATAATTTTTCAAACCTTATTTTCCCTGCCAGTGTTGATTTTGCTCATATCATGCTAAACTGAATCAGAAGAAAAAAGGATTGACTTTGCTTATGATTTGTTTGATTGGGGTGTCAGATTTGATGCATGTAGTCAGAAGAATTGAAATGCCGTTCTGTAGTTCTTATTTAAAAGGCTGAGAAAAGAGTGCAAAGGAATTAATTTCTGCTTCATAAATACCAACTTTGTAAGTACTCACAGTATATTATACAGTATGTAATACAGGTGTAAATGTATATGTTTCTCTTATTTGAATTTTACAGGTTTTATGCTGCAGAGATAGCTGTCGGCTTGTTTTTCTTGCATCGAAAGGGAATCATTTATAGGTGGGTGATGTAACGTTGCAATGCACTGTTTTAAAGCAAACGCAGTCAGTGGGGTTGAATTGTAACCCTCTATTATCAGTTTTAATTTCAAACACCGGCAGTTTATTTGGCTTTTTTTTTTTTTTTTTTTTTGCCTTGATTCGTCAGACAGATCAGGAGATAAAATATAGAAGCACAGGGAGACAGAGGGAGGAAATTAAAGAAGTAAAGGGGATGTAATGAAGGAAGGTATTAGATTAAAAACTGGTGTGTTAACCATTCTGGTCTGTCTGTGTTTAAACTGCAGAGTTTGAAAACCCTGTGGGTATTAAATCCATATTTATCAGCCTGATGTTAAAAGCAAAAAATAGGACAGAATGATGTGCTTGACAGAGACTAAGGTCACCCTGTTCCTCTTCGCTGCCTCAGCCGAGAGCTCACATCCATTCTTCACACCCGAACAGCCTTGCGTTTGGCACACTGCCTCTGGTTTTTGACAAAAATGACTGCCACAAGTGGTGACCGAGGGGAAGAAAATGAAAAATTGAGGCGTAAAACTATAACAGGGTTGCAGGATAAATTCTAAGAGCAAAAACACAGAGGAGTAAGGCTGATGGAGGAATGAGCTGTTACCCAGCGTATGATGTCTGCTGCAGACAAATGAAAGTGCTCGTGGATGTGGCAGCCGTGGAGGGTGACGCCGGCTTTGCTGTGACACACAGACACTATCACGAAATGCTCACAAAGGTGTCCCCGCTGCAGGGATCTGAAGCTCGACAACGTGATGCTGGACTCCGAGGGCCACATCAAGATAGCTGACTTCGGCATGTGCAAGGAGAGCATGTATGAAGGGATGACCACACGGACCTTCTGTGGCACCCCAGACTACATCGCACCTGAGGTGAGACGAGAAAACGGCAACTTTAGAGAAGGAGAAAAAGGAGAAAAAGGAGAAAAACGACTACGCTGCATCTTATCTTGGACTTTCTCTCATGTCTTCTTCAACTCAATATGTACATGCTGAAGTAATCCAGCTCCAAACCACTTTATCTGTGTGTGTTTGAGGTTTGAGAAACTTCAGTAGTGAGCAAAATAAAAGAAAAAAAAACATTAAGACGAAAGCTAATAAAAAAAAAGAAAGAAAGGACTTTAGAGTTGTTTCACAGAGTGACAGGTAGCGATGATTCACTGAGGTGTATAAATAAGCGTTCTGTCCACTCCATCAGTGTCAGTGACTCACGATGTGGATAATATTACCCAGGCGGGAGCTCAGGAAACCCCTCCAACGGGAAACTACACGTAAACAACAATGTTTCCATCTTCAACAGCAAAGATCAATCATGATGATTATGATGTTTTTCACTTCATCGTGATCCTGTGTACAGATACTCCTTCTTGCTGGCATGACTGGGACAGCATCTTATTTTTTATAGTCTTATAGAATCACGTTGCTGTGGGTTTATTTTTTTAAAGTATTGTTAAGTGATTTATGCACAAGCTGGGAGCTGTATAAATTGCTGCATTTGCACGTTAACAGCGAGTACAGCTGCGGTTGGAGTCTTTCATAGTGCATCTGTGCGATTATGATTGTGTCTGCGTGCAGACGGCGTGTGGGAGGGAAGTGTGGGACGGCAAATTGGATGGTAAGAGAAAGCGCTTTTGTTATGGCAGCTCAAAATAGCAGACTGTATTTAATGGGGTTGAATTGGTTTGTTTTGATGAGAAGAACATTTGGTTTCACTTTTTCTGTGATATCTTCACTTTAGCCCTGTGAGTGTCCCTGCAGCGTTAAACTTTATCCTCCAACGTTCAAATAATACTGACAGGCAGATTTTAAAAAATACTTTGGGAGCAAAAGTAAATCAATTTTTTCCCAATAAAGTTGGTAAGTAAGACACTTTTTTTCTAATAAGATGAATTCATGATTATTTTTTTTTATTATTATTGTTATTATTTGAACCCTGTACAGGTCACATCAGTCTGTAGTTATTAGGAAAAAAGTTACAATGTTCCTTCAGGTCCTTTAATGCTCTCCAACAACCCCCTGGAGTTGTCTGGAGTTGACATTTTGAAATTTTGAAAGTATTTTATTGACTGCCCTATAAAAGGTTAACCTCTTCTCTTGTTCTGATCCTGTCAGATTATAGCGTACCAGCCTTATGGAAAATCAGTGGACTGGTGGGCTTACGGAGTCCTCCTGTACGAGATGTTAGCAGGACAGGTGATGTGCTTTCCACCTGCACTTCACAAATCATGAAACAGTATTATCTGCATATCAAAAACTTTACATAAAAGTTAAAAAAACCAACAGTTTTATGATCTTTTATGAAGTAATTTATCACTAAACATTGTCCACCCACTGTTTCTAGCTTCTTAATAAAGCTTCATATTTCAAGATGTGACCTTTTATTTTACTATTTTCTGGCAGCCTTTTTTTAATTTTCTTAATTTTCCTAAGCATTTAGATGAACTGATGGAGAAAGTAATTCAGCTGCAGCCCTCTTAATGACAGAGGAGCTATTTGTTGAAGCAAATGAGGCAGAGGAGCAACTCGTTTTCTGAAATGTTGATTAGTCTGAATTATGAGTGCAAAATTAGTGAAAGATGACGGTAATCATTAGTTTGAGACATATCATTAACGGCAGCAGCAAGGATGTAGGTTTACTTATGACCCCCGCATATTTTACTGTATAGTTTTATTTGTCAGTACATCATAGAGCATCTTAAACTGGTTTGTGTTAATATTAACGATGCTGTCAGATCGATATTTGTTTTACACCTGTCTAACAACAATGTAACGTTGACTTAGAAGTTTATGTAAGGCAAGTAATAACTGACAAGGAAGCAGTTTCAGCATAACATAAATAAAGGAACACTGAAAAATAAAATAATTTTGACATCTGAAAACCAAAGAGCGTGCGGTGGGGATAAAAATATGCACAGCAGCTTCTTGCTATATGCAGTCCATGCAGGTACATAAACCACCCCTCCCCCCATACTCACTCTCATCAGAAGTGCTGCAGACAGCAAAGCGTCTAAAACCTGTGACATCACAGCGGCATCACCTTCACCTGCTTGTTTTTTCACTGAGCAACCTCCAAATAATCATCTCAGCGGTCTTTCTAAACTCTCCGACTCTTTTCCCTCGTCTTCTTCAGCCGCCGTTTGATGGAGAAGACGAGGACGAGCTCTTCCAGTCCATCATGGAGCACAACGTGTCCTACCCCAAGTCCCTGTCTAAAGAAGCCGTGTCCATCTGTAAGGGTGTAAGTAATGTTTAAAAACTTCAGAAAAGGAGATATGCGTATCTGAATTAAGTTTTTCCATCTGCTTTACTGCTGAAGCAGATATACGGGGGATTTCATAACAGGTCTGGTGCTGTTACAGTCACATCCGGGACAAAAAGGCCGTGTTATGTAATCGTCATGACACACACATCCACACATTCTTCCAGTCGCTATATAACAATGTTCTGCTCCAAACATAAAATACCCACTCACGCTTTCTTGTCTACAGTGTTTTAATTATAAATGACAAGGTTCCAGCAACATATCACTTTCCTCACAAACCCTCTAGTTGATCCGTGCTGAACTTAAATAAACTTACAAATGCAACTTAGAATGGGCTCAAACAAGTAACAGTCCTGCATTTTTTTAAATTGTATTATACCTCGTTATAAATAGGTAAATGTTTTCTTTTCTTAAACATCAGCACTGCAGCAGAGCTTCTGTTTAACTTTGTCTGAGCAGTTTTCTCATAGAGCCGAAACTGCATTTGCATCATCTCAGACTAAATGAACCCACTCCAGATACAAAGATGTTCAACATCTTCATTTTGAAAGTGTTAGAATTGCTGCCGAATCAATCAAGCCCTCGTTTTCTTTCCCTTTCCTGCATTATGCATGTAAAAGGTTTGCAAAGTTGCGAAGCCAAAAAAGAGGGACTCTCCTCCAGAGAAGACATTTCTCCTGACATTCCTTAAACGCATCATTTGCAGCGTGGGAGTTTCTTCCTTTACTTGTCAACACCATGAAATGCATTTGCATAATGTCTACCTTGCGGCTAGTTTGGCGCATCTCATCGCGAAGAATGATCACCTGCATCTCTCATTCATGGGGAACCTAAAAATAGAATATTTAAAGCAAACGGTGGCTGCAAATCCAGTAGCAATCTGTATTTTGAAAAAAATAATGCTGCTTGTAAACATCTAAGACTTTTCTTTATAAGATTAAGTCATAAACTTGTCAATTTGTTCTTTTTTTTGTTTTTTTTTCCGCTAGTATCAGAATTTGACCTGAACATTTCCTAAAGAGAGTTTGCTCAACAGACAGCCTGGTTGTTTCATACAGCATGCTCTCTCGGTGTAGTATCACACAGACATTTCCTCAACAGCAGGAAATCATTTTCCACTTTGCTGCAGCACTTTGCACGTTGAGTCATATACTTCCATGGCTTTTAGAAAAACACTCCCTTATTCAAGAAAACACATGCTCTTGTCGCATCAGGGCACCAGCTTTGCGACGTCTGATTGAGGTTCAGTTTGATGGAGTCCTTTAATAATGGAGCTCATTTTCATTTTTCTGGAAGCTGCTTATTTGCCCCCCAAAACAAGTGACAAACGACATCAGACTCATCTTACTGTTTGCGCCACATTTCACTTGCAGCAGATGATTGAAAGTCGATAGAAACCGGTTAGGTGTCCATCTGACTCTGCAAGATGTTGCTAAGAAAATAATGGGATTATATAGGCAAGAATATCAAATCTAAATAAGAAAAACTGTTTTTTTTCGTTCTTGTTTGTATTTTTGTGTCACATCTTCTTCCTCTGTTTGTCATCAGCTGATGACCAAGCACCCATCAAAGCGTCTTGGCTGCGGCCTGGAGGGTGAGAGGGACATCAGAGAGCAGGCCTTCTTCAGGCGCATCGACTGGGACCGGCTGGCAAACAGAGAGATCCAGCCGCCGTTTAAACCCAAAGTGGTGAGTTGTCTGTATTTAGTAAAACTCACTTTGGCATGAATATCATCTTTTTAACACTTTACTTACACTTACACCTAACAATTACATTACGGATGAAACAGTTACTAAAAAATTCAAACCTCTTACAGGCTTGTCCTGTTTTGTAGCATTAATCATTTAAAGTTTTAGAGGGAGTTAGGGGGCTGTGTAGAGTAGCCCACGGATGCTGGTGGTTGGGACAAATTGAAAGAGTAGTATTGGTACAATTGAGAGGGTCATGTGTGAAGAAAATGCAGATTTGAGCCATATTTGGTTAATACGTGGCTGACGTTAGGCACAGTCACCCAGTTCCTTACTAGTCACAGTTACAGACATTTTAACCATGGATGCCACCAAGAAAACACACGGGCGCTTTGTTAAATTAATTCCTCCAGGTGGCTATTTTCACCCGCAGAGAAAGATTTGTGCCTAAAAATGACCAAAAGGTGTCACATTCCTGTTCAGCTTTTACACAACCTCCTGCACACAGAGTGTGATGTGTTTTATTCTACGCCTCTGTTAAATAATTCATACAAACCCACAGAGAGTTGCCAAGTGTGTTTGCACTGAAGGGTGCACGTTGGATGTTTGTGTTCACATTCATTTTCACCTAGAGTGATGGTTTAGATGCATCCAGCAGAGCTTGGAGCTGAGTTCCAGCTGCAGCCACCCGAGTAGCCGCCAGGAACACCTGCTCTCCCACCTACTCTCCCACCTACTCCCCAAAGCAAAACCTCCTGTCACCGCAAAAACGCTCTTTTCTGTTTGCAGAACCCCGCATCCTTTGTCCCCCTCGCTACCCACAGAGCCTGAAGCAACACGAGTGCTGGCACGAGGGTTAAAAATAGCCGTGTAAGAGCAGAGTTCCCTTTACTTCCACACAAGGGCCACCGTAAATGCAGGGTTACATAGCAGATGTATCCATCTCCTTTTCATTCACACACGGGGGAGGAAAACATTGCTAAAAGCAGCTCCATCCATTCAGGGGGCGTCAGCGTGGTGTATTACAGTTGTGAGCTCATATACTGCATCGCAAGTTGGTCTGAAGGGACTGGTAAAGAGAGGTCCATCTGAGCCTTTATGGCTCGTAGCTTCTGAAATATTATGGAGCAGCTGAAGATGACCGAAATGCTGATGCATCTCCTGAGACAAAGCATTGTGAACAGTTGCATTTGGAGTTTATTGGTGTCATTATTGGTCTCACTAATGGCAGAACAAGGATGCCAATGACCTCCACTGTCGTGCGCTTTGGTTTCAGTCCTGATCTAATTCCAGCTTCTGCCTGGCTAAACATCGACATTTTCCTACACCACCTTCCCCCTGGGACTGTAGAGAAGCTTTCTAATAAAAGACTCAAGAGGAAAAGCCTTTCATCATCAGCCTGTAACTTTTTATATCCTTCTACAGCCTGCCCAGCAATCAAAATAACTTCCTTCATCTAACATTCCTCTAATCTCTTTCAGTGTGGCAAAGCAGCAGAAAACTTTGACAAGTTTTTCACACGCACCCAGCCCGTGCTGACCCCTCCAGACCAGCTGGTAATTGCCAACATCGACCAGAGCGAGTTTGCCGGCTTCTCCTACATCAACCCTCAGTTCATCCATCCATCCCTGCACAGCGTGGTATGAGGAAGGAGCAGAGAGTGATAAAAAAGCATGACTGTCACTGAATACAGCATCCTTCCAATCCAAACTTCCTGCTGTCAGTAGGCTGATATCATCTTTTAGTGTTGCGTCTATTACTTATTGATGCCTGTCCACAGAAAAGGAGAGAGGAGCAAATGTTAAGTATGTCACAGTAAGTACAATCTGTGCAGAGATTAACAAAATGTAATGCACTAATAATTTAGCATCTCATACTGTTTTCAATCTGTATTTCCAAACTTTCAGCCTTTATCTCGTGAAGGAATGTGTCTCAGCATCAGTCACTATCTCTTTTGGTCGGTTTTCCTTTACTACCTGCTCATGTTCCCCATCTGATAACAAGTTGCAATGCACAAAGAGAATGGATTTAATTTCTTTTGGCTCTGTCATGTCTTTATCTCCTTATAAACTGCTACACATGTATATTATATTTCTACAATAAAGAGAAGCAGTAGTAAACTGTTACATCAGTGCCAAAGTAGAGGTGGAAGCATACATTTCTATTGAAATTCTGAAAGTCCTTGTAATGTTTCTCCCTTCTGGCCTTCCCCAGTGGTGTCAGCAACTTAAAGCCCTCAAACGGGGGCTGTTTCTATCTGTCGTTTTGTAGGACGTGTAACTACAGTATATCTCAACTCAGCAGAAGCAAATTATGTCACTGTTCCAAGTGCAGCAGATGTTGCCAGCTGTGTAGGATAACCAGTCAGAAAACTTTGGATGATCGAGGCAGTGTTTTGAGGTATTAAGATGCTATTTCCATATGCACAAAGCAGATCTGTGTTGCATGCTTATCTTCTGACTCTGTTTGAGCCGTAGAGTCTAGGATGCAGTACACGTCTAGTATCACTGTAAAGTTTAGTAATATGATAAAAACTATGTGAATATATAATTGTTGTATGTTTACTCCGAAGAAAAGTTTCTGAGTGGAAAAGGTTTTTCTTCCCGTTTCATGTTCTGTTTATCTTTTATGACCAGAAATGTGTAACCCTCTTCGTTTTTTTTGTAAATATGTTTCAAAAAGAGAAGCTCCTTGCAGATTTTATACTACAAACTGAATGTGCTTTTACTACCATAGATGGTTTGAACATTTCTATGTTTAGATTAGCCCTAAAAAGAGAGAGATAAATAAAGATAAATAAAGTTTGGCAGACTCTTTGGTAGCTTTGGTATCAGCAAACCCTGTTGCAAGTATATCAACTATTTATCCATTGTTTTATACTACTCAGTGTCATGTAGAGAATATGCAGCACTTACTTTGCGTAGAACGGTCATACGCCCTCTTGCCTTGGTCGTCTCAGGATCGACTCCTTCTGTAACAAATTGAGTTCAAAACCGAGTTACTGCTTATGAGGATTCCTGAGCCCTGTGTGGCCGAAACTCATCCTTTCTTAATATATTGTGTGTGTGGCCTGGCCTAAGCATGAGAAAGAGCCCTGCATGATATGGAGACCCCTGCTGTGGAACGTGGAGCTTCCCCACATTGTTGCACACAGTAAGACAACCAACCAGCATTGTGCGCTTTTCTGCTCATGTCTGTCCCCAGTTGCTTTCATGTAGCCTGACATGTTTGGCTAAAAAAGCTGAATTGTAAACAGATGTGTGAATCGCTTATGACAGCCGTTTGTTCACTGGTGCCAAACTCCATTCTTTTCTGTTAGGTGTGTCCAACACATTTATTTATTAATGTTTACTCTTTTTTTCTACTAAATCATACTACGTTAAAACAGCAAGGCTTGACACCAATAATTTAGGTAGACTACCAGAAGTCTTAACAGATAAATTAGTTACTGAACATGAGTGTTGATATCGCAGCTGTCGGATGCGTCGGACCAAAATGAAATCTTAAGGTTATACTGAATGTTTACATGTCTCACATTGAGAATCCATATTAAGGGATTAAAAAAAAACAACTTTGAATACATTATGGAGATAATCAAATGTCAGACCAGTCAGGGTACAGAACCACTACAGGCTACAATCAGAGCCACAGGGTTGTTTGTATGTGTTTCTTTTACTGCCCTTGATTTGTTATCCTGATTCTTCTTGTTCCTCTGTTCTTTGTGGTTTGGCAAAAACTGTGTACAAATAAAGTATGAAATATATGCTACAAAGTTTGCACCACTTGCGTTTATCATGTTTTTTTTAAAGCTTATTTTAAATGTGTTGCTTTAGTCACTGTGTTGCAGCTCCCAGTATATTGCAATTTTCTAAACACAGGTTTATTAATCAATCAGAGAATCATTTTGGCAGGTTCAAAACAAAGTTGCAGCATCGTTTAAGGACAATGGATTACATGAATAAGGTACTGGGGAATTTCAGGGGTTTTAATTGGCTCCACAGAGTGGGATCCTATTTTATATTTAGGTACAGAGTGGCCATGTGCTATTGTCTATACTGGGATGAACTGGTTTCAACACTCATTTACACCTTAATTGTTGCTGTGTAAGAAAAGCAGGGGGGGGGGGGGGGGGGGGGGGTTACTACAGAGGAATAAGATACGCTTTTTAACTGCTGGGTTTGATGATCATTTGTATTTATTATTTGGCTTAGCAGGACATTTGAGGCATTTTTCAGTTTTTTACATAAATGAGCATTTATAATCTGAGTAGTTCTACTGCACTACTAGTCATTCTTCAAGGTAAAACAAGGCAAGAAATGCTCGATTAGTAGATTACTATAGAAAGCCGCTAAATGATTCTGTAATGTTTTTACATTGTATATTATGTCCTTTTGACAAAAGAAAAAAAAAAACTAAGCACCCCCCACCATCGAAAGTCGTCCGCTCCTGTCGGAGTTCAGTGGAGCTGTCCTTGGTGCTGAAGAGTCGTGTCGTATTAGCCAAATGAAATTCAGGTTTAATTTGACCTTTTACACAAACCCTATAACTTGCCTCTGATCGCCAAAAGAGAGGCGGTTCCGTACAAAGTGGCCTGTGCGTGAACCGTGTTCTGCCCCCACGGTGTCACTGATGCAGTAGCTGCTCTGCCTCTGTCGGCATTTGCATTGAGCTGCAGCTGAAATCAGACAGCAGAGCGGTCGCACCTTGTCCTCTTGGACTGGAGCATCGCGACACAGCAGCCGCAGCGTCTCCCTCCTTATTTCAAGGTCTATCTGCTTCACTGTTGACCTCTCCCAAGGAATTTGTCGTCAAACCAACATTTCATCCGAAGAAATTGTGGGAGATACATTTTTTTTTTAATTTTTTGTTCCAACTTTGTGTTCAATTTGTGCTCCAAGCGCTGGACGAATAACAGGTATGAACAGAGTAAAGGAAACGGACTCACGTAGAGTATGTTATTATTGTTATTATTATCACTACTACAACTACTATTACTGGGAAAACCGTGAGGGAATTATTACATATTTTAGCATCCTTTTATAGACTTTACAGTTTACATGAACTTGTAAACAGTCTTTTCCTTAGAAGTTTCTATATTACAGCCCTTACAGGGTATCGATTAAAGATTTTGGCACATCTACCGTTTAGTTTTTAATTGTTGTGATTAATTAGTTCATCTTCGTATGTTAGAAACCATCCGAGAGAAACATGTTCAGTGTTTACATCTATAAAGCGCGACAGCCGTCCTAATAATTTGCGGGTAACAAGATTATTGATAATCACAAAAATGTATGAAGCTTCTGCACAACCAACACATTGATGACTGCTCCTCATAAGTGCCTAGGGAAGAGAGCGCATTTCTGTTCTGTGTATCAGTTAAACACTTGAAAGCTAGTAAGCATAAATAAATAATAAAATAAAATCTATGATTGAAACTCAGAATTATTAAGCTTGGGAGAGTTCCAGTGGTCAAGAACCAAATGGGTTGACATGTAGCTGGGAATCACAGTATTCCCAGCTCGAATGTATTTTGTGTTATGGTAGTGATCCTTAAATTCCTTTCAGCACTCTGTTTTCACTATCCAAGGTAATAAAATATGGCTGATGATGATGACAGATAGCAAAGAAGGGATCTGAATGTAAGAGCTTCAGCTTGGCTCATTCATTTTGAATGTGGGCTCCTTCAAATTACTGATTTTTAAAAAGTCACAGCTGGTGATCCCTTTTGGCAGTTTACAATACTGTTGCAGACTGACCATCTCCATCCTGTTTGACCTGTTTGACCTGCACTTATAAGCAAATGTTATTTTTAAGACTGTTATGCAAACACAGTAATTTTGTCTTGCAAAGATAACTGCAAAGATAACACTCTTGTCCTGACTGGGATCCAAATCATTACTTTGTGTTGTTGGATGACTTTTAAATGTCTGATTTGTCAAGCAAATCCCCATTGTGATTATTAATGTTTTTATTAATAGCCAACTTTTTCTACTTAAATCAAACTGTTAAATGTCAAAACTGAGTCCTGGATTTCATATAGTGTTAGCATTTGTATTCAGTGCAGTAGGCTGCAGCATTTTTCATTTCCTTTAGTCTGGAGGCTCAGGAAGCTTTATTATTGACCCAGGCTTCTTTATAATTTCCATGGCATGTTGGGAAAGAGGGTGAAAGAGGGTGAAAGAGGAGAAGAGGCGCAATACAAAATAGAACATTTGCCTTTTATGAATGTGAGTGAAAAAACATAAACTAAAAATCTGGACTGAAAAACCATTAAACAAAGATGTTATTGATGCACTGTCTGATCTTTCAGACTCTGGTCATTATTGGAAATTGGTTAGATTTTTCCAAATGTCTGCAAGCTCTATGAACTAACCTGTGGACAAGTGAAGGTCCTGGAGCTCAGAAAGTGTTCCTCCTTTCCAGCTTCAGGATGTCCAGCCCACAATCCTTTGCCCCTACTCCATTTTTTTTTTTTTGCTCAGTTAAGTGCTCAAAGCACTCGTAAAGTCACACACCTCTTATTGTGTTGACATCACAGGAAAAAAAGTGGGACAGTTTTCTGGGGTTTTTGACAATCAAAAGAAGAAGAGAGACTGGAGAAGCTGACAGATGGGTGAATTAGCTCCAGACCAGAAGTACTTCTCCCCGCTTTCTCAAGTTTAGACATTAAAGATAAGAAATCATTAAATTAAAACAGCTGGTCTGGTTCTGTGCAAAGTGGAGCGTTATAAAAAACAAACCGACAAGATACTTTGACATGGATTTTGTTTTGTTGTTGCTGATTTTCTCAGTTTAGCTCATGGTAACTGCATCAGATACATCTGTACAAGAAAAGTAGTGGAAAAATATACCTTATAATCTGCTGTTATTACTTTTACTTATATGCCATAATATGGCACATGTTAGTTATTCAAACCTTCTTTTTACTTACACCAAGATATTTTAAGACGAAAGCAGCTTATTTGTATTCTCGCCTTTTCCCTTGAATTTCCATGTTGCTTTCAGTGTGTCATCATTCAGACGCCCTGCATGTCTCCTCTCCCCTCCAGATTGCTCCAGGAACTTCCATCCATTTTAACCACCAGCTGCTGGACACCATGAGTGTGTGCAGCAGGAAGGCTCTGACTCTGCTCAGCAGCGTCTTTGCAATCAGCAGCCTGGGGCTGCTGGGAGTGGCAGTGAGCACAGATTACTGGCTGTACCTGGAGGAAGGCGTCATTATGCCCTTGAACCAGAGCACCGACATCAAGACTTCACTGCACTCGGGCCTGTGGAGAGTCTGCTTTCTGGCTGGTTAGTTATGTGCATGTGGTTTACGAGAAAAATTTTGGGGACGCGTTTCTGTGCTCCGCTGCAACCTGACAGTCAGTCATGAGTGAATCAGGAGCATGGCAATGGTAATGGCAGTACATTTTATAGTGTCACTTTCAAAGATGTTTTTTTTGTCTGTAACTGTTGCTGCAAAAAAAGAGGCAATCCTGTCATGCTGAAATAACGTCACAAACACACTGATACTCACATTATGTATGTGTGGGAGAAAAAATAAAGAGAGAGTCTGTGAGTAAGTGTGGACAAGAGGTGATAAAAGGAGCATCAGAAATACAGGAAGTGTGTCATGTTGCATTTACACATTGTAAACAAGGTGAACTTTGTCCTTTTCATCAGATGCCAGCTGGTGTCAGTCTGACACCGATTGTGACACTGCAGGATGTGATGCAATGCACATTCATGTGAGAAGAAAGAAAAGTCAAAGACTTCTACTGAAAATATTTGTTCACAACTGGGTAGAAAAACCTGATAACGTGGAATTTGAGACTTTTTAAAGATGCCGGTGCAAAATGCATTTAAAGTGTCCTCTGGAAGGCATCAAATCTCTCTGCTACACTACCACTTTTGCAACTTTTTATTGACTCACTGTTTAAGAGATGAAACGCGCTTTTTTGTCATTGTTTTAACTTGCTACATTCAGCAACAGGCAATCCCGTTGTCACTTCTTCAAAACAGCTTAAGCAAATTCTCTACTGAGTTGTACCTTCCTATGTCTTATCATGTTGTTCTGTTTACACAACTCTCAGTGTGGCAGTTTCCTATTTTAATTCATTCTCACGTTTCGGGGTCTGTTTCAGGCGAGGAGTCGGGCCGGTGCTTCACCATCGAGTACATCATGCCCATGAACATCCAGCTGACGTCAGAGTCCACAGTGAACGTGCTCAGTGAGTTAGAACAGGACGATGTGCAGCTGTAAACTGCTCCTTTTCAGGTCATTCATATCTAGCTGGCATATTTCTGGAGCAAAAGCCTGCATCTATCTGAATGTAGTCATTCAGATGATCCATTCTGCCTAGACCTTTCCAGAATACTTACTGCCTCTTCACAAACAAGTTACATGGCAAGTCCTCGTCTGCAGTTCAATGGGGAGTGGTTACAGTGGTGGGCTTGGGCGTGGAGGACCCAGGTTCAAGCCCAGGGCTGCCCACAATGGTAAATCACTGGAGCAAGGCCCTTAACTCCCAATTGCTCCCCGGGGCGCTGCCCTGCTAGCAGCCCCACTGCTCACTAGTGAAACTAGTTGATGGGTTAAAAAGCAGAGACTAATTTCGGTGTGCATCGTACATACAGCGTGTGCACGATGTCCACACTGACAAGAAAGGGAAGAAAAAAAAAAAACAAATGTCAACGTTTATCTGAACGACTAATCACTTCACATTTTATTTTTGTTTCTTACATTTTCCCCTAAAAGAAGATTTCTTCTGTGTTTTTCTAAGACTAAATAAAATGAACATAAAGTGAAACAGTGAAACAGAGACAATAAAATCAATAGAGAACAAAGATGTTTCACCGTTACTAAAATCTAAAGGCATTAGTTTTAATATGCACAAATAGAGATAACCAATGATTTGATGTCGACTTAACAGGTACGTTTTAGGGAATTTTAAAAGCCATTATTGATCACATTATTGATTACACCACCCTATAAAGAACTGACCTTGAAATAGACCTTCTGAATAGGATCACTTGAATATAATATTTTCTTGCGAGCTGTAAATCACACTCTTGTCTTGAAGATTTGTAATATTTTGTAAGTGTTTTTTCTTCTCTGTATCTAAATTTGACAAAACGGCCTGATTTTAATTTAAATCTGTCACTGAAACTGGCCAAAACTATATTATCTTCTCTTAGGCCCAGTTAGGTTGGAAAATATCAATTTTCCGTGCAGTACTTTTATCTGTTGCCTCGCTACATGCCATGGTCTGGAGGTAGAAGTCCTGAAGTTCTCTTTCACAGTCAGATCAAAGAAATTTATATTCTTTTTAGAATATTGAAAGTAAAATATTGTATATCTTTTGTTAATAGCAGAAAACAGCGTAAGTTCTCCTCAGAACCAGTCCATATTAAAAGAGACTGGAGGAGCCTGTCGCCCCCCAACACTTGATCTTGTTGCTGAGGTGGTTATGGTTTAGGAAATCCGTTTTTATCATAATCTGGTGTAAAACCAGCCTCCATGGCTGTATCGCTGTCTTTAACACACAGTTGGTCTTGGAAAATACACACAATGTTCTTAAAATATAATATTGTGAGCTGACAGTCCATCGTTATACCACAAGCTTTCGCCACCGGAAACCACGGATACAGTCCATTTTCTCCACACGTTGTTCTCCCATTTCACGTCTGTGTCGTCATCTGTCAGTTGAATTTCAGTATAGATTTTGAGAGTTTAGGTCACTTGCGCTAAAAAATAAGAAAATGTTAAAAAAGCAAAGAAAGAAAATGGAAAACTTTAATTCTATCTTACAATCACGCTCGAGCTAACACCCAATGTTTTACGTATATTTAATGCTGATGGAATTCAAGACCAACAATGCTTAAAATACATTTTGACAGCCAGCATTTACATGTGGGCTAAATATGGCTCCCAAGTGGGTTTATCCACTGGCCCTGCTTGTGTTTGTCCATATGAACTCGGAGAGGGATCTACCTGGTCTTTAGGTGGGGGCCCATCTGGTCATGGCTCCAGTATGGAGTCTATGTTACTAAAACTAGATGGGACACACACATTTTCCCCCACTTGCACCATATAATTGACCCACACAGGATGTTTTTTTTTTGTTTTTTTTTTTGAGGCCATAATACTAAAACCATTTAGGACCATATCCATAACCAAATACCCCACTTTTACCTCAGATGGAGGCCACATGGATATGCAAACTGGTTTGACAGCAACTTTGTTCCTCCACTGTCCTCCTCAGAGATGATCCGCTCTGCAACTCCCTTCCCTGTGGTAAGCCTCTTCTTCATGTTCATCGGTTTTGTCCTCAACAACATTGGACATGTACGTCCTCACCGCACCATCCTGGCATTTGTCTCTGGAATCTTCTTCATCCTTTCAGGTGCACAGATCTTGCCTCCCCTGAATTATCTCTTTGTGTCTTTTAGGCTGCAGATTTTTGTTTGAATATTTTCTTGAACAATTACTCTGTCCCTCAGGTCTAGCTCTGGTAGTGGGTCTGGTCCTGTACATCTCCAGTATAAATGATGAAATGCTGAACAGAACAAAGAGCAGCGAGGCTCATTTTTCCTACAAGTATGGATGGTCCTTTGCCTTCGCTGCCATCTCTTTTCTTCTCACTGAGGTATAGAAATGTTTACATATATATATATATATACTTTTGACTTGTATATAGGTCAAAAGTTTACACACCCCAAGTTGACTATGCGCTGAAACAACTTAAAAAGTTACCTGACTTGGTAGAGGAGCAGCTGGCCAGTAGACTGAATGAAACTGAACTAAATTAAAAAATTGAAATGGATAAAGAAGATAAAAGTTTCTTGACAAACACTTCCCATCTCAGCAAATAAATATTTTGAAACTGAACGCAGAAGAGGCATGTTTTTGATAAAGTTGTACATTAAATATGATAATACAAGTATCTGTTGAACAAATATAGTATTTGTGCGGTAATTTTTATTTCCACAGTCATTTCACATGTTTAGTAGGATAGTTAGGATGTATTATTCCAAACGTTTTCCGCACAAGAGCTGGTAGCCTGTGTGCTAACGTGACAGCAGTGCCCTCCAGTGTTTACAGCTTGGAACTGCAACTCTAAATAAGGTTTTAAATCCAGACCAAAAAACTTTAAAATAAAAAGATTTATTGATATAATCATCAATATGACTTTTACAAAGACCATTATCATTGGTAATATAGTGTTTAAGTAAGAATGATTTGACCAGTCGTCAACATACAAAGTTATAGAAAACATAACATATAGTTTTGTAGCCTTTAGTTGATACTTTCCCATAAATGGCCTTTTCATAAACTCTCTGCTCATTGCAGAGTGCAGGTGTCATGTCCGTCTACCTGTTCATGAAGCGCTACACAGCAGCAGAGATCTACCAGCCTCGCCACCCCAATTTCTACCGCCCTCGCCTCAGCAACTGCTCTGACCACTCAAGTCAGTTCCTTCACCCAGAGGCCTGGTCACGTGGAAGAAGTCCCTCAGACATCTCAAGCGAAGCTTCCCTCCAGATGAGCGCCAGCTACCCAGCCCTCCTCAAATGTCCTGACTACGACCAGGTGTCATCTTCGCCCTGCTGAGAGGGGATTCACCTGAAGGTCACTAGCAGGGTCTCATAGGGTCAAAAAACCAGTGAAGCTCAGAGGAGTCATTTAAGGAAAAGATACAACTATGAGTCCAAGCCATGTGGCAAAAGGACAGCAACCAGTTGTAGCTTTCATCAGGTCAGAAAAGACTTTTGGAAACTTAATGTAGCAGAAACTATTGTTTTTTGGTTGACAGTGGTAACGGCTACAGAGTAAAAGGTTATGATGTTAACTCAGAAATGTGATGATAACTCAAAAAGTTCAATTTATTTATTTATTTATTTAAATTTCTGTAATGTGGTTTTATTGCGTCTGGGTATTTACCTTTCAGTGCCTCTTAAGCTTTTTGTTGTGTGTCTTAGCTTCACTTTTTGCGTACAAAAAAAAAGAGATGTTTTATTGTTTTAGCACTTAACTGTGGCAGTATTGATGTATCAGGTCACTGCAATATTTAATAACAATCCATCCAACAATCCATCCTCTGACTAATAAAAAAGACAATTTATTTTGCCTTTATGGAACTTATTTTTTCCCAGGATGAACAATGGAAAATATTGTGCCTGCATCAACAAACAGTTATTTTCATGCCCCCCTTTTAAAGCTATTGAAAATTAACTCCATCTAGATTACATAAGTGTAAATATTTTTCCAAAGGGAAACAATCCATGATAACGCCTGTCAAGATTGATACCTTTATATGAAAGTTCCCTCTTCTTTTTTTTTTCTTTTTGCATTGCAGCATAGCCATTCATTAGCTGGGTTCAGGATGCCATCTGGCAAACATCTAACCTGCTGTAAAGTCTTCGGACAAAATAACAGCGTTATTAGGTGCAAACTGATGAAGTCATAGATATTTGTATTGTATAGCTATAGCTTTTTATACAACATGTACAGATTCTTGATGTATAGTTGATGCTGTGTATTATGTGCTTATATTGTAGGTGTGTCTTCATACGTGTGTCCTCTGTGCTGTGGCATAACAAATGTTTTGTACAGCAATGATTCACAAAATAAATTTTTATCATTCCAAGACATGGAGTTGAAACGTTTTTAAAAAGTAATTTTACGGCGACAGTTGTAAAAGTTTTCCACTAGGATGAAGATTTTATACTATTTTACAGTGGAAAAAAAACAACTTATTTCATAGAGGCGTTTCTTACTGTGCACCTGCATGGAGCCCATGTCTCCACTAGGGGGCCTCCAAGTTACAAAGTCAGCCTGGACATACGGTATTACACAGGAGGAAAAAGAAGAACAACTTGTGTTCATTTGTAACCACGTGTGTAAGAACATTTAAGTACTTTACTGTGAAACATTTATATTATACCTCAGAAATGCACCATCTAGGGGATGTGAAGGGGTTTCTTTGATTTTTTTCTTTGCAAATTTCCAAGCATATAAGGTCTTAATTTCTGAGTTTTCCCAGACATAAACCCTGTTTTTTTTATTATTAATATCTTAACATAACTATGTCTTGCTTTTTTAACATATTTTTTTTAAACTCATATTAACTTAAAATGCTGTTGTACGAGCAACAGATTATTGGATCACCACGAGTCGTCTTAAAGGGTGTAAACTTCACAGTCTCATTGGAGTTTCAGAGGTTGGGGCCCCCAAAAAGCTGGAAGCGACCCTGCTGCATGAATCGGTTGTTTTCATATAAAATATGATACGACAACATTTAAAAAGCTGGACACTCAGTTAAGGAGGGAAACCATCTAAAGCATGCAGGCCATTGGTCCCTGAGGACCAGAACTGACTGACTTTGCCCCTGATGGCCGTTATGTTTCAGGTGAACTGTACTGATCTCACATTCGTCTGTGAACATGGTCATCGTCCCGCCCAAATGTTATTACTAAATAAATTAGTTATCTGAATTATTAAACATCTATTCCACACAAGGTTTTGTTTAAATGATTGATATTTTTCAGGTCATAAAATGTATTAGGCTATAAAATCTCTGTGTTGACTCCTATACATATTTTCAGTTTGATATTCGTCTAGAAAACTGGAGTTTCGATTTGAAACTGTCTAACATATCGCATCTAAAAGGCGCCGTTTCCCAACTTTTGATGATCTAAATCATGTCACAGAAGAACACCGTGTTTTTTCTTGATCCGTCTTGTTCTTCCTGTTCATTTACCTGGAGTCTGTTCATTCACACAAAATTACGCGGCACCGGCCTCCACGAGAGAGGTGACATCCAAACGTGTGCCTGCACGTTATCTCTGCAAACAAGTAGGTCAAGGCAAAATCAATAATGAATACACCATGAATCTGCTTTAAGCTTTATGTATACTTTATGTAGATACACGTAATGTACAACGTGACCAGTAGCTTTTACAGAGAATATAAAAGTTAATGCAACTACACGCCCACACTGGGCAATAAAAGATAATATTGTGCCCTGACCACAAGGCTTTCAGTTTATTTTACAATCACATAGAAAACTAGTAGTGTTTTTGACATCATCATCATCATTAAGTATATTTTCATGATCACTGCTATTACTTTACTGTAATGCTCATTATTAACTTCAACCATCATTTTCAATTAATGTTCATCATCATAAATACAACAATCTTTTCTCACTTGTCAGTCATGGCTTTATAACAGCTTTATCACAGTTTTCTGTTCATTGTCTTCATCATTATTGTCTTTATATATTTTCTGATGATTACGTTTAAGGCTTTTGCAAAGAAGACCCCAAACTTCAGCTGATGCAAACTTGTTATACAGAGTGTGCATACTACAACAGAGAGACCGGAAACCTTTACATTATTTCTTCATACATAACTTAAGCATATGTTGTTTAACATTTATAGGTGGTAGTAAACCATTTCACAAACAGAAATAAATACAAAAATGAGAGTTTATTATTATATAGAAATTCTTAAAGGGGAACACAAAAGCAAGCAAGGATCTGTAGGAGTACAAACTTAATGCAAATAGTACAATACAGCAAATTTCATTAACGTAGGCAAGACAAGACAAGAGAAAAAAAAGAACCAAAGCTTAACATGACTGGTACCTACCGGACCACTGCACGGCCAGAAACCAAGCCCACCGTTTAGACTGAAAAGACTTTCTCAAATGAAAGTGCCTTTAAAGTTGTAACCCTTAAGATGTTCACGAAATAAAAAATGTTTGATGCTTTTTTGATGTCACAAATCTTTCTGCAAGTTGTTTCTTTCTTTCTTTTTCTTCCAAAACCTGAAAGTTGGCCTATCAGTCACCTGCTGGATTATAATCTGTCTTTATATAAATTAAAGATTTACAAGAAAATGAACGTGCATAAAGCAGCGTTAAGAGATCAGACTGCCATCACATTTACACTGCCAGAGAGTCGTTTTTTTATGTTCTTTATTTAAAAACACTTAAAAAATGCATTTATTATCTTTCTATATGCTGCAGATGTCGATCTGTCTGACTGGCCAGTATATTTAAGTCATTATTGTGTTTTCTGAACACAATATCACTCCAGAAAGCCTTGTTTGTGATGGTTCTGATTAATATTTATTCTATACCTGGATCACCAATGCAGCATTACATCCAAATATTGGAGGAATTTTGTTGAGAGGTTGAATGGAAATTGACTGTCTCAATGCTCCTAAAATAATCTTCAAATTTTGAAATTGTTGCTGCTGCTTTACAGTACAATCAGCGTTTTTTTTCTTTTTGTTGCGAAATCATAAAAGCCCAGTGCGTCCAGTAATATCTTACTGTACAAGAAGAAAATATTTATTTCCAAAGTTAGTGTCTGGTGATCATAGTTGTTTTTTGTTTCACAGGAAGGTAAGCAGTTAAACCAGTTGCCCCTTTCTGGGTGAATGTTTGGTATAAGGATGTGAATGTAAGTAGACTGCTCTGAAATCTTAAGGATTACAACAGAAATCTGAAGCCTCAGCACCAATGCCAGTCCGCTAAAATAAAAGTATGCACATTTCAAAGGTCTCTGCTGCACGTGAATAAATGAAATCAGCCCAGCTGATTCAACAACGTGACCCCTCATTAGGAACCCAAACGTAAGCCAGCTTTATCCAAAGTTGCTCTGAGCAGGGCACCTGGAGAGAGGAATTCAGCACCAGAGTGAGATGACTACGTAGTCCAGCTGCACCGATTCAACCGCCGCCTCGTAAATGTGTCTGTGAGTCTCCTTGTCCCGCCCTGCTACGTTTTATCCTGTTGATTACCACCTGACTGAACTCTCATTTTGAATTTACAAAAAAATAAAGCACAGTGGACGGAACATTTGCATCACTTATGCAGCCGTACAGCAGATGCAGTGTGCACTAGAAAGCATGCACACCGGTACTCGCACACGCACACACACAAACATGAACACATTTGTCTGGAACAACTCCACGTGCATGCATCTGCATCTGAAACATGGCAGTTGTGCTTTAGGGAGATATAGAAACACATGACCAGAGGAGCTATGTCAGGGAGGGTGCAGGAAGATGAGCTGGAGGAGGCATGAGTAGGCTGCTTGGCTGCGTTGCTGCTCCGTACAAGAACAGAGTCCAGGTATTTTAATCTCAGAGTGCCCTGCTGTCCCCTCCGTAGTCTGTGACGTCTCCCGTACAAGTCCACATAGATTTGGAGACAGTTCAGGGAAGAAACGGAGGCCTGTCTTCAGGCTTGAAGTCAGTTATGTGGTCAGCAGTAATTTCTGTGAAGACCCAGCTTTGCAAGCTTGTGGTTTGCATGTGTGTGTATGAACTGAGGGAGAGAAAGATGGAGTGGTCTGGAGGTGTCCCTCCTCACTTCTTGTTGGCGATGCGCCTCTTCCTGGTGGCAAGCATGTCGTAGAAGGGGTCTCTGCTAATGCTGGCCCTAGAGAAGCCAATCAAAGCACAGCAATGAGATAAATAAGGCCACATGTTTGATATGGAAATGTCGGCACATTTATACGAACCCCTGCCTTAACTAGATCAAAAAAAGTTTGTGCAGTGACCTAGTTTGGTTTCCATGGATTCAGATGACAACCCCTCCACCTCTTAAGTTTTTTTTCCTCGGATTTCTGCTGGAACCTCTCATGGGTTCCCTCTTTCAGAACCCCGCCAGGAACGTAAAAATAAACACTTGCGCATGTTCCCTACTGCTCCCCTGCAGGTGTACTGGCCTTAAGGAGCACAAACAACGATGCACAAAATTACTGGCTGCTCTGCATTCTCACCAGCCCCCAATCTTTCACAGCGATGGAGAGGCAGCTTAAATCGAGGGTGCCGGAGTCAGGAAGCCATTCGGGCTCCACTGAGAAGCCCAGTTTCACAGCTGCTAAATCCTGTTAAGCACCAGCACAAAACAAGCAGAGGCTCAACCCCCCACTGTGGATATCTCAGATTCCCTTTTGTAGAGGCACATGCTCAAGAATGAGTCTGCATACGGTGACTATGCGCCTCCTATATACAGCTTATTGTCATCTTTTAACAACCCAGTTTCACAAAACAATGACTCCACTGTTAAGTTATTATAATCCATGCATGGCTGGCATGACTAAATTGACACTTTTCCTCCTTACTGTCACAGAAACGATGGAAAACCTGACACATCTAATGGAACAGGAAATCTATAAATACAAACTTTTTACTTTTACAAGAGCGTGTATCGTTTGAGACAGCCAGAACTGAGCAACTGAACAACTATCATCCAGGTCTGTGTGTTTTTTGAGTCAAGATAAGCAGATAGTGCCTCGCTTCAGCGATCATCTCCATTTAAAAAGAGGGGGCAGATCATAATTTCCATAAAAAAGTCTTTTATCGGTGTATGTTTGCTGGCTCCCCCCTGGTGCGCTAAAAGCAGCGACTTATCCCTCGTCGTTTCCCCGGTGAACACACTTTGGATGTATGGAGAGGAGGAGGGATTGCACTATATTACAGAACACAAGCGCTCTGTTCTGCTGAGCCAACTCTCTTTGACATTGCACCATCTTCTATGCAGCCGATTACAGAGCTTTCAGAATATAGGTCACTAACAACAAGGTTATCATTTGTGGCTACTACCAGAGAGAAAACACACTTTTGTTGTCCGTTTTACTCTTTAAATAAAATATGATGCTGGAATATATACAATAAAGTATTTAAGCATTTTGAAAACCATACAAGTAACTCTTTTCTTCCCACATTTTGAAATATGTATTATGTGAAAAGAACAAAATCAGCCCAAAACAGGCCAAAATTCAGAGTAAAACCCAAACTGGAACCCTTCAGGGTTCTCGATTTCAGGGAAAGCAGAGACATTTTGAATGTGGTCTCATCCCTCTTTGAAGAAGGCTTTTTCAGAAAAACGTAAGGAAAACCTGGAAGTTTTCCTGTTCTGGACTGCAGTGGCAAGGACCCATGAGCACTAACACGAGTGTGTCGCTGATCAGGCTGCCAGGACACAACATAGAGGATTTTGGTTTCTAACTCACAGAGAGAGAGAATAACATCTTTCTATGGTAGCAAGTACAGCATAAACGCTTCAATACTCCGACTATTGCATATTTACCCGTTAACTTTTATACAACAAAAATCATGGAAGTGAATCATTATGCTCGAATTAAAACACAGCAGTTTGAAAATGTGCTCACTTTCTGCTTTGCTGAGGATTAAATTGAATGATTTATATCACTTTCAGCCACTTTCCCATTAAAATTTTTTTCTGTAAAACGGAAATGTTAGCATGGCTCCTTGCAGGGTTAAAAAAAAAAACAACAAAAAAACCATCACACTGAATACAAAATAAAACCTGCATTTTATATTGTGTTTTTAAATCTATAAAACAACTAAAGTGTGAAGAGAACAAATGGACTGTGTCTTGATTATAAGGAAAAAAGGCAACTTACTTAATAGATTTAATCCATTCCTCCTTCTCTTCAGGCGTGGGTGCTGATATCCTGTATACCACATGGTTGCCCTCGACAACGCGTCCATCTGCCTCCGTTTTGCAAGCTTTGATCACCTGGCCCTTGTGATTGGGGTTGTACAGCTCGAAACAGTTCTGAATGGGGAGAAAGCGGATGATTAGTTTTTTTAAAGTGAGGAATTTTTATGAATATAGTTTCCCAGGGGTGACAGATACTGAACAAATGATTTGCTCTCTTTAAAAATAAAATAAAAATAAGAATACTCACAGGTTTCCTGGGCTCTTCCACTTCCCTGATGCTGAGATTCTCCAGTGGGATTATCCCACGAGGCTCTTTGTCCTAGAGGAGGGACAAAAAGAGGCAAAAACATGAGATGAGATGACGGAAAAACAAGTGAACTGACAGAAAAGTAGACATCAACAAAGAAAGGCCAGAGTAGGAGCAAGGCAAGAGGAAGAGGAAAAAAGACGAGGGAAACGAAAAAGAGAGTAAAAGGAGCAGCGGATAAATTGATAAAAACAGTGAGAAAAATGGAAGTAATTGCTTAATTACATTCTGGGATAAAAATCTCCTGTGACACGTCCTGCTAGAATAGTGTCCCTCCAAATCATCACCCCTCCTTAACATCCGTGGTGCTTTTTAGCAGACCAGATAATTTGAGCTCGCAGCAGTCAGGCCGGAGGACAGAACACAATGTTACTGTTCTGAAGGATAGGATGAGGAGGACGATGACAATGCTGCAGGACGCGCACAGGGACACTGATAAACACCCTCAAATACTATAACCGATAAGGAGCGCCAACAGAAAGGCAAAGGGATGAGAGCGTGGGATTAATGACAAGGACTAACAATGTGCTCATTTGATCAGCAATAATTACTAACAATTTACGACGACTGGTACTGTGTTCTGCAGGGGTCAAAAGAGGAGATTGGGTACAGATGCAGTGAAGGTCATCTCTCGCGGACTTTACCAATTTACAAACTTCTTTGAAAATGATTAAAAAGCAAACAATAAGGGACGGTGTGTAAAATGCAATCAAAAATCTTTTTTTTTTCTAATAATGTGATAGCAGTCTCAAGCCAGTGAAGGCAGCTGCATGATTCCTTGCAGACCTGAGAAGACCAGTTGCTGCTTTTTACAAGGTGAATTGTTTTCTTAAGTCTTTTCTGATACAGAATTTAGACTTCCTACAATCTCCTTGATTCACCAAACATTTTTCAGCTGATCACAGGTTTGGGACTGGAGTCTGTTTCTGCAGATCCATGCAGTTGTAATACGTATATGTACCTAAAACCATCTAAATATTTGTCTGGCATGCTTCAAAGGATTTTTTTCAGAGGCACAAGTAGAAAAAGAGCCACACATTCAGCAACCTGTGCAAACAATAGCCAAGAAGCGTGCCCTGCTATTCAATTTTATTCAGAAGCACTTGTGAACTTTGTGAAGTCTACGGGCTTGAAAGCACAGCCAGTGAAGCAGACTTTAACTGCTCATGTAAGATTTCCTGTCTGTGTTCTGGTTCCAGGGAGTAACCTGTGATTAAAGAGCAGCCAAACCTTCCTGGGTTTAAAGCGTTAAGGGGGCGGTAACATGCCACTCTAAGTCAACTCTGCGGAAGCGCAAACAGACGCGGCTGCAAAGACGCCTCTGCAGGTTCATCATCTTGAAATGCGACTCACAGTTGTATATTCGAAGTAGTAGAGGCAGTTGTCCGTCAGGATGAACCATCTTCTCTTCCAGGTTTTCACTCGGCCCCCTGACAGGAAGAGAGAAAGGACATAGGAAGTGACATGATGGCCGCAGTGACAGACAAGCTGTCTCCCATCAGGAAAAAGAGCAGGATATGTGAAGCAAACCCCCACCCATTCTATTTTCTTATTTTTGTTTAATAAAAAAAAAAAAAAAAACCCACACTGATGCTATAAATTAGTTCAGAGCTGTAATTTAATTTCCTTCGGCCTCCCGTTCTCAGCCACATGAATATGTCATGTGACATGTAAACACAAAGTCAACATAGCACTGAAAAGTCACATGACGGCCTTCCTGTCCTGTCCTGTCCCCAAGCTCGCTTTATGGGTTCAGTCCGGCAGGTACGGTTGGACTTGCTGCTGAAAATGCACCATTTGCTCCTGTATCTTGAAGCAGCTGTGGATTTGTGCTTCACATTAAAAATGTTGACTGAGACGAAGCTTCAGTTTTCTTTCCAAATCACGAGATACCTCTTTCTTTTCTTACTACACTCTACCCCTGTGAACGTGTTGATTTGGTTATCAGTCAAAAATACCTTGACTACGAAACAGCAGCAAAGTTAAAAGACTCTGAAAAGAGAAAAACTGTAAAAACCAGTTCAATTTAGCACTCAGAAACATGCAGGCGAGCTCATTTGTGGGCAATAATGATTTATAACCACAGTCTCCTCTAACTTTGAGCTTAGTTAAATGATGACTCAAGCAGCTGATAAATTATAAATGACTTTGCCTATTCATATTTCAGGGCCACGGGATAAAACCTCATTGGCTCCCAGGAGAGGGGAGGAAACTCAGCACTTGATATGAACCCAACGTTGCACTAAAAGCACGCCTGAAGGACTCCACATGCACACAGACATATATAAAACCCAAGAGCAACTTCAACACCTCATGCAATCATTTGTATAAACTACATTACAAAAGAAAAGAGAGAGAGTGTCGATGTCCAGCACGCTGGTTTGCAGAATAAATCCAGATAAATCAATTCAAACACCACAGCTGTAAAGGAGGGACACCGATAAAGCGCTCCAAGTATTAAATGCATGGAAAAAAAAACTCCAAACAAAGTGTGAGCATGAGTACATGAACCCAACTTTTCAGGTTCCAACTGCAGCATATTCTTGCTGTTTTCTTGGTCTCCTGCGAGAGCCAAAGCGAGCCACAGATAATTACAAAAGCTCTGGGCTTCCTTACATTTCAATAGACTCTGGCTATTGAATTAGCATGGCCAAATTTCCGCTCTGCATAGCAAGATTTACTAAAAAGGCATGTATTCCTCCTCATCCTCCAGGGTTTATTTTTAGAGAGCTAAATTAGAAATATTATTGTGAGTGCTGGTGAGGGAAATGGCTCTAGGGAGGAACTGTACCAGAATGTAATCATGTTAAGTCTGTGAAGCGCAGTGGGTCCATTTGCATTCGTGCTTACGAGCTTGATGAGGCCACAGAGACATTACACAGAGTTAGAAGAATGTGCAGGTCAACGCCAGGTGTGTGTGTGTGTGTGTGTGTGTGTGTGTGTGTGTGTGTGTGTGTGTGTGTGTGTGTGTGAGTGTGTGTGTGTGTGTTTGTGTCTGTGTAAACATGGTAATAAACCTAACCACCTGTGGTGAGTGTGCCCTTTAACCCACAACAAACAGTAACCAGGCTACTAAACGCTCATTAAGTTACGAAATAAAAACTTGTAAGTGTTGAAAAGGGGAATTACATGAAGGGCAATAAGATCCTGCGGAAGAATGTTGTGAACTCTGGAAGATCTGCTGAGTGACGACATGGGGTTCAAATGAGAAACACATGGAGAAAGACAAAAATCATCCGCACACCCGTCTCACACATAAACTTTTCACACAAATGCATTTAGAAAAAGGTCCAGATTTGAAAATGATGCCCCACTAAAAAAGATACATATTGCATTTATCATAATTTAAATGGTTTTAAGAAGAACTGATTATACACGGGAAGTGTGTGTTGAGAGAAACTGGATCTCTGTTGTGAAACATATCAATGTTTGTATACAACATTTCTATATTTTAATACTACACTAACAAGACTAAAGTGCAACCAACTGACAAACAAAAGGAATTTATCTGAGTCATGGAAATATGAATAATTTCAAATTAAAATGAATGTTTCTTAAGCCTTCACAAACACTCAATTACAGAATAAAAGTCTTGTTTTTGACCCATAATCCACCAAAACGCGTTGCTTTCTTAGACTTTGTAAGTATTATACATTTTTTCCAGGTGTAAATGAATAATAAAAGATGTAAAACTGCTTTGATCGTCTCTGTGTAACACTGTGATGTTATGACGGCTGCTGACCTGTCGAGCTGTAGCCCGCCTTTTGCCTGATGACATTTGAGGATAAACGCCAGCCCCATCAGTGACCCGAGGAGGAAGTGAGTATGGTAAATACACGGATGGTCTAAACTTGGATTTGACAAAACACTTGAATTCTTTGCAGCCCTTTGAATAAACCCTACTGGTCCTGATGAGTTCAGCCATCGTATCAAAAAGGTCCTAATGAGGTAACAAAGACAGACATGCACACCGCTGGGGCATATTGGGACAGCGTTATGCCCAAGGACAAGAGCACAATCAGTTTCATCAGCTGAGACACGGCTCCAGTTACATGGTTTAATTTAAACTGGACATGTTTTCTATTATATAATTAATAGTGAGCTCTATAGACAAAAGAATACATTCATTATTTTCTGTGGAGGTTATCTCCTGACAATGCCATGTTCTGCTCGGAAACCTCGGGTCTTGACATTCATGTGGATGTCGTTTTAACAACACATCTAAAGACGGTTGCAGGTCAAGCAGATGCCCCTCCTTGGAAAAGGCAGCAGCATACAACATTAAAACACTGCACCGCACATTTCACCAGGGGAAAACTGCTAAGAAATGTTTCATGGAACATGACAACGAGCCAAAAAGTGTCAATCTGACCTCAAAAACTCCCCTACATCATGATCTGACACCACAAGACAACCACAGGAGCTGTTTATCCATGCCCCACAGAGACAGAGCAGTTCTGGCTGCCTCTGCAAAATCATTGGTGGTGGGGGGGTGTCTGATGTTGTGGCTGATCGATGTAAAATACAAGAACCACGTACAATTGTGATTTATAAAAATGAGCAGGTAATGTATGCAAGATATATCTTGCCTATCAAAGTTTTGTGTGGTAAAACCGAGAATGCTGTGTCATCAGTCCGTCTCAAATCTTCTTGATCTAATGTGTCTACAGCACAATGCTTCGCCGCTCACTCCTGCAGTTTAGGTTTTTGTGAGAATAAAGGCACGGATGTAAGGCAAGAAATTAACAAATTAACTCGTCCAGGATGCCGTGCATTATCTCAGCAGCTGAAAGCAGGGAGACTTCCACTAACCTAATTTGAGCAGCCAGCCTTCCCTGTCTGGGTTGAAGAACGTGTGCGTCAGGTCATTCCCGTCATCCTCCGGGATCTTAAAGGGTTCGCTCTTGATGCTGTCGTATAGATTCTGGAAAACAGGGAAGGATAAGAAGAGAAAATGGTGCAGAGATGAGCAACAGAAGAGCATGTGGCGGTGTCTTAAGCAGGACTCTTTTGGAAAATGAAGCCAGAGGCATTTTGGTGCCATGATTTTCTGGCTTCATCAGCTTGTTTTAATGTGTTTTTCTTTGCAAGATCACAACAAATCATCAGCATCATAATCAACAATGCAGACATAACTGTGAGTTACAATGACATCTGACATCTTGCTATTTAAACGTTTAATTTGCATGTGATAAATCATCAAACGGGACCCAATAAAAGCCTCACTACACTTTCATCTGTACATGTTTCAAATGCACACGTTTGTCCAAGTTCTCACCCTGAGTAGCTCCTCCGGGAGGTCTCCCCCCTCATTGATCCCTCTGTTCATGGAGATGAAGCGCTCCACTGGGGGCTTGTCTCTAACGTTGGGATTGTGGAGGCTGGTGTTCAGCATTATAATGGCAAACGATAGGACATAGCAGGTGTCTGTGGAGGTAATTGCACACAGTGTTACTAGGAAACTTCCATTTCTGCACAAGCTGAGATCAGTGTGAGTGAAAGGTTGAGTTTTACCTGCTCGGAGCTTATGGATTAAAGTAAAAAGGACTGAAAGTGTTGATCCTACATCATTATCTAATACAATTATGTGTCTGAATCTTGCAAACCAACCGTACAGATATTTTTTCCCGAAATGCAAATAAAAGCCAAAAGTCCTATTTATAAAAAAAAAGTATAATTTAAAAATAGCAATGTTTGTACCATGGTGAGTGTTACATAACAGCAGCAGTAACGTGATTTATTGGTCAACCATACATCAGTTCATTTTCTCATCGCCAAATGTAAGATTCTTCCAATAAAAAAGAGAATTTAATCAACAGAAAGTCCTTTTCCAGACACAGCACTCTGAAAGCCAAGTGTCCCTGCTGTCATGACCACAAACACACACACACACACACACACACACATCTCTGTGATCAACTGCTCTTACACATCATAACTCCTGTTCCCAATCTACCATCTCATCCATCCACACAGTAACTGTTCCAGTCAACATCCTCCGTGCTGTAATTTGCAACTCTGCCACCAATAACTTAGTCTGGGTGTTACACGGCTGCACTGCATCAATATTCATGGCCCGAGCCATCACCGGTGTCCTTACTAAACACTGGAGCTGCAGACAATGCACAGCGAGGCAAGACGGCACTAATGACAGCTACTGAACAGGAATCAATGTCATTATCACCGCTGGAGACACAGATACTGATTACACCAGGATTAGTGAGGAACTTGCTAAGTGAGCAATACGTCAACTGCAGTGGAAAAACAACTGGACCTCAGTTAAGGTCAGAAACTGACTCACAGCACTAACATCCTTTCTGGTGGTGTATGTCTGTGGAGTGAAATCAGAAGCTGTTCTGAGGAAAATCTCTAGTTGTGGTCACATGGTCGGCCATAGTCCAGCCGTCTAGTGGGAGAAGACAGTCAGGAGCATTGATCTGAGTCTGAGGTGGTCTATCTGGCACATGTTATCTGTCCAGTCTGACTCACGGGTCTGCTGCGGCATGCGTGGGATGTGCGTGTGTATGTGTGTGCGGTACCTGTGGACTGGAAGACGCCGGGATTACACTGGCAGTACCTGGAGGCAAACGCCTCCATCATTCGATCAATCTTCTGGGCTTCACCGGGAAGTCTGAAGCTCCACAGAAACTGCCTGTAACAGCAATGACAGAAGCGATGATGACATGAAATATCATCGCAAACTTTATTTTATGGCTGCTGAAGATTTTGCTGTAAGTTAAGTCATGTCTCTGTTATTTCTTAACATCAAAAGGACGAATTTAGGTGAAAAGCGCTTCATTTGCAGGACTCATACTATAACAAACAATAGACCAAGCAGTTCATTTGCAGAAACATCCACAAGAGCAGGTCTGTCCTTATTGTTAAACACCTCAGAAACAGAAATAACAACACGATGACACAAGACGATGATTAAAACCAGCCAAACCTTATCAACACCACGTATTTGCTCATCCTGCACACTGTAGTCGAGCCGGTTTCAGACAAGCAGGAGACACTTGTCTGTTGTTATCAGAACTTTTCAATCTAGTTTCAGCTCTCAGAAACAAGACCGTCCACACGCAGCAACCAGTGGGAGACATTTGGACATCTGATGTCACCTTAATGTCTGTTTTTACTATTATCTTATTTGAAAACAAACATTTAGATAAGTAGAATTCCTAAAAGTAGCAAAATAGTCTATAAAATTCATTCTTGCAGTGAATTTGCAGCTGATTAAAAAAAATTTAATGGATCTGGGTATACTGTTATTCATTTTGGGATGCATTTTGAATTGATATGCCTATTAAGGTACCTGGACCACTTTAATTTTGAATTTATTGTGGCAATGAAAGAAGGTAAAAGATTTCTGTGGTCAATAACTGTTAAGTTTTAATGTTCAGTTGAAAAGCAGGTTTTGTACGCAGATGATTACAGGCGTTAGAACTGCAGGGTCGGAGTTGTAAAGCAAGCACTGCTGTTTAGGGGGTGTTGGTTTGTCTTGAGCATCACGCATGCGTTTTCCCACTCTGTGTTTTCTTAAATGCTCACCTTAAGGCTTGAACGAGGTTGAGATCTGCAAATTCGTGAAGCTCCACAAAAGCCTGGAGAACCTTGATGTTAAAGTCATCCCTGGAGAGCAAGAAGAATATATGTGATCATTTTCAATATTTACATGTCTTCAATAAAAAAAAAAAAAAAGTGAAAACGGCAAAAACAGAAACCTCACTGGGTAATATTGTAAAAAGCGCTGCAGTACTTTCTGAGGTTATGGATGGAGGTTTAAATCCTGCGACCACGTCGCAGATACAAAGCTGTAGATTTGCCGCGACCAGGTATCGTGAGTGCAGGCAGTGCAGATGCAGACTGGAAAAGATGGCAGGAAAACCGAAGGAAAACCGAAGCACTCACCGTTCCCCTAAGTAGTCCCCGATGACTGTTTTGTTGAGACCCTCTCCTTTGTAGAGGAACTGCGCAATGTCTTCTGGGGTGTTCTGGAGAAGATCGTTTTCCAAAAGAAACTGGATTCCCTGTTAAAACATTACACATCAGCATATTAAAAATGTAACTCAACGGGAATAATTTATTGATTTTAAAACATCTCAAGCTCTTGGCTGACCTTTTTAGGATCCATGTTGAATTTCTTCCGTCCCATGGCGATCTGTTTGTTTCTTTGTGTGGTTTTACTGGGATTAAAATAAGAGAGAGAGCGAGAAAAACACATGACTCAGACACATCCATCGCGTGTTAGTCGGGCGTGGTGTTCCCTTCGTTTGCTCAATACATCGGTTTTTAAAGGGTTTTCCAAGACAGTTTATTTACCACTTTGTCAAACAAAAACTGAGTTTGGAAAGTGATTGAAATAAAAAACTGTTTATGTTAAAACAAGTTAAACATGACAACATGTGATCCTGGATAAGCAATAAATAACCCTTTCAATCTGTTTTTTTTTTGCATGCTCCTTCAGCTCTACACATCCTGCAGCTATTTGGGAGAATATTATTTCAAGTTTTAACGTTCCACTTCTTCATAACAGACTTTAAAACAAGCCACAGGGAAGTCTCCACCTTTATTTGTCAGTGGATGCTCCAGTTGCTTCAGTGAGTGCCAAAAATAACCCGAGTCCCTTTACCAGCTGCACCTGAGACACGCACAGCCCGACACACGGCCTCACTCGACCTCAACAACCAATCACACGAAGGTCTCTGGATACAGACTGTTTGGATAATGTTTAGTCGACGGGCAGTCCCTCTTCACTCCTCACACAATGGCTGATTGATATGTCAGCACACACACACACACACACAATGACAGGTGTGAGGCCAAAGTAGTAATTTGATTTGGAAAAATACTCAGCTATTGTAATGACAGATTCATGATTAAAGTTCAGCTGTAAAGTAAACGAGCTGAAGCCGGTTTTAGGGCACAAATATGAATCTGTTCTTTTTCAAATTTCCCTTTGATTTCTTCTGAATTCGAGTCTCAAAGTTCATCAGCGTGAATGATTCGGTGATTTGCTATGAGATCTATAATAACACACTTTTTAACTGTCACTTGACAGAGTCAACTATTTAAATGTGCAACACTGAGAACAGTTTGTTCTAATAAACAAACAAATCAATAAAGACTCACCTCTCCCCCACACAGGTTAGCTGTTCAATCTCAGTCATTACTTCTGCAATCTCAAACTTCAGCCGCTGCAAACATAGAACACTCATTTCATCATATTTGTATTTCAGACATTTAAAAACAACATGGTTTACTTCAAATCAAACCAGGACCCGTGTGGCTTAGAGGCCCCAGTGCTAACCATGAAGTATGCAAACCATGCCCCAACCCGTACTAACCAATAAACATCAGTATTATCATTGTTACTCACTTCAATATCATCCAAAAGCTCTTTTTTCCTGCGTCGTATGTTAAACAGCTCGCCCCTCTCCTCCAAAGACAGGTCCTCGGGGACTGGGAGAGTAGGGAAAAATTAAATAGCACATGGGTGAGAGAGAAAGTGGAATAGCGCTGTGAGGATGGATTAAATTAATTCACCCTCCGACCAGCCAGTCAGAGTCACAGGGATTAATCTTTACTGTGGATACCTGTTCAATGAAACCGTCCAAAAGACATGACTTATAACCTAAATTAGTGTGCTAATAAACGCATTCAAAGTCTAGAATTAAAGACGCCAGGAATCGGGAGCCCCAGAGGATCCCTGTTATTTCTACAACCCTTTAGTTTTGTGAATATTTTAATTGAAACCAGCATGTGGGGGCAACACAGTTCAACTTACAAGATGCTTCACAGCCTTAGATATTCTCTTCATAAGTATTATTACTTTGGAGCAATTCTTAGCCATAATTGTAGTTTATTAATGGGGGAAAGGAGCCGATAAAACTGCAAAGAAGAGGGTTTATTGAAGGTCCGAGAGTGGCGGCAACACAGCCGTCATTTCCTGAAGTCTGCACATACACGTGCGGAGCTCAACATTTGATATTAATCGCGGCTTGTCCACGTAGCCAAGCTGATTTTAACCCTCTACTTGACTGCTGTGTAAACTGTGAGCGTTTGATTGTATTTGCTACTTAAAGTTGAACACAAACATAACTCTTAGAAGTCTTATATCAATTCAGGAAATTAACATTTTTCAGAAATGTCGGTCATGCTGATAAAACGGAGTAAATTCAGTTAATCACATGTTAATAAAAATCTTTAGACTTTCTTTCTTATAAAAGAACCAACAACCAAGGTTGAAACAGTGTCAGTGTTGTCAGTATTGTGTAGTGGCCAAACTACACGCCGGTCAACTCCGCAGACCTTGTGGCTACATCCATCTTTTATAGACCAACAGTCTATATATTTGATGTAAAGGGCAAAATTGTGAGCCAGCTGTTGCTTCAATTCCAGTTTAAATATGGAAATGTGTTTGTGTCATTTGACAAATGCAAATGAACATTTCTGAGCTAAAGTTTGGACACTTGAACACAAGACACATCTTCTGCACGCAAATAAGAAAACAGGTCCTACCAAGCACATCTTGTTTTTTTTTACCAATTTGGTCACAACAAAGGGCTGTTTTGAGTAACCAGACCATAATTTCTGATCAGACACTCTGTGTTTAGTTTTTTTTTTGGGTTTTTTTTTTTTTTTGGCACAAACTGATTCCCAGACGCTACAGTGGAAATGAGGCAAATGTCTTTTCTGCCAATGCGTCCAAATCTCAGCAGTTCACACCAAAACAATCCTGATGTATAAACATGTATGAACACTACAGACCAGAGCGGAGAAAACATGTTAGATTCAGCGGTGAACTTTACATTTAAGCAAATAATATGAAATATTTAGATTTGTGTTATTTTGCAGACTGTTGCTTAGTTAGATTGAATCTTCCATGCAGGTTAATTATCTTATTGAATAGAAAAGTCTTCATTCGCATCATCTTGCACCTTTTTTTTCATAAATCTTCAAGCAGGTGTTAAAAGTGTGCAACACATTTGAGTAGGACGTTTCCCGGGAGGATTTTCTTTTGAACCACAGAAACTTCCCTGTTGAAAAGCAGATGATTTTCCCAAATAACATCCTGCGTGTTTGACACGCGCACCGCGCAGCCAGCCTCCGAGCATCTGGCGAGTCCTGCCCCCTCAAATATTGGCTTCCTGATCGTCAGCTCTCATCAAGCCCTCTTTTGGTGCCATTAATGCTGCAGCGACGGAGAGCTGCGCATCACTCAGCATGCACGCTCCGCTGCGTGCGCTGACAGACTGTGTACACACAGGTGAATACCCGCGACACAAGCCATGCATGCAGAATTTACACTTCACTCACATGACATTAATTTTATTCAACACAAAAGGTCCCAAACGTCACCTACTTATCGCTTAATTTAAGTGTGCCACGTCAACCTCTCCCCCACACAGACCCCTCGGAGGACCTCCCCCACTCTCCCTTCTCCTCCACAAAGCAGAACACAGCAATCCGTTTGAGAGCCAGCTAACAGGAGGAACTAGGTCATTTTCACATGGAGCTATACCAGATTGTGCTTTCCTACACCGTTTCTATCTCTCTCTCTCTCTCTCTCTCTCTCTCTCACACACACACACACACACACACACACACACGCACCCACTCCCCCTCCATCTCACTCTTAGTCCGCCTCCACGCCGGTGCTTCAAGTGGGGGTGAGCGCCGATTCAAATCCCCCCAACTGAATCATACCACTAAGCAGCTTTGCAATTCAGGCACACCCTCCCATGAGTGTAAATAATGATGGAAAAAAAAGGGGGGGAACATAATTGCCGCTGCTCTGTATTTATCCACTGTATCTCTCTTTCCCATCTCCATCTTCATCTCTTTCTTTCTCCCTCTTGCTCTGTAAGACAAAGTGACAGAAGTGGCATGGACTATTAGGTTATCATGCTCTGAGGGCAGGGAGCTCGAGTTATCGCAGATGAGCAGTCGGTCATGAGAGCAGAAATCCAGATGGGTGCAGATACCGCGGTCTTTCTCACGCACACCGACGATCACAATATGCAGCGGCTTTCACCAGACTTTGCAAAAGAGAAGCGAAAAGAAATCGTTTCAAATAGACCTCGAACTATAAAGAGAACATAACTTGAAGCGGTGATTAGTCATATCTTAAATGTAAAGTGGGTCGCGTGTTAATGAGGTATAAATACCATGTCTAGCGAGAAATGCGAGGCTGAGACATGACTCACTCTTAATTTGTCAAGATGTTAAAAGAATCCCTTTTACTCGGTTGAGTGCGATGAAGAACAATCCTGTAAAAGCCCCGATAGGATTTACTGGTTCCTTCTTTGTGCCTGTTTAGTTCCAGAAGCGTCAGGTATGTGTGCAGATGATGTTAATGGGAAAAGAGCAATTTCTTTTATAATATACACTGTTCTATTATTATGTACAGAATATTCAGTATTTTTTGCAGTAATATGGAGGTTGAAAAGATGCTCTTTTAGATACCAGTGACATCTTGGAAAGACTTCAGCATAGATGGGACAGCATCTGTTTAATAGAGCTGCAACGTTCTGTTAAAGACAAGTAAAGAACCAAGCTTTTCTAAACCAGAGAAATGTTTCATCTTTACTCCCACCTCTCTTCTGCATGACTTTGATCCAGAGGTGGTTCTAAAATCACATAACAAAGCGTGTTTTTAGATGTGTCTGCCCTGTTCTAGACAGTTTCCAGATGGACGGACGACTTCTTCACCATCTCTGCGTGACAAATGCTAGATTAGAGGACCAAGAAGCAGGATCAGCTACGAAACAAGGCTGTCTTGTCTTTGAAACTCAAAGAAGCTCACGAGACAGTAGATTTATATATATATATATATATATATATATATATATATATATATATATATATATATATATGAATATATCTACTGTCTCGTGAGCTTCTTTGAGTTTCAAAAGTCATAAAAGTGAAAAAAAAGTTGAGAAGAGAACGTCTGCCTTCATGAGAGACACAAAGAAAGACGAGACAACAGAGAAGAAAAAGAGCGAAGCGGGAACAAATACCAGCAAACTGGACATCTTCACACACTCATTTCTTGGCTCCAGTGAAGTTGCTTCATAAAGCAGCAATTGTGGAGCAGGGAGACCCTGCGGGTAACCTACGTCTGTAATGCGTAAAACACTCCTCCATTCCTCCTACTCTGGCTGGAAGAGCTCAGCTGGGTCAGAGAATGAGCCAAACTGTGTCAGGAGACAAAGTCTGTTTTAGTCACAAACCACGGCTGTGTGTGTTTGGATCATAAGCGATAGTAATTTCTAATTTCATTCTGGGGGCGACTGCATCTGTACAGCCTGCAGTGGACATCTGATACATTATTCATGGAGGTGTAAGAAACCGTGCGCGTGTGTTGATGTGAGTGCATTTCCATAGAGATCAGACAGTTCTAACAGAAATCCATATTAGGTTATAAGGGCATATAAACACTCCTGCTTAACCCGGTGCTCAGCCACATAGATTTGCAATGCTTGACTACTCAGCCCTTTCAAATTATGACATAGGGAGTTGTTATTCCAGTTACAATCAATACGTCTTCGTCGGAGTTCAAACCTGCACGCTTGGCCTTTTTGTCAACCAGTGGTGGCCAAGCATGTCTGTATCTACGAGCAACTATCGCTGAGCTGATGTTTTCTAAGAAAGAAAGACACACGGTCTCAGCTATTTTTAACAAAAAAGTTCACAGAGTTTGTAGGCTTTCCCTTTCCCACCTCACTATCTTTCCCAGCTCTCCGTTTCTCAGGAAACTGGCAGGTGGGAACAGACCGGTCAGGTTAGGAGGCAAAATTCAGCCAGGATCCCTGTGCTGTTATGACGGAACGGGAGTGTTTACTGGTTGTGGGCTCGGAGACCTGAGCGAGACACTGATTGTGTTCATGTAACGGCTGTTTCCAGGTGTACTTCAGGCTGAGCCGAGAGAAGTCTGACAGCCTGGAGGGGAGAGGAGCATCTGGGCTCAAAACACGGTGTACGATTTGGAGCTGCTGGGGCTGCAGATCAGTTCAAAAGAACATTTCCGTGTAAAAATATAAAAAAAAACAAAAAAAAAACATCTCATTTCTACCACTTAAGCTCAAGTTGTTGTAGGTTTCTTTCCACACACCATCTCTCTTCTGTATGTCTTTAAACACGCATTGTACAACACAAGTAAAGGTTTGATACGAGCCTAAACTGGCTAAATGTTTGAAAAATTCATCAACCCACACACCCTTGTGTTTTCTGCAGCAACGTGTCTCCTCCTCCTTATCAATATGAATGACATCAAAGCTGTTTTTGGTGAGAAGCAGAAAGAGACAGCATGCATTCATCTGTGCAATTGAAGAAACTAGTTAATATCTGGTAACCACTTCCAAGACAGTTTTTTGGTCACCTAGCAACTAGGTGCTTCTGGCTGCAGATTGTGGGGCAGTCGAGCTCCACTCTGGACCAGATACATGCAACCTCCATCCTCCAGTAGTTAGAGTAAGGTAACACAGACAGAACGCAGACAGAAAGTGAAGTGTTTTGTTCTCTCTGCTGCTTCATATTAACACAAATCCATTGATGAACCAAAAAGCAGCTTTTTTTCTTTCTTTCTTTCTTTTTTTCTTTCTTTCTTTCTTTCTTTCTTTCTTTCTTTCTTTCTTTCTTTCTTTCTTTCTTTCTTTCGTTCTTTCTTTCTTTCTTTCTTTCTTTCTTTCGTTCTTTCTTTTGCCATGGTTTTGTTTGGAAAATAAAATCTACCTTTCCCAAAGTTGGGAAGCGGTGTAAAATAAAAAAGAAAATACAAACAGAATGCAATGACTTGAAAATCTCATAAATCCACATTTGATTTATCAAAGAAATTCTGAAAGTGAGCCACATTGGCATTTGATGAAGACGATATTGGCTCATTTTTCTTATTTTGAGCTACACGCTGATTATTACGGATAATTGGCACAGCTTACAGTTGGTCTGGCTGCTGACTGAATATTTTCTAATCTTGGGAGCTACTAGGAGTTAAAACACAGTTGCTGTGACAGACATCCAGATCAGCCAGAAAAGACATTTGCAACTCTGGAATTTCAAACATGTCACCAACTCATGTTTTCCGTTTATCAGGTTCATCTTAGTGATGGTTATAATCAGCCATGATTTCCAATAAAATCTTATGAGTCACTTATCACTGAAACTTGGCTTGTGCTGCTGTACGCTGTCACAGGACCATCAAAAGGAAGATCACATTCAAAATAATCATACCGCAGCGATCTGTTTCAGGTCTTTTCGTCATGCACTCATGCACTTACATAACCTCAAATATGTTCCTGGTAAAAATCACTGATCACTATCTAAGTTACAGTCTACAATAACTTATTATATCTGGAATTCAACATGTACATGTAGCCCCGGTAGCTCCTACTCAGGGCTTTGCCCTGTCCAGTCTGTGTGGACATTTCAGGAGAAAGACCTAATGCCAATCCCACTGAAATAACCATCTATAGACAATCCTCCTCAAAGTGACCATCTTGACTGTAATGGTGAATGCAAACAGCAAACAACCTCAGAAACGCTTCCTGATTTTAAGCAGACTTCCAACAGGACAATGGAGGGGATGTCTGCTGTGACTGGGGCTGGCCTTTCCTCTAACATTAGCAGCCACGTAAACACAAAGAGGGCGTGAGTCCTTTTCCCACGCCAACGGTGGATTCTTACACAAGTTCACAACACTCAGAGGTGGATTGCAGCCTGGCCGCAGCAAATATGTGCGATCCAGTTGAGGTGAGCATGATATTAGATTAGTCTGGTGTGTTTGGCAGAGGTTGTGAGACACAGACAAATAAAACCCCACATGACTCACTTGTTACATTCAGGGAACTTAAATGTTTGCATTTGTGCTGGAGTGAAAACATAACCAACCCACTTTGCAAATATACTACCCCGAGGATTTTTTTTTCCCCCCTTTAAAAACTACCTACTAAATTTTCCTTTCAATTTCCAACTTTTATGTCGACTGACAAGCCACCAGCAGAGGAGTTAAGCTTATCTCTTCCGTAAAAGTCCATTTAAAAGTCCACCGTATCTAGCCTCGGTTTGAGCAGCTTGTTTCCCACTCATGCAAGCTACAATTGTGCATTGTAATTGTCTTTTCCCCTTCTGTGGCACACAGCTTTCAAGTGTGCACAAATAAGCACTTACACATGCAAACACACACCCCCACTTACAGTCTTTCTGCAAACTCCTGACTCCTGACAGATGACAGTCGTGGTATGGAAATAGTCCACATTCCTGCTGCTACAACCACCCAATCTGGTCCAACAGCTCGTCTGCACTCCTTCCGTCTTTTATCCATTGCTCTGCACTTTTAATTCACATACTTCTGCTCATCTCCTAAAGTCTTGCACACGTCAACCTTTCCTCACAGCAGCAGAGAGTACTCATTCAAACATATTTCGCCCAATCAGACTCCCATATCAAAGACTTTTAATATTATCAACTGAAAATATAAATTTGAAAACTGCAGGATTCAGAGGAGCCCAGTTGTTGAGAAACTCACTGTACAGAAACTCAAGAGTGCAAGTGCTTTTTGTGCTGTTTATTGTGCTTCAATCAGATTAGACAGCAATGTGTCTTCTCACTCACAGAAATACTGTCTGGCAGGTTACAATCAACCACTTTGAGCAAACACACATGCCACCACACTGCTGATTTTGTGACAGAATAAACACAAATTATCCTCAACTAAAATCATTTCACACCACCAACACGGGTCACGAAGGAAAAACATTAGCCACATGTTTCAAGATGAATCAAAGCATGTGCCATTGCGACTAGAACACTAGAATATTGGTTTTGATTAAAAAATATTGTAATTACAATTTATAAATAAATTATAAGAACCAAATAAAAATTTAAAAAAGCAACAACGGATTGGAACGTGAGTTTTGTATTTGTTTTGAACACAACTCACTCAAATTAAGACATAAGCTACAATCCAAAGGTAACTTTTTGAAGACTTTTATCGCTGCATTAAATCGGTTTGTGCTCCAACCCTAACGCAACTGAACCAAGTTCTTGGTAGTGACCAAAAGAATGATATCGTGGATACAAGCAGCTAAAATGAGATTCGTCTATGGGGTGGCTGAGCCTTAAATATAGACTCAGGAGCCTATCTCTGAGCACAGTCATTACCCCTTCACGTTGAAATGAACCCCCAGAACCCCCAGGAGGAACTGGGGCCTCGTCTGATCTGAAAAGCAACCGCACTGCTGTCCTTGGATGTGGCACTTACTTTATAATGCACAATACTTTATTGATAAATCTGGAGGCTTTACAAAGCTTGTATCTAAAGTCTACTAAATTTGCAGAATGAGGAGGAACATCACCTTAAAAAAAATACTGACTGTTTCCCAGTCTGGGAGTTACTTGTTGTTCCCTCTCATCTCAGAGAAGACATCCACAACATTCCCCTTATGAAAATTAGATTATAAAGGAAAATCAAGAGCTTACATCAAACACAACTTGGCCGTTTGATTCTTCAAAGCACTGAAGACTCAATAACGCAATCCCTTGAAGTGCGACAGTCTCTTATTCATGAACAAGTACTTCATGTGCTAAATTTTACTCTTTTCCTTTTGAAAAAAAAAATAAATTCAGCCTCTTATTAGCTTTTTTATTGTGGGGGACCATCAAAACTAAGGATTTCAAAAACCTTTAATGTATTATAACACAATCTGTAATCTTGGACATGTTGCTTTATTGTTGTTGTCGTTTTTTTTTTGTTTTTTTTACCAAAATAAAAGCAAAGAAAACAACAAACTCAAAAACAGATTTTTGTTTCACCAGTCACTAACTGGCAGCTTGAGATCATCCCTAATGCTTCTTCGTCTTTTCTTTTCCACTGCCTTCTTTGTACGTAGTGCTCCTCACAATCCCACACCCTGTCTAGACAAGAACTTTCCTAACTGATGGATCCACCTTTTGCGCAACAACACCAACTCCCCAGAGCCAGCGTGCGTGGGGCCTGAGGGAACTAAACCCTGGAGAATTTTCTGTTTGTTAGGTCTTTGACTCGGATCTGCTGCGAGGAGATGGAAAGTTCCCTTGTTAAAAACCGGCAGCCCTCACACAATGGCAACAGGTCCTAAATTAGGGGTGAGGAATCATAAAGGAGGGCTGTTGCTCCTAAATCTTTATTTATTGAGAAACAAATCGCAGAATACTATCTGCAAACAGTCATGCAACAAAAATTTTCCAAAAAAAACCCCAAAACGATTATCCTTTCCCTCTACCACCATTTGCATAATCATCCAAACCTAAGCAAACTTTATTCAGCACAGCAGGCCATTGCGTAAGCCAGGATGATACTGCTGCTCCAGGGAGATGTTTACTACAACAATCACAACCAGATTGTGTGTGAAAATGCTCTATTCTTCCACATGCGAGTCCTGGTCCTTTGTTTTATGATTTTTAGGTCCTTACATTGAATCCTCATCTTTTTAATGGAGCAGCTTTTAGTGTAAAAAGAATATGTTCTTAATATTTTTATATTAGCACAGCAGGATGAAGAGTTTAACAAAATCCAACAAAACAAATTTAACCAAATGAGAATTATGATGATCTTTTTTCTTTTTAATTATTATTTTTGTCATTTACATTCATCTATTACCCTAAGGTTCAAATGTGTACCCATGCACGGTAGATATACTGAAAGATGCAATGTAGTACTCATAGTTATATTTTCATTTGCACGCGATGCAAAATTGCATAAACGTCAGTGTTTTACTACGAAGAACTTTATATCTACGGTTCACCACCAGGTCCACCTTTATTCGAGCCATCGTGTTGCGTTGAAGTCTAGAATGGACCGAACATACCTTATCAGCAAACATTTTTATTCAGCACTACAGCTTATCCAGTCATTTGGTTCACTTCACCAAAGGCTGACAGCAACTCTCGCCAGCTCTTCCTTAAAGGACTTTCATGTGAGAAAGAGACTGATTATTAAAAATGGGAAAACTGATGTTTATCCTTCATCCATCTGGATTTATTTACTGTGTATAAAAGCCCAAAAAGACTAACAAGAACCAGAAACTCATCTTTGCAGCACACATAAATAAATCACACAAAAAAAATCTGTACAACACCCTCTGACATAAATATACCCCAACACAACCTGAATGTACGCAATTTATTTCAAAATGTACGTGACAGTTTGTGCCAAATTTAAAAAAAATTCCCTCGAGGCGTCGAGACAGACAGACAGGTCAGTCTCTCGGAAACACAATGCCTCTAGCTACGTCTGTTGTGGTGAGACGTGAAGTAAACCATCACTGACAGCCAATTTATCCACGTATAATATAAAACACAATCAAACTAATTAGTTGGCTCGCCCCCTAGTCAGACAAATCCATACTCTCTTTCTCAGGTGATCTCCACCTTCTATACACACTAACAAGAAGTACATGTGTAAATGTTAAGAAATTTGATTTCTTACCAATGCTAACCTCTTGAACTTATCTGTTATAGAAGAGAGAATGAACTCTTTGGGAAAATAACTCATCGGGGTACACAGAGGAAGACCTATAAACATAAAAAGTCTACATCAAATCTGACATTAGACACATTTGATATGAGAGCCTGGTTGCTTTAGTGTTCTGCCATCAGAGACCTGGTTTTTCTTAAGTCATTAAAGGCAATTAACCTGCTATTAATCTTGGTTGCAGGCTAAACATGAATGAAATCCTCAACACACAAAGCAAAAGTAGCAGGTACCGATCACTGTAATTAAACTATAGCCATGAAAGTACATCAGGTCTCAAGTAAAGGAGGACTTCTTGCTGCATGCTGGTCTGTCAGGGCACACAAGTCCTCCAGAAAGTTTCTCTGCGCAAACACCAGAAAACTCAAAAATGAACAAAGTCACAAATGCACACAGTCTGAGATGGCGGACCCCTAGGAGACGAGGAGAGCATGCACGAGGTCTGATTCAAGGCGACAGTTTGGGCAACTTCAAACGGTTTGAGCCTAAAATCTGGAGAAGAGCAGTGCGCAGGGATACACATCAGGACGAAGTGCAGTTCACAAAGACAAAGAGACCCTCCAGCTGTACATCTGGACTCTCCGTCCACTTGTGTCGTTCTGAGACAGCAGGAAGGAGAAGAGGCGGTTAAGGAGGAGGCGGACGGAGAAAAAAACGTTTATAATTGAGTTAAAAGCTGAGCCAGGATTTCTTTCTTACACAAAACATGTGGGCGGTTCAAGTCAGACGATCACTATCCCAAGTCCTGCATTAAGGGGTTTTCCAGATTCTGTGCAGACAAGAGCACATCCACATATCCATCCAGCTCTAGATCCTCTTCAGGGTCACGGAGGCCTGACGCTTATCCCAGCTGTCATTGGGCAAGACACCTTTACGCATCGCCAATTTATCTGAGAACCAAAACTAAGAGACAGAAAGCTTCTATCCATGGTAAAATCGTACAACCCATTTCATCTAAAATGCTTGTTTTATAGACTGTGGGAGGAAGCCGGTGCACCCAGTGGGCACAGGGAAAACATGCCAACTCCACACAGAAAATCTCCGGCTTTCCTCTGACTTTAAGGGATAGTCACATAAAGAATTATAACAATAAATATAACTGTGTAAATATATCAGTGCCAAACACTGTTTGGCCATAAATGTCAGATCTGTCAGCAAATCTTCACTTTTTTTATGTGCAATATTTTTCAGTTCATTTTATTTATTGATTTTCCTTTTTTTTTTTAAATAATCACTCAATCAATCAAACTGAAAATAATCGCAACAATACCATTTGGCACCTTTATTGTCACTACAGTTTTGGCCATTCACCTAAATTGGAATAATATTTACAATCATGTATTTACAACTATCGTGTGGGGAGTTTTGTTGAAACGGTTCTCGTCTCAGTGTCTTTTCTGTCTTAACTATAAATATGATGTCACCACCCACCACTTGTCTTTTTTTTTTTTTTTTAATGACCCCGGCTGTATGTTTGAGCTCAATGTCCCGCTGGAGACGAAATATGAGGCAGGTCACATCCCTCTCCAGTGGTGCAGGGTGACAGATTACAGAGTACACAGTCTCTTCAAACATTTTTTTTTTACTGTTGCGCTTTTAGGCGACAGGTTGATTCATTTGTAAGATGTAGAGCTAAATGAATAAGTCAAGATGCGGTGCTAACTTTAACCTTTCAATGTAACCTCATAAACCTACAAAAGCTGCAGCTACTTTAGTAAATGAGTGCAATGATTAGCCAACATTTTAAAAACTTTAGAGGTGGTGTGACAGACCTAGTTTGTGTCTCAGTAAAAATGTAAGCATGAAATGTTTGACTTATCCCCTACTCTTACGGCCAGTAGCCAGTGATAGTATCTGCAAACAACAAAATGACAGATTACAATGGGAAAGTAATCACAAACTTCTACTTCCTTGTTTAATGCACTTATGTAAAAGTTTAGCATATTTTTTGAATATCAAATGTTCTCATCTGAGCAAAGGGCAGCGCATTTGTTTCCTCTTCCTCTGGGGTTAACAAGTGCTGGGAAGCCGACGTTTCCTTGTGGCACTATTGTGGCGCATGTATGACCTCCCAACGGTTGCCGGGCAATGGAAACTTGTTGATGTTTGGAGGAAAAAAAAAAAAAGAAATCCTTTCCTATTGCTCAGTTTAGGTATCACCTAAGCCCACTTATCAGTAGATCAGTGACGGATCACCTGCACATCGGGATCCTCTAGCCGCATGACATTTTCAATAGACACTGACTCAAGAGCAATAAACCTTTTTAAGGTTACGTATAGCACCCATAGCCACAGATGTTGATGGATGAAAACTCACCATGACAAATTACAACAAAGATATTAAACGCATGTGTGGAGGCACCTGTGCTCAGGAACCACAGTATATCACTAACCGTCTACGATGACCCTCACAGCCACTTTATATGTGTGTGTTTTTATGGTCGTGACCTGCTGAAAGCCGCTCGGATTATCAGTCATACCCAATCGTCAACTGTGGGAGCTACGACGCTGATGTCCAAAGAGTTATGTGCGATGAGTGTGAGAATGTGCCCAAAGCAGTGGAAGTGTGTGCAGGCACAGCAGCTGAGGGCAGGTGAAAGCGCCTCAAGTGGGGCCATGAGTCAAGCTTCGGTTGTCCTGGTATGGATTAGGGGGGGAGCCCCACAACCTGACCGACTCAATGTCAAGGCCATTCATTTTATATTCCACAGTCTTCACTACATCAATATGGTCATACTATCTTGAAAACAATACAAGAATTCAAGGGTCAGAGCCAAGGAAAAGACCCTTGAAATGAGGAGTGAGGAGCAGAAAATCCTGATGACACAGCACACTATAAATCTCACGACAGACTTAAAACACTCTCTTTTTCCGTTTCTTTTTGTTTCGGGCTGCATTTTTGTCAAGGCAGATTCCTGTTTGTATGTGTGTTTTTCAGCGCTCCTGTTGGGAAGTGACAGCAGAAGCCCGAGCCCTGACCTCTAATCCTCTAACTCTCGTCTATGTCCCTCCCCACTTGATCTCCTGTATTTGTGTGCAGAGGGCTCACGCCCCAAGCTTATCCCCTGTGGGAGAAAGCATACAAATATGCCTAGTTGTACACACTCGCCGTCATGCATATACATGTATATATAAACATGTGTGACTTTGTTGTTTAAAGAGCCCCATAAGGTATGCATGTAGAGCTTTTCTGAGCCTTGCACCACTAACCTACTTTGAGGATCTGAGCAATCTGTCTCTCTTTCAATCTGTGCCACTGGCAGCATCTTCATCGCCATCTCCTAGGCATATACAAACGACGTTACTGCATAAACACACAATCACAGGTTACTTTAGAGTCCCGCTGTGCTCTTAGTAGCCTTTCTCAATCTCAAAAGGAGCGCTGCTGTCGTTTTCAATTGCAGAGACGTTGATGGGGAGCGCGGAACAGCGTCAGCCTACTTCAAAGCACCGCCGATGCAGTCGCACTCATCCTCTTGCAGTATAAAAGATTAATTAATTTTGCATCATTCAACAGCATCTTACAGCAAAAAAATGGAGCGGGTTGGAGAATAATGTATGCATATTTTCCTTTTCTTTTTTTTTTTTAATAGTTAGGGTAAAGACTGTGAATGTACTACTGTAGTTAACTGACACATTGACCTCGTGAATAAGTCACTGACTTCTACAAACCCGTTCCTAGAGCTGGGCTGGCATTTGAGTGGCAGTGCTGCAGGCCTTAGGGAGAAGACAAGAAGGTTGTAAGAGGCTAAAGGCCAGTCAGGAGCTCGAGAAAACACAAAAGTTGCATGTCAAAGGCAACCAAGATGAAAAGTGAACTGCAGTTTGTTCGTTTCTAACTGGAAACAAGCTTCAGAAACTGGCCAATGTAACTCTATGTCAATGTATAGGAATATAGAAATATAAAACAACTGTCCTCAGAGTGCTTAAATAAACTTAGGGGTTCACGGAGTTTGGAGTTTGGAGGGCGACAGTGTGAAGCAAGAATAAATAACATTTAAGCCACTCTTAAAGCCTTAAACTCTTAAAGTGTTGCTTTTGCAGAGTATGAAGCTCTGGATTCACAAGCAATCTTTGGGGGATACACCTTTTTCCTGCAGGTCAAACTGTCTTTGTGCGCTTACATAATTGTTCCAACGCTCCCTTTTCCTGTCCACTCTGGTCAGCTTTCTTTTCCCTTTCTCACAGTCCAGAGCCATGCACATAAACACACTCGCTCTTAACTAAAACCAAGGTGACTCAAGACACACACACCAAGATCAAAGTGGATCAGAGCATCCTTCCACTAAAATTTACTTCAATATTTTAGCCATCTGGGTGTTTTAGCAAGCCCTGATTTTTTTCAGAAAGGAAGAAAAACATCATGATTTTACACCAAATCTACCCTCTACGAGCCCCTTGAAGGTCTTAAATATACAAGGACAGATCCAAGTCTGCAAGTGTGTTGAGCCAGGGTCTTTGACTGCCCTGCTCTGATTGGCCGATGAAGAGAAAACTGGATACTTCTTTAAAAAACAATTTAATTGTTTTTTTTTTTCCCTCTTCTGCCTCAGACAAAAAGTAAGTCCTGTCATCATTCACTTATAAAAAGTGATTTGAAATTGTTTTTTAATCCAGAATTGAGGTCAAGGAGGATTTATACGCACGACTCATGCTCACATGAAACTTAGACTTTACTGCTGCAGTAGCTCATGCACAGAAGGAGACTTAAATCCCAAAAGTTGAGATTTTCATATCAGCCGATCTGTCTTAAAGTCTGTCGAGTCCCACTTAAGCCACAGACGGGATGTCACGTGTAAATATAATGTGCTATCTGATATCCTTGGAAAGCCAAACTCCACAAGGGCCCTCTGTGTTCACTGACCTTTTGGTAAAATATGAAACACGCACACTTATGTCTTTACAGTAATGCTGAGCCTTGCCTTGTATCTCCCCACTGAGTTCTGAGTGAGCCTGACTTGTGCACGGCCACCAGAGTGACAGAGAAGCGAGGGGCCACAACAGTCAAAGCAGACGAAAACAAACAAAACAGAGGTGAGTCACACGGGCAGGAACTTAATATCCAAGAAAAACATCAGTTGGTTAACTGAAGATACAAGACACATTCACGAAACGCAGTGGAGAACATTAAACTCCTTACTGCTAAAACAAATAAACTCAATATAAATCCCACTGCTTTACATCCTTTCAGAATTCCTTAAAGCCAGTAAAGCCACGTTATGTTGGAGAAGCTCAACATTTTGGGACGTAAAAGTTTGCGAGTTAAATAAGAAGATGAGACGTCCGATGTCAGGTTTTACTGGTGGTCCGAGAAACGAAGGAGCAGCCCACCAGCGGGATTTTGTCACACACGTAACAGTTCGACGAGGGTGTTGAGCCCAGGCAGCAAAGCCACTAAACATCACACCTCATTAACAACTAGTTAACGTAGAAAATAAGCCAGACTAGTTTCCAGGTCATTCAGACCAAACTCAGTGAGTGAGGAAAGCTGCGCTGGTGGAGCAAACCCAGCTCAGCGTCTGCAACTGAACTGTCCAGCTACACCCGAGTTACTGATTAACCAAAGTTCCTCCAACTCTGAGATAAAAATGAACATTTTACCACTCAGAAAGAAAAAAAAAGTTTGCGAGACTAATGAATTAAATGTATGTAGCATATATGTATATCAACATTAAATAAAAGTGAATAACTTCCATCATTCATGACTAATATTCTACATAAGGCATTCATTACAGGGACAAACAATCTAACAGTTTTGCATACATAAGCATAGTTTCTCTTGACTCATACGTTCATGTAATGTGCACCTTGGTATCTTTCTTTTAGTCATTTAATTCCAGACGTGATCGTGATGGCAGATACAAACCATGTTTGACAAACCACACATTTTCTATACATTTGCCTTCTAAATAGAATTAGGGAATCTGGAAAAAAGTACTTTCTACAAAGCGTTCCTGTGTCTCAAACCGATGCAGAATCAGTCCTGATCTGAAGTGTTTATTGTTTCAAATGTCCTTGACTTCACTCTAGTTAAGCCACCACAAAGACGTTGAAATAAAAAAGGCGTGTGCAGTCTCAGAGACTGTCTGTTATTTTTCTCAGATGATGAGCATCAATCAAAGACAAGTGCAAGTCTTACACCAACTCTTGACTGTGATAAATATTATAATTTTAAAGCTGACTGTAGTGCCCGCTGAGTGAATAAAGATTGTTTCTGTCAGGATATCAAATATTTTTGCACAACTTTGGACCGCCGCTCCCTGACATCCTGCAGGGCCCCTCAGGTTCTTTACCGTCACACAGGAAGCACACGAGCCGCTACAGGCTGCCTGCTGAAGCCCCCTCGTGCTTGACGTAAACATCCACGCTCTATCAGTTTTCCCCAACGCCACAATCCTCTGGGTCCCTATAGTGCAGGTGAACCAGGTGACCCTTCACTAAGAAGTAAAAAAAAAAAAAAAAAAAAAAAACGCTCGTGAAAGAAGATTCAGCCTTGAAAGTACTATTTAAGGCTTCAGGATGTTCCCTTCTTAACTTCTTTAGAAACCAGGGAATACAAGGGAAATACAGCAGCTGTAAAATCAACTTCCCAGATCCCAAATCTGGGAGGAAGGCAGGAAGCTGCCGGTGTTGTGCTGATGCCGGCAGATGAGCGAGACCTCTACATCCATATCGTCATGTGAGTCTCTTATTACCCGAGTTTAGTTGCAGTGTACATTCAGGCAACGCACCACATGCTGAAACGCACAGTCACATACTAACGTGCCAAATTTAAAGGGCTGCTTTACACGGTATGTAAATACAGCCGTCTGCAGCCAAAAGTCCTAAGCCATCACAAGGCCTTCAGTGACGCTAGAGTCTCGATAAATGCCCTGATTCATGCCATATGGGCATCGTTCCTACAGCATCCACTGAAGACTCTGAACGAGGTTCTACAAGACATGAAACGTTTACACTGAAACAGAGGAATTAGTATATGTGTACTGTCAAAGCCACTCGTGCAGAGCAAGAACGTGTCACAAATGGATAACATAGCCTGTCGTGCTCTTTTTGGCCTATTGTTCATTGATGGAGTATTGTGGCAGAAGGCATTGTATTGCTGAATGTCACACATGTCAGGGACATTACTATTCACATATTCACTGTAACGCTTGTACGGTACAACCAACTCTATATATGAACACTAGTGAGAGAAAGCAAAGAAACTAAGAAGGAAGATTTCAGGCTGTTGTAAATGATGACTGGATATAAAATGTGGATTTGGTTTAAAAAGTGAAACCAATGTGAAGACACCTTCAACATGCATTTTTTTTTTTCTATTAGCCAGCGAGGGGCGACTCCTGGTAGTTGGTAGTTGTGCAGAGGTCTGCCTCCAGGAAGGGCGTCTAACGTAAACGTGTTTTCATGGATTCTTCAAAAAAAAAACAAAAAAACTGGAAGTTCACAATTAGTAAGCTGAAATCAGCCGGGTGACATCATGTTGGTGACATCTTCTACATACAGTTGCTGGATTGTGCGCAGTCAACGCAGATGTAACATCGTTCCCACTTCGGACCTCTGAGGTAAATATGATACTGTCAACCAGTCAAAGTGCAATTTCTTACATGAACAAATGTAATTTATATACATTGAGAACATTTCTTAACCACGCGACCCGCTGGGGTTTTCACATGTTGACCAACAACTCTTCATGTGAACTGATGAAGCTGTGGGTCAAACACCAACCGTCCATTTAGTAGATGACTTGTTCTACTTTCTGACAAACGGCCAACTCATAAAGAAGAAACTACAGCTGAGACTGATGGAAACGTCATTAGTTAGGAGGTGGGCGGTCATAAACCAAAGGAAACATTTGAAGAAATTGGAATTTTGAGTTTTATGGTGGTGGAGGATGTGGAGGAGGACAAAATGACTCCAACCATGTTAAAGTAAGGAGGAAACGTGAATCCCCTCACGATATTTCACTGAACAAAAAAACAAAAAAACAAAAACCAAACCAACAGCCGACAGAAATCACCCTCTACGAGCTAGAAAGGTGTGCAGAGGACTTTCAGGCCGTCCACACCAGTGAAGTGGGAAACGTAAATGACCTGAGTGGCTCAGACATGTCCCAGACGATGGTTTTCAGAAATCTTTCTGAAACAATGAAAATTCTTCAAGCAGGAGAAACAGAAACATAATGTGAGCGATTGGAGAAAAAAAAAAAAAAACGAACCCGTGTTGAATTGATGACCTGGTTTGATAGATAGTTACAGGTGGCCCCTCTCTGTGCAGTGTGTTAATTATGACAGACCAGAGCTGCTTTTACTGAGAAACTCTGGTAAAACGCTGCAGAATTGATTCAGTAACAATATCTACTTCATTGCTACTCTGGCTCACCGTCTTTCATTGGCACGGCTCCATACTTCGCTGGCAATTTTCCATCTTTGCTCTGGCACTTCATCTTTACACTCACATCTCCAGTCTAACTCTCATTCCCTTTCAGACATCTCATCATTGCTACTACCTTGACTAAATTTCACTCTGTGTGGTCACACATGCTCCTCCATCCTCGCACTTTTCACACTCTAATCTCCCTCTGACACGCGATATCTCATTATGCCTGTCACTTTTCAGTCCTCACTCCGGCCCCACTCGTGACCACGGCAAAGTGAACGTGCGTCACTTTGGGAACGACGACAGCCGGATCTTGAACTTCGTCTGCTGAACTGTCACCTGCACACCTCATCACTCTGAGCGGGTTCAGGTCTGCCATCCAAGCCAGTACGACTCCATATCATGTACTCGGTCCTGGCCCTGACCAGGCCATGACACAGACACAAACTCAGTTCTTTACTCTGCCGTGGCCTCATGTGTGGGTGTATAGGTGCTAAGAAATAAACTGCACACGACACTAAATTATGCAACATGAAAAGAAGCTCGGCAGCCAGCAGCATCCAGGACACTACTTATTTCAGATGAAAAGACAGACTGTTGAATAAATTGCTCAAACACTCTTATCATTCTAGGTCATGATCCGTCCATCCAGCCAGCTATCTTCGCAGTAAAAACACCCTAAGGGAGAAGGGAGAGAAATGCCATTTGTGTGTCAGTGTGTTGAATCCATGAGAGTGTGTGTTTCCTCACTCCTGACGCTTGTCAGCTATTCCAGCTCATCCTCGCAGCAGCATATGTCTGTCCGTGGTGCCACGGTGACGTGTGCCCCAGAACTTCGAACGCAGCACAGTGACAGCTTTATACACAAGTATTGCGCTTGTGGACTCCAGCAATTAGTCATATCCTGAAGCTCTGCAAGGTGTGAACGTGGGGAGCAGAAAACCACTGACCGCTGACTTACGGCGGCGAGATTAATGCAGGGCTAGCTCTTGACAGAAACTGACAGCTTGGTTTATGTGTGGGCTTTGATTAACCAGCTCAAAAGAGTTTGCCAAAGTAGGGGTGGAGCCGAAGGGGTGGCGTAGGCTGGCCTGGGAATCCGATTGGCCCTCTTGAAATGAGTCGGAGGGTAACTAGTGGCTGGTCAATATTATGGATGAAATTACTATACATGGTAAACAGGGTCCCAGGACTACATCTCCTGAATCAGATCCTCGATTAAACATCCAAGAAGGATGTGGGTAACTTCAAACTGCCTATTACATATTTGTTTTAGTTTGAGCGGCTTTCAGTCTATGCCAAATGGGTGAAAAAGCTTTTGCAGATTTGTTCATCACTAAAGATTTAAAGCAGAAAATACTGAGTCTATACATCTTTGTGTATTTTATAAACATACTACCCATCTAAAACTGTCCCCTAGTCTATTCAAAGTTTTCTCTGTGGTGTACTGTGAGCGGGTGCACTCCGCAAACTCATGTCACAGCAATCCTCCCTATTAAACCATTCACACAAAGCCTTTGTCATAAGTTAATAAATAAGTAGGTATGTCACAGCATTCTTTGGATCCCCATTGAGAAGACCTGTTGGGCCTGACAAACACAAATAAACAAGTCTGTGGCTGCAGCACTAATATAAGGACAATCGTGCTTTATGTCTCTGTAAATGACAAAACTTCAGATTATTTGTATATCTAAACAAACTTATGCAGCACATAACAAATTAAACGACTTAAATTAGTGAGGGGATAGCAAGAGAAAACAGTTTGCACTGAGGTTACGTTGCTGCGTGTGTTTGAACTGAACTAACTAAGTCTGACTATTATTATTATTGTTGTTGTTATAACTATTACAATCCTATTATACTGAGACACGCGTTTTCTGACAAATGCAAATAGATACAAATCAGAGGTATAATTACATCTTGAATGAAACATATAGGCTACCTTGGTTGTCCTCGTCCATCACTGCAGCCAGTAAACCTAAATTTCCCCAAAATCTGCCACAGAAACTTCCGTTGAGTCTAATTTACGGGAAAACCCACGTCCTAATTTCCAAGACGCATCTGATACACAGGTACTCTCACAGGCTGCAGCGTCTCTGTTTGGGGAATGTTGTGGCCATTTACACCCCTCAGTCGCGGCTCGGGTGCTCCAGCGTCTGTCCGGGTGTCCGTCTGTAACTGTGAGACGTGTATCTGTGGCAGCAGACAGTCTTTCACTGATCCTCGGCCGGGCGAGCTTTCGTTACCCCTTCAAATGCGCCTTCACTCCACTCGTGTAGGGAGAGCCGTTCATGCTCCTCGTCAACACGCCATCAGTCACACACCGGAAAGGTGTCTTATCCTTACCAAAATAAAAGGATACTGCTCTCTTCAGGGAGTTTTCTACGGGTCATCGAATGGTGTCCTCTTATTTTGGAATTATTTAACGGGAAATTGTTGTGAATATAATGTTTTGAATGCATTAGTTAGGCTCTGATCTCGTCTCAGCTCCGCTACAATGACTTGTGCGCGTCAGCATTCATCACTGACCAGTTTTCACGTGACCCCAGTGAAATTATACTGCAACTGTACCGATAATGTTTGTATTAAAAAAAAGTCTTCGACGCACATTAAGTATCCTGCGATATTTAGTTTCATCCCCCGGAATTTATATATATATATATATATATATATATATATATATATATATATATATATATATATATATATATATATATATATATATATATATATATATATATATATATATATATATATATATATATATATATATATATATATATGTATTTTATTTATGTATTTTAAAAAAGAAGAATTTATACCTCCACTCAAGAAAAACTTTTTTTTCCTAGCACCATAAACCTTCAGATAAATGTAACTGTTTAAATTAATACAATGGCCTTGGTACACAACAACCCATCCTACACCACAAATCAGGCAGCTGCAAAGCAATGCAATAAACAGAACATAGTAACAAAGAGAAGATCTCAGTTATATATTGTAAGTAACACAAAATAGTCTAAAATAGAAGAACTAAATGAAACTGTCACATCAGCTCCTGACATTATTTTATGCAAAACACTTAACAGCATTTTATGGATTATATTGGTTATGCTTAATTCCATGTAAGAGGCATTTTATTGGTGTAGTTTTTGCAGCTTATTGGAATACTCTGCATTATGTTAAGCAGTTTAATCTAATAAGATCCAAGTTACCCTCTAAGTATGGCAAATGGTTTACATTTTTGCCAGGTTTTTATGGGCTGAAATATAAACACGCACAGCATTTCATGAGAAAATTATATGATTTTACATTACATGTTAATCTGTAATGTTAAATACCAAGTTAAATACATGGTGATTCGTAAAGTGTATTACTACTGTAATAGTGTATAATAGTGTATGGGTGTGAGTGTATATATATATATATATATATATATATATATATATATATATATATATATATATATATTCTCATGCTAAACCTTTATAAGTATTGGTTTGTCAATATGTTCAAATGATCAGATGAAAGCTTTACAAACAACTTATTTTCACTTTCACTGCATAACAGAAACACATTTGAGATGGCTGAGCGCTGCAGATGCCCAGGGGCGTGTCCTAAAGTGATATATCAAATGAATGAGAAGTCTGTTAACCAGCATATTGTGTCTGCACTTGGTAGAAACCCCAAATAGTTTACCATACAAAATACAAGACTAATTTCAGTTCACTTGTGGATGACACACTCCCTTAGATATTTGCAGAGCTTGTTTCTTAGACACACGTGGTTTCAATTATAGCATTCCTGTTTCCACAGAGAGGGAGGGGCTCTCACTTCCTGTGTGCATTACTCCAGTGGTCAAGCATGAACAGATGTTTTAATATATTCATTCATTTATTCGAAGGTGTCACTTTGAGAAAACTGTTTTAATTCCAAGGATGAACACAATGGCTTTATCCATCTACAATACAATCTGTCCCCCTGGCACTATTTCTTGTTCCCTGACATGCACTGGCTTTGATTAAGGAGAAAAATTGTCTCTAATTTTAAATGTAATAAGCCAAATTCCTATTCATTTCTGCAAACAGATATTAAGCTATTATATTCAAACAATATGATCATTTCCAGTATTCGTTTTAAGGACCACAGGATCATAAACATCAGTAAAATAATCATATTTCGTCAACACACAGTCCAGTTTGGTGCTGAGTGAAAGAATAAAAAACTGATATGTATTTTGTTATTATACCTGGATTAAAGTGGAGAGAATTGGACAGGAAGTGAGGGTAGGAGCAAACAAACAGTGTTTGTTTTCTCTGCGCTCTAGCTGGAAGCGCCTCTCGTGAAGATATAACCATGTGTTTTAAAGGAAACTTAATTCCAGGAGATGTTTACCACTTTGTAAAGTGGAAAACCAAAAACAGAAACTCGACACTCTTTTCTCCTGATTTTTTGGGTACATTTTGGTTTGAAGTTGACCAGGCCAGAGAAAACAGAGAATTAGGGGAATGTTTAGCGAGGGGAAAATCAGGGGGAAATCCTTTTGAAGCTTGTTCAGTTGTTTTTGAGTTTTTGTTCACTTCCAGTAGTTGTGAGGCGTAAGAAGATTGATGCAAAGTACCACACATGATAAACTGTGATCCAAATACTCTGGTAAATAGGTTATATGCATAATTTAGGTTGCTGCTTTTGAAAATGGTTAAATGAATGCAGTTTTACTGGTGATTTATGTCACTCCTGTCAAACAGAGCCCCCTTATATAAAGAGCCATTAAATTAATTCATAGGATTGGGTCTTTATCTCACTGGCTAACAAACATACTCTGTTCCTCATAAATGTCATCCTTATGAGTTTATGACTCATGAAATGAACCTTATTGTGGCCCAAGTATTGACAGTGATGAACAAAGGTCACCATCCAGCTACATAAAGTTTTAAAATCAACAGCTTAAATGGGTTATTAAAAAAAAAACATGGGCCATAAAGTGGCCACTGAGAAAATGTGAATGGCTTGAAGTGACCATGTGTGGGGTTCATCTCTTGAGCTGCAGAAGGGTAAATACCCCGGGGGAGGCGCACATTTGGTGGATTAGGACAAGCATCATGGGAAACGTCTGCAGTACTCCTGACCGACTTCAAGTGACCTGATTGAGCAGTCAAACCACTTCACATGCCCCAGTCGCCACGGAAATGCCCACAGGGCGATCACCTCCTCCATTTAAAACTCCCTACCCCCTAAAATGTAATTACACATAAACAACCTGCTGGCATCCCTCACCTCTGTTTTTTTTTTTTTTTTTCATTTATAATCTTTTGCTATAAAGCAAAACATTTCCCAGTAAACATATATATTATTAACCTCTCTGCAAATTCTGAAGCAATTTTATGATCAAAGGATATACAAAACTTTTGCACAAATGGAAGTATTTCAGCCACTTTTGTTTTGTTTTATTTTTTTAAATAAAAGTTCAACAGAAGAAGATAAATCTTCTTAGCATTGTGCATTTGTTGGTTTTAGTGCCACCAGGAAGTCAAAGGTTTCACATAATATTTCTGAATTTTTAAACAGTTTAGCACAAATATTCATGGTGTTTCCGTGTTTCCATCCAGTGAGTTAAAAAAAAATTTAAAAAAGACTTGATTTGATCATGAGCGTACTGGGCATGTTCAAAACGCTACTGTGCCTGCAAAAATGATTTTGTTAAACTAAGGAAGAAATGGCAAATTGAATTACAACATATAAATAAATCAATCAATAATAAATCTTTACTAAGAAGGATTATGGTAGGTGATATCTATGTCTGTTTCCACTGGTACTTAGTTCCCGAAACATCCTCCTGTGTGATTCCACCAACAACCCTGACACAGACTAAAACGTGGGGATTTGACGGGGTCTCACACATCCTTCCTGTTGTGGAGGGTGACAAGGTTAATTTGTATGTGACAGAGGTCACAGAGTGTGGCAGGATTTCCTCCCCGTATGCTTTAAAATCCAGCTCTGCGTCTCGGCCCCTGCTTTCCTGGTACGATCTGACTGAAGGGCAAAGTTGAGTTGATCTTTCTTTTTAATCCAAGGACATATATGAGTGGAGTCTTTATTCGGACTCACAAAGGCAGCGGTGTGTGCCGGAGACCATAAAGCTGTGTGAGTGTCCTCAAGTACAGCCTTCCAAAACCAGATACAGTTAACAAAATATAAAGGTTATGCCTTTCAAGAATGTCACTACTGTGCATTTAGTTCATCGAGTTTTGTGATGAGCTCTACATCTTATATCCTGATTCATAAACTAAAAGAAAAGACATTTAAAGACATCTCCTGATTCAGCATAGATGCGACGTGGGGTGCAACACGGAGGGTCAAATAATCCTGAAATAAAAACTGGAGCTTTCCAACTTGTGTTGATGGCTAAATAGTTACACTTTAATATTCTCATATTAAACAAAAGCAGTCTAAAACAAATTGAAATGTTTTTCTACAAGAAACAGAGCTCACAATGTCACAATAACACCTACCGAATTAGTTCCATAGTTACATGCTTTTCATTTCCATGTGTGACCCACTTCAAGCCCCCTGAACGACTACTGCAAATGTAATAACTCCAGCATCCTCCTCTTTCCTCCATATTTCTTTCATTCTTCTGCTTCCCCCTCGTGTCCTCCCCCACTCCTTTGATTTAGTTTTCAGGTCAGCTCGGAGCTCATCACCACACATGATATCATCCTTTTAACGCTTTGCTTATGCCTCCCTCTCTCCAGACAACAGCATTCAAATGGAAGGAGGGATGCGGACCTGATCACAAGAAGGACGTTTTACAACTGGGGCTGAGAGGGTTGAATGTACATCAGAGTTTAAGTACTGATGCATCAGAGCTAAAATAATCTGGATTAATGTTTGATTATGTTTGGTAATCCATTCTCCTAGTGTGGACGACTGTCATAATGGGTTTTATCAATATATGATTTTGTCTGCTCGTAATGCCGATTGGCACTTGTTATGCAAACAAAAAAAACTGGGTCTTATTTCTACATTTTTGTAACTATGAAATATGTTTAAGTTTTAAAATGAACTGATTCCCATGATTTCATTAAAAAAACAAAAGGCTGGGTTGTCGTGTGCTGAGTCCAGCTGGGACTCAACATTTATCTGCTCCAAGTTTAACTCTGTTTCCTGTTTGGCCGTCAAACACAGTGTAGGCACATATACAGTTTAGATTTTCAAACTTAAGTGCTATGAGGTAACGGTTCAGATATGTAGTGTGGGTGACAGAAAGCAGTATGGGAAAGATTCTCGTTGATTTTTTTGTTGTTTCTTTTTTTTTTTACTTGAGCTACTTACAAATGTCACCATGTTCTTGTTTATGTTTTTAATAGCAGACTATCTGCTGACCAAAAACTTGTACATCCTCAACATTCCTTACATATGAATTTGATGTTTACTAAATAAAATTCCTTATCAAAACTATAGAAAATACATGTTCTGGCCTATCAAATCAGGCCCGTAGCTATGACATACGGCATGCAGAGAATATGTATTTGCAGCTCAGACATAATATCAGTGCTTATAGTTCTGGCAACCAGGAACTAAGATGTGAACGTTTTTGCTGGGTTGACGTTTGTTGTATTTGGTATTGCAATCTTAGAGTTTTATTTTCCTCTGCAAGATAGAGTTTTAATGGAGCGCAGTGAGCTTAGACCAGTTATCTTAAGGACTAAAAAAGGGAGGAAACAGTCAACCAGTCAACTCTGTAACTCTACAGCAAAACTGTACCAAAGTCCAGTTTGTCATCGCTTGTGAAGCAGTGAATCGTTAAGTTTCTGAGTTTGTTTATGTATGGTTTCTCTACGTTTCCTGTAGTTTGACAGCCTTTGTTTTCCCAAACATATAAAAGGGTATCAGATGGCTCGTTTAGCTTTTCAAGAAAGCCAATAAACATGTTTTTAAAAAGGAAACTTTACCTATGGAGAATCAGGGCAGCAGGATTGAATCAAATCGAACTGAATGACAATAAAAGCACTAGTTTACATTGTTGCATCCTCAATCAAATCTTAGGAGGCCTCTGGTTCTTGGGAGGTTCTTACAGGGTCTGCATGGAACTCCAGCAACCTCCAGCCATCCAAAATCATGCCTTTCAGATTTACTGATGACAGGATACAATTAAGACCCAGTCAAGGGTGTACACCAGATCGAATACCGGTCCAGGAGACTCCCTGCATCTCACCTACTGAGAAATTGAAGCGGGTACAGAAAACAAATGATGATCCTTCCAACTTCCAAACAACTGGGTTTATATACATATATATATATATATATATATATATATATATATATATATATATATATATATATATATATATATATATATATATATATATATATATATATATATATATATATATATATATATATATATATATCTTGACTGAAAGTGAAAACCCGAAACTGAGTTTGAGAGAAGAGGCTTGTTCAGAGTATGTTCATGTCAGCTTTCCAGCATCCACATGTTCAGAAAGGAATGTTTGAATCAATCAACAAAACAGAAAAATAACACCGTTGGTTCAAATGAACTGATATTGTTAACCTCTTTAGTGAAAGACCCCAAATCTCAACCCTCATTCTCAAAAAGTTTAATTTCTTGAAGTTAATGACCAACATGCATGGAAGTGTGTTATATATTAAAAAGGCTGCATTTCTGCTGAGATTGAATCCAAGCCAATTCCACTTGGAGTATTATCACTCTTTCACACTCATTCAATAAAACATGTGAGCTGCTTCTGCAGATGCCAAAGGCTAAAATTCTTTATCTTTATCCCATCCCCTCCCCTTCTATTTCCAAGGGTACGAATGGTGGTTTTCAAAAACAGGGCAAAGATTACCCAACTTATCCTGCATCTGTAGACACCCCCCCACACCCCTACCCCCAACACCACCACCACCACCCTCCACCGCCACCAGTCCTCTATGATAACCCCATTAAAATATGTCCCCCAACAAATCCCTCAGAAATAAATCCTCTTTTTTTTTTTTTTTTTTTTTTCCAGAAAACGGGGCGGAAGGGGTTTGTCTGTCACACTGAGAAACACAGTTGCCTTGGCAACCACTGATGGTTTCATGCTGCAGCCTGGCATCAGAGTTACTGGTTAGAGGAAGTTTGCAGGGGACATTTTTTACTTGAGTTTGAGCATAAGCAATTAAGAAATGCATTTAAAGAAGAGCCTTATCAAGGGAAAGTTTCACATGGCTTCATTACCCCGATATGGGCTCTCTTCACTGGCTGCCTGTTTGTGAAAGATTTTATTTTAAAATTTTACTCTTAGCTTCTAAATGTTTACATGGTCTGGCACCTCCTTATCGCTCTGCTCTTTTACATCGTCCTTGTAGAGCCCTCAGCTCTGAAGATCTAATTCTCTTGGTGATTCCCAGGACTGGACTTATGACTAGGGAAAACAGTCTTTTCAGTTCCTAAACTCTGGAACTCCAGCGAGCATGATCAGTAGGATTGTCCTTGCATTGTCTCTTGTTTATTTTAGGAATGCTGCTTTTATTTGTATCATATGGTTTTATTTGTTGTATTTATATTCACCTGTACAGCACAGGGAGAACATGCAAACTCCACAAAGACTCCCACTGGCCAGGGGTCGTTCATGCTGTGAGGCAACAGTGCAAACCACGTTTCGGTCTCAAATTGACTGACTAAATAAATAAATATATAAAAAAGAAATCAGCTTGAAGAGACGTGAAGACAGTCGAGTTCTGATTAACTGCTTCCCCCATGTGGACAAATGGTGCAACAACAACAAAGAGGCAGTAAGAGGTGGCAGTTCACAACAGATTAGTGATAAAGTTCAATGCAACATTTTGACTGGTCCTGCCTTTTCATATTAGCATTTGCTTTGCCATAACATTTTTGTTTTTTGTATTTTACAACTGAGGTGTTGATCTTTAAATATATTAATCACATCTTGGATGGAGTTTAACATGAAAATTGTATGTGTAATTGTTCCCCCAGTGTCCCGGTCACTGCAAGTCAACGCCTGTACACTAAAAAGACGTCTATCCTTTTGGAGGGTTACATAGCCTCCCTTCGCCTGCACAGTTCAAAGACATACCTTTTGAGTGTGGTTGTCCGTATCTGTACCAGTCCTGGGATGGACTGCTGGCCTGTCTGGAGCATAAATTTACCGAAGGAATCTTACCCAGTGGCTGCTGAGATGGGGTCCAAACAAAATAGATGGATGGTGTAACTTTCCTCCCCGGCAGCATTCAACAGCTTTGCCAAATCAATAATGAGCTCCAATGAAACTGTTCTCGCAGCATGAGATGGCGCCTACTAGAGCACTTCACAATGACTATGCTTTTATCACTTGTATGTTGGTGTAAACTACTCTATGTCCCCCACGGTAATCCTAAATGCATCAACAGAAGGGAACGGGATTTCTTTTCTTGGTGTGACTGGTGACTCTAAAACTACCTGGGGAGGAGATTCAAGATCGTATTAAAAGTATTTGATAGGTGAAACCCGAGGCTTCCCCCTGTTTAATGATCTTTCCCATTTCACTTAGATGGCTTTATTTCACTCCTCTCTCCCCTGTCCAAAATGCCCCCTAACCCACTGGACTGCATACACATAGTCATTTATACACTTTTAAATCTATCCTGCTTCTGTCTACAGCTGTTGTTAAGTTGGAAGTGCACTGGAACATCATGAACAAGATCCTTTAACATTTATCAGATAGTCTTGGAATGACTGTTTTCATTTATTTTATTTAATTCTCCCCATTTTATGCTGCAATTATTTGGGGTTTGTTTGTTTATATGTGGAGGTTTTAAACGGGATATGCCAACTCTTTGGAAATTTTGTTTACTCAATTAAATTGAATTCAAAATACTTTAATAATCCCTGAAGGGAAATTAATTAGTTAACTGCCACCAACCTCAGAGATTGATGAGGGTAAAAATACCCGTCTTCTGTGTACACCCAGTAACTAAGTCTGGCAAAAGTCTTGCATAGTCGAGTAAAATGAAACTCAACCATACAAGCAGACACATACCAGTAACTACTGCATATTATCATTATGGCAAAGTGCCATTATATTCCTGGTCTACATTCATATTCCTGATAAGTCCTGAAGCATTTAGAAAACAGTTTTTCATTGTTATAGTCAGTTTTTCATTGTTTTTCTACACTTTTGACTTAATGTTTTGAATGCGACCAGACTTAAAAGGGTTTAATAAAAATAAATAAATAAATAAATAAAAAATAAAAAAAAGGATCTTCACACACATCAGCATTCACGTGTATCTACACTGAATGAAAAGGTTGAGAATTGTGGTTTCATTTGTTTATTTCTTCCAGAGTTCATTCACTCTCACCCTCAGTTCAGTGAATTCAAAAGCTCACATCACTAAAATTCAATCTTGAGATAAACAGCTTAAAAAAAAAAAAAAAAAAAAAAAAAAAGTTCTGCTTTTGAATCACAATCACTCACGCGGTGCTGCTGCTGTGTATAAACACACCAGTGAGTGACACAACAGGCGTGTGTGTGTGTGTGTGTGTGTGTGAATATGAAAACATGCACTGTTCCCGGTTATACTGCACTTCAAGATTTCCAGGTGAAGCAGCTGTGAGGTCATCCCCTAACCAGACAAAAAGTAGTACCACTTGTATCACTAAACTTAACCTAAAATAAATTAAAAAAAGTTGCTTGTTTATGTCATGCTGTGGAGACAGATGAAAGTGACATTTTTCCAGGTTTTAGTTGCGAGTGAGCATTAAACATACATGTCAAACAACAAAGAGCAGCTTCACAGCAACAATCATCTGATTTCATATTCCATGCTGTAGTCCCTGTAATCCAGAGGAAAAGGCAGAGGAAAAATCTTCACATTCTGAACAAGCAGCTCCTGGATCAGCAACTGCCGACTTCCTTCCCCTCCACATCCACATATCAATCCTCACCCTGTCCCGTGTTTGCAGACATCACTACTGCCCTTCACCTGCAAAGGCACCGGGCTCAAGTGACGACGGCCAACGGATACAGGCGGCCGCGTCACTTTATTGCATTGTCATACCAGCGGGTGGGGTAACGTGTCCGCTTCACTACACGTCCCTGTGCGGGATCAGCCAGTGTTTCTGAACGGCTGGAGCATGGCAGCGTTCACTGCTCACTGTTATAAATCCAAAAGCAGGCATTGAGTGTTCAGTGGATTTCAATATGGACCTGTAAAAAGACAAAGACTGTCAGTTTCTCTAAACATAATTAAACCTTCCAAGTCAGAAGTAGATTCAAAGTAGCCCAGTCATAAACATATGAGGTTTATTTTCAAGGCTGTAGTTTATGTTGATTCTCAGCTGAGCTCTGCACCCCCCCACCACCACCATAAAAAAAACTAAATAAGATAGTTTTTTCAACACATTAAAGAAAGTTAAAAAAAAATGTTTTAGTAATCATACAAAAAAATACTATTTACAAGCTGTTATAGACAAAATTGGAGGTGTTTTTAATTCAGTATATAATATACACTTAAAATGAAAAAAACAAAGGATATCTTGTGCATTATTTAAAGCCTTAGGTTTTAAAAAGTTAAATTAGAAATACAGTAAATATAACAACAATAATAATAATAATAATAAAAGAAAAGCCAAGCTAAAAATTGGTTTCAAGTAAACCAATTTGTCTTTAACTAGGTTCTTGTTTCAGTTACATTTTACACCAATGTGCACTGACAATTACATTTTCCAGTAATAAAAAAAAAATATCCTTTCATTATGACTAAAAATAATAAAGAAATTAAAAAAATAAATAAATACATCTATAGGATGAAATACATTTTCTTTTATGAGAAAAGCCAATATTATTAAAACAATTATTTTGACTGTCTACGCTTCAATAACCTGATAAATATATTCATAATAGTCTAAAAAAGCAAAATAAAGTGACCACTGTCAAACTGAGACTTGCTCATCTTAAGAAATAAATCAACAAAATTAGAAATAGCTCTCACTTTAATGCAACACAAACCGAACCTAGTCTAGAAAACAATCAACGTCTCTAACAAAACATGAAAGTAGAGAGACGGTGGGACGCGTGAAGCTGCTCTAGATTCAGCTGGTCCAAACAACAAACAGCTGCTTTTCAGCTGAGTTACACTTGGATCGGCGTGGACGGTTTTCCTCCCATCCTCGGAGGAAAGGTGGCGGCACGCTGGAAGTTTGACCAAACAAGCATCATCCACAGTCTGTAAACAACCTACCTGGAGTCTGACGTTGAACATCATCGAGGCGACGAGGTAAATATAAGGGAATCTGATTCTCAGCCGCCATGCGAGATCAAAAAATATCAACAAAGTCCTCGTCAAGCCTTTGGAAAACACTCCGTAAGTCCGACCGGCGGAGCCCGAAAACCGCAGGACTAGATACGATAGACCCGCCATGGAGGCCGAGACCACCCGGCGGTTAGTTGGCTTACTGGGTCAACTGACGAGGTGGCGTTGGGAAGGTGGCAGGTCAAATGTGACGGTTCACGTTCGTGTCTGTCGGACGCCAAGCTCCATCTTTAACAATTATTGTTCTGCTCCACCCAGAACGATTCTCTAAGAGGACCAATAACGCTGCGACACCGGAAATGAAGTGGAGTGGGCAAACGCTCCCCGAGTTTTGGCTCTCAGGATGTAGCTCCTGAAGAAGTGGCGAGGGCTTAAACATGTGTAATAAAATTGGATTTTTCTTTGTCAATAAATATGCAAAACTATTATTGTATTTTATACAATAATAGTTATACAATTGGCAAAATTTCACCAAAGTAACAGACTGACAGATAATTTACTGGCGCTAATAAATATGACTTGTGCTATCTAGCGTAAGACTTTTCAATAAAACGATGTAACATGAAACATACATTTTAATGTATTTACAGTGTATGCATGTTATACCATAGCCACTATGTGATATGTGTGAAATTCTCCAAAACTTCCATGAATCCAACTGAATGTTTTCTTTCTTATTTAACTCATATTCCATCTTTTACAAAATATTTAGAGAAACACAGAACATTGTGAGAATATATGGCATGGCATATTTACAGTACAAATCAAAAGCAAGTGGCAATCTGGCAACCAGCTTATGATATTCAGCATGAGAAATCTGTTGAGTCGCTTACAAAATGCAGACATCCACAATATTTTGTACTCCATTGTGTATAGATAAAGCACAACATCAAATTTAATACAACATGATTTATTATCGGAAAGTTCATAAAGCTGATGGGTTTTGTATACTTTGGTATATAACCATTTATAACTTTACAATCATATATATATATATATATATATATATATATATATATATATATATATATATATATATATATATATATATATATATATATATATATATATATATATATGGTGCGAGTTGGCAATAAGAAGCAGCAATGAATCATGACCATTCGCTCCAGAAGCCTGTAAGGCAGCGTGCAGGTAATAATACTTACATCCTCAAATTCCATTGTAATCAGTAACTAACGTAAAGCTGACGTTAGTTCCTCTTTTAGTGTCACACTATAAACTACCCGTCTATTATCATTATTATTCGTTTATATTTAATCCACAAAGCTCGTATCAAAAATTAAAACACGTCCCCTTACAGGTCATTTACCGTCTCGCTCCAATTTCGGAAAACACCGCCAGAGTGCCGGCTTCCAGGGCGAGTGATCTGGCGAAGGCGTCCGTGGGCGTTCCGACTCGGCGCTCCGGATGCTCCACCTGCTGGAGGACTCGGTTTTTTCCATCAGGGGTGGTGGCCGCTGTTTTGCTCCAAAGCTCCCACAGCAGCCTGCGACAGCATGGGAATGTTGCAACCGACTTTCTGAGTTAACTCGACTTAAAGTGCTAAAGAAGTGACTTGAAGTTTCTCCGCAGGCGTTTCCGCGTCCAAGGAGCGTCGTCGTAGCAGCCAGGTCCGCCAGCGGGAGGTCGTCGGGCCGTTTTAGCAGCGAGCAGCTCCGGACAAAGGGACGGAGAGCCGAGCCGACGTTAGCTGGATCCGGGGCTCGCTTAGCATTCCTGTAGCCGCGGCGCTATGCAGGCCATAAAGTGTGTCGTTGTCGGAGACGGGTAAGTTGACAAAACTCAGCCGAAGACGAGCTCGTGGTTTATATTTAGTGTTCAAAAACCAGATGCAGTGTTGGCTGAGAGGCTGTCACCGGACTACCAAACGTTAAAGCGTTTTATTCGTATTTTTCCCAGCGGGCGAAGTCGGCTAACAAGCTGTAACTACCTGTACATTCCAGCTAATTTGATGTTATAATTTACTACACTTAAAATAATACATTTGAGTAGTCACCATTTTATTTATTTATTTATTTATTTATTTATATATATATATATATATATATATATATATATATATATATATATATATATATATATATATATATATATACACACACACACACACACACTGTGGTACAGTGCAAGAGGATAGTTTATTTTTTACATGCTTGGATGAGTCAGACGTCTCAAATTACTTCTTATAATCAATCTAATACCTGTTTAAATTCTCTTTTTTTCAAAACCTAAAAAAAAAACAGTTCGTGGAGAGTTTTTAATTTGTTAACCGCTGTCGGTTACATGTGCTGGACTGTTGTGGTAACACGGGGCGTATTTACTGTTTCTGTCGTACTTAAATACGAACTCGTTATTTATTCGGGGTTTTTTTCTGAGATACTTTAAGACGGAGGATTAACAGGTGAGTCCACTGACATTTAGACATGTACTTATATGTGGGCGGTAAAACCCGCTTGTAAGTCCGTGTTCTGGGTGTGGTGGACGCCACAGCAGCAGTCATTTGTGGACCTGTGATTTGCGCTGCAAATGTAATTTTCGATTTTGACTAAGAGAAACTTCGTAGTGGACAGTTTCATCATTGCCCAATATCTGTCTAGTCACGAACTATGCATATGTTGTATGAAAAATCAAAGCCCATTTTCCAACTTTAGTTTTGGACGTAAACAGGATTTCATAATCTGAGTTCAACCTTTTAAAGAGCTTGAAATTTTGGTTTAAGATTAAAGAAATGATTGCAGTCAATGATCCTTACCTGCAGTTGCTTTTTATTTGCTCGTTTTTCTTTTATCACTAAATACGTCTCTTCTCGTTTTCAGTGCTGTGGGTAAGACCTGTCTGCTCATCAGCTACACCACCAATGCCTTTCCTGGAGAGTACATCCCCACAGTGTAAGTCTTCAACACTGCCGTGCAGCGAGTATTTACTTATCGACGAGACCCCAACTGTCCGTCAGTTGTCTCATTATTTGTGTCCTCAGTGCATGTTTAAAGTAATGTCTTGTTCTGTAGTTGGTAATAATGGCAGAAAATGTGCTTGCCTGTGCCCTTGAGGTTGCAAAAACAACTGTTGACTGGAATTGTGATTGAAGGAAACCTGTGTAACTGGAAGTTACGGGTGAAGCCTGCTACTTAACTAATTTCTGTCCACCTATCTTGATCTCTATCACTGTAATTGTGACAGACTGGCTCAGCAGACATTTGATACACGAGAACTGTAGCTCACAGAGACTTGGTAAATGATTTTGTTTTGAAGGGAGAGATGGAAAAGTGTGATAAATGCACTGCAGATCAATTAAGAATTTGATTTCCTGTTTAAGTCTTGGGTTGTTTATCAATTTCACATCGTATCTCATTTTGCTGTCAATATTTTATCAGTTTATATTAAGATTTATGGTGTTGGCTTCTCTCAGGTTTGACAACTACTCCGCTAATGTTATGGTGGATGGGAAGCCGGTGAATCTGGGCCTTTGGGATACAGCAGGACAAGAAGACTACGACAGACTCCGCCCACTTTCCTACCCACAGACGGTACAAAAAAAGAGAGAGAGGGAGTTGTATTTCCCTTCACTTATCAAATTCCAAGAGTAATCCACTTGAAACGTTACGGTAAAGCGAAGAAGGAAGTTTCAAAGAAAGAAAAAGGATATAGCTTTGTGAACATAGTTTTATTGGGGGGTTCTTACAGGAAGTGAATGTCTTTGGCACTGATTACTTTGTTTTCTTTTGTCTTACCAGGATGTGTTCCTCATCTGCTTTTCGCTTGTGAGCCCTGCCTCATTTGAAAACGTCCGTGCCAAGGTGAGTAGTGCCTGTGCGGGAAAAGGTGTAGGTTGGAGCGATATCTGTAAAGATCTGTTGTAAAACGGACGAGGAGAAGCAGTCAGGTGATCTTTATTTGGCCTTCCAGTAAATCCTGGATATGAGTTTGTTTTGGCACTTTAATTTTAAGTATAATGAAAACAGTTCGTGGCTTTCCTGCACAACTTGCCAGCTCCAAATAGCTATCAATGTAAATCTTATTAAATACACACCTAACCAATAAGCTTTCTAAAAGAATGTGATTGCATTTTATTAATAAGCCAAACGTAATGAGAGTAGATCTGCACATCAGAGTTAGTGTTATTGTAATCTACTTGTAATCTGAAGTTATATGTTTCAAAAATAGCTTGATTTAAAAAAAAAAAAAAGTATTGTTAATATGCTCAGCCAAGGACATAAACTCCTCAATTAGAAAATGATATCTTTTATAATTATACAAACAGTATGATCAGACATTGTACACTAGGCCTGTAGTTGACCTCACAGAAACTAGATGTATTCTCAGGCACCCGTGTTCAGAGTAAATGGTTGGAATTCCTGCATCTGAATGAACTGATGCAGCAACAAACATGAGCTTTGCTTTTTTTTTTTTTTTAAACCAGTTACTGTGCTGTAAGGAGCCAGAGGCTGACAACTAGTATTTTCTGTTTTGATTTTCACCACCAAAGCCTTTCTCCATGTAAGGAAAATTGGGAAGAAATATAAAGCCAGTCTGGCCTGTAGTTTTCCAAAATCCAAGAAAGAACAGAAATAAAAACAACCTCTGCTTCACCAATCATGCTAAGTAGACACAGCACTGGATTTTCAAGTTTGTTTAAATATAGTGTCAGTTTTTATGAACACAGAAATTTTACCCACATTCTCAATCATGTTTCTAGTGTTATCAGCTGATATTTATCGGTTTCACTCAAACGCAAATACATACAGTATATACGATATAGTTGGTGATGTTTTCAAAAAATCTCTTAACCCTGGAAGGGAAATGAATTTACACATTGGTTTGCAGGAAAAATTAAGAAACCGCTTTTAACACAGATGCTCTTCAGTCCTCTACTGAAATTAAGAATATACTAAAAAGAGGTTTGAAAGATGTATTGGAAGATATATTGAATGTGATGTCATGATGTTGCAGTCTCTGTTTTTAAAATAAATTTAAAAAAAAAAGGGGGGGGGTCTAATTACGTTTTAAAGTTCAGCCTGCTCAGAGCTTGAGCACCAGCACCTGGTTTGCGCTAGAATCCAGCCAGCTGAGCAGTATCGGCCACTAATACACTTTTGCACTTTTTGCAGTTTAAATGTTCATTATAAACACAGATAGCCACGGTGGATCGGAACACATCATAAGCTTTAAAAAGAGATGCTTAATAATCAAACTCATTCTCGTTGAGAATTGGATCTTTGCCCTCAGAAATGGTCAAATGACTTGATGGGTGGCGACACTGCAGAATTCACTACTGGAACAGGAAATGCAGCATCATCCTTGAAGTTGGGTTGGGAAAGGCAGCCCACTAAAAATCACCTTGTTTTGATGATGGTTTCACAGATATGAGCTCAAACTTTTTTTATTTATTTTTTTATCTTAATTCTGTTTGGGGGGGGGGTTATGTTTTTACAGCTGCTGCAATTAAATATTCACAGAAATGTTGAAAATTAACACATTCCAGCAGGAACACGGACCACATGATTACTTGTATCCGTGGGGAGTTTGTCTTGGTGATAAAACCGCAGGAAGTTTATCTGACTCTGCAGTTCCCCTTAACTCTAAAGAGGAGTGAACTAAAACAGTTTTTCTTGTTTATCTCGCTCTCAACTTCACTGCTACGTTTCTGTTGCTTCTGACATTTCATGGATTATTAAGTAATACGGTCATATTTATCCATAATATAAATATTTACTTGTATTTTAAGAAGCATAAAAGACCTGAAAAGTTATTCCTCAGACTCATCGTCCTTGTCTTCATACAGTGGTACCCTGAGGTGAGACACCATTGTCCCAACACTCCCATAATCCTTGTGGGCACCAAGCTGGATCTGAGAGATGACAAGGACACCATGGAGAAGCTGAAGGAGAAGAAACTCTCTCCCATTACCTACCCCCAGGGCCTCGCTATGGCCAAAGAGATTGGTAACAACCTCTCGGTGTTGCATGTGTCACGTTGATTCACTGTGGTGTAGGATTTCAGAAATGAACTTGTGGCTTTCTGTGGTGCTACTCTCAGGTTCTGTCAAGTACCTGGAGTGCTCAGCCCTGACTCAGCGTGGCCTTAAAACTGTGTTCGACGAGGCCATTCGGGCTGTCCTGTGCCCTCCACCTGTCAAGAAGAAGGGCAAGAAGTGCACGCTCCTCTAAGACCTCTTGGAGTGGAACAGTTACAGGGGAACGTGATTGCTAATGGTGAGGGTGGCTAAAGACACAGGAGAAACACACCAGTATACACTTAAAAATGTGCTTCACATTCTGTCCTTCCATAAGTGTAGCTACAGCCATTTCCATGACAAATTCAACATACGGTCAGTTTTAGGAGACGGGTTTGGACTATTAAAGACCCTAGTTCGATGTATACTGTATAGACAAGACTATGAATTACTTGAGGCCTTCTAAAACAGATTGGATGTTTTGTAAAAATGGACTGTGGAATGTCTTCAGTTTATTCTTCCACCCATGTCCTCCTTTTTTTTCCTCTTTTTTTTTTTTTTTTTTTTTTTTTTTTTTTTTTTTTTTTTTTTTTTTTGGTTGTTTACTGTCTTGGTTGTTTTGAGTGGAGGAAATGTTGCCAAATACATTTTGTACACATGCTGTATTTTAGCCGAAAAGAAAATTTTTGTTCTATCGTCTCACTTCTCAAAATTAGATCCGACTTTGTCGTCGTGACATGCTGTCCTTGCAGCTCCTCCATCATTGGCGTTAAGTGTCACAAGTTCGCTTTCTCTTTGCAAAAGCGCTCATGCCATCTCATGACATCTACAAGGAGCATGAAAGTAACGCATCTGTGAAATTCCTGTTGCCTCAAATGACTATTTGTGTACCATAACCTTATTGCCAGTTGTCTTTTTTTTTTTTTTTTTTTTTTTTTTCATTTTGATTCATGATGCCTAAAATGCACTGAACATTCAGTCTTTGAAAGGATCTGCTGCCACCAACAGTGCTATTAATCCCTGACAAATTGAAAGGAACCAGTATTTTCTGTATTTATCCAATTTGACCTGTGAGGTTTCTTTTTATTTCCTTCTTTCCACTCTACATTTCCATAGATGTGTCTCAACTGTATAGCTGCCATTAGTGCAACCTTGAAAACTTGATTACATATTGGAATTGAAATGTTCAGATGTCTTGGTGACGGGGAACAAGAGCACCTTTAATGCTCTGTGGGCATTTATCAGATTATTTTTGTGCAGCACATTTTGATTTCTTTTTTTTTCTTTTAAGCATCACTACTGGTGAAGCAGCGTCACTAAAAAGAGCATCCTGTCTTGTAATAGCAGTAACAAAGCTACTGTCGGTTATGGTGTAGTATACAGCGTACTCATCTTTCTGTTATAATCGTGATTTGATTCTTTTGTATCTTTCTTCACAGAAGTTACACGCACTCACTGTATTAACTAACACTATGAATATCCTTTGTTTATTACCTCTACAGTTAACGCTACCTTAATCTCCATACAAACATAGCTTTTTGTAATTAATGCTGATAGCATGTATCTGTGCATCATATACTGAAAACTAAGATTAGAATTGCTACATTTATATATTTTTTTGCCTATTTACAAAATGTATTTGAACTACTAGATCAGGGGTTAAGTACATGTTGCTCATCGGTGTTGTACTCGGACATCAAGCTGTGCTTTTATTCAAGCCAATGTTGTGACTCTTTAGTTTTATGGAAAGAAGCTATTGTCACTTTTTGAAAAAGCCAATAAATTCAAGTAAAAACACTACTTTCATCTGTCCGTTTCTGTTGTCCCACTAATTGATTTTACACAAAAAACCCGACTCACTTTGTAGATTACTAAAGCAGATGACTAAATCAGGTAAATAACTTGCAATTTTAGGTTATAAGGACTTTCGCCGTATAGATTAACATGTTGAATTATCAGAAATGTCCTTTAACTTTCAACCAAACCTGCCAGAGTCTAGTGTTTTATTTTAACTTAAAATCAGTAATGACTCCCATTCAAATAGTCAAATCTTTCTATTTGGACTTTTTAAAACATTCCGGTTATGTTGGAAATAAGGAAGTTTAGCTGTTGCATCACTTCTGATACTGTAGCAGGAGCAGCCAGCTGAATCAGCTTGTTAAAACGCTGGTACGCTGTGCCAAAGCGCTTCAAGATGGAGGTGTAAGTTGAATAAAAGTGACTGGTAAAAAGGTACATAACTTGCAGAACCTGTCAGATTAATCACGTTTATATGCCAGCTTTACAGCAACTACATTAAATCTGTTTTACTGTTAAAACAGCCCCATGTGATCCTGAGGAAGCGTTTGAACTTATCTGAAGGTTTACAGTACGTGCATTTTTATTGGAATTGTTCGACTTAAAAATAACCAATTACATCATTGGTTATAAGGACGTGTGTCAGAATCAGATCGGGAAATCAAAAAGATGACACATTTTTAAGTAAACTGAACTTCCTCATACTGCAAGTAATTTCAGTAACAGCTGAATGAGTTCACCGTGAATCCTGTCACCCTCGGCTCATTTGTCATGACTATAGTTGTACTTAGTTACTCTAAAATTGGTAGAACTATTTCAGCAATTCAAAGAGGTAAATACCCATTAATTTTTAATCAGAAATCAAAATAAGGGAGGAAATTAAACCTGTGAGTGGAATATCAGTGAGAGTCCAGAACCAGGGCCAAAAGTGTTTATTGTTTTGTACATTTGCAACTTTCAACAACCAAGGTTCACTCATCTTTCCCCGCGTCATCCCAGAGCCCTCCGCTGTGGTTCATTCCCAAACAGAAGGAAGTGTGATTAAGGACATGCAGCTCATTTACTGTCAGAAAACATATCAGGCTTGAGCCTCTGACTCCTACTTGCCAGTCAATTTTGTGCACATATGGAGTAAAATCTCCCATTTGAGGGAAAGATTTTTCAAATATTCTTTTATTACAGCAACCACCTGACAAAGGTCATGTCAACAAAAGTGACAACTCATTAACCCATTAAGGGTTGATAATACATTTGGCACAGACTCTACATCTGAAATAAGTTAATTCACTCAAGTCTCAGCTTTTGTTCATTTTACGCAATTCTTATCTTAGTCACTCAGGAATCCACAAATCTCAACAGCGTCCCTGAAGTAGTAGGTATGCTGAAAAGAAAGAAAAAAAAAAAAAAGCACATCAAAATGTATGACTGGTCTGTAATATCCATTAGTGATCAGCATCTTTAAGGGTGATTCAGTTTAAGTCTAAAGTCTAAGTCTAAAACGGCTGTCAAAGTAAATGACATGAACTCACAGCTAGTCAGTGGAGATTCTCATGAAGGTCCTTTTGATTCATCACAAAACAAATGTAGGCATATTTTGACTTACCTTTCCACCAACTCTGCACCAACTATGTCACGGATGTGGTACTTCATGGGGAATTTCACTTGTGAAGTTGTCTGCCGCTGCTCTATGTCTTCCTTCAAGACTTCACTATATTTGGCCTTCTTCACCATGCCTAGCACCGCTTTACGACCTAAAAAGAAAAAGTAGTCACACGGTTACAAACTCCTTAAATAACAAGACACTGTCAGAAATGTTACTGAAGCGACTAAACACTCACCTTGTATAAAGTACTTTGTGAATTTGCCGGAGTTGGGAATGGAAAGCCACCAGCTGCCTGCATCCCTCACCGTCAGGACGCCTGACTTCACCAGCTGCCTAAATGTTGACGGAATAAACCACATCCTGATCTTCTGGGGCAAGCACGTAGTGTCAGAATTTAACTACATTTATAGCACTTACATTCAAATAAATATGTGCTTCAGTATTTAACAGAGATGTAAAAGGGTTCCGTCTTACGTTATCTCCGAGTCTGTGAAGAGAAACCTCCTCAGCATCTGGTCTTTGCTGAAGCTCAGATCTGTGCAGGAAGACACCACTTTCTCCAAGAACTTTCCCACTGTCGCTTGTGTGGCTTTTCCCTCCTCTCCTGCCAGAACTTTGGCCTTGTAGTCCGAAGTAAAAACCAACCCGAAAGCTTCTGAATCAAACCCGAGCTGGAACATCAGCACCTCTCCAAGCTCACGCAGTTTATTCTGCGCACCACAGTAGGCTGCATTTACCTTTCAGATCCGGAGGAATTGTTAACAGAAGGAATTTTAAACACTCACCACTTCCTTGTCAACCAAAGTCTTGTCATGTGTGCAGTACAGCTGATGCTTCAGCACAATTTGAGGCAAGGCGTCGTTGAAGAGCTTCCTTGGGAAGAGAGTCATGACGTCCTGCAGGCTGGATTTGATGTCAGCTGGTCCTTGGAGAGAAGGAAACGGGTGGCAGGTTGAGTTTACACTCAACCGATTTCAACTGCGATGTGAAAACACTTTCGGGAGCCAGACTACCATCTCCATCGTGAACTGCTCCGAACTGTTCCGGTCCATTTCTCCGTTTCTTCACTTTGAAGGCGTCTGAAACCAGAGCCCGTTTTCTGTTCATGCCTGAAAACGACCGCTGGCACACGAATTCTAACAGAGTAAAGTCAGTCATTTAATACAAACACGCATCGGTGGCTTCGCGGATGTCGAGTTTGTCTGTCGACTTGACGTTTTTAACATCTTTGTTTGGACTCGTCAGGAGGCTAAAGCTACTGGACAATTTACTGTTAGCTGATGCTAGTTTGAGTCGTTTTAACTATTTATTAAAAATAAAACGCTACCTGATAATCAATGGGAGCAAAAGTATGTAGTTTTCACATTGTTTTCTCCAAACAGGCACGGAGTTCTTACCTCCATACGGCCCTGTCCTCATAAAAACAACTTTAAAACATATTCATACGATCATATGAAGGTACGTGGAGGCCGCCCACTAGCGGCTCCACATCGTCACTACACGGAAATGACGTCAGGGACGTGGCGCTAGTTAGCTATTTTGCTAGGAAAACACGTTCATTTCTACTCACTTTTATCTATTTTTTTTCCTGGTGACTCGAAGAAGAAAATACATATGATATAATGTTCACCTCTTCTGATTGAAAGGCTTATTTTATGTTGCTGTGAACGCTGACGAAGAGGTGGGTTTTGATTTAATAGTAATGTTGTTGTTCGTGGATTCACAAGTACGTCCCTTTAAATATTTAATTAAAATACATATCTAAACTTGATATTAATTTATACAAACATAGGGCAGGTACGCAACATATATAACGTTACATTTTGACAGTATGAAAGTTTAGGTAATAACGTTTAAATGTTAAGCAGTGGCCAGACTCCGTTGCCTGATACTCGTACATTTAGCGAACTGACTTCTTTCATTGACTTCCTAAAACAAATATTGCAGACTTCAAACAGATATAACCCATTGGGTCTCTGGATTTGTGCCATCTGATTGGGACAAGCATGATTAAAAGAAAAGGAAAAAAGAAATTGCATCGTTTTTGATTAAAGCAAAAGGTGAACCACTAAAGAAAGTGACTGAAAAACTCTGAAAAAATCTCCAACATCATCAGCTCGTGTCATTGCTGTGTTGAGCTTTAGGAATGGACCACCACAGATCCAGCAATCCCGTCTCCAGCTACCACCAGCATCATCACCGGCAGTCCCCATACAGACGCGAAAGTGAGGCAAATCCCTCCAACGGTACACGCTTCAGACCAACAAACCGCCACCAGTGTCAGTCCGTGTCAACACCGGCGCCACCGAGCTCTTGTGCTCTGAGCACCAGGAAGGAGCTTTATGAGAAGGACTTTCCTTTGTACAGACAGCCTGTGGAAGTGGGATGTTTCTCCCTTGACACTCGGCGTAGATTTTTCAATGACACCAGACAGATGAGATACTATGTGGAGCCTGGAAGAAACCCTAATTTTGACCTGCGAGATGGGTACAGGGACCGCTACACAAAGAGGGACGAAAGCGTGAAGGAGAAGCTGGACCACATTCTCCGATGGATTGTAGCCAACAGATCCAAGCTTAAGTCAAGAGCAGCTACAAGTTCATCAGGGTGAGATTATCTCTTCATTTAGTTCTTCTTATACCAACTGCACCTGCAGGACGAGTGGTCTTTGATCAACCTCTGCTCCTCACAGTGCTTTGGATGCTGATTTTGTGACATGGCGTGGCCATCTGACCAAGCTGCTGACCACTCCTTATGAGACGAGGGAGGGCTGGTTGCTAGCAGTCACCAAGTTCAACGGCACAATTTACATCAGTGAGGTGGAAACGGAAGCTGCTGGTTTGGACCGAGAGAACCGGACTGAGAGGCTCCACGAGATGATGTACTGGGGGTACAAGTTCGAGCAGTACATATGCGCAGGTACATGGGTACCCCAATCTTTATTTTTTAAATCAAGGTTTAAATTTATATTCAAACCTTTTTTTGTTTTTGCATTAGTCACAAATTATAATAAACTTTAACATCAAATCATCTGTAATATTACTAAATTATCCTTCGTTTGTTAAATACTAAAAATGTTCTATGAAATCATTTCAATATAATATTGAGTAATTAAGGTGATGAAAATGTGTTATAATTCAATTAGAATGGCAATCATGTTGATTTGTCAAAGATGTTCAGTTGAGTGGCCTTCCTGACCCAACCGTCCCCATAGATCTGGACTTGGGACCACGCTGAGATGCTGACTTATTACTAATTAGTGGCTGGTTAAGATAAATTGAAACATAATAAATGAGTCAAAATTTATTGCGGATCATCAGTTTTCATCAGCAGCATAAGATTGTGTTGATCAATAGAATACACAACCTAAGGGCTAGTGAGATTTTAGTCCAATACACTTTAATGGTAGTTATTGAAGAGTTTAAAGCTTCAGGAAGCTTCAGAGGGCAACAAGGAAAACAGTGACTTGGGTGGGGGATTTTCTGATAAGATTTGCATTGACCAGACTGGACTTGTGCACAATGTGCTGAATGGAAGGTGATGAAGTCCTGCTGCTCTTACCACTCAGAGTCCACGTCTTACAGAAATGGTTTCCTGTGGATTTGACTTTGATTTCCAAGGAGAAACAGCCTCTGGATGCCATTGGGTAGATGTGCAAACCAGACAAAGCATGTGAAGTAGTACAACACACAAGTAGTATCAATAACAGACATCCACAATAGTGTGCAGTGGAGAAGAAACATTTGTAAAAGATTGTCAGTTTTGCAATAATAAAAAAAAGTTGATCCAAGGATTGATTGGTTGATTATTAGCAATTCTGCTGCCACCTTGATTGATTCAGATGGCGGCCGTTTAGTATTCATGTCTTGAGTTGTCACACAAATCCTGTCTGACCCGCCGCGATAGTTCAGAACCATCTACACTGGTTGGAATGATGATTGGATATTGTTCATTTTCCTAATGGAGGACTAATAAAAGCTTTTTTCTTATCCTTCCTTATGGCAGACCAGGCTACGTTCGCTATGGAAGGGGGGGGTGCTTTCTCAATATACAGTAAAAATCACAGGCACAGATTCTGAGTACATGAACTCAGACATAAGTGGTAACACTTAACCTTTGTCCTCCCCTGCAGATGACATCCACAGTTCACCGGACCCCAGCGGCGTGGTTAACACCAACGAGGCCTTCTGCACTGTGGTTCAGACTCGACTGGCGGATCACAAACTCCTGTTCTCCGGGGAGGTGGATTGTCGGGACAAAGATCCCAATGCTCCACCTCCTCCTGCTTGTTATGTGGAGCTAAAGACCTCTGCAGAAATCTGCACACCCAAGCAGCGCAGCAACTTCCACAGGTGGATGGTTCAGTAAATTACCTCATTGACTATTTCTCATCACATTTGCAAAGATTCTGAAGTTTTGTTGGTTCATCAGGTTCAAACTGCTGAAGTGGTGGGCCCAGTCTTTTCTCCCTGGAGTCCCCCGTATTGTGGCAGGTTTCAAGGATCACGACGGCGTTGTCGTATCCGTGGAAACCTTTCTCGTCTCCAAAATTTCTCAACTTATCAAGGTAAAGTGGAGTAATTTATAGCAGTAAATAACTAGTCAATAACCGGCCTCTTAGTACTTGAAACTCAATATTTGCTCAAGTTGAGAATGATACATGGGGAAATCTAAAACTAGATTAGTGCGATGATAACTTTGCACATTGACTCAGTTTGTGTCTTTTTTTTTGCAACAGAATGAATACAACTGCTGGAAGCCAACAGTTTGTATGAACTTCTGCTGCGAGTTTCTGTCTTTTGTGAAGCGTGTAGTTACAGAAGACAGTCACAGGTGAGTCAACAACAAACAGAACTTTTCTCACATTAACACGTTTGCGTGTGTGTTGTAAATGTAAATGTGTCCGTTTCAGAGTGGTGTACCTGTTCTCCTGGGAGCCCCACAAAGACGTGAGCTACTCTGTCCACAGGGATTCCCAGTACTCCTTCCTGCCAAACTGGTACATGGAGGAGATGACCAGTAAAGACTCTCAGCACCATCAGTCCTGATTGAAGACATGTTCACCCTCAAACTAAAGATTCTTCTTTTTTTCTTTTTTTTAAACACACCAAACAAAGACTTTAAATGATCAAGTTACACTTTTGCATCAATACTGCATGTTAGTTTGTTTTTTTTTCCACTTTTTATCTGGCATAAGTGGACTAAAAAATAAAACAAGTCAGTGTATGTTAATATTGTTCCATAAAATGTATTATTCTCTTTATTAAAACAATCTTTATGTAAATAAGTAAAAATCAAGCAATCACAGTTAAAAAAAAGTATTCTCATGTAAACATGTCAAGTACATTTTGAGTAAAATAAATTAAGACAGTAATTGATTCCGGTGGCAAAAGACTTGTAATTGTCTAAATGCATTACTGCTTTTGCTGTTATTTTGAGATTAATGGCAACAGGCCCAGCAGTTTCCCAACTGGGTCAGTTTAAAGGCAAACATTTTCATTTTTGTTATTTTCAGGAGGGCTGTGGAAAAAAATAATCTGGAGGATGAGCAGAGCCGAAGAAAGAACAGATGATCATTTTAGCAGCAGATTTGCTTGTAACACAACAGCAGGGTGTTGAGTTCGTCTGCAGTCTGCGCTCCCAGAATGCCCTTATACCCAAGAAATAAAAGTGCTCACACTCATCACCAGGCTGAACAACCAGTTTTAACAGCAACAAAGAGTGAAACAACTAGTGGAGTTTATCTGACATGAGGAGGATGCAGTTTTGTTCAAAACAGAGAACATACAGATAAAAAGAAAATAAAAATACTGCACACAAATACAGCACCAATAAACTGTAAATAATGGAAGAAACCTGCGTGACGTTTGCATACAGCATACTGACCATTACACGAATAAAGATAAAACTCTGCATCCCAGCGTTTGTGTCATCAATCCAGAAAACTTTAGAAGTGCTCAACATCTACTGCAGTTTCAATCTGCAGTGGGAACGCTCACCTGAATCGCCTGGATCATTCTAACCTTCCCACAACGTACCGAACCACTCGGTGGAAAAACCGCAACTCATGATATGAGTGAGTAGAATACGTCCAGATTCAGTACTGATATGCCCGTGTTCGACGATGACAACCACAATTTGTAAATAAGTAATTATCTCACTGTGATTTCATTTCATTTCTGTCTTGCAGGAGCTCAAATGTGTTCAAATCAACACTTAGAAGTGTACAAAAGGAGCGACCCAAGTGCACAGCTTAAGGCAATTCTTGACTATTGGTCAAGTTAGTTAGTCCGTATTATGACATTTTAATGTTACGTTCCACTCGTTTCCTAAAACAAAGCTGTCATTCATTTTTTTTAAGTGAGTGCAAATTAAAGCTATGTATTAAATTAAATATGAATTTTCTGTGATGCCTTGTTAGCTCTGTAGTCTGCAAAGATGAAGACCTTGAAACTTTGGTCATCAGTGAGTGAACCTGAAAATCTGCGACTGTAAAGGCACCACCTCTGAATAAAATTTGCATAAGATTGAAATAGTTCCTAGCAGTAATAATTGTACCCACACGTCATCAGCGATTAAACCTACTGATGTACTGGTGCACTAACGCTGCGCTGCAGTCAAGTAGCTGCTCTCAGTGCTTCAGTTTCTTGTTCAGGCCCATGACTTTGAAGGTGGCAGCAGTGATCTTCTCATAAATGACAAACATGAGGGCGGCAGTCAGCACCGTCTGCAGGAGCTTGGCCTCCAGGCCCTTGTACAAACCGAGAAAGCCGTGCTTCCTGTTTTTAAAAGAAAAAAAATAAACACATGCATAACGATGAGAATCAGAACGCCCGCTCGCTGTGACATCATGTTTCTAGGAACGTTTACTCACTTGATCCTATCCATGAAGAGGAAGAAGATGTTTGAGAGGCTCCCCAACACGCCACCCCTGCCGTCACCTTTGTACTGACCAAACTGATGAAGAAGGACACAGACCATTAAAGCGTTTCCTATCATTTAGCATTAATTCAAGAAAAAATATAAATGACGCAGGATTATTGATGTATTTTAATATCATTTTATGATTTAATAATCACTTTGGGCATTGGCCAATAAGAGTATCAACCTTTTGCTACACAGAACGTTCTCATAAGCTGGTCCAGTTCAACATTAGTTTTATTTTTCAAATTAGATTTGCCATCAGTAAAAACATCTAAAACCTATTTAGCTCATGTTTTAACAGTAGCTGATTTTAAGTCATAAAACTTCTTGAAAATCAGAACAATCACAAAGTTACATAAAATGTTCACCCTCAGGATGGCTTGAACAGTCTGTAGAGGGTACGTTGCCGTGGTAGCGACGGCCTTGGCAACGGCTCCAATGAGAAAGATCTCTGCTGAGGATATCTGTGGAGAAAAAAAAAGTAACAATGCAGCAGCGTCTTCACCAGCAAAGTTACACAAACGTAATCTTGATACAAGAAATTTCAAAGCTCACACCAAAATCTGTTACGCAAAATAAAAATGTCCTGGCTATATAAACCAGCCTTCCTTAATTTATTATTAACATGTCTAAAGTCTGAAACGGTCTCTCCTGCACCCCCTCACCTTCCTCCCTCCCTTGCCCGCCTTCCTCTTCATGGCTTCATAAAACATGAACTGCACAGCCGGGTTGAGGACGAGGATGAGAGACGGCAGAGTGCCGTTCCACAGAGTTCCCACCCCCTCGTTGGCAATGATCTGTGAGAAAGCATCTGAAATAAGAAAGCAGAGAAGCGGCAAGTTTTTAAACCTGTACAGCAACACACATGGAAAAAAAAAAGCAAACGACAACATCTGAAGTGCTGACCTTCAGATCAAATATATACCACACACCAAATATGCCCATGTACTGCGTCTGATGGAGGTCTTCATTTCTGAACTTCACCCCCTGGAGCTTCAGTCGAGTGTTGACCACCCACATGGGAGTGGTCAGGATCACATTCACAGCTCCTGCATGGGGACAAAAAAAAAAAAAATTTACATTTACATTTATTTATTATTTAATTTCAGATGGAAAATGAGAACTCCTCAGGACACCGTTGAGCCCTTCATTAACCATCCTCATCTTTTGTGCCTAATCATTTTTACGAGGTGCCTTTACCTGCTACAATCCCCATCAGCAGATCTTTGCCAGGTCTGGCCGTGCCTGGTCCAGATGCTGCCACCTTCTTCAGTGCATTAAAGGTGTAGAAGTAAACAAAATTGGAGCAGCACAGGCTGGAGATGACTGGGAACCAACCTCTGTACAGAGACAGACTAGGAGAGAGATCACAAATGTTCAATCAAGATGCCTTTCAACTTGCTTTGAAAATCATGACGTATTAATCCTACAAGCACTGCGGAATTACGTCCCAAAAATTAAAACTTACAGGCCTTCTTCTTTTGCTATCTCTGCCAGAATGACTGGGGTTGAACGCGACTTTCGTTTCTCATCCACTGAAACAGAAAAGGAGAAAAAAATAAATCATCTAAAAATAAAAAAATAAAAAAAACACACACACTCAAAGTTGCCAAACACTTGGATCAGGTCCTTTGAACTATAACACTGTTACATAGAAACTATTTTACTCGTGAAGATCAGCTCCCGGGACACAAGGCGTGCCACTGGCAGGTGACAGCAGGTTACTTCAGCGTGAACAGAAACTGGAGTTGTGACAAGGTTATTCAGGGTTATTCGGCTGTTTTTTTTAAAGGACCAACTATTCAAAAGACTACAGACAGGAATTTAGTAAATAAAAACAAAATCCATCATCTAAGACCAGGTCCTTACGTTTTTTTTGTGTGCAAGTAGGGTACATAATGTCTCCAATACTCCTCCATACCTTTGAAGAGGGACCTGGCCGGGTGTTCTCCTACCTTTGAGTCGTTGTTACATAATACAGGAAAGCTTACACTGCGGACATTTCCATCAGTTTTAGCCGTCAACAGCAGGATATTCAGCACGGCATCTCCAACTCACCCTGCAGTCTGCTTTTGGCCGTGTCCAAAGGAAAGAAGACGCTCATTGCCGTCGCGCTCCCCTGCGAGAGACACCGACAGGTTACAGCAGACAAACAACCGCCACACCGAGATGGCAAAGTGCTCCGTCACTCCGCATTACTTTTCACGGACATTTCTTCGCACCATAATGTTAATTCAAACCTAAGCATGCAGATAAAACTAGTTCTGTTTTATTTATTTATTTTTCTGTTTCAGCTCCTAAACTCCGCTCACCATCGCACCTGCCACCGCATGAACCAGCGTCTCGTAACCCAGCAGGCCGCCAGCCGAACCGCCGTTGTCGGGCATCTCTGCGAGATCTCACGGCCAAACAACGCGCACGTAAAGTTACCAACCCGGGGAGGAGCAGCGGAGCGATCCGTGGAGTTGAGAGCTGGCGGTCGGGGAAGGAGGGACAATGTGCACGACTACAACTTCATGGTGTTCAAGAAAGCAAACGACTAACAGAGTTGTGTTGCGTATCTCACCGTCCTGTCTGATTGGCTGAGCCGGTTCTTCTTCAGCAGCTTGGTTCAACAGGCTGCATTGGATTTCTGCCGCCACCCACAGGACTAAAGGTGAAGCCGGTCCCGCCCAGCCCGTTGCAAATAAATAAATGAATAAATAAAAATATAAATAAATAAATACCCCCCCCCCATTTTCACAACAATCCATTCTTGATGTTCCAATAAATAAGTAAATTCTCTAACTTCTCTTTGCATCGTACATGTGGAAATGCTTTTAACTTCACTAATCACATCACACCCCCTCTACACTGACCATTGTGCTTTTGTGCTTTAACCCACATTTTCTTATAAAGAATTGTACTCTCAGTAAGTGTCACAAGTCAAAATGCACTCCGACAGGCTATGGATGGCTGAAATATCATAGTGATATAATACAACAGCTCCCTTTTCAGTCACCTCCTACTCGTTGCAGTGGGTTTAGGGGCTGGAGTCCACCACACATCTACACTTCATTCTCATTTAAAGGAGGCTTATTATGGATAAATACCCCCCACCGGATGTATCATATTTGATAAATTAATTTATGAGGCTTCTCTACCACCCACATAATCAAAACAAAACTAAAAAGGTTTTGTAGAAGAAAAGATAAATCAAACCAAAACATAAAAAGTGTACACATTTACCCAGTGTATTCATAATGATACAAACAATTGCATTTAGAAACTGTTATAGACAAAATTGGGAGTGTTTTTTTTAAATACAATATATAATAAAAAAAAACAGCAAACAATAAAAATTGTGATTTTCTGTTTATTCTTTTATGCCACGCATTAAAGAGTTAGAGATTAATAACGTTACTGCACATTCATCTAGGGGCCATTAACCAGCAGAAGTCTTCGGAGGAAACTGGTCTTTTCAAGATTTGGCATGAGCACCACCTCCGTGGTGGTTTTATACTTCATAGCACAGCAGACCTTTGCCCCAGTCTTCTTGCAAAGTGCACTTCAGTAATAGATTAATGCTGCACATTCACCCTGTGTGCTTAACTCAACTCAACTGCAAGTTAGAGGCTGATCAATTTAAGGAAAACAGTCTGAGCAAATATCCTTGATATACAAATATTAATAACCTTTTATTATCATGGAACTCTCAAGATTTACTTTGCTTTGTTTGTACACTGTTGTCCATAAAGTTAAAATGAAACATTTTTTCCCATTTCTCATGAAATGATTGTTAATGAAGAGAGAAATGTTTCTAAAAGACAAAACGATCCCAACTTAGTCGCCAACAGTATGAATGATTTTAATCTTAGGAGGGTTTTCTTTTTATTTGTCTGCTATTCTTCAGTGATGAGATGAAAGTCAATCTATTTTATAGTGTATGGTGGCAATTTATTCTGCTACAGCCTTGTTTTAATTTTTGCATTTGGAGATTATCTTAGTTCAATTTTACACTTTCAGTGCTTTCTGTGGCCTCATATTGTAATTTTTGTTATCTTAACTGCATGATTGCAGTATTTTATTTTAATACAGCAGTACATAGTAGGTTATATGTAGTGCTGTAAAATAAAGATAAATAACATTAATCAATGTATATAGACTGTGGGCATTATATAGCCAAACAAAACAAAAAAAAGATGTTTAAAAAATATTGCTTAGTTTTACACATTGGTATGTGATTTTAAAAACAATATTTTTGTGTGTGTGTTTCATAAATCTTAAATATATTAGAGTAGAAGTACCGTAACATAGAGGAAAAGGTTCAATAATGTGGGGCAAATCAATAGACCCAACTGCGACAGCAGGAGCTCAAAGTAAGTGATGATGATGAGTTGTAGCAGGAAATGGTGCAGATGACCTCACTGGACTTTGCTTTTGTTTTATGGCTCCCAGCTTCTCACACGCCCAGTGATCACTTTGTTTGCTCGGCTCAGCCTTCGCCGTTGCTCATCTGAGACTGGTGGGAAGACAACAGGAGAGACTGTAACAGGTTTTTATTTTGCTTCAGTTCTTCTTAGGGATGTCTAGGTACCACAAAGCAGCGATTGATGGCTACTTTGACCTCTTGAAGGAGGCCACAAAACAGGACCTGAACACTGCCGATGAGGACGGCATGACTCCCACCCTGTTGGCGGCTTTTCATGGACACGTCGATGCTCTTCAGCTTATATGCAGCAGGCAGTAAGTCTGATCAACTCCTGTTTGTTTCTTAAAGCTTGTATAGATAGATAAACACAGAAATTATTATATAGGTTTCAATTATATTTTTTTCAATGTATTCCCCTAAAACTGAGCTGAATTAACATCAACAACTGAGCCGTAACTAAAGTTCACAGATCAAAGATTAACATTACTGTAATGAGACGTTTTATGGCCGGCAAATATCTGATTTGTTTTTTATTTCCAGAACTGATTTTTCAGAACTTCATCTGCAACTGTTGTTCTCCATATTGTGACCCAAAGCCTTATTGCACTACTTACTTATATAAGCTGAGCCAAATGTTTAATCAGCCAAGTCTATTCTGTAAAACAAAAGATCCCTTTATCCACCCTGGCCAACCCAACCTCCAGCCCTCACTCAGTACATCAAAAGACCGGCTAAAACCTCGTTTGGGCCTCAGAGAAGATTTTTTTGAACATATTTATCAGACCATGACACATTTCTGCTGCATGAACAAATGGAAATGAAACATTTTTGATTCAGTCATGACCAGCAGGAGAGAGGATTTATGACAAGGTGGTGCAGTAGTGCTGCAATCAAAACTTTTATTGATTTGCCAAAACGACAAGGCATTAGACTTTGACCCTGTAAATCCTGATATACTAGGAGAAGTAATAAACAGAAAAGTGTTTACATTCACTTTAAACTATCCATATAACAATTTTTTTTCCCTTTTAATGAATTAGGAACTTGAAATAATCACTCCATCCATCCATCCATTATCTATACTTACTTCCTTCTCAGGGTCACGGGGGTCTGTCGGAGCCTATCCCGACCCATTGCAGGCGAAAGGCAGGGGTCCACCCTGGACAGGTCGCCAGTCCATACTTGAAATAATAATAATAATAATTAAAAAAACAACAACAACAACAGCTCCTTCCTCACCTGCGACTTTCACATCTCTTTTCACAGCCATAGACTGTATAAATAAAAGGACAAAGCACTAAGTCACGTGACCCACTGGTTTCTGAAGACTGGTTTTGAAGCCCGTTTTTCTTCTTTTTACATCCCAGTCAGCATTGTTTTGTGTCTGAGATATAAGTTTCGTAATTCACATGTCCAAAATGTATATCTTAAATATTTGTTGGCTGAAATTGTAGTATGATAATATTGTTTTGTAGAGGTATGTGGGATTATAGTACATTGCAATTTCTGAGTATGAAAACGTGGATGATGTAACTATAATTTGTAAAATCTAAACCATATCATTGCACATTAACTCTTAACCATATTGAGGACTTTTTTTTAACAAATGATATATGTAGAGCAGGAAACAGTGTTAGATAGTGTCATTGAAAGATAGTTGCAATATGATGACAATGGAAATCCAACCTAAAACTGTTTGATATTATTATTTATATATACATGTTTTTCCCTTTGTGTCATACAGTGGAGATCCCAACAAGAGTGACATCTGGGGCAACACACCTCTGCACCATGCAGCGGCCAACGGCCACATGCATATCCTCAGCTTTCTGGTTAACTTTGGTGCTAACCTTTTTGCACTGGATAATGAATTTCACACGGCGATGGACGTTGCTGCTGCCCGTGGCCACATGGACTGTGTACGCTTTCTTGATGCTGCCACCTCACAGCAGACCAACCAAAATCCAAGAAAGGTCGCCGGCCTGAAGAAGGAGGCCCAGAAACAGGCAGAAAGACGTGTGAAACTCTGTGAGAAGGTGAAGAAGAGACACCAAACCAAGATGGATAAAATGCACCGTGGAGCAGACGGTACTGGGTCGGCTTCAGAAGCGAGCACAGCATCAGCGTTCTCAGATGCTGGGAGCACAAGCAGCATGAACGAGCAGTTCTCCAAGCTTATTGCTGTGGAAAAATCTGGCTCTCTTACAGCCAGAGTAAAAGGCACACTCCAGAAGAAGCTTGGGAAGAAAGACAAAGGCACTCTGCAGCGATCAGGAGGAGACGGGAATGTCATCTTCCTTAAACAGGACAATGGATTTTCTGAGAAACCAGAGTTTATGGATGTTTTTCATGAGCAAGATGAGAACATGTTGGAAGACGGTGGATTTGAAGATGACGATCCCAACAAAGAACCCGGCCAAGTAAAGCAATCCATCTTTAACCGGCCCGGCCTTGGGGGTCTGATTTTCATGAAGAAGATGAATCTGGATTCAGAGGATGTTCCCAGCGGGAACAACGAAAGCCTTGGTTACCTAGTTCAGAACGAGTTGTTTGAAGGTGAGCAAAATAATATTGGTTTAGAGGAAACTGGTGATGCTGACCTACCGTGGGAGCAGGAAGATCTGGGACTCGATGATGATGAGGATGAGGAAAGCTCTCCTTTGGATGTGTTCTTGTCTGCCATCTCCTTGCCAGAGTTTGCCCACGCTTTTAGAAGAGAGCACCTGGACTTAGAAGCGCTCATACTCTGCTCTGATGAAGACCTGAAAAGCATTCAAATTCAGTTAGGACCCAGGAAGAAGATCTTGGAAGCTGTTGCTCGCAGGAAGAAGGCTCTAGAAACCCCTGGAACAATGAAGGACAGCTGCCTGTGATTCAGCACAAGCGGCGCAGTTGTACACAGTTATTTATAATCATGTTGTAGACAAATGATAGTCTGTGTCCTTCTGTATGGAGAGCCAAAAGTTTGATTATCTGTATAAAACAAAGACGAATCAGCAAACTCTTTTACAAAAACCAACCTCACATCTGGAAGATATAAGAAGTGATTCAGAGAAGATTTACCAAGGGTTAAATAAAAAAGGATAGATACTTGATATTCATGCATAACAGCAGTTTGTAGATGCAGACAAGATATGTTATTGTTGAGAGCATGTCATATCTAACCATCAATTACTTAACATCATAAACAATTACACCGGATCAGAGACTGATCTGCCTGTATGTTTTATCACACTTCTTGACTGCTGATAACATCATTGTACAATAAATAAAACATGAATTCTAAATACCCGTGTTTACCTCTACTGCATTAACTATTTCTTAAATATTATTCATGATGTAATTGTCAAATTGGTGACTCTGGAAGACAAGTTTACTAAACATGCTGAACAAGTAAATACGATTTACAACTACTAAAAAAATCAGCACATTTCAAAAATATTTCCCAAATGTCAACCTTTATTTATTTATTTTATATTGCTGGTATTTGAGGTCCTAATGTAACTAGTCTTAACTAGTCTTAAAGAATGAGGTTCACCACCTGAACAAATGTCAAAGATTGTGGCGACCGCCAGAGGAAAGAGAAGGAATCCGTCTACGTTTGATTGGATCATTTGGAAGCCAGCGCCGGGACGAAGGCGGAGAGAAGCTTTACTATGATTGGTGTATTGTGATTAACTCGGTTGGTGATTGGGTAAGGGGGTTCATGAGAGGCGGGGTTTTTCCTGCAGCTGACACAATCTGGCACCAATCCGCCTGGAGTATACGTTGAGGATGGGCGGGGCGTTCTGTGAAAGGCGTTAAACGCAGAAACGTTGTTGCTGACTGAAACTGGTTGTATCTGTATGTGGGAGAGTGCGGCGGTGCCGTTTCAGTCACGACTATGTTTTACAGGTATAGTGTTTGAGTGGAACAACGACAAACTCACTTTTTGTGTTCCTATATATTCGTCTTAGCTGACAGAGTAGTTTAACTCTGGGAAAGTCTCTTTCTCTCGTCACGTTCACGCCGCTGCATCCGAGCTAAGCCTCATTAGTGTAACAGTCTCCGGGCTTTTCTCCGCCTTGTTGTCGCTCTACTTTTATAAATTTCTACCTTAAATTTAACCGTGTAACTCACTTAAAGAGGGCCGACTAACCGAACGGTTCACGGTTCGTTCTCTGGGAGTCTGTAACCTCGCCTCCCCGTTTGTTTTCTGTCACAGGGTTCCCTAGCACAGGCAGGCAGACATGGCTGAAGTCATTGCCGTCAGCCCCGGGTTGCTCTTGCCGTCCACTATGAACGCCATGTTCCAGGTCCAGGAGGACGCCGGAACCGCTGCTACGCCCGCTGCGGCCCCACCGGCCTCCCAGAGCAGCGAGGACTACCTGTTTGTGGAGACCAGGCACCCCAACACGGTCCTACAGGGCCTCAACAGCTTGCGGCTTAACAACGCCTTCTGTGACGTGACTCTGTGCTGTGGAGGGCAGGAGTTCCCCTGTCACCGCATCGTGCTGGCTTCTTTCAGCTCCTACTTCCAGGTAAACAAGACCTCTTGTCACGATTGTGTCAGGGCTCCAGGACGATCGACTTGTATGTAAGAGATCAAGGCTACTGTGCCGTTTTCTTCCTTCCAACATCCTCAGGCCATGTTTTCAGCTGATCTGATAGAGTCTAAGCAGGAGCGTGTTGCGATCAATGGTGTTGAACCTCAGATGATTGGCATGTTGGTGAGCTACGCCTACACATCAGAGGTCTACATCTCCAAGGCAAACGTACAGGTAAGGAGTCGTTCCCAGCTTTTCCTCTGTCTGTCCTACACCTGTGCTAAAATTGGATGTGATTTGGAGCAGGCGCTGCTGGCAGCAGCCAATCTGCTGGACGTGATGGCTGTGCGAGAGGCTTGCTGTCGCTTTATGGAGCGTCAGATGGACGAGATGAACTGCGTGGGGATTCACTGCTTTGCCGAGGCCCACTCGTGTAAGGTGCTGGAGAAACGCAGCATGGACTACATCCTGGAGCACTTCAGCAGTGTTTGTCAACAGGTAAAAGGCTGGTGGAAACTTTTGCATTCAGTTTACTTGTCTACCAAAAAAGTGACTTGAAAATAAGTTATACTTTAATTTTGCATTAACACACCATTTTATATCGTGAAACTTATGTTAGCTGACAAAGTGAAAGTCTGTCAGACTGAAGTTGGAGTATATTTTGAGTTGAAGTTATGTATTAAATAACTGATTGTGATCACAGTAGCCTCAGATTTTGCCATAAGTTTAGAAGCTGTGGATTTCTTCATCTTCTAGCTGCCCCGAGTTATCCATTAAATGATAACTTTCAGGGAATACTTGTGGGCTTTGCTATGAGAAACACTCAATTAGTCTTGCTGTTACTAAACAAAACTATTAAACGTGTAGAAAATCTGTTTTCCTGTTTTTTTTTTTTTTTTTTTTTTTTTTTCTAATCTTTTTATTTTGTTTGGTGAGGCTGCTTCCAAAGACTTTCTTCATGATCCTTAATGAAAATGAATGTCTAATCATGTCTACAAACGAATGGTTTGCCAAAAAATATTTGCATACATGTCATATTTCATTGAATAGTGTTCCTTTTTTATATTATTTTTTGCACAGGGTTAAACGAATAACATCTTCCCTCTCTGTCAGCAGTCAAACTAGACTCTTTTAAATGATTAACTTCCACCATTAATGAAGAAAGTTATGATTAATACTCTGCTTCTTGTGTTCTCCTTCCTCCAGGAGGAGTTTTTGTCTCTGTGTGTGGACAAACTGACAGAAATCATTGCCAGTGACCTTCTCAATGTGCCCAAAGAGGAGATGGTGTTCGAAGCTGTCATGTTGTGGTTGAATAAATGTCCGTCTCGCAAGCAGAGCTTTGAAAAGGTCAATTTGACTTGAATTTACACAAGCAAATGAACTTCATGTTGTCTATTACAGCCATCTTACGTGGCTTTATTGTGGCTGTATGTTCACATTGCAGTTTTGATCATGTTTTGAACTGGACTCAGCAGTTATATAGCAGCATATATATATATATATATATATATATATATATATATATATATATATATATATATATATATATATATATATATATATATATATATATATATAGATATATATATATATATATATATATATATATATATATATATATATATATATATATATATATATATATATATATATATATATATATATACATGGTATATGTATATACATGGTATATGTAGATGCCATCAGGACATCAAAACCTGTTTTGAAAACATGTCTGTTATTGTCTGCTCCTCAAAGGTTCTCGAGCACACCCGCCTTCCTCTCATAAGCCCTTATTACCTCCATGATGTGATCGAGTCTTTGGATGTGGTGAAGGAGAATCAGGGCTGCCAGAAGCTCATCTCTGAGGCCAAGGACTACTTGCTGCTGAAGGACCGCCGTGGAGAGCTCTACTGCCCCCGAGCGAGACCTCGCAGGTCTACGGGTAACCATGTGTTCTCACCTCTTTCATTACAGGTTAACTGAAGCCTTGAGCATCTCTGTGACCATTTTTAAGTTAAGTTATACCCGTTTTATTGTTCAGCTTGCTTAAAAAGAAGTAAATGATAAAAAGTAACCAGCATCATACTGTCAGATTAAAGCGCTTAGAGGTATACAGAGTTGTTCTAGTTGATGTCTGTGTTACAGTAGCAGGTTTAAAAAAAAAAAAATGAAACTAAGCATTCTTTGTATCCTACAAGGACTAGTTTTTGGATAGAGGCTAGTAGGTCAAGGCTTACTCTTCTGATGGTCTGCCTCTGTGCCCATGGCAACAGGGACAGCTGAAGTGATAGTGACGGTTGGTGGAGAGGATGACAAGGTTGTGCTCCGCAGCGTAGAGAGCTTCGACCCTGTGACAAACCAGTGGAAGAATCTGGCTTGCCTGCCGTTTGCTGTGAGCAAACACGGGCTGGTGGTGTCAGGTGTGGTTCATTTGGGTCAAAACTCATTCTTAATTTACTGGAGAAGAACAAATGAGCTTTTTTTTTTTTTTTTTTTTTTTTCCCTCCCTCTTTCTCTAGTACACATTTCCTCCATCCATGTTTATCTGTAGGTTCGACTCTGTATCTAGCTGGAGGAGAGTTTCCTGATGGTTCAGCCAGCAGAGAGATGTGGCGCTATGACCCCTGCTTTGACTCGTGGATGGAGATGGCTCCCATGAATGTAGCTCGCTCTGAGTTGGGTAAGTCAGTGTCAGTATGGTCCTGCTTTATGATCACCTGCATTGAAACTGTAAAAGATTGCACCGTTGTCACTCTAGAGCCTTTTCTAAAGCTGTCTGCATTATTTTTTTTTCCCCCACTTGTTCATGTTACATTTGTCCCTAAATGGTTGTAAGTTCAGTATCTAGTTTCCATGGTAACTTGACAAAGAAGCAGCACAATGCTTGGCTTAATATGTATGGTTAATTAATATAATGTATAAGGCTAAAAATATGTAGTTAACACTGTTGGAAATTTTACAGCTGAAATGTCAGCTGTTGATTTATATCTAAATAATGTGTAATTACTTTTTAAGATTTTTTTTTTTTTTTTTCTTTCAGCTTTTTAACAATCTAAAAAAAATCATCTGATTAAAACATTGGGACATTTATGTCAAGGAGTAGAAATATCCATAGCTCTGCTCCTAAAATGTTATTGAAAGAGCCATTAAAAGATGTGAACAGATGCTCTGCTGTATAAACCAGCTCAGTCTTGAACATCCTGTTAATGTCTCCTTCCTCTGCTCTTAGGCCTTGTGATGCTGGATGGTTTTGTGTACGCTGTTGGTGGATGGGAGGGGCGGTCTCGTCTAGACTCGGTGGAGTGCTACAGTCCCCACACCAATTCATGGCAGTTCACCGAGTCTGTAAAGATGGCTGTCACTAGTCCTGCAGTGGTGGCGCTGGACGGCCTCCTCTATGTTACTGGTAGGAAACGTGCAGGTTTTCCTATGCTGTGTTTTTGTCATTAGGAGTTGTATGCTTGCTGCCGTGTCCTGCGCGTCGATATGTCCATTTAGTTTACATGACATGATATTATGTTGCATGTAGGTGGTGCAGTTCTAGAGGATGGTGACGGGACAGATCTCGCCCAGGTTTACAACCCTAAAACTGCAGCCTGGACAGAAGTTGCTCCAATGCAGATTGCTCGCTCTGGTTCAGCTGCATGTACACTCAAGGGAAAGATCTATGTAATAGGTAACAAACTGTTGCGTTCAGGCCTCAGTCTTGTGGCCGTTCGTAAATGACTGGTTTCATGTTTCTGAAATCTCCTTTTTTTTTTTTTCTTTTTTTTTTTTCTTTTTTCTTTCTCCTCTCTCCCAGGTGGATGGCATGCGTCAACGGAGAACACTGATAAAGTCGAGTGCTACAATCCCAAGACTAATCAGTGGACTATGTGCGCACCGATGAAGGAAAGACGCTACCGGCCAGGTGCTGCTGTAGTGGATGGCAAGATTTATGTCTTGGGAGGAGAAGAGGGCTGGGACAGGTGAGAAGCCGTTTGTGTGCCATCCAATGGGTGTCGTATCCCAAAAATAATTTTATTTATTTATTTATTTTTCATTCCTGTGGATTAAGCAAAAAAGCAGTTGTAACGATTACTGGAGTTACAGTCTTCCAATGTTGCTCTGTGTTTACTTTCAGATATCATGACACTATAGAGAGGTACTGTGATGAAACTGACGCTTGGGAGATTGTGGGAGAGATGCCCACTAGTCGGAGCTGGCTCAGCTGTGTGTCTCTGCAACTGAGGAAGGACATTCACATAGGCAGCTGTCCTGGTACACCAAATGACAGCTAAAGGATGATGTCATACGAGATGGATTTTGTGGCTACGTCTTGTACTCTTCACGTAGACGGTGCACTACCAAGCTCGGAGCTGTGGAAACCAGCACACCGAGGAGCCTGGATTCGGTGCAGAGCTGAAGCGGGTGACGGAAAGTGAATGGTTCAAGTTGATGACAACTTGTGGAGTAAGACTTGTTCACTTGGATTACTATTTTAGGGTGGCACCAATATTTACAAATGTGATCTGAGGGCAAAATCTAAAATCTAATCAGTGGTCTGAACTCGCTCTCTGTATGATGTGAACATGTGTAAAGTGTTGTTTTGATGTCCAAACACCAGAGTCAAAAGATGTTCCCAGTTGACATAATGTATTTTTGTATTATGTGACATATTTATTTGGAGTGTGATTTGTTGTCACAATGGCCTTTTTGTACATAGACCTGTTGTCACAAAATCTGTGTGTGTTTTTGTATTTTTAAATGCGACCTGTGGGGAAAAAAAAAAAAAAAGTTTTACAGGATACAGGTGTGCAGTTTTTTTTTTTTGTTTTTTTTTTGTGTGTGAGTGTAATTAAACCTAAGCTCTGAATGATTGTCTTTACAACCTGTGACATGTGGAATATATTTTTGTAATGTGGTGAGTCCTACATTTTAGTGAATTTAAGTACAGTTGGCTTGTAATAAAGATGTTTAATTCTTAACTGTTGATTCACCTTTATTCCTAATTTGTTTTATCATGAAGACTGAAAATAGCTGTTTACCTACATTAGCTGGAATAATTATTTTTACTGCATGTTTTGGGATAATGTGCCTTTTTTATTTATTTAAAAAAAATTAAGTATTTCACATTAATACCTGTCAGACAAATGTGAAGTTAAATCCTGTCCTGAGCATAAGAAAAGTGAATAATTATACACTACATTCCCACTTTTCTTGTTTGTGCCATATTTTATATTTTTCCTACTTTAATATGGTAATTTACTCTGTATGGATAAAGAATCTTGACATTAACACACATTCCAAAAAAGAAATAAAATAATGCTGTGTCAGGATTTTTCATTTGTTTATCCAACATGATTTTTATTTTAAAAAGTTAACATCTCGTTTAAAAGAAAGTATATTTTTTTCCTCTGGTCCTAATACTCTTCGGTACGTTTTCATGATATTGGTGTTTAGGTATAAAATATTGTGACGCGTTTTGATCAAAGCATCGATTTATTTTGAAATTTCTTCAACGCAGTGCATCATGGGTAAGACGTCAGTCCGCCGCCATAGCTGCCCGTATACCGGTTGAAGGAGATATCCGGGAGTCATGAGGGGAATCCGCTCCCTGAACCATTTCTCAGTAAGCTCCGTGGCCCGTCTGGGCTCGGCGGTACCAGCCGTTCACTTTGGCCGCGGTTCGTCTCGACTCTAACCCGCCGGAACCCCAGCACCGCCGTCCGTTAGCCCGGTGGCTAGTTAGCTCCGTCGGCTGCGCGGCTCTGCGTCTAAAACTCAAAAACTCATAAAACACGTTTTTACACTTCGCTTTACTCCGCTCGGACTGTTCAAACGTACAAAAACCGTAACGATTGAAGTGAGGTGTTAATTAAAGCAGCCCCTGCGGTCGCTTCGTACGCCGCTTTGCACGACTTGATGCTGCTTGAAGGTCATCCCAGACTTTCCTCTTTATCCAGATTTATCAGATAAATAAAAAAAGAAACGCACCTACGGTGGTTACCGCGTGATGACAGGTAACCCACAGGCTCACCTGTCGCAGTAGTCGTCGTGTTCGTTTACAGAAAACACGAACAGTGTTTCAGGAGAGGTCTGTATCTCCTGACTGTTTTTGATATCGTGAACTTTGAATTGAAATAAACTGGTCCACTACATGAAACCCCCTCAAACATAACATAATTTTTATTTCAATTCCAATTTCAATATCCTTCCTGATCAAATTATTAAACAGTTGGTAGTGGGTTTATGATTTCTTATATCTTAGGCAGTAGGTTTACATTTTGTCTATACTGCTATCAGCTCAATTGGAAAGCGTTTTCTGTGGTGTAAGAGAGGAATCACAATAATCTCTATGGCTCTGTATTGCTGAAAAAATTAATATTTTAAATATCTGCTGGGATCTCATTTCCCATGTGATCCTGTGACGGAGGGTTTGGGAACAACTGCTTAACATTCCTTACATAGCGGAGTAGGTGTCATCAGCTGTTGCGTAACATCCCAGTTCATATTTAATGGGGCAATGTAATACGACTCTGTTTTTATTGTTAAAAAGTCAAGCTTTATTTAGGTCTGCTATACAATTAGAGCCTACTGGTAACAGTATTTGAAGATATGCCCTATTGTGGAATTGCTTTATAATAGCAGTTTAATTTATTTGTTGTATTTATCAACCACAGATGGTGAACATACACACACAAGGTGCCATTTTCAATATGTTTTCATGATCTTCCACAGAAACGCTGCTATGCTGCCAGGAGGAGTGAAAGTTTGACTGAACCCCTTGAAAAAGTGAAACCCTCCAAAGCTGCACCCCTCCCTCCACAAAATGTCCAGGTCGGTGCTGCTTGTCTTGAATGCACAAGTAGCCTTCTCTAGGTGACACTAATTTGTAATATGCAAAGTGTAATGGATAAAATATAGAGAGCAATTAAAAGCCTAAATAAATTGAGCAAGGGTGTAATTGATTTCAGACTTCTACTAAAATTTCCCTTTGCTGCCTCAGGTGTCAAAATTGCCAAATGGTTTGGTGATAGCATCACTGGAAAACTACTCCCCCTTATCAAGTGTCGGCGTGTTTGTGAAAGCTGGAAGTCGCTATGAGACCGTTGAAAACCAGGGTGTCTCTCATGTGTTACGACTGGCAGCAAACCTGGTAATCTGTGAATGAGTTGCTGAATGTGTGACAGCTTGAGGAAATTGAAGATCTGTTTCTTCAATAGTTGAAATAATTACACACAACTGTTTAAAATTTTGCTCTATGTTAAATCATTATTTGACAAATTATAACTAAATACTGCATTTCATTAAAATATTACTTTTATTTAATGTATTTTTTAAAGAAGCCCATTAGCAGTCAACCTATTTACCTAACTGTCTAATGCAGTTTGTTGTTTTTTTTTTTTCTCCCCTAGACTACAAAGGGAGCATCTGCCTTCAAGATCTGTCGCAGTGTGGAGGCTCTGGGGGGAAGCCTGAGGTCAGTGGACATAGTCTCTCCAGAACAGTTGCTGTCTCGTCTGTTATTCATAAATACCACTATAAACAAATAAGTGTAACACCCTGAACAAGCTGTGCTCTTTTTCATTTATGTCTAGTGTGACGGCATCAAGAGAGACCATGGTCTACACTGCAGACTGTCTTAGAGATGACATGTAAGTTCTGGTGTGTGTGTATACTATGGTATGTAAGTGTGTAGGTGCTGTCTCTCTCTCTCTCTTAACTTTTTTTTTTTTTTAACTTGTGGTTTTGTTTTTGCTTTTATTCAAAGCTTTCTAAGACCATTGTGATAATTTAAACTCTACTTTTGTCTAGAGATTTACTGTTGGAGTCTCTGGTGAACGTGACAACATCTCAGGAGTTCCGGCCGTGGGAGGTGGACGACTTGGCGTCCAGGGTGAAGGTTGACAAGGCTCTGGCTCAGCAATGTCCTCAGATAGGTGCGTATGACCCAAAGTTGGCAGCAATGTTATTTGAAAAAAAAAAATGTGTGTTAAGACATTATCACTTGTAATCTGTAAAATAAGGGCCCAGCTTTTGCAAAAGGAAACTAGCTTTGAACTGTAAAAAAGAGTGATTTAACATCAATGATTATCTGTATTTAATCTAATAAACTTAAATTCACATGACTTCTCTGTTTTTGTTTTCTTTTCCCCTTAAAGGTGTAATTGAGAAGTTACATGAAGCAGCATACAAAAATGCTCTGTCCAGCTCTCTGTACTGCCCTGACTTCATGGTTGACCGTGTCTCCTCTGAACACGTATGGATATGTTTTTTTTTCTTCTTCTTTTTCTTTTTTTATATAACAGGACTGAGCCTTCTCTTGGCCTGTACCAAAAAAAACAAAAACAAAAAACAGAACAAAACCTTTTAGACCGTTGTGTGGTTTGTGTGGCTTGTGTGTTTTGTTTTAAGCACCTTTCCTCCCTTTTATCTTTTCCCTGTAGTTAAAGTCGTTTGTTGAGGATAATTTCACCACTGGTCGAATGGCTCTGGTAGGATTAGGTGAGTGCTGCCTAGTCTATGTTGCGTTATTACAGCCATGCTCTTTTTCTCGTGACTTCATTTCTAAAGGATCAATTTTCCTAAATTGTACTTATTTCAGGCCACTTGGTAATTGTGGTGGTTTTTGTCTGAAATTATTTTGGCCTTTAGCCCAAATACACAGAAATGGTGAGTCAGAGTGAACTGTGTGTTATGTGTTTTCACTTTAGTTCAGCTGTGTGTCCTAATCTGTTTTTTCTCTCTTCCTTACTTATTTCTTTTTCTTTTTTAAATGCATCCAGGTGTACAACACTCTAAACTAAGACAAGTAGGCGAGGGGCTGAGTGTCCACAGCGGGGCGGGTGCGCCAGTAGCTAAAGCCGTGTACCGTGGAGGTAAATGCTCGATTTTAACCCACAGCAGTACACTGTTTAAGTGTGGGCCACTGCTTTAATCTCATTGTGGTGATTTGTATTAAGGTGAACTGCGAGTTCAAAACAACGATGACCTTGTCCACGCACTGATTGTGAGTGAGGGTGGTGTCACTGGTAGTGCCGAGGCTAATGCCTTTACTGTGCTGCAAAGGATCCTGGGAGCCGGTCCACATGTGAAGAGGGGTTCAAGCATCACCAGCAAACTGAGTCAGGGTATTGCCAAAGCTACTACACAGCCATTTGATGTAAGTGAAAGACAGAAATAAGCGGGTGTGATGACAGCTTAAAAATATGATTAGAGAATTCATTTTGGGGTGGATTGTCTGCTTTTTACGAACTAGACAATATGACTCTTGTACCACTCAGAATAACCAGAATGACAACTAATCCTCATGTATTTGTCATAATACAAACGGCACACTAGTATCTGGTTATTGCGTGAAAGTAGAATGAATAAATCCAGGATGTCTGAGAGAGCAGAGAAGCTTGTTAACCAAGTTCATGCTTGGTTAGTTCATGACACAAAGGTGAAGGCAGAAGGAGGGTAAGCCAGCTGTAACTAATCCTAGTACCTGCATCTTCCTGTTTTTTTTTTAAGCAGACTGTGAGGCCGGTCACAGATTTACTGATGCAGGAATGGAGAAGATGCATGACATTTATTTTACATCAATGAAGCAACTGCTCATAATGGAAACAAAATAGTAGGTCCCCAAAAAACTGTTTTACACAATTAAGTGATTCGGTCAGTAAGAATAGAATAGAATAGAATAGAGGTTACTGCCATTTGTACAGGTTAAAAACAGGTAGGGTTAGGGTTAGGGAACATATTTGAGAAATAGGAATTCTTGTGCATGTCCTGGAGTCAAATAACAAATAAGTAAAATAAATAGATAAACAAAAACAGGCAGACAATGCATTTGGGTCAGGGTGCAAGGTGCATACTATAGTATAGTACTATATAGAATTGTAAGGAAAGTGTGTGCTGTTTTGTATCTGTGTTGTTGTAAAAATGTTGAAATTTATTTGTTTTAATGGTAAATTATTTACGGAATGATGGGAGTGCCACAAAACAGAAAATGTGTGAAAGAAAATGAATGCAAATGAGTAAATATACACTGATGACCTCTGGTTTTCCTCAGGCGACTGCCTTCAATGCCCTGTACTCTGATTCCGGCCTGTTTGGTGTCTACACCATCGCACAAGCTGATTCTGCAGGAGAGGTGAATTTCCAAGGTTTATGGATTTTATTTAATGTCAGATGTGAAGAAATGCCAGAAAAAAAGTGTGTGTTCTCTGTGCAGGTGATCAAAGCTGCTATTGCTCAAGTGAGAGGTGTGGCAGAGGGAAGCGTGTCAGAGGCTGATTTCACAAGAGCAAAGTGAGTTCAGTGTGAGGAGAGGAAGGCAGCTAAGCTTCAGCTCCAGTTTGACTAAAGCTGCTGTGCTTGACTGTCTTTGTTTGATGTGCCTACTCAGAAATCAGGTGAAAGCAGAGTACCTGATGTCATTAGAGAGCTCTGAGGGCCTGATTGAGGAGATTGGTGCTCAGGCTCTGAACACTGCAACATACCAGGCTCCTGACGCCGTCCTCCAAGCTGTAGACACCGTCACTAAGGACGATGTAGTCAAGGTGAGTGCCAATGGAACATAATCATATCTTCTATTTAAGGTTATAAGAGCCTGTCATGTATGTACTCAGTATTTACTTTTGCAGATTTCTTTTTATGTAAACTGTTTAACTTTGTGTCGGTTGTAACGTGTGCATATGAGAAATCAGTGTTGGCATAAGTCTTTTGTTGTTTTGGTGTGTTGTATAGGGCAAAAACAAAAAATAAGTTCAAACTATTGAGCACCAGTGCTGCAGGACCACTGTTGTTTTGCTAAGTTGTGATGCCTCCGCGGTCTCGTCTTGGCCTCAGTTCCGTTGTCATGGCAACATCACTGGAATGCAGTTACCTTCTGAAAAGGCAACAAACAGCGTTACCTTTCTCCACGGTTTTTCCGTGGGCATCCTTAATGTCTCTCTTTAGCTGGAGAAATGGGTTTGTGTAATACATTTCCAGTTGAAATCCTCCACATTTAATTTGTCATGAAGAAATTAAGGTGTTTGGATGAGATTTCTCAGCCAAAATTACTGGCTTTCCTCCATTTCTTCAACTTTCATGAAAGTTGTCATAAATTTGGGATGGTTTTACTGATAAAGAAGGGCAGAAGACTAGTATATTTTTTAAGACGTAAATGTACCCTCTTTCATTTATAAGGGTTTACATTTCCGGATACTGTAGAAAATCTCCTAAATCTGGTTGTTTTCAGCATTAAAAATTAGGTCAATACAAGCTCGGGTGGACATCAACATGATACATTACACCATGACATTTGCTATCAGAGATTAAACCAAAATGTTTGTGTACTTGTGTTTTCACCTGCATTTTTATTTAATGACTGATTCTGTATACTGCTGCCTCTTCTTTTCCTTCTCGGTCTCCATCTAACTCTATCCTCTGCGTCCTCTCACACAAACCAACCTCGTGTCCTCCTTCACTACATCCATATATCTCCTCTTCGGTCTTCCTCTAGGCTTCCTGCCTGGCAGTTCCCACCGTTTTCCCAATAAACTCACTACCCCTCCTCTGTACATGTCCAAACAATCTCAGTCTGGCCTCTCTGACTTTATCTTTAAAACACCTAACATGTGTCGTCCCTCTGATGAACTCATTCCTGATCTTGTCCATCCTTGTCACTCCCAAAGAGAACCTCAACATTTTCATTTGTGCGACCTCCAGCTCTGCCTCCTGTCCCTTACTCAGCGCCACTGTCTCCAAACCATACAACACTGCTGGTGTCACCGCCATCTTGTAGACGTTTCTTTTCATTCTTGCTGGTGCTCTTTTGTCACACGTTGCTTTCACACGTTTCTTGACCTCTTTTCCACACGCTCCGTTGCTCTGGACTGTTTCCACCTTCTTTATTTCTGCTCCCTGTAACCTCAAAGTTCCACTTTTGTCCCTCTTATTCACACGCACATGTACTATGTCTTGCTGTGGCTAAACTTTATTCCTCTTCTTTCCAGTGCATACCTCCAACTCTCTAGATGTTCCTCCACATGCTCCCTGCTCTCACTACAGATCACAATATCATTTGCAAACATCATAGTCCGTGGAGTTTTTGGTCTGGAGATTTATCTGTTAGTCTGTCCATCACTATTGCCAACAGGAAGGCGCTCATCCCTGATGCAGTCCCACCTCCACACTAAATTCTCATATACACTCCTGCACTTCCTCATTCCACCCCCAAGTCTCCTTCCTCCACTCTTATAAGTGACCCTGTGTTCCTGCCTCTTTTAAAAGAAATTATTCACTTAAGATAACTCCCACTCCATTTCTTCTCCCATTGGCACCATGATAGAACAGCTTAAATCCTCCTCCTAAGCTCCTTGCTTTGCTATCTATCCACCTGGTCTCCTGGACACAGTATATCCACTGTCCTCTTCTGCGTCATGTCAAAAAACTCTAGCTTTTCCTCTCATCATCCCTACATTCAAAGTCCCAACTTGCAGTCCTAGACTCTTCTCTTTCCACCTCTCTTTCTGCCTATGGACATGCCTTGCTCCTCTCCTCCTTCTTGACCCACAGTAATCAAATTTCCATCAGCACCCTGCAGGTTAACAGCACTGATGGCAGTTGTTAACCTGGGCCTCAACTTATATGGTATGGAAATCAGATTTGTGACTTCGTTGTTTATTAGGTTTTATGTTGGATGCCCTTCCTGACACAACTTTCTGCATTTTCCGGGTTTGGGACCAGTACAACGAAGACACTGGATTGTGCCACCCCTTGGGCTGCATTGGTTCTGCATACTGCATGACCTGATATTTAAATATGATTTTAAAAATAACTGTTAATACTCTGACTTACTAATTTTAAGCTGATTAAATAATGCATTATACTGGACAATGAATTAAAGGGTCCCTCTCTTTTCTCTGTAGGCTGCAAAAAAATTTGTAGATGGCAAGAAGACCATGGCAGCCAGTGGACACCTCATCAATACACCATTTGTGGATGAAGTATGAAATGTATAAGAGAGGATCATTTTAACTTGGGTCTGCTGCACCTGACAATGTGATTAAAAGAAGACTCCAAGGCCAAAACCTTCTGCAGCAACTCGGTGGATGGAACCAGTCATTTAACTGTCCTGCAGTTTGTGTGAGCACCAACAGAGTACTACATAATCATAATGCAGTTCGTCTTTTGGTATTGTTTGTCAATTTATCTGTATATCTATGTAAATTAAAGTAATGACAACAAACCAGTTGGTTATCACTTGAATTTTGCATCTTTGACTGAATCCAGTTATATTCTGGTATGAGCATAACCTGGTGAATGAGAAACTTGCTCTTCATTAAATAGCTGTCTCCATAACCAAGAGCCCTCGTTTTTTGTGTGAGTTAACACTGGAAACATGTGCGTGCAGTAAGAGCACTTCAACCATTGAGCTTTTTCAGCATGAATTGCTACTGTTTCAGTCATCAACCAGCTGGGGGACCCAGAAACACATATATTAATCCATATATCGAGTTGTAAGATTGAAAGCTGGGTTTCATCAAGATTTCCTGCAACACTATCTTTGGTTGCCTGAGATCTACACATTCAAGTGGCAATGGCAGCAAAATGTAAATAAAGAATGAAAATAATTATGTACTCGTTTATTAATATTGCATTGTTCATTAATAATGTATTCTAATTCACAAAATATTTCTATCTATCTATCTATCTATCTATCTATCTATCTATCTATCTATCTATCTATCTATCTATCTATCTATCTATCTATCGTCTTGACACCCACGTTTTTTTTTTATTTTAATCACGAAAAGTGGTCATCACCGATCATTGTGGCCACACATGGTGTGTTTTTGCAGCACAGTCTTACTGTACCTCCTCCAACCTCACTCCGGTCGTCTCAAGCAGGGCGACTCGGGACAGCAGGGCCCCCGTCTTTCAGCGGATATCGCGAGAGGACAGCCCCCCCTCCTAGCCCTCCTCCCCCGGTGAACGTACTGTGTGTGTGCGTCGTGTGTTTGGGTTTGCTTGGGGGTGTCCGCCTGATGTCATTAGGCAGCAGGGGAGGCTGAGCTGGCGGTGGGAAGCATAATAACGTTTCCATATTGCCGTTCGGACCGAGACGTGAAAGCGGCCCGTGCTGTTGAAATACGCCGCGCCTGCCTCCGTGCTGCGACCTCACCACGGTCCGAGGCGAAGCTGGCTGGCTAACGGACCCAGATGCTATTCCAGGGGAGACGGAGGACGGGCTCGCGTACGCCAGAGACGGTGATGGGTTCTCGTTTTCCTGACGGGTAACGCCAAACCTTCGCTCAGAAACACTGCCATCGCGAGGTGGGCACGGCCTGCTTCGCCCGTACAGGACCGCCGTTGGTGTGTGACGTTGTGTCTGAAATGCGGTGTCCGCCGTCGAGCTGCCTCTGGGCCGCAGCGCGGCTCACCGAGCCCGAATCTGGGATATAGCTAGCTAGCCGCCTGCTAGCCGCAGCTGTGCCCGATGCTGCCGCTGCAGCGGCGGCTGCTGCTACGCGGATCCGACAGACAACACAGGCTGTTTTAAGCGAGCTGCCGTTTTGCCTCACCCGGGACTACAGCGGGCATGTGAGATGTGATGCTTTTGTGCGTCATATTTGAGCCTTTTGTAGCTTGAGGCGGAGGGGGGCTAAACGTCGCGGCAAAATGCACAGCAGAACCAAAACAGCGAGCTGAAGGGGGCAAGGTTAGACTGATACCAGCCCGGCCAGAGCCGCTCCACACCTGGGGTCACATTTGAACAGCCGCCGCACCCCTCCTCCCCCTCCCCGAAATCCTTAACCGCTTCATCGGCTCGCGAGATGGATAAACTGACGATCATTTCAGGGTGCCTGTTTCTGGCTGCAGATATCTTTGCAATAGCCAGCATCGCAAACCCAGACTGGATCAACACGGGGGAATCGGCAGGTAAACGAACCAAGCTGGTCTGCAAGAAATGCTTTGTGTGTTTGTGGCAGCTTTTCCTGCCTCTGTCTCCACATCACAACAATGTTTGTCGTTAGATAATCCCTTCAGGAGAAACGGCCCATTGTGGGGCAGGCTGTCACCTTCAGCATCCTCTTTTGTACTCCGCAGCGGCATTGTTTCTGTTTTTTATGTTGCTTTATACATTTGAATATTGAGAAGCCTTACAGGCTGACAGTGGATTGACCCCTACCATTCATCTCGGAACAGGCCTGTAAGTCATTCGGGATACTTACTTTAGGATTTTTAAAAAAAAATAACTAGCATGCTCATTATACTTTTTTTTGGAGTAACATGATACAGCTGTATAGGTAAGATAAAAAAATAAGGATCAAAGGAAAAATTAACCAACAAATTAATGTTAAGTGAAGATGATCATTATGTCCGCCCTTCTGTCTGCTCAGGGCTTTGATAAAGGGCTTTGTTCCAGTTCAAAAGGTAATGACATTCCTGTGATAACACCAATGGCTTGGTATTTAAGGCGACCTCCATGTGATCTGTTTAATCACTGAGCACACAAGGAATCAAAGCAGGCGTTTATTTGTGGGGTCTATGCTGATGCTTGATGTAAGCACGTGTTATTGCTGCTTAGTATTATTTGTATCAGCCTTAATGTGTATTTAGGGCTATTGACAGCCACTCTTTGTTTCCATTGCACAATAACAGCTTAGTAAGTGGGTCGGGGAGCTCTATATACCAGCGCACAAACTGACTGTATTTGCTTGAGAGAATAAGCAATCTGTGCAAAAGCAATAATAGGTTGCAAATTGAACTGGAACTTTATCTACAGTGCTGTCCAATTGATTGTATTACATAATGGCGCTCTTGTCCACTTCCTCGGATCTTCATTTCTGTACCTGCATGTATGAGAGTTGAAGTACAGTGTTGTGGTTTGAGTGTGGGACTTGTACATCACTCAGCTTTCACCTCACTGTTACTCTTTTTACTTCTCCTAACAGGCTTTGCCGTGACTCTACTTTGTATCATTTTCAGTGGTTTTACAAGATGTGTGGGTGAACTCCTTCACACCTTGATTCTCATTCTTTTTGTGAATATCACAGCTGCCGTTTTAGAACGTATAATTTAGAGCTCCAATCTCTGTTATTCTATATTGTAGCTTCTTTGTTCTGGAAAGACATTTTCTTTTATGCAATAGGAATAGCAACATCTCTTCAGGGGATTTAATTGATGGTTAAACAAAAGGATTTTCTTGTTTGTTTTTGTTTTTGTAACTGCAAACTTAGGTATTATGTGGTCCTTGAATACTCAATGTATAAGAGATTTGTGATGAGGACTTCCATACTGTAGCTCTCAAATCTATTTATTTATTTATATATATATATATATATATATATATATATATATGGTTAAAATGACATTCATTCATGCCAAGCTTTTTTTTTTTTTTTTTTACTTTAAAGTCTGAGTGAAAGCAAATTTAGAGATTAATTTTATGAATAACTAGTACTGCAGTGCACAGCTCTTTGGGTCAGGTATCTCCTGAGAGAGCCCAGATTACATGAGTAAACATAACCTGGGTCATTTGGTGGACTCATTTTGAGCAGAGGTACGTTAATGGAGACTTGAGGTTCACCACCAACAACCACATCATTTTGCACTTGATAGTTTTACAAACTTCGACTAGAAACAACTGCAATCAGTGCTTACGCTGCTGCCATGGTTTTATCATAGTCAGGCTGACCCTGCTAGGTGTCCAAACACTTTAATGTCCATTGTCTGTTCTCTTGTTTTCCCATATGAGTAGTTTAGTAAAACAAACTCTGGGCCATTCACTACATTAGTGTGGCTCATTTGAGTTGTTTTGAGATCTGGAGATAGGCCTCCAACATCTCAAACCAGAGAACACAGTTAGTTTTTTTAAAAATGTATTTTAAAACCTAAAGAAGTTAAATCAACCCATAGGTCCACTATTAGATGGTAAGGAGTATGAACGCCCGCCTGGGAACAACAAGAGACGACTCAAAGTAGCTTTGAGTGAGAATGGGACATTCATTTGCTGCAAGACTGCAGTTAATGTTAGCACTTGGGGCAATAGACATATTAAAATAAGCTGTTTTAAGCCTTTGATAAGACTCAGATTTCAGAATGTGGACATTTTTTAAGTACATTTAAACTTGTATGATTACAAAAAATACATGAAAATGACCGGAGTGTTTTGTTAGAGGCATTCTCATTCCAGCCGGCGCTACCAGGCTGGCAGTAGTTTACATCACATTTGGAGGTTGACCGTATGAATGCATAGCAAGGCAGTATTGACCCGAAGGAGATGCTTGGAAAAATGTTATTAAAGTGTTTTTATACACTTTCAGTACACTTTCAAAGTAGAAATTACCTCGGTTTGTCTGTTGGGACCCTATCCACTCTATCACTCAAATGGAGTGATATTTTTCAGTCTTGTCAGAGGCTTAAATAGCAATTTTATTTTGACATAGCTCAATTCCCCCAAGTGTTTACAAAATTGCTATTTTACTGCATAGTCCAAATAAATATTGCGTTCTAACTGCTTCAGTTCATGTTGTTTTGGTCCTTCACAGAAGTTTACTCTTTTTACCAATGCATAGATAGACCATGTCTTGTTTTAGGTTGAGTATGGTTGTTTTAACTCTGAAATGTTTTTTTTAAATTTTGAATAGTAGGCTATTTGTTGTGATCATTCATGTTAGGCTGTTGAATCCTATCACCTAACCTCAGGTCTCAAGATTCATTGTTGCTTCAGTGGAGGGTCCAGTCTTTGACAGTTATTTTTTAAGTCTTACAGGGATGTCTTTGTACGTGACTGACTTTGTTCTAACCATTGAGAAACAAATTCATTCCCCTGGGCAGTTAGTTATGATAAAATCCAGCTTTGCTCAAGATGGGCTCGGCTTTTATTCTTGTAACTGTGCACACTATTATTGGGTTTTATTTATATTAAATAAAATCCCTATAAAAAGTCATGTCGGAGAGAGAGAGTGCTGCTGTCATTCAGCACTGCAAGATGTGGATGGATCACACTGTCCTCACTTAAGCATAATATTTTCTGGCATTAAAATCTAAAGCTTATTTCCTGTGCAGAGCTTAAAGGCAAAGCCATTATTGTAGGAGTGTTGGATACAAACTGTGATTCACTGCAGCTTCACCAACGGCTGCTGTTTTGTACATTTATGTCTCCACTGGGAATGTCATCTTATCAAGCCTGAAAACCTCAGTAAGACTCTACATGCACACAAATCTAAACTGGCATCTTTTGGGACCAGTGGTGACCGACGTTTTACCAATATTACAGTTGTCATTTCAATTACAAATTTTAATTGTAAGCTTTTTACAAAGCTGAATTTTGAGTATCAAGGAACCTTCTAAATGCTTCTGTGAGCGTTAATTGTGCTAAAACACCTCGGTAAAAGGGGAAATTTTAAAATTTGATAATTTGTACAAAAAAAGAAGAAAAAAAAGAAAACAGATTGTAGTATTCATAAAATTGCAAACATTTTTTATCATATAAAGACCACTGAAGTAACCATTAAACATAACTGCAGCTCATAACAAGTTCTCAGGAAGTGCTACTGTAGTCATAGTCTTTATCTGACATCACCTAAAAATAGATGAAATGGGACACTATTAAAATGTGTTATTTTAGGTATCTCTTTTCAAAGCACAAGGGCACACTGTGTCTATAGTACAGAACAAATGAAACCAGGCCAACCATTATCATCCAGTTACAGGCCTGCAGTGCCGGGGCTCCTGACCTGCAGTTTTCCAAAAACTCTGCGACTGACAAGGACGGAAACCACGACAGCTTCTGGCAAAGATAATGTACTTTTGAAATATCTCCTATCATGTGCTTGATTAATGTAAAAATAATGAAGTCTTGCACACAGGAAGCTGCAGCAATGACATTTATGGACTACAAAGGGCCCAAATACTAGATTTGCTATTTGTTGCGCTGTTCTTCCCTTTTCGGAGGCCCTACAGGCTGTCACATACAGTTCATCATTTAATGAACGCCTCTATCTTGAGCTTTTATTTTAAATGTTGAACAGCATTTTTAGTTTTTTTACTAATATCTACATCAACCTTCTCTTTGTGATGTGAAAAGTATAGATGTACCCCAGTTCTGGATAATCAGCAGATAATTACTAGATTTGGCTTGTTTTGCCACCTCAAAAGCAATATTTTTATAATTACTGTTGCATTTTGGAGTTTCTCTGAAGAAAGGCACTTTTCTCACATGCATGTTTGGTATAAAAATCTGATAATTGCTTGACACTATTCCAGATCAGATTTCCCACATAAGAAGAGTGTGACTCATTAGAGAAAAAGGCACATTTATAAATAAGACTGATTTGGGACTAATATAATTAAATCATGATCACCATGCTTCGTCAAACTGATTAAGATTGCACATGTGTAATTTGCCTTTTATTTAGTAGTAAGCAGTTTTAGACAAATGGTGATTGCATCTTCTTATTTGCAGCTGAATTGCTTATTGTTTTCATACATGTTTCTCTTTGTGTCATTTTCTTGATTTTAGATTGCCTTGTTTTGTATGCTTATTTTGCCCCTGCACAGCTGCGTTTGGGGGCTGCTACAATAAAAGTGGGCACTGTAAAAGCCTCCAGCTGCAGCAGAGCCAGCCCTTGGCTGGTTTAGCTTACCTACTTGCCGCCCACCACAGTTCAGAGGCCATTTTGACTCATCTCTCCTGAGCTTACGAACATCAGCACCCCCTGTGCTCGGCTAATGACAGCATCATCATGCTGCACTTGGGCAGACACGGCGCTCATTTCCTCTCATTTGGAGTGAGACATGGTGCGAGGAGTGTTTTGATCAGACTTAGTGCAGAGCTGACTGCAGGGTATTAGGGCATGATGGGGGCGTGAAAAAGAGCATGGTCTCCAAGCGCTGAATTGGCCCATTATTTTCTGTAAATGAAAGACGGCAGAACCATGCCAGAGTTGTGTGTGTTTAGTTGTTCTTGTTTCTAGTAGCCAAAATGCATGTTAATATTACACTCTTACTATGTAAAAATGTATACTGTCAGGCATGAAACTGAAAGGTGTGTGGCATGTGAATCTGAACTTGGACCTCTTGTCTTGATGCAGTCTTGGTTCTTAAGTCGCACCTCTATGACTTCTTTCTTGTGGATGTGCTCAGTCAGCCAAAGTAAAACTTGTGTTGTTCTTGCATGTTTAGCTTTCCTTTCTTATTGTTATTTATTGCACATAACTCAGATGTGACGTCACACCACATTTCAGTACTCAGTGAAAGCAAAGTTTATTTTACTTTTTATGATGCCTTCCATTTGCTCAAGATGCTCCCACTAACACCCCACTCTGACCACCACTCACCATAATGCAGGAAATGATCTTTAAGGCTTTTGTCCACCAGACACCTTATTACTTATTTATTTATTTATTTATTTTCCTGGTACAATTTGAGCTTCTGAACCTACCAGTAGAACTCACCAAATTGTCCTCTCTTCCTCAAAATGGGATGTACCCAGTTTTTGTTTCCCTTTTTGACTTTTTTTAATTTTTAAATTTTTTTTTTTTTTTTTATAAAGAATTATACAGTTTCACTTGCATATGTATGTCACCCCTGATATAAATGAAAAACCCACTGATACTTTTTCTGAATAATTTGTAATTTCCTGCCACTTATTTGCTTTTCCTTTAAATGTGCAAAGACACTCTTAGGTTATTTCTGACTACATGATTTTAAGATTTGGGTGATTGTTGGTCTGTTCAGATTACAGGACACGCTGTTTTAAATTAGGAGCCTTAGTCATTTCCCTGTTCCTATTACATTATTGATTGTTGACAGAGCTAGTGCGACAGTTTTATAGCAACCTATCACCCAAATGGTCACTGAACCACAAAGATGTGTAAAGATATGGCTTTGCACAGCAGGCTGCAGAGATTGTCTGTGCCACAGAGTTGAAGTTGATTAAAATAAAGTCTTTAGTAATGGATAAGTAGCTGCCCTTCTGCTTTGTGGTATTGCTCATGGTGTGCATTTTGCCCTTGTTTTCTGGATATTTCCATTCAGGATTCACTAATTTGCAGTGACTTCATCTGATAGCTTGCTCTGTCATTGGCTTTAGCCTGAATAGATATTGTCCTGATGGCTCCAGATATTTGATTTGTTTAACCAATGTTGGACATCAGCAATGGCTCAGTAGCACATCAGGAAAGGGCTTCAATAAGTTTTTGAGTTGGCAGTAACAATCTGATGCCTCTCGGCCATCTGCTTTGCCGCTGATGTCACAAAAAGCTCTGTGACAAACAAATCAGGCTTGAAGAACTTTAAATTGTTTCTGTTTCTCGTCAGTTTAAGTATCAGTCATGCATTTACCAAAACAAGGTTCTATGCTTTCTGACTAAAAGATTAACGGGTAGGAAAAAAAAAGAGGGACGGGTAGAGTCCTGATATCGATACCAGTATCGTAAATACTCACCAATACTGCTGAAAATAAGGATACCAGTTAGTATTTACTTCTCAGCATCATATAATGCCATGTAATTTTTATAAACAAATTATTTGTTGTTCTAAAGCCAGCTAAACAAGATGCAAAATACTGACCTGCAACTTTCTGTTTGGAGTTTCCAGGTGCAGAAGTGATTGCATGTAGGTTTTAGGACGTTCATTAGGCTCATTAGGCAAGGCTACCGTGAACTCTTGAGTTTGCTTTTCAGAAATGAGAGAAATTTCCCAAAGAAAGCCAGAAAGCCACAACAATGACGGACAAAGCTGAAGAGCTTGGTAACCTTTTCCATTACAGGAAATGTTGGATTTCATGTTGTAATTGAACATCTGGAGCTGCATTAGTTTCCCAGGTTGGATTTACATTGGTTAGCCTGCTGTCTATAAATGGTCTGTATGTTTTATATCAGTTGAAAGAAGTGGTAAACAATAAGCTTTAAGATGGACAATTGGTCCACCAATTAAAATATAGATGTCAATTATTTAACATATTTGTTGCTGCAATTCCTGAATATCTTTCTATCTTCAATGGTTAATATTTATTTGATTTTGGGGAAAAAAAACATGTTTTTTTAATGTAAATAAATAAATGAACATTGCAGGTATTGTACTGGTCAATATCCAAAGTCCAAGTATTGGAAAGGAAAACAAATGGTATCAGAACATGTTAAGTGATGGGTCTAACACCACAGTTGTAGCTGTGTCATAAAAATCTAGCACTTGGATCACTTTCAAGGAGGTCTTTTTCCCTACTCCATCCATTTCCACTGCAGGTCACATCCCTGTAAACTGCCCTGAAAGGAAGGTTGTACAATTGAGATGACCTGAAGCCTTCTGATCAGGGCTTGCAGCACTGAACACTGGTAGAGTGTTACCAGAACTTAATTTTCACTCTTCTGTTTGATATGTCTCAGGTTTCACATTGTAAATAGCTAATCTGTTAAGTTATGCTGCAGGAATAGTTGTTAGTCTTTTAAACACAACATATAAAGTCAAGACATTTATGCTTGTTTCACCCATTTGATAAGACACAGGGCGAGAGGATGGCAGAATGAATAATGAGAGATGGATCAGATTGTGACAAGAGAGCAATGATTCTGAGTCATTTCTGCTTCTCAACTAAAGCACATTATTTGTTTAATAGTGGGATATGGTTTGACCAATGTGTGAGTGAGTGATACACTTCAGCAAATTTGGCTCACTTGATCAACATTTACCTTTTTAAACATATGGGGGAAATCAAAAAGCCCAGTAACTAAAATAAACTTTTTTTTTTTAATGTTTTGTTGCAAAAAGGAAAAAAAAAACATAAAACAAGCCTGACACTTCTCTGCAATACAGCTGTTGGCTTCTTGTGATGACCAACACCCTCCCCCATTACTGACGTATCGCTCCAAGCTCTGCTACACTACATAAAAATACTGTTTTGTGGACCAGAAATATGCAGCGCTCAGTGGTGACGAGTAAGGGGAAGCTCCCAGGACCTGCAGGACAGGCCCAGAGCTTTTTGCATTGCCTTCACAGCTGTTGTTCAATGATACTGTTGAAAACATTGCAAATAAAGCAAACTAGGTTTTCTCTCTAATAGCACATACGGTCAGCTTTACAAAGCTTTACAATGAAGATGTGGACAAATTAGAAAAATTAATTCCAGTGGAAAGTGTAACTTTGAAGGTGTAATAACAGGTGCATTTATTATAAAAGTTGTTATAGAATACCTACATCATAATACCTTGTGTAAATAAAGGCACAGTTGGAAAGTCTCTTGAGTGGAAATTCCCTTAGAGGCAAGGCTCCCCCTTAGTTACTGTTGCTAATTTAGACAAGCTATTGGTGTTTACAGTTTTACATTAGACTGCCTGTGTGAAAACCTTGTCTCAAGATGTTTTAGACAAAATCCTGGACACAGAAGGACCAATTTTGGTTGAGGAGCTTACAACCGGGATTTAGAGGGATATCTGTAAAATCTTAACTAGATATGGTTGGTAATAAGGTTCAGTTGGAGGTTAGTGTTTTTACACATTGCAGTGCAAATGGGACTTTATTCAAAGTTATATCAAATCATCTGAAGTAAACTCACACTGGTAGTGCCGATTAACTTTAGCTGATATAAATGGCAACGTATCCGAGGAAAAGGCTTTGTTTCAACATAATGAGTAACTTTAGGTAATGTAAGCAGGGAGAAATGCATTATTGCTTTGATTTGTCTAAAATAAGTGTAAACATCGATATTCTGGATGTTAACTTGGTAGTTCAATCTAAACCAGGTGGTTAGCTCTGTCTTGGAATCAGAAGTGCAAGTACCCCAACCACATCGTTACACATTTTTAACACCATACAAGTTCAGGATCTTCCAGTGGTTTTCTGTGGAGCCCAAAGATACAGATGTCTGAGTTTCAATCCCTGTGCGACTGATACTCAACAGCCATTAGCTCATCGGGGTTTGAGAGGTGGGTCTTACTAAAAGGTCAATTTGGGCCCACCACTCAACAACAGTAAACCAAGGATGTGACGTGAATGTGTTACGTGAAGTTTTATGATGTTGGTGGCAGGAAAAAAAAAATTTTTTTCAATTAAATTTATATCATTTAATGCAGTTGTCATTATGATTTAAAATGACATTTACAAACCCTAGTTTCTGTGCTAGTTTAATTTGATGTTTGTTAATAAGACAATGTGAAGCGGAACGTCTGAGGCTAGAATAAAAAAACATGCATCACAAATGCACCGCTGCTGGCTGATTTATCATTGAGATTTTAATTACAGCGGTTTGTGTTCCTGCTTGTTGAAGTGTTTACCTGTGTCCGTGTACTGTAGCGTGACTGCCTGCTGTATGGCAGGAATTCCACAGAGAGCCAGTAAAACAGCGGGAGACCAGAGGATCCAGGGGAAACGGTCGTAAACTGCTGCCATTAACTACAGCTATCCAACTTGCTCCTAATGTTCTCAACACCAGGCCCTGGGGTTTTCTGCCTCTCTCAACCTTGGTCATTTTTTTTTATTTGTTCAAAGTTCTTCATGCTGTCACTTCTGAAGTGGCGGGTAACAATGCGCTCATCTTGAAGCTGTGTATGATGTGCAGTCCTGTCATTCTTCTCAAAGCAGTTGTATGGAACTTTCTTTAAAGTTGTTTTTTTTTTTTGTGTAGGATCGCATCTAAAGGCCTAAATTGTGCTCTTAATGCATAACTTCACGTCTACAGACTCCCATTTTTTTTTTTTATTTTGTAACACTGGCATTGTTTGTGTGCTTGGTGAGTTGCATTTGCTTGTGAAGGCAGTGCTTTCGTTGGGAGTTAAAAAGGGGCAGGATTTCCTCTGGAAGGCCTGCACAGCCCTCCACACCCACAGGCCCAACAAGAACACTTCTGTTACACGGGCTTTACTCTTCTGTTCAGGTTAAATTGCTTTAGCATCATATTCATTGAACACAAAGGTTATTGCTGAGATGCTGAAATGCTTAGACTTGGGCACCAGACAGACTGATAAAGTGGGACACTTGACCCTCTTAAATTCCAGCTTGCATATTTGTCTCATTCTCGTGTCCGCCCATCTAACGCCCCCCCATTGTCAACAAAGACTTGCCTTTTCAGGGAATGTTATTTTGTATTCAATACTTTCACAAACCTGTGGGTGATCCCATTTATAGTTTTGTCAGTTGTTTCAGATAAATTGACTTGTAATCAGGTGGCACTGGTGACCGGATATGCAACAATGAACCAAAGAAAAGGAAGAAGAAAACTGTTGAGAAGGAATGTTGTCTCAAATCTTTTAATCAAAAGTTAACTATTTTTTTTTTAATTGTTTTCATCCCTCCTGGAAACTTGACATGTCACTTGGTATTAACCATACTTTTGGTAAATGTATAGCAAAAGGAACACCACCATTCAAACGAGTTAACTGATCAGGAAAATACTTGAGTAGAGCTCAGTTCTTATAAACTTCTGCAGGGGAACCATAGGGACCATCACCCATGAAAACCAATCCAAATCACCATATTTTCTGCTTCTTGCCATATGACTGACTATACAGAAGTATCCACCAGGAGTAGGTTCTGTACTCAGGTTTTAGGAGTGCTCAAGTCCATCCATCCATCCATTCATTGGGAATACCTTGGTTTTCCCAATTCAGCCGAGAGATTTCGACAGATTCCTCTTCACAACAGACTAGTACAGAGTCTGCATTACTGCAGACACCAAGCTGATTCACCTGTTGATTTCCAGCCCCACTCACTCCTAATTAAAAACCCAACTTAAACTCCTCCACTCGGGGCAACATCTCTTCTCAAACCTGCAGAGAGCCTTTTGGGACTGTTAACCATGGTCTCATATTTGGAGAAGCTGATTCTCATGGCCGCAGCGCCATACTCCGCTGAGAACCGCTCTGGTGTGAGCTGAAGATCGTCACTCAATGAAGCCCATAGGACCACTTCAGCCGTGACATTTAATACCTTGATCTTATGCACATTTATATTCTATGTATTCACTGTCAGCACATAAAGGACTACATCTTACACTTCGCTGTACAACGTGGAGTGCAATTCATATAATAACATTATCTCAGTTCTTAAAATGTATGTGGATAATAGATGGTAATGTTTTCTGTTGCATGGATTATCAAAGGATAATTCACTACCCATTTTAATTATGTTTCTTTTACATGGAACAGATTAGTTCGACAGTCTGTTCTAACATGAGTCTATATTTTTTTATCTTGAATTGCTCCCTTTTCTCATTATTGCTGTAATATTAAGGTTTATTAAGACACTCCCTGAAATCATCACTCATTGAGATGTCTAGCATATGTTGTTTCAGCACCTGTAGTTGGTATTTATCACTTACTGAGTGTTCACATAGAATATCAGGGCTTCACAAGACATTATGCTCAGTGGAAAGTTTTATTGTCAAGGACAAAGTCATTACATGCTGTTGCAGAATAAAGCGCCCCAAAAGCAAAAACAACAAACGTGTGGGAGAGATCAGGCCACTGCTTTTCACAGCAGGTTCTGCCGTGCCCAGGACCCCTCCATGCACGCAACAGTTTGTGCCTGGCCACTGCTGGAGGGAATCTATGCCCTCTCAAGGTTGTTTTCAGCTTGCTTGAATCACTGTCTTTTGGCAGTTTAGACAGCTTCTTTTTATGGAAGATGGTTTCCTTTTAATGTATGAGATCAACATGAAAGTCCTTGGTGTGATTTCATTTCAAGTGACAAATCTTGTGACATTCTTCATTACAATGTGTGGTCGCTACAAAAAGATTATTTTTAGCGTGTGTTTATCTATGCTGCTTCTAAATTTATTGTGATTTGCTTCTCGTTGGTAATATTGCTCTAAAGTTTTAAAAGTTTGAACCCTTGTCAGATCAGCTTTGAACCACAGTGATTTTGCCTGCTCTTTGACTGTTAACTTGAAGGTCTACTAATGAGCTTTGCTCCTCTCCTTGTAGGCGCCCTTACAGTTGGACTAGTCAGACAATGTCAGACCATCCATGGACGAGACCGAACATGTATCCCACCACGGCTGCCCCCGGAGTGGGTCACCACACTTTTCTTCATTATCATGGGCATCATATCCCTCACAGTCACATGCGGACTTCTGGTGGCATCACACTGGCGCAGAGAAGCCACCAAATACGCCCGCTGGATCGCCTTTACTGGCAGTAAGTGAACAAGAACATGCCTGTCACAATGACTTAAAGAGCTGTGCTAAGTACACTTATGTAGCACATTTTCCTTGGAGCTTTCTCACTTTCCTCTCTGTCTCACGGCATCTGTCTGGATGTCGCCTCTTGAAAATCTGTCCAATTAGTACATGTGTTTGCATAGTCTGTCTAAATATAAAACACACACAGGCACTATTTTTGCATGCTTGATGACATTCATGCCTTCTCTTTCTCCTCTAAGCCAATCTCTTCAACAATGCTGCTTATCTGATACCTGAGTGGGTGTTCAGTGTAGCCACAGTGTTTCTAAAGCATTTTACCTCCGTCTTTGCCTTGAATGTCACAGCTTTTGAGCTCTGTTTTCTTTTTTCCCCCTTTCCTTTTCTCAGGTTAGATTTTATGTTGAAAGTACCCGTATACTTTTCATGCACAGTGCCTTGGCTACCATCACAAAACTGGGTGGGGTGGTGGAGTTTGATTGGTCAGTTAGCTGAGGGAAGGGATAGCCTGGAGCACATTCGTACAGATGGAGCAGTGGCTTGAGAGGCTACAATGCCTGGTATTATTGTTTTGAAAGCTGTGGGTGCATTTTTCATGGTGCTGACACAAAGAGGAAAAAAAGCGCTTGTAGATTTGCATAAACGCCCTACTTCTTTTTTTTTTTTTTTTTTTTTTATAATCTGCAGTGACTCGGCCAGATTCATTATTTGCATAACACTTTGTAATCTCTTGTAAATACCTGATAAATCTAAATTTTTCACATTCCCAAACCTGTCCACAAACTGTCCAGTAAGCACAAATACGTTTGATTGAAAGCTATTGACTCACCTTTTAACAAACATGTGTGAAGAGGGAAGAAAATGAGGTTGCCGTGACAACTGTGAAGAGATGTCCTCTTGTTAAGGTTCTATTTTCCACATGCAGCATGAAGTATGTTATTAGAAAATAAATCACATTTTCCTTTTAAATATTTAGAGCATGATGATTTGTCAGAAAATTATAAAAACAATAATGGTGTTGGGATGGTCTGTAAACACCCACATGCCAGCCTGACTGAGAATGTGATGCATAGAAGCAGATGAAACCTGAAAAAACCTGCATATCTGAGGATTTATTTTTGAAATTAAGGAGGGATTTTGAGGATATCTGATCTTTAAGCTTCAGATTGTTTTCTTTTTTATAACCCTATTAGTGAATGTTTCAGAAATTGATGGTTATTCTTTAATCCACCTATAACTCAAGTGAGTTTAAATGAGAACATTAGTTTAAAAGGACTAAAGACGGCAACCTGAGGGAATAATTGTTTGCAGAAGTCAAAAGCAAAGAGTGTTTGAAAGTAAGAGCTGCCAATGTAAAGACACAACTTGAAAGGGGACAGAGGATTAAAGTGGAATTGGTGGTAAACAGATGAGGATGATTCATGCAAGGCAAACAGGTGATGGAGTCTGAGAGGAGGTGGGCAGCCTGTAGTTTAACTGGCCCCAGGCCAGCACAGTCATTTGAATGGATAACTTTGTGTGAATGGCACAGACTCACCTCTGTCTCCATGTTAGTGCATGCCGGCAGTGTTTCCCAAAGTATGAGGGTCACCTGTGCGGGAGTATTGGATCTGGATAAATAATACATTCTGACAGTGCATCACCAGCAACTACAGAAAATGTGGTGACAACAGTGTAGGAAGTTAAACATTTTTAAAGTAAAAGTGAAAAACCATCCGATCTTCCTTTTTATGTATTAATCACACCTTCAGTTGCTAAATGTCTCATTGAGCAAGTCATTACGAAATCTAACTTAACTTACTTCAACACTGACTTATTCTAATTTATTGATGGATTTACAGACCTTGTTACTTTGCTGTTTATTGTGCACTTCCTGGTATTTACATTTTACTTTCCACTACTAGTGGAGAAGCTGTTGGCCAAATGGTTAAGATGCACGCATTGAATATAGTACAATCCTCTCAGCAAGACTCTTGTTTGGCTCCTGGTCTCTCAGTCTTTTGCTCTGGTGTCTAAATAAAGAAATTTCCCGAATGAACATTTTGTCTTCTAAAAAAAGACAGTTTAACATTTTTCACTTCAAAGGTTTTAAGGAATTTTGGCCCACTCTTTATAACATTGCTTCAGTTCATTGAAGGTTGCTGACATTGGATTATGCTCAAGTCTCTTAAGGTCCTGTATTTCAGTCAGCTTGATGACTAGACTTTGACTTTGCTAGTCCAATGCCTTGATGTAGGTGTGGAGTGATGTCTTCAACATTTGGACAGAGATGTGTTCAGTGCATTTAACCCCATCCAGCCTGCAATACTACATTAAAAAAAAACTACTCCACAATCACCTGGATTACTGACCACCTGACTAACAGCCCACAGTTTGTGAGACTGACTGGGTGAGTTTCTGGCCAGATGGTCAGCAGCACAGGAGCACCATAGGGGACTGTACCCTCACCATTCCTTTCCACGCTGTAGACCTCAGACTTCCAGTACAAGTTGGAGTCCTGCCATCTGCAGAAATACTCAGATGACTTTGCAGTTGTTGGTGTTTCTGTGACGGACAAGAGAGCGAGTTCAGACAACGGGTGGATTGTTTTGTGGCATGGTGTAGGAACAATCATCTCATCTTAAATGTGAACAAGACAAAGGAGATGATTGTGGATTTTAGGAGAACCAGGATTATGTGGAACAGTAATCATGGGAGAAGTGGAGATGGTGGAGGAGTATAAATACCGTTGTGTTCATTTGCACTGCAGACTGGATTGGAGAACCCTGATGCTGTTTTATAAGAAAGGACAGAACAGTCTTTACTTCTTAAGGATTCTTAGCTCCTTTAGCATTTGCAGCAAGATGTTGTACCACACTTCCTTAAATAATTGCGCTTCCTTGTATTAAACTCCAGGGGGCATTTTTCCTTATTCCATATGGGTTAATGGGAGCAAGTGGAAACGAGTACAAACGGGCTTTGTTCAACAAGATTATGATTAAAAATTGATGTGGCACACACTAGGAAAATGCCACATTGCAGCTCTATGAACATGTTTTCCACCTGCATTGATGTTGCCACAAAGAGTATGTGAAGATATGCTGCTCCAAAGTAGAGGAAAACTAGATGCGTCATTGGGAGTTATTTTTAATTCAGTTCAGCCATTTGTGACCAGTTCAGTCAATTCGGCCATTGATCCTTTATTCAAAAGTCCTTCAAGTAGCTTTGTTGCTTAATGTCATGTTGTGTTGCATATGTGGCCTCAGTTGGATTATCATTAGTCACAATGCCGTCAAAGGCAAAAAAAAAAAAAAAAAAGGATAAGCTGCCACTAATTAGAACCATTTTGAGTATTCAGTCACAGACACCTTTTCCTGAATCTTCTTAAATGTCTCCCTGATGACTTCAGTCCTGACCTCTGATTGGTCTGCGGCTGCTAACACACCTTTTACACATCGAGAGGAACACCCCAACATGCTCACTGTTATTGTTGGAGATGCCTGTTATGAATTAATGATTATTCCCATGTGGTCGACATAGTGAGATAATTAATCCCACTGGTGTTGACATGTGAGTGCATCTTCTTTCACTTATGAAAACAGGTTAGACGGAAAAGTAGAGAACACGTTAACATGTGGTGTGGTAACCTGGCCTCTGTAGACCTGAATGACCTCATGGAGGGAGTCTTGGATTACTTTAGCAGACTTAAATTCTTAGTCTTCAAACAACCACTTTACATTGGTCACTTAAACAGCAGTTTGCAAACTGATCAAGCTGATTGTCTTATTGCAAATGCAGACAAACCATTTCTGAGATGTATTTTATAATCTTCCTCCTGAGGCGGTCTTCACAGGCCTGTTTAGTACGTCTGGTCAGTGTATGCTTATACAGTAAATGGTCAGTATTGTTGATGCTTCCTGCATCTCTGCTTTTATAAAAACCTTTTCTCACACCGAATGCCAAATCTATTCCACTTGGGCACAGTTTAAACAAACACAATCTGAAGGCACATGGCTTTTGCGTAATGCATTTGTCTGCAGATGTAAATGTTGAGTCGGTATGTTATGCATCTCATGTAAACGTGTAGTTATTAGCAGACGTGGGTTTTACTAAGGACTTTTTGTTTATTGCAGCATATTCTATTGACTTCAACTTGCTTGAGAATGAACAGGGTTGAAAAAAAGGTGTTTAGAAAGATTGACATCTAATTTGCTTCTTTATGCTTGTAAAAATGTCCATATACATTCAAAACTGAAATTAAGTCTTTTGTCCAAGGATATTTATTAGGGGTAGGCAAAGCTTTTAATTGTGGAAGAAGTCTGCTGTCTATTGCTGTAAAAGGTTTATGTAAACATTTAAATATGAATGGATAAACATAAGAGGCAGAGATGCAATTTTGATTTTGTAAAGCCTGAAAATATGTAGTAAATCTTCAAATATTGTTGCACATTACCTATCCTGCTGCTATGTGGGAAAAATCCAAGAATAACATGAATCTGTTTGGGCAGGTGTTTGCTGCTCAGCTGCACACCTTTAGTCAACAAACGTCTGCAGTGAGCATATGTTTATATGTGCAGCAGGTATTTTCTTGATTTCTGTGGTTGTAGATACAGATCAGGGATTTCGTTCTTATCTTACTACATGGATATCAGGAATATGATCAGACCATGGTGTTTTCTGATTTTGAAGTATCGCATGGACAACATATTGGGAGCCACTGCAATTCAGTTTAAGCATGATGTGCAAAATGTATATGTTTTTTTTGTTTTTTTCACAAATCCTGTGTGCAAGATTCTCTTTTAATAGCTAAAAAAATAGGATTGTCAGCATCATCTTTGTGTAGTTTATGTAGCAAGACAGTGACAGTTGACAGTTTTAACAAAACTTAAAAATAGAGTCAGAGAGAAGGAGAGAGCACATTGATGGTGGGTATGTGATGTGTCATTTCAAGCATCTCCTACTCAAAATGCTTACATTTCATGACTTTTTATTAACTCAAGAGAAACAGGTGTTTGAAACTGACAGGAAAAGGCAACAGTGATGGAAATAAAGCAAAAGAAGAATGCTGGCAAAACAATGTTATTCCGTGAATTATTTAGTGATTATAGGCTATTAAGGTTACCACTCAGTGCACTCTCAATACCTGATGTTTATTTCTTACGTGACAACTTCTTATTAGAGTTGTTAAAAGCAACAGCATGCATTGCCTTGCAAAAAAAAAAAAAAAAAAGTCACCACCTGGATTCAACTAAGCAAATTGCTGAAAGCCTTCTATTAGAAAAGTCCCACAATGATTAATATGCTTCATCTGGCAGCAAGTTATTTAACCCTAACTGATGGAGTGAGGAGCTTTTCATTTCCTAATCAACCATGCAGGAAAACACACCCTGCGGTTGTGGATAAGAGATCGCTTAAACGACTAAAATAGAATTAAGAAGTGACCAATGCATTATTGAAACATGGAAGGAGAGTATTGAACCATCGTTTTTAGGCTAGAAATGTGATTGAAAGAAAATCTTGAATGATTTTGACTGGAGATCACTTAAATGTTTAGTGAAACTTGATCTAGGAAAAACAACAGCTGAACTCTTGGCAATGGTTAATAGAAAAAAGTAAGACAATGTCAACACGCACATCATGAAAAGAACTCAGGAAGAGGCTGTGTGACCTAAAGAAAACTACTTGTCACTGAATTAAAAAAAAAAAAATTGAACTCTTTGTAGCAATAAAGTATTACTGTATTAAATTGAATGATCAGGTTTGGGTATACAAGTGAAAACAGCCTTAAAACTCCACTGGACATAACTTATAACAGTTATATATATATAACTTCAGCAGATTGCTTTCTGTAATGGCGTTCCTCCTGCACAGGTAGGCAGTTGCAGTATTAAATGCACGTTTTCTGTGCATATCAGCTGATGCTGAGAACAACAGAGTCAGCAGTGCTTCCTAGTCCATCTCCACTTTATTCACGCTTACACTGCACCTGCTTGTTATATTGCAGTAATGGTTGATGATTGAGGCTTAACGAATCAGGGAAGGACACGTAACGACAAGAGCGAGTCATGAAGTAAATTGCTTTCAAAAGCTTTGGCTTTGTCCACTTGCGTTAGACCACAACAGTTGTGTTTACACACTGAAGCAGGGTCGGCAGTGGCCAGAAGAGTTTCCATTTTAAAGATGAATTTGCTTGTGTAAAAGTGGATTACAGGCATAAATGTATCACTTTTACATTTTCAAATGAAAAAGTAATAATTTGGATGTAGCCTCAGAGACCATAAGACATCAGCTTCACACATGGAAATTAATTAAAGTTAAATTATTTTTAATTTTTAATTGCATTAAACATTTTCTAATAGGTCTGCTTTTTTAAATATTAGATGCATTATTAGCAGCTATAAATAGAAATGGATACATAAACGTTTCGACCATAAAAATACATGTATGCATTTTCTGAGTGCCTGTAACCATGGAAACAGTACATAAGGTTGACCTCAGTTTTGAATCTACATTGCTCAGTGAGTTGTTATTTCAACACAGAGTTTAGATCAAAATGGTAATAAAATATAATAAAATAAGTAATTCAGCTAAGGTTTTATTATTTGTAGAAATTCAATTTTAATGGCACCATTTCATCAGCATTGTCTCAGCAGTCTGACTTACTAGAGGAATGTCAACCCCATGCCAATTTACTCTTTATTTCAAGGTTTATCGACTCAGGACCTCTACCTGATGAATTTTAAATGTTGTGTCTGAATTGGTGGTTTCTGATTTGTCGATTTGCCTGAAAGCAGCAGCAAAAAGGGGTCAGTGAAGGAGCCAGCGCCTCTCACAGCTGACTTAAACCCCAGACTCTAAACATAGCCTCCTCTGTGGCAGAATTAGATGCCATTGAGAAATAACCAGGTTAAACAAGTCATCTAAGTTGTATTTTAGACTGTGCAGTTTTGTCTTGTCTTACAAGTAAACAGCATTTTTATTTTAAAGATTTTGTGGCACTAGTGGCCTTTGTTAAAAGAAGGTGGATAGGAAACGGGTGAAGTGAGAGGGGGGAGGACACACAGCAAGGGGCGACAGGCAGGGACTTGAACCTGCGCTGTCTGCACAAGGGCAGTCGGCTCTGTAAATGGTGGCCGCTGAACCTGCAGAGCTATTCAGGGCCCCAAGTAAACAGAATTTAATGAAATAATAAGATTGATCTTTTATTATTAGCAATTCACTGTCTCACAGCTGAGTGATAAACTCTCAAATCCTTCTGTGAAGCGCTCCATCTATCATCTAGTAATATGTGCTGGTTGATTTTAAGTGTTTTTCAGTAGAAGCTCAGTTCTTGCTCTTGGAGATGTTTTAAATTAATAGGCATTTTTGAACTTCTGCCTTCAGTAACCGTTCATGATAATGTTTAAAAATTAAACTATAACTATTTTATAGGACAGCCCGCCATTGCTTCCTCCTCTCAAGTTTAAAACACAAGGCAGACTGCTGAATGCCAAAGGTCTCTTCTTTCTGTTTTTGGAGGGGAGTGGGGGTGGGGTGGGGGTTATCCTCAAAGCCGTTTGAAAGGTACATTTGTGTCTCGCCAACAAACTTAATGAAACTGAACTCATTATAATCACATTCTGTTTCTGCTCAGTTACCTTATGCTTAGTTGTCTGAAGCCAGTTTGGAGAAGTGTAGAAGTGTTGCAGCACTGTCTTTGTTGCACATTGTTCTGTTTTTCTTCCTCCTCGACACCCAATAAGCACAAAACAAAGATAAATGCAGATATACACAGCTGGAGACTACAGCCTTGCACTTGACAGTCTGGTTTGATGCTCACTTTAGAAATATCTAATATAGGTTTATGATATAGATTGATATCATTTATTTTGTCTGTAATCATTACAAAACAATTAGGTCATCAACTTTTCTCTCTTGTTTCTTCTCTTCAGTGATCCTGTTCTGCATGGCGGCACTCATCTTCCCAATAGGCTTCTATATCAACGAGGTGGGAGGTCAGCCGTACAAGCTGCCCAACAACACAGTGGTCGGCTCCTCGTATGTGCTGTTCGTCCTCTCCATCTTCTTCACCATAGTGGGACTGCTGTTTGCAGGCAAAGTTTGCCTTCCAGGCTGAGGACTCCAACAAGCCTGCCTCTGGACTGACAGAAGAGGCTCTGAAAATTTTATGGGATATAAAAGGACACAATGACTGAAAATCAAACACAACAAACTCTAGCCAGAAGCCTGAAACAGGGAAGTCTCTGCTTATGTGTCAAGGGACCGCAGCACCACGGGGAACTAACTAAATAAATGAAAATGAATAAATGAACAAAACACTAAGGGGACATGGGCACAATAGGGTGGAGGAGTGTGAGCACAGTTGAGGCTGTCGCAGCATCCCGCCACTGCAGATTTCAGATACAGCCGTATCTCCGCTGTCGTTCTGTAGAAAAGGGTGCTTCATGTGCCGCTGTCATGGCAACCACAGCCACAATGCTGGCGCACATTTCTTGAGGACCACTACAGCCGCTCCCCAAGTTGATCCCCAGCCGTCCGCCCCACTACCCTTCAGCACACTTCTGCTCCGTCACGACTGCTCCTGATGCTATTTTTGGCTTTTTGTTGCTATTTTCAGTTTTGTGTGTTTCTGTTGTCGTCTTTTTTTTTTTTTTTTTGTCTCCCCTTCTTGTAACCCACCGAAGTAGTTCAAGTGTTACTGAGTCTCACTGAACTGAATCCTTGAAGTGAGTTTGGTGGGTGGGGGGGGTGTTCTGAAAGTGGCTTGAGCAAGGTGTATTCTAGTCTGCCATATCTGACAGCCCCAGGTGTGCAGTTGAGGCGAGCAGCTGGAATTCCAGCTGTTTTGACACACACACACACACACACACACACACACACACACACACACACACACACACACACACACACACACACACACACACACACACACACACACACACACACACACACACACACACACACACACACACACACACACACACACACACACGAGACCTGCCGTGGATGCGACGTAGATGCAGGTGTGCTTCCTTTTTGCCTCGCCCAGCTCACAGTTAGGAGCAGGTAGCAGCTTGGGGTGGCCTCCATGGCAGCAGAACTGGAGGTCAAGCACCACAAAGGAGAATGCCACTCCACCTGAGGTCATGCATAATGTTATTCATACAGACTGCAACAAATTAAAAGTGCAGGCAGCTCAGCTAAACCATCCAGCTGATGCAAATCCTTTGCCAGTAACTGTAAATTTAAGGAATAACCATGTTATACTTGTCCTGAGTTTGTAACAACATGACCATGTGCACAATCGCTTTTCCAAGATGTTCTCAAAGGTTCAACATGACCGTGGTGTTCTAATTTTAGGGACATGGGATAAGACCCCTGTTTTGTTGACAGTATTGACTGGTGTGAAAATAACATGCGAGTGCTGAAAATCAGTGGTATTCTCCTTTAATGTTTGATAGGGAAAAGGTGAGCCAGGAGCGTTTTTTTTTGTTTTTTTTTTTCTTTATTTTTATTTTAAGTTTGGTTTGTGCAACAGTGAAGGCACTGGGACTGCAGGTCAGGTCCATACATGGGGCTGTGCCTCGGTGTGCTGCTCTAGAGGGCTGTGAATGTAACACACACACAAACGCGCACAAACACACACACTTTCACTCTGTCTGTGCTGCATCAGTCAATGTATTTAAACTTAATCTAGCAGTTATTGCTATTGTCAGTTATGGTTGTCATTATCTTTTACATTAATATCAATAACATCAGCTAATATAAGCTCCCAGAAAGTGAAAAATAATTTATTTCAAACTTCTTATAGAGAACCTTCCTGTGACATTTGAATATCTAATGTTGTGTTGATATTTCTGCACTAGGAGGTATAAAGAATTGAGACAAACTAACTTCACTTGTCATATTTTCATTGTTTGGGCTTTATGCAGAATATATATCACCATGGAGTCAACTGAACCATTTTCATCAATGCATGGCAGCCCCGAAAGCTTTTAGACATTTGACAAAGGGGCTGGATGTGATTTTCTGCATTAGCTGCAACAACCAAAATTTCTCAGGTGAATTCGTGGAGGCCACTTGTGTAAGATGATGAAGGCTGTCATCAGAACAGGCATCCTGTGTGTGTGCAGCATACGATGCCTTCATTTTTTGTTTTTGTTTTTGTTTTAAAATCATCTCCTGCTTCTTGTGTGCACTATTCATACACCACCACTCTGTATTTCCAGTTCTGAGAACTAAAAGGCGATTCTTTAGTTGGCGTTTGGCGACGGCTTTAACTCCATATTGTTTGTCTTTTATTACCGTAGGTCACACGTGCAATGTCACCAGACGGATAAATGAAATAAAGAACCCTGGAGTGCACTATAGGTATTTTCTCACATTGACAGATTATAAACAATTAAACCAAAATGCTGCAAACATTTTGTTCGTTCGGTTTTTTTTTTTGTGTTTTTTTTTTTTAATATATATATTTTAGGTGCTTTTTAGGACAGAGGCAAAACATAAGTCCAAAATCCCAAGGTTCATTGAATGCAGCATTGTGCCCAGACCTAAGGAAACTGTTCATTTGCTGCGGTACATGAGGTTCTACTGTAATATTATTAAAAAGGTTCTGACCTCTATCTTCTGGACATATTGATGGATGTTTGATGCAAGAGATAATGGCATCCATAGGTATGATTTACACATTGACTCTGATCTTTCCCTCTACACACCACCTCCTCGGAGGAGATGGATCACACAGTCTGAAGACTTTTGGTCCGTCTGGGTCATTACTCCAAACACACCATGTCAAATGTCTTCCATCTGAGAATTCAAACTAATCCGTAACTGCAGCAACTTCTAGCTGGAAGCAGCCGGCGCTTTGCGGATCATTTGAAGAGTTCCTCATTAATCCTCTTCAAGAAACCTTAATCACTGCTCCTCTGTAACATACTCATAAACATCCTGTTTATTCCCAACAGCGTGTGATCATATAAGCTACTGACACTGCTGTCTCTCTGAAAAGTGTGTGTTTGAGTGTGTTGAAACATTCGCAGTCGCTCAGTCGCAAAGTCTTAAGAGTTTTGTTTTCTATTTCTGTTTCTTGCTCAGCTTCTCTTCATCTCGGTTTGATGACGTATACTGCTAAACTGTACGCTCTGCCTCGTTTGGTTTAGTACTGTACCATGACCTGTTTTTGTTTATTAATGTACAGACACTAAAGGCAGGATTTCTCTATTAGGAAGCACTGTGCATTCAACAGTATAGGTAACAGACATAGAAACACCACCAATTTATATATTAAAAATAAGAGAACCTCTTACCTCATTGTTTTTTGGGTTTTTTTTGTTTTGTTTCTGCTATTATTTTCTAATGGTGGCAACGTGTGTGCCCTCTAATTTGTCTCTTGCCTTGATCGGATGTCTACACATCAAGCCTATGATCATAGGAAATTATTTATCACTGAATAAAATAAGACAAAATGGGTGTGTGACTCTGGCGGTCTGTTTTGTGCTTCTTTTTTTTTCAAGAACAAACATTAATTTGGCATTTTAAATAGGATCTCGTATGCAAACGTGCTGCAGCCCAAGACGTCCCGAATGCATCTGTGAAGACCGTCCAACTACATTTACAGCATGTGGAAAGCCTCTTCCGTAGTAATAAATAAGGGATGCAGAATTGCTTTGCGGACGTTGGAAGATAGCGTTTCACTTTGTCAACTTACCCATCGGTGCTCTTGAAATCTATTTTTAGAACGGCATTATCTGTGCTGAAGTCAGTCACACCAAGTCAAAGCTTGAGATCACAGAACGATAACAGAGATTTCACCCTGATCAAAACAACGGGAGAACTCGGTTTTTGAAATTATGTTCAGGATGCGCATACTTATATTACCAAGTTATTGGAATATTGCTTCTGGCAGCCTTTTGTGTAGCTGCATTATACTCACAAGGTCAATTTTAGGCATTTAAAAAACACCCAACTCCTTTACTACCCTGCAAAAATGTACCAACTTTTAAATGAACATTACTTTTCTGTTTATTTTCTTGCTTACAGATAAAGAGGCTAACAAGAAGGACTTATTTATGAACGCTTGCAAAGATTGAGTCTGAAAGGGCCATTCTGAGTCTTAATCATGAAATGCATGTCATTCCTAATTAGCATTAAATTCCAAACAGAGGCATTTTTTGTCATTTCCATGCCTTCAGTTTAATTTACTTGTTTATTAACTGAGACAAGGTGGTAAAATCTGCTTTACACTTGGTTTCTCTCTGAGGTTTGTAGGCAAATAGGACGAGAGCACAGCAATAATCAGCAATGTCACGGATCAAACTTGTGCTTATTTTTTTCTTTTTTAAGTAGCAGTGTTTATCATCCATTCAGTCAGTAAGACTTGTGCCATTTGTCGCCGTCTGCAGCGAAGGTTGAGACGACACTGCTCCTTTCAGCTCCGCATCTCCATTAATCTGGGTGACCTGCAGCACTGTGTTGAGCACAACTGGGGTGTTTTCACAAGGAGTTTCAAAAGGCTGCAAAAATTCAATTCAGTGTTCTACTGTTCTCTGAAGACGACCGTGGGACCTTTCACACACCCGCATTAAACGAATCTTTGATTCCCTTTAGTCATGCAGAAGCTTCTTCCGCACGTTGGCAACCTTGACGTGCTGGTCGCCTGCATCACGGCGGTGCGTTTAGCTTGTTTCTTGCTTGATAGAGCCATCTGCTGATAGTAGCGGTCGAGGTGTTAAATAGTCCAGATGAAATCCATGATCATTGCGGCTGCCGCCTGTTGTTGCAGCAGCTTCAGACCCGGGTCCGAATCCCCTCAACGGTTCTTGAGATGAATCGACTGTGAGCGACTCCTGGATCATTACAGACAAACAAGTCAGAGTCAGTCGCGCCACGTGGAGCAGCTACTGCAGATGTTTTACTGTGCTGCCCGGGGGAAAAGCTGATCTTCAAGTCAAATGTTATTGAGTCCAGTTTGGGATAATTGGCTCTGGCTGCTTGTTATTTTTACAGAACTGATAAACGGAGCATTAATTCGGACAAATATGCGGAGCAGCAAACCTCCTCGACGTGGCTGTGCTCCTCTGATGTTTTGATCGTCTGTGGACAGTTATTCACTTGATGAATTCATCTATTTCAGTACAGTGTTAAGGTATCGATGAGAGGTTAGACCTAAGAAAGGAGGGAACTGCTGTTATCAGCGAACACGACATTGATCGATCCTGGAGGAGCTCTGTCAGTTCAGATGTTTCTTTGGCCCAAAGTTATTTGTTTCTGACTACTCAGCAACTCCACTAAAAATGCAATACATCGTGGGTTTTTTTTTAAAAAATAGAAGTTTAGATCGCGAGCTGTATGTAATGAGAATTGTACAGCAAACATTTTACTGTATTATATTCTGAATTTAATTGCAGAAACTGAGAAGGAACGCATGCATACTGGGACGGGTTCAAAATACCAGCTTAAGTTCTCTGCATCATTTCACGGATACCAATGTATCACGGTTGACCGTAAGAGTTTGTATTCTAATATTAGTCATTTTTATGTATGCAAACAATATTTCCCAGCGCCATAAAGCAGATTTATGGAAACAAATCTTTTTACTGCTGTTTTCTGAACCACTCATGAACAGGTGTCTTTACGTGGAGTAAGATGTGTCGGTGGAGGAAGTGGCATGAAAATCCAGGGTGCAACACATACTCCTGCATTGCAACCCCCCCAACCGCAGAAGTATGCACTGTGGTGCTCTGTACAGTATGATGGATAATAGTGTCAGCACACCGCCAAGTGCACGTGGATGGAAATATGGCTGCCATCTGTTCACGAGAAGCTGCTCCAGCTCTCTGTCCTCCCGAGAAGACCAACCTCCTAATATTATCATGAGCCTGTCTGTTGTAAAATGTAAGGTGCATTTTTTTTTTGCCTTTTGCATTGACCTTCCTTTAAAACGCACACACATACACACAGCTTTAAATATTCCAGTTATACTCATGCACAGGTTTTTTTGATGATTTTTTTTTGTTTTAATGTTAAAGAATACAACAGCATTACTATTCCTACACATTCCTGCTTTCTTTTGTCTTAAATGTTTAGTTTTAGTGCCTGTCTCTTTAAGACTCTTCTGCCTTGATTGAACAGCTGATTAATCCAAAAGTAGAAAATACAAACATGGTCACAAGGCAAGCAAAGTCTTTTAGTACTAAAAATAAAAACTTATGCTCTTTTCAAACATGAAATACCTAATATTAATGTCTCACAGCCTTAATGCTTCATGCAGTACATCAAGTAAAGTGTATCATTACAATTTTGCTTCACCTGAAGACACCATCTTCACTGCTGGTCGTCAGAGCAGAAAGTGCAACACCTAATAATTCACTGTAAGTCTTAGAGCTACAATCCCATGTTTTGTATGTTGTATGAAGGGATATGTGTATGTTCCTAAGTCCTGTTTTTCAACTTGCCGTTGCAAAATTTAACTGAAATGCTCCAGGTGACATAAGATTGTTACAGGACGAGGGTCATTAGGCCCAGGTGTTTCCAATCATCCCCCAGCAGAGCGTCACACTGGAGGAATCCTTTCATAAATCGCTTATCCACACCTTTAAAGGAGCACAAGGAAACCTTTGCAGTTTTTAACTCATAGGGTCCCCCTATAGGCAGAGAGGATAGTTAATTTTTATTTAATTTTACTTCTTTCTGTGGTGTGAGATCGTTTCATTGTTAGATGTGCTGGACAGCGATATATAGTTGTCACAGAAAAGGACCGGGACAAAAGTCTTAAGTTTATTTGGTTAATTTCTATCTGTTAGTAAGAATAAGAGACCACGACTTAGACAACGATTAAATATTCCTTCAAAGGAATCCGAGATAGATGCTTCAAACATGAAAGAAAAAACTTTTACGCTGCTTTAATGTATTTAAATTTGTTATTTTTCCCCACTTTAAAATACTTTTAAAAAAGGAAAAATGTCTGCCAATATACTCTGAGATAAAAGATGTCTCTGAGACAAAAAGTTTAAAATATAGTTTTTAAAAATTCACAATGCACCAAAGCAGATCTCAAGATTTGTTGTACTGTTTAAAAACGAATGCTATTTAACATCAAAACTGTTAATTATAGAGTGTCCTTTGAAATAGAGATGAAACATCTCATTACCGTGAACCAGAGCTGTTGCTGTTTATACAGTGTGTTACAATGAGAAAAGCACGTTGATTTTCAATCTTAATAGTAACTTCGGTGCACAAAAAAAAGTCTTATATAAGCAGTTAAAGTGCAGCTTACATGCTGTATTCAAAGTGACCCCCACTTCTCTGGGAGATCTGGGAATCTTTGCTGTGTCTAACTTTAGCTGCCTTCAGTACGGATTGATCTTTAGGTGGGCGATAGCAGCACCGCAGTCATGCTTCCTCTCAGACGGATGTCTGTCTGTCTGCTGCTTGTAAACGTCTTACAGCAAGCCTGCTGCTGCGGCAAGAAAAGCAGAGACCAGACAGAAAAGGGCTATTTACGGAGCTGGAACAGGGCCTGTGATAGACTGGCGACCTGTCCGGGGTGGACCCCTGCCTCTCGCCTGTAATGAGCCAGGATAGGCTCCAGCAGAACCCTGTGACCCTGTAAGGGATTAAAATGGGAATAGAACATGGATGGATGGATGGATGGATGGATGGAGCTGCAACACTCTGAAAGATCAAAGTCTTACAAGAGAAGCATCGCTTACATCATAAATTATATCTTTAATGCATAACATGCAATCATATTTCCAGCTTTTAAGATGTGAATTTCCTGTGTGAACGTTGTTTTGTTTTTCATGTTCACCCTTTTCTCTTCACTCTCAATTTGAATCAATTCATGCAAGCGCTTTGATTTCTTCCTTTAAGTTGCACTGCACATATTTTTTCTGTTATGTCGGAAGGTTCAGTTAAAGAATGCCGCATCCATGAATGATCATCTCACGGCACCACCCACAGCTCCACCCCACACTGTTGCCCTTTGCTTTAATACTTACAGTCAAACACCAGTAGTTTCCCTGTAGAACCGACTGTAACTCATCTACTGCCCAATCTGCTCTTACAGCTTTATTTCTTTCTTCAAATGGCTGGTCTGGAGTTGAACCATCAGCGTCTCCTCTTCATCATGTCCACAACGGTCTCAGGCAGACAGCTGGACTTTCAGCTCTGTCACTGTGAGTTTGTGACAATAACAGAAGGCTGCACAAACACTGGGATGCATCGGCTGTCACGTCAGCGTTACTTTAGCGTATGAACGCGTGCTCCTGTCCACCTGTACGCCCACAGTCTGCTGTTGCATGGAGACATCACAGCTGTCACTGTTCTTGCAGAGAGCAAACGCGACGTGGTTGCTTCAGGGTCATGTTCTCCGACTCCACATCTGGACTGTTTACAGCACGGCTGATCTGTAACAGGACTGACAGATGAGTCGAAGAGCAGCGTGTGGGTTCATGATTTCACTGTAGTGTTTAGATAACATAAAAGGGGCGAAGAAAATGTAATTGTAAATATTAAAAAAACCTTCACGTTGTAAATTTCTGCATCTATAGTTGCTTATTGTGTTTTTGCAAAATACTTTCCAGAAAACTGGAAGATGAATCACAAACAGCTCATTATGCAGCATTATTTTGGGTGATGCTGGGGCCGACAAAGTAACAATATTGCATGTTAAAGAGATAAAACATTAATGCAATATCTTTTTGCTCTTGAACTGGCTGCAGGGGCTGATGGAACAAGTCGTCTTTCAAATTATAGATCAACATCAGAATATTGTGGCCATCAACACAATAAACTGTATTTTGCAGAGCTTGTGTCGCCCACAGTTGCAGTACAACCTCTGTCCTGAGGAGAGATCAAACGAACAGCTGGGATACCACAAACTAGCTTTTTGTGGAGCTGTAATTGAAGAAGCACTCCAGAGTTATCTCCTTAAATACCATCTATGTTCCTCTTTCTGCCATGAAAAACCTCTCATTGATTTGAAGTGAATGTGGTGTATTTGTGTCTCCACCCACCAGCAGATGACAATAGCTTGTTCTGTCTAATTCCATTTTTGTTGTTTTGAGTAAAACATGAAGTCTTACAGAATCTGTTTATGCGCTATTGTAGCCGTAAACGGAAAATATAAAGTCTGTCGTGACTTCAGGAACAGCAAATCACACCAGGCAGCTTCTCCTCCTTGTTTCTGCTGCCTTCTCTACCTACTTGGACTAACGTTTTTCTTCTTTTTGCACAATCAAATTAACTGTAAACCTCCACTGCAATAAGACTAGCTCCTCTGATCTTTGATGATTTGATGTAGTACAGTCAGTGGAAGTTTATATAGATTGAGCATTTACTGTGGATTTGCTCATGATACATCTTGCGGCACACAAAAATCACACATCTTATAAATATTTTTGAAAAGGTTAAAAACAACAACAAAAAGTCCAACTCTATGACCCTGTCTTATGGACGGTCCCTGAAAATATCTTAAAAGAAGACAAGTATGCATTAAAAAAAGTAAAAGAAATCAAAGTAAACCTACTCTTTATGTACAATAGTCTGTTTCAGGATAATATGTCTTTTCTCATGCATGAATGTTTATATTGCTTCAAAACTGCAGCTTATAAAGAAAGCGTGAATTTTAACTTACGTTTTGATGAAACTCACTAGTCTTATTGTAGATCTGTTGTAATGCATCCTAATAAATTATTGATTATATTGTGCATTATTTATCCAAATGTCCAGAGTAACTGAACTACAATTTTGAAATAAGAGTATAAAGCTGCAGAAAAATGATATATAAAAAAAAGCAAAGATGATTCAACCTAAAACTATAGTTACATACTCAACTGCGCACTTTTTGGTTGAGCAATTATAATATTAAACATCAGCTTTGATGCTCATAGCCACATGTAATCTCATCAGTTAAAATAAACTGTACGACAGCTTGGAAAGATATTTCCAAACTGAACGTTGATTCCTGGTTGGTGATTAGGATAAAATGTTAAGATAATAAATATTTTGTTTGTGCAGAAAAAGATAACACCAGCAGACTAAATAACTTAAGGAACGCTCCTCTTAGTCTCTTAGATTTCTGTTTGTTTGTTTTACCACTGCTTTATCTTAAATTAATCTCATCTCTGTCGGTCAACATGCTGCTGATATTCCCGCTGACACGTATCCTTTTAAAGTGCTTTGCCTCCGTGAAGAGCACCCACTACTCAGTTAACCTGAAGAGCTGCTCCATCACTTAAGGCAGATGCAGATGGGTTTTCGCCCGAGTGTTTTAGTCTGTTATTGTAACAGTAGGAGCTCACTCTGCTGACCAGTGTTTATTTCTGCTGGGCCTCCCTGTTTATTTTCATGAGGGTATTAATGTCTATTTTGATATGCCTCTTGTGTTGTTTTAGATGAGTCATTTGGGAATATGTGGGTACATGTGAGAACAGCCTGTGCTTGTGTGAAGACGGCAAGTCGAATGCACGATGGAGACGGTTGTGTGTTCGTGTCTGTGCATTTGTTGACTCAAATTTCTGTATTCTTTTTTTTTTTCTTTCTGAAATCAACAATGCTGCCAAGAGATGAAAATATACAGTGTTTTATGCTCTTCTGTACAGATATTAAAACATTTAAGCTTTGTGAGCATTACATAATAGTTCAGTCAAAAATATGCTTGTTTTATGTTGCGACGAGAAGCACAACTAATAGATTTTTATTCAGCCTCACCATCCTAAGTGTACTCAACAGTGTGGAGCCAGGGTTATATGAGGGACGTCCAACCAGAGGAGACCCTGGACTGAGACCATGGGCTGGTCATAGATTCAAGGAAATGGAAATGAATTTCTACATCTTATGACTACTTGGAGGTGTGGATTGACTGATAAAATATGAGAACGCTTCACTGTAGGGCACTACGCCAGATTTGGAGTAGCCTGAGTAAGTATGACCCAGGCTGTTCTGATATCACAATGAAGCCACGCCACGCTTATGCTTGAGTGAAAATTCACTTTCTCCAAACTCTTTTTTATTATAAACATGGGGGTTTTCCTTCTTAAACTCTTGAATGAGTTAGTTGCTCCACGTTACTGTAAGAGATAACACTGTAAGAGTCTTGCAGGTCTTGATCTTGAGTAGTTTCCTATTGGGGTGATTGTTGTCGTTTCAGTTGCTCCTTGAGAGGATAAAAGACGTTTTGTAAAAAATGTGTTTTTCAATGAAATGGCAAAATATCTCAGGTTCAACATCTGATACATTTTATTATGTTCTATTGGGAATAAAATTTACGCTTATGAGATTTTCAAATCGATGCAGTCGTTGTTATTACTTACATTTGGGTCTGGGTTGTAGAAGTATGAAGTTAATAGACTTATTCACCGAGACTTGATGCTGTAATAAAGGAAAAAGGGGCTTTTACAAGGTTGTAGTTGGCTTTGATATCAAGCTGTGGTAGTTTTTTTTTCAATCAATATTTATTTAATATTCTAAATGAATTAATCTTTCTGTTGTACGCTGGGATATTACAGAAGAAATTTAACAAGTCGGTCATCAGGGAAATCCTTTCAAAAGCTCCTGATATGTTTAACTGAAATATAAATATTAGTCTGCTAGTGATGCTGTGGAAGGATTTTAACATCCCTCCCAGTCCTCTGGAGAACATGAATGTTTGACAATCCATCCAATTATTGTTGAGATATTTGGATAACATTTTCCATGCTGCTTTTCTGTTCTCTCTCCTCTTTTATTGATCCTCTAATTTCTCTCTCAATTTTTACTGTCAGCAGCACACCGCTCACTGACTGTGGAGCGATGCATGCTGGGACTGCAGCAGCAGCCAGTATCAAGAAACTTCTGTGTCACAGACCAGACGAGCTGAACACAGAGGAAATATTGTATTTCTACCAGTGGATCTAGATGATCATTGAAGAGCAGCTTTACAGAGAGGGTTGAATTGATTCTCTTTGGTTTTACTTTAAAGCCACAGAAAAACTCGAGCAGAAGAGGTTGTTGAGCTGTTGTGGTGCAAGTGTGTGCAGGGTAGAGAGCAGTGCAGATGCCGTTGTATCTGATGGTCTGTCAGGGACGACTGGAGGACGGCAGCAGTCGTGGCAACAGGAGACAACTGCAATCCAGTTTGGCCTCGCTTTGTCTTTTGTGCACTTTCAGAGCTTGCAGATTTTTATTATTTTTATATCTGGAATGTCAGCACATACAGTAAATCAGCTAATTGCAGAGTTTGAAGCAAAATCCTCTCTCTTCCGTCCTTCCAGCGTCTCCCCGTCCTTTGCTTTGGCCCGTCAGGTTCATCAGAGCAGCGGCTCGGCTGATTGGGTTCTGAACGATGGATTAAACGGTACCTTGCCAGATATTGATTGCCTGCAAGCCTCTGACCTCAACAAATGCAGGCCTAGAAGGAAATCTGTCAAAGTCTGCCTGTCCTGTGCTCTTCAACCTTCTCTTGGGATTTGAAAAAACTCTTGAATACCTACATTTCAGCAAAGTGAATATGTGATTTTCTTTTGCTGACTTTTGTGAAAATGTGATCATTTGTGTCCATCATGTTCCTCGTTTCCTAGCTATGACAAAGAGCTTTTGTTCTCCTTTGGTCTAAACCGAGACTCTTTCTTAAAATCACAGTCTGTTTTCTCCCAGCAGGAGATATTTCTGCTCCTATTTCTTCTGTCCTTGAAACAGGGGCGCTGCCATCATCTTTGTCCCAAGCCTCCAGTTTCGTCCTCTAAGGAATGATGTGCTTGTCTGTCACTTCCTTCATTTCTTTCTCCTTATCTCTCGGTGCACGAAGTGAAGCTGGCCTAATTGACTGGCTCAAATCAGCTGATAGGCTCCAAAATCCATCAGCTACATAATTACACTGACTTTTCATTTGACATCTCTATCACCTAATGCATGCTTTTAACACAAGAGAGAATGTGAATGTGTGTCCATTCTATGAGGCAAGCTGGCAAAATAACACCGTAAAATGAAGCGAAGCAATTTAACCACCTGAGAGTCAGTGGAGGGAAACTGGCAGTCGAAGTGACGAAACAGGTGAGACGTTTGATTCTCAGTGAAGTGAACTGTGTCATGATGCTTTTTGCAGCTTGTATTCCTTCTCTTAAAATAGTGTTATTTTGAGCCATTTGCACACATATTACATTGTACTTCGTGAACTGTATGTTCAGTGCATTAGTACAAAACAGGTGAAGAACCTGGATTGATGGTTTGATCTCAGTTTAAAATCACTGCACTATAGAAACAGTATGCAATGTTTTTTTTTTTCAGAGCATATTTTTCATAAAAATTTGAGGAGGAGTGAATCTATGATGCATCAATGGCAACTATATGGCAACTATACAACATGGGTGAATTTTTTGTACTACATCAGGTACAATCACTATTTAGTTTAGTTTAGTTTAGTTTTTTCAAATGTAAACTGTGGTGGTAACAGCACATATCTCTTTTTGGTGAATTTTGATGAATGAGCTATGAAATAGAACAAAAAGACTATTTAACTTGTTTTGTGTAAATATAATTACAGTTCAGGCCAGCCTTAAAAGTAAATACTCCAATATTGCTAGTAGACATTTAACATTTAACGTTTGCTCCAGGCCCTGCTGCTTTATTATTTTTATTTATTTTATTTTTTTTATTTATTTTATTTATTTTAATTCATTTATTTGTGGCTGTGACTTCACAGCTCCTTCTTCCTAAAATGGACATGAAATGATAAAACTTCCCACATCCAGTCGTTACCTGCCGACATCTTTCACTGTAGGCTGTTTAAAAGGATGTTTAATAACGTCTGAGTTTAAAAAGGTTGAACTAATGTAATATTTGTTCCAGACTAAACTGGAGGCTGTCCTTCGTGGTAAAGTTGAGCACAGAAAGTGTGTTTTTCCCCTCTTAATAGAAAGACTCGGTCTTCTTGTGATACCCTGGGAATCTTTGAAAGGATCTCTGCTGCACTTTTCAACCTGACAGGTGACATTTCAGCATGACTCCAAATGAAAAAGGACAACTTCCTGACCTCAGAAAACACCTGATCCACCTGTAGCTGTGACCTCGTCATCCAGCACACATGCAGCTCTGCTGAGAGTTTCTGGGTTTAGTCAGCTTGTGACAGGTCCACGTCACAGTTTCCCCTTCACTGTATCTGCTCAAGAACTACTCTCATATATAAGAGACTTAATGTACTTTCCACAATTTACCACTGCAGCTATTTTCAACTCCCTCAGCAGAGTTTGTCAGTATTCAGGGTTTCTCCTCTGACCAAGAGCAGGATGTCCTTGAGAGAGAGGACCCTAAAATTTCCTTTATAATTCCAAACTACTATTAATTTAGCATTTTAAGAAATACAGTGGTTTAATTTATGTCTGACTTTCTAACAGATGTCATTTTGGACATGTTACATGAAGAAATGTCTGTGGAGCCTGGATATTCATGACTTTCATCCATGTCACCTTTGCTGAGTTCACCTGTTACTTGTCATTGCTGCGTGACGTCATCAGCTCAGTTTTTTCAAATAGGACTCTCCATTTGTAACTCCAGGTGATCTGTGGAGATCTTTTAACACACTCCCTGCTACTCTTCAATCGACAATTTTGTCAAATGTTTTTGTGAGTTGATGAATTTAAAAACTCTTAATATGTTTAAAATGTCTGTTACATGACTTTCTCAGGTGTTCCAAGTAAATTTTGTCAAGTTAAAAAAGATTTTTGACGTGAATTAACTGTAGATGACAAAGATTATTTTCCTGCATCATGAATAGTTTTGTTTTTCATACCATGAGTTCATTTCAAACCATTTCATACTTTACATTAGAGTCACTTCTTGTTCTTGTAATAAGTTTATACCTGAAAACTCAACACAAGTAGATAAACTGCTGTAATTTTATATAAGTTAAACCATAAAACGAGCTGCAAACATCTGCTTCCACATGTAGGTTCGACTATCATTCATGTTGGTAAAGGCATCAATGTATTTATGGAATTAAGTTAATATGTGCAATATTTTCAAAAAACAACATGAAGGATAATGTACACATGAAATACATAATATGTCAATGTAAAATTGAGAAAAAAAAATGGAGTAAAATTTTTTAAAATGCCAAATTAAAAGTTAGATGCAACAAAAACAGTTTTTTTCCTGCTCCCGACATTAGTTATTATTTCTGTGGGTCCTGGAGATGTTTTGCACTGATGGATCCATAAAAACAACTCCACTTGAAGATGTTCCGGTTGTCTTCTCTGGTTTGGAGACTTTCAAAGCAGACTGTGGAGGATTTTTACTCCCTGCAGGTGTATCAGATTTTGTCTCCTACTCTTATATTGGCGGCGATGACCTGGCGTCAAAAACTTTTTAAAATGCCTCCAAAGGGAAGGTTTCTTTTGTGTATTAGGATCTGATGTAATGTCCTCTTCTGGTTTTAGAGCAAATAAATTGTTTGGAGGAAGTTCTTCAGGTTCCTCAGATTCAGGGATTTCATCAGTGACCTCAGGTTGGTTGATGAAGTCCTCCTCAAGATCAGAGACCTCTTCAGCTGCTGAATCCTCAGTTTGTGTAGAGATGGTCTTTGATTCAGAGACATCTTCAGATACACATGTTTGAGTTTGCGTGCAGCTCTCCCTTGTTTCACAGACCGGTTCAGATACAAAATCTTCAGTTTGGGTGGAAACACTCTCCATTTCTGTGGATTTTTCTGCTGCAGATGACTTGGGAACATCTGCAGTTTCGTCAGGCTGGTGGTTGATGGTTTCTGAAGCAGACTTCATCTGTATGTTCTGCCACCCTCCACTCAAGACTCTCTTGTACACTAACTGGATTTACTGGAAACTCTGCGCAACTAAATAAAAGAATGCTGGAAGTCCAACCAGTAACTAAATAAAACAAAGACACAAAATAAAAACCCCAGCAACAACTCAGAATATTTTTATAAATATATAACATGTATTAAATAATCAGTAAAGACAAATAGAAACAAGATAGCATTATTTATATATATATATATATATATATATATATATATATATATATATATATATATATATATATATATATATATATATATATATATATATATATATATATATATATATATATATATATATATATATTTTCACCTTGGCTTGAGATATTCTGTAACAATTTCTGGTAATTATTTATTACATAATTCAGCTGAACAAAGTGTCTTTATGAAAATGTTTCCTTTACATAAAATCAGCTTGAAAAAATGGTCACTGCAGCCCAAGTGAGCGCATGCAGCCTCCTGGCGCAAGCGAAACTAACCCAGGTTGGTGTACTGGGGGGGTGGGAGGGAGGGGAGCCAAGACAGTGATTAAAGGCGGGTGTGTTCATAGCATGTGTGTGTGTGTGTGTGTGTGTGTGTGTGTGCGTGTTTGTGTGAGTAAGTAAATCTGTGAACTCTGTCCCAGATTCAGTCCCCCAGCCATAGTCAGCCATAGTTCTTGGTAGCGATGGAGCGTTATCAGCCGGCCTCGGTGGAGCTCTGATTCAGGGCCACAGGTTTCATGGGGGGACAGTGGGGGCAGAGCATCTTGTCAGCAGGAGAAATTGAGATTGCCAGCCTTCCAAGGCCGGCAACAGGGGAGCCAATTCAGATAACAACAATTGTTTTGGGTCAGGCCGACTCCAGTAATTTTCCGTCTGCCTTTAAAGTCTCTCTGGTACATCTGAAATGGCGACTCCAAACAGGCAAATTTGTGGTCAATTTCTGCCAAGTAGAGCTTAAAGGGGAAACATCAGATCAAAAGGTGTACGACAATACAAGGTTTCTTCCAAATCACTTCAACAGCATCTTTTTGATCTCTGGCCATCAGGCTGCTGCTGAAGACTTTTATTTTCTCCTCTTTAATTACATGCAGTTCATTCAGCTGTCAGCTCGGGTTTAGCAGTCTGTCTGATGTCAGCTAAAGAAAACATGAAGCCTCTTTTTCTACGGCGTCCAAATAAATGTTTAGGAAGTGAGGGCAGCTTGACAAACTCAACAAGCATCTTCATTTCATGAGCTTGCGACTTCATTTACAACACGTTACTGTTCTTTTGAATACTTCTATTAAATATTATGGTACTCCGAGGGCCACGAAGCCATTTATTTATTTTTTGCCTCAAGTTAACTTTGTTGCCCTGTTAAATTATATAATATCCACCTTATAGTTTGATGTATAAATGAAGCTCCCAATAAATGCTACTTTTTTAAATCATTCTTAACATGTAAATATATAACTGCTTTTACTCCTGCGACGTTTGAGGCAAACCGGGTTATACTTTAAACTGTTCTTTTCTCCACCTATAGAAAAGACTTATAACATTACTTCTTATCCTTGAACAGTGAAGTTGGTCACATCTCCTTTAAAGTTCTACAGAAGAAAAAAGAAATCATTGACACAAATCTAAATCTCAGTTTATCAGCAAACAGACACATTTGCACTCTCTTTCAGGTGTAATCCTCAATTGCCAAATCTTTTATTAAGTTTTAATAAGCTCTTACAAAACTCTGACAAGATGTTTAAGATCATGACTATGTTCCTTAAATTGCATGGATTTTCGTTTTTATTTTTTTTTTTTTTTTTTATGTTTGAACAATATATTTTATCTATTGGTTTTAGAACTCCACAAATGTCTTTGAATCATGTTTAGGCAGTAAAGAATCTATAAAAGTCTTTGCTTTTTCTTCTTTAATATCCTGATTCAAACAACTAATGGTATAGTTTTAATAATGAGATTTAAGTAAAGTTAATCTTTCCTGGGAATGTTTTAGTAAATATACAAATCCAGACAGAAAGAGTTTAACATCCAGCACGGGGCCAAGACTAACATTAATAATCAATTTAAATGGTAAACCCTTAATTCTGTGAAGTTGTTTATAAGGCTGTGACATGCGCATATTTTGGGGTTTCTGTGAAAAATACCACGAGCACCAGAAAGTCACATTTTTCAAATCCATCTATAAAATCTCTGAGGATTGGAAATCTTGAATGAATAACAGTAAAAATCATGGTTTCAGGTTTTGCATTCAAGAAAATCCACATTTCAAACAGAACAATTCATGAGGACATTGTTAGAATTTAAAGTTTGCATCAGGCATCTGTACTTAGTCGTAGATTTTTACTTTCTGACGCATCTGTAACTGCAGTAGATCTTTTTCAAATATCTGAATTTCTATTCCTATCTTTTTATCCAAATGGATTTTATTTGTGCATTTCTAGCCATTGTTTTTAATGTTTTGTTTCTGTTGTGATTTAAGATTCTCTTCTCTTAATGAATTTGATTTCTGCTTTTACTATGTTCTGTTACTAATGTGCTGATCGTAGACTGTGGAAGAATAATTATGCACCGTCAGGTCTTCACAGCTCAGAAATCCAGTCAGGTCAAATCAAACTATGGAGACCATAGTATTTTTTTTAAAACTTAATCCTTAAAATAATGTTATTTGCATTCCATAGTTGAACATTTTAACATGAAGGTCAGGAGAGATATATTTGCTTTTACATCAGCCCCTTGTGGTCAGTCAAGGAACTGCAATCTCTCAGCACTTCCTAGAACGCAGCAAGACAGATGTTCTCATACAGTCTATGGATCTCGCCCCGTGGTTGGGGGTGGGTTTGATGGACATTAAACTATTACATTTTGTCTCTTTAAGTAATAACTGTTCAATACATTTATTGGTAAACTGAAGATATTTTTAGTGCAGGAAACTTGTTCAGTGTCTCTGAAGCTCCTCTTCTCTCTGGACAGTTTAGACTGTCTCATACTAGGTTTTCCATCTGCAAGGCATCAGAACCAAATGACACCTGCAGCATAATGCCTCGCTAAACAAAATATATAATGTTCTTTTTAGAAAATAAGAAAAAGAAAAGACAATAAAAGAAAACAAGGTAAGAGAATAGTTAAAAAAAAAGGGGAACATGGCACAACAGTATGAGTATAGTTTAAGATAATACCAGGCATGCCACCCTGGATTAAATTTGCATTTTACTAAAAAGAAAAAGCAAAAAAAGTAAAACCAAAGACTAGTGAGACACTAGTTAGGTAGCGGGTTGTCGTACCAGCTTCATTACAATCTATCATTTTTGTGATGTTTTTTGCTTTATTCTGACAACCCACTTTACTTTAAATGGACAACATTTTGCAAGAACAAGGTGAAGTTACTTAAGAACTGAGGCAAAATAAGTCTGATTTTAAGTTTATTGCTTCACATGTCATAAAATCTGAAATGTAAAAAAAATGCATTTATAAGTCTACAGTTAAAGGGCAATTTTGCACCGGATAGACAGGTTAAATGAATTTATCAAGAAGAAAATACTTCCAATCCAGCATGTCCATGTGAGTACCATCTGGGCTAACGGTGGATGATTTGACGGCACAGTGGACTTGAAATGGGAAACTGATATATCTTAACTATTGTGACTTCTATCCTAACCAGAGGCCTTGTTTATTTAAGTAGAGATATTATACTATTCTGATTCTCCAAGTGAAAAACAAACAACCTGCATGTTTCCAGGCAAAGTTTGCTTTGGGACTCAAAAAAAGACAGTGTCAGTTTCTGTGCACCAGCTCACGGAAATACAATCCTCCCAGCCGTAGGCCTGCATGCTGCATCCAGGTATTACGGCAGGAGATGCTCAGGTGAGGGTGCAGTTAGCTGACGGGGAGTGAGAGGCGGGGCTTTGGGAGGGACCATATAAGCAGTGTAGGCTGCATCACTTCATAAGGCAGCCAGCACAGGTATGGATGTGACGAGACGACGACAGCAACTAGACAGTCACCTGGATAAATAAAAGGAACAAAAAGCAAAAAGGTGAGTTAATGGATAAGACTATGTGGGAATGTGATGACAGTATATGAATGTGGGTTGTGCACTATTTATTTGCATAGTTTCATTTGTTCTGGATAAAAATCCTGCTGATGTGGGGTGATATTTGTCAAGAGGATTATAATCATTTTTTTAAATTTTATTTTAAAGTGTATGTTACATGCATGATATGTGTTAAAATGCAGACTGATCTCCTCCTCTGGCATTTGGACCATTTCAATTTTTAACCAGTGAATCATTTACAATAGAGGAAATAGAAAATTAAACATACAGGCTAAATGTCTATGAAATAAGCCATCATTTGTTATGAAAAAGACATCTAAAATAGTGGCATATGAACCAAAATGCAGTTAGTTTGTATTTTATGCTTACAAGCCAATTTTGGTGATAATAAATCAACAAATAACCTATGTTTTTCCGTTTTTCAACTCATCAGGATATCTATGGAGCTGTGCAGCCCCAACATGAGTGAAAGTGGGGCTTCTCTGTTCCAGGTGAAGCAGCTTCCCTGCCCCAGTGTCCCCCTGTTTGCACATCACACGCACAGCATCCCCCACCTCTCTTACAAGCCCAGAGTTGGAGATCCAGCTCCAGCGGTGGCGTCCAGCCAGAGCCCGGCTGTATGTCACAGAGTAAGTGGAGCCACAGTGGGAACCTGCAGCAGTCCTGAGTGTGCAGCCTCCAGACTGGGAGAGGAGGCGGCAGTGACCCCCGCCGTCTCTAAGGGGAAGGTGGTGGTGACAGGAGGAGGGGGGTACTTCGGTTTCAGGCTGGTGAGAGAACTTGCCGGTGAGGGGTTGTCAGTGATTCTGCTGGACGTAAACAAGCCCCCCTGTGATATTCCTGATGGAGCAATCTTCTACCAGGTAGGACACTATGGAGAGGTCACCTATTTCCTTGAACATGTCATTCAGGCTTTAAATATTCATTCAGGTTTCCAGTTTTTTCTGATATTTTCACTATAACTTGGCTTTGATTATAAAAATCCACCAGACACTTTGCAACATCCCTTGATACGCCATCATTTGGGATGATCAAGAATACTGGCAAAGGTATTTGTTCCTTTTTAATTGTCCAGACATTTTTCTCAGTAAGACTGTTTAAGACTGTAGGATTTATACCCTTTTACAAATGTTAAGCTCCTCACAGTGTGGTGTCCGTTAAGAGCCACATACATAAAAGAGCGAACACCAGCCCTTTGGTTTGATTTATGGTCAGAAACTGTTATTACAAATATATTTTATTAACTATTGTTAGATAATAAAAGCAGCAGAATGCCACTAAAACAGTGATGTCACATGAGCTCAATAATCTTTCTCTAATCCATATTTACAAATTGCTCTAACGCTCACTCACTAACAAATAAGAAAAAATTATCTCTTAGATTTTATTATCTACTGTCCTGCAGTCAAAACATGGCCAAGTAGTGCATAGTGTCGTATACGTCGCTCGGCTCTGTGCAGACAAGAAAATCAGCTCTAGTATTACTGTACGTCAGGGCGCCTCTCTGGTCGGCGTGCTGGATGGAAACAGACGCAGGTGAGTGATCTGTCTCAGAGCACCAGCTGCCAGCTGGGTCAAAGAGGAGGAGCACATGAGTCGGGTTTCACCTGCACGCCTCTTGGCACACTTATCATGATTACAAGTGTCTTTTTGATTGCTTCATTTTGGAGCCGCACGTGGTGCAGTCGTACCTGACAAACTGCTGATGCTGTGTTGAGAAAAGCAGTTTTATGACATTTATCTGTCATGTCCTGAGAGCTGGCAGTGATTATCTCAAGTTAGTTTTTCTTCTGTCTTACAGGGTGACGTTCGGGATTATTCTTCCCTCTATAAGGTGTGTGAAGGAGTCGATTGTATATTCCACACAGCGTCTTACGGGATGTCTGGGCCAGAGCAGGTGAATTCCCGTCATGTGTCCTCTTTTGCATCCACTCAAGACTCGTTAAATGTTCATACAAAGCACACGAACACAACAGACTGATAGTCCTATAAACTGATAGTAAATTATTCTTCAATCTAAACAAGGTTTTTCTGCTGCAGCTCTTAACATGAACTTAAAGTTAGTGCCACTAGTGTAAGAAATAATTAAACTATGGGATGCAATAAGATGCTTGCAACTCATGAGGTCAATCACTTTGGGATTTTATTGGGATATTAGTGTTATTTTTTTCCTGTAGTGTATATGAATTAAGCTCAGATTTACAATTTTTAAAAGTTTCTGTATTTAAAGTTGAGATATTACAAGTGAAGACATTGTGTCTTCTTGACAGTGTTGACATGTAGTTTCCAGACCATGTCTTCCTGCAAACTTAAAAAAAAACAAAAAAAAACTACTTCTAAAATACAGTTTGTTTGTTTTATAAACTATCCCTGTTATCTCATGCACGTTACTAAATCTGGCAACGTTTTTATTATAAATAAATTAGGATAGCTCCAGCCTCTTATGCTCACTTTCACCTCTCTGCATGGTTCATCCCAGTTTCTCCATCTCGTTCATAGGTTCATTTAAGCCAAGCTTGCTGCCTCTCTGAACCCCCCTCCTCTGGGCTTTAAGTCTAATGATACAGGGTTCAGTTCAGTTCGTTATTCCCATACCTCTACTTATGCCTGATAAGTGGGCATTGATTACATTGAGGCTTATATGCTACAACTCATTAATAAATAATAAAAACAGTTGTGGAAATTTATGACATTTTGAAAATAATTTCATGAATGTATTAGATAATATAGTTATTCAATAATTATTTTATTATTGTCGTATTATTTTGTGCCTCAAGACAATTACAAAGTCGGCTCTCCATCGCCTGAAGAACATCTCCGGGATCAAAGAACAAATGTCTCAGTAGGATCTTGAAAACCTCACTTACACGTTTATCTTCTGTTGAATTGATTACTACCACAACAGTGCCTTCGCAGGTCCGCCTAAAATGTCAAATCAGACAGATCCAGAGTCCTGCTGCTCCAGTGCTCCCTAGAACTAAGACAGTGGACCATATCAGTCCGGTTCTGAGGTCCTTACACTGGCTGCTTGTATCTCAGAGAATAGACTCAAATACTTCTGTTACTTTATAAATCACTGAATGGTTTAGGACCAAAATACACGAGAGACTTGTTGCCAGAGCAACCATCCAGGCCTTTCAGGTCTGCTATATGTCCCCCAGAATCAGAACCAAACATGGAGAAGCAGCATTCAGCTTTTATGCTTCACGTGTCTGGAACAAACTTCCAGAAAACTGCTGGAATGCTGAAACCCTCGGTTCCTTTAACTCAAGGTTAAAAACTCATTTGTTTGCAGCTGCCTTTGATTGATTGATTTAAAAATTCTGAATTTAAATGCCAACAATGTTCATTTCTGTTTCAGTCAACTTTTTCTTTATTCTGCAAGCAGCAGAGACGTCTTCAGAAGAAACATAGGTACCTCCAGTAAGATGAAGCTAAAGGTTGCAGAACTTTATAGATCATTCAAACAGACTTTTTCCCTCCTGCAAAAGTCATCACACTTGCAATGTGCTCATTAAAAGCCACTACACTTTTGTTCCACTCTACTGGATACATTACCATCAGTGCAATATGACCAGCAGCAGTTCGGTCAGGTGGTCAGGTGTGTAATGCCGGTAATGTAACCTCAGGATATTTTTTTTCCACATAAGGTAAAGTTATATATATGTAACTTCCATGCAGAATGTTTTAGTCTTGTGGACTAATAAATCCATTGATACAAGGGAAAACCTACCTGCTAAAACCTGCTTTACTACAGCAGTTATGTGGTGCAGGAGTGAGCGTGAGGGCTGCATCCTGAACGGCAGTGTTTCCCAACTCCAGTCCTCGTGTACCCCTGCCCTGCATGTTTTAGATGTTCCTTTGCTTCAACACAACCCCGATAGATATGGCAGCGTCATTAACAGACCCGTACAGACCTTGACCAGAAGCTAATGATATTTAATTAAACTCATATGTGTTGAAACAGTGAAGCATCTAAAATGTGCAGGGCTGGGGTACGCGAGGACCGGAGTTGGGAAACACTGCTGTACGGCATAACAGGAACAACTTGCGGTGTGGTTGTTAAGTTCCTTTTTTTTTCTCTTGTGGTTTCTGGCTTCCAGCTGAGGAAGGAGCAGGTGGAGTCTGTCAATGTTGGAGGGACCAATAATGTCATAAACGGTAAGAATCCTACGTGTGCCGCGAAGCAGTACATAAAGTACACAATGCTAAAAGGGCACTTTTCCTTTTCATCAGTCTCAAATATGTGATCAGAGATAATCCTTCATGTGATGTGTTTCTGTGTAGACCCGTGTTATTTGATAATTCACCTGGGACACATTGTGATGAAAATAACTTATATGAGCTTGGGTTTCTGCAGACACCTAAATCTGAAAATGTGACATTAAGTGAGCAATGTAGGTTTGTGTGATCAACTACTACTCTGTTCACACATCCAGATCAGAGTAGTATCTTTATATCCAGACAGTTTCACATCATGCATATCTTTTCGCGAGGAACTCTGCAGCATTGTGTGTTGTGCACTATCTCAGTGTGTAAGGAGAGGAGCATCCCCAGACTGGTGTACACCAGCACCATCAACGTGGTGTTCACAGGGAAACCAATTGAAGACGGTGATGAGGATTCAGTGCCATATGTGTCCAGTGACTTGGTAAGCTGGAGTCCAATAAATCAAACTTTTTGGCATGTCTTGTACATTTTCTAACAATAAGATGATAGGGAAGGTTTCTTTCTGTTCCAGCACATTGACCACTACTCCAGAACTAAAGCAGTTGCAGAGCAGATGGTCCTCCTGGCCAACGGGTCCTCCCTGAAAGGTGTGAAACCATCAACGACTGCCTGACCACAGAATCACATACAGAGGATGCATCCAGGAGACTGCAATCCAGCCTTTGTTCGCAGTGTAAAACTATGCGTATTGAAAAAAATTAAGGCACTGGTTGCCATGGAGACTAACTAGCAAACTAGCTCTGACATTCATTTTCAGTCCTGCACAGAAAAAGCTACTGTAAGAGATCAGAACTCGGTAAACCCAGTCCTGACAATATGTCAGGCGAGTGTGAACTGGGTGTAATGACAATATGTAAAAAAGAAAACCCAGTCCCGTCATACCTACAGGACCGGGTAATCTGGGTTTATGTTCAGCTATGTGTGTTTTGTTTTTTTAGTAACAGATCTGAAGCCTCTCACTCCCTCCTTTGGCGTAACCTGACACGCTATCAGCGGCCATCAGCCCATACATTTAATCAAGATTAAACCAAGAGGGAGTCTCACGATGTAGCTGCGGTTGAAGGTTACGTTTCTGCAGCAGGAGGAAACTTTCCACTGGCCGAAACAACGCGGTGGCACAAAGACACCTCAGCAGCACCAAAATTAAACGCTTTTCATATAGCGCAGTTACATAGTTTAAATGTAGGACTTTTATTTGCGTACTTTTACATACATCAGCATAAAGTAAAAGATTCTACTACATCACATCTCCACTGGCGTCTGAGGAACAACAGAATCCATGACAAAACTGCACGTTGCTCATACAGATCACTGTGAAAATCTGCTTCTAATTTGGCTTCACTTACAAATATGTAATACATGTACCAATTTCTGTGTTGATTTAAAGGTGGAGGTTTGCTGCGGACCTGCGTCCTGCGGCCCTGTGGCATCTATGGGCCAGAGGAAAGACGACATCTTAACAGAGTGATGGTAAGTAGATAAACATGGGACATCTTGTGACGACTGTTAATCTTTTTTGCTCTAGCCCTGGAAGAAATGTACATTTTGCAGCGACTGAAGCCTCCACAGCAGAATGTGTTCCTGTCTGAAGAGTTTACATTATTAATGAAGCTCTCCAGGCATCCAGTTACAGCTGACTTTTCCTCCAGTTTCTCTACAGGGCCCCAGCTGATGCAGTCTGGTTGAAGCAGTGGTCTTCACTCCTGCTCCTCGAGAGCCACTGTCCTGCATGGTTTTAGATGCTTCCCTGCATCAACACACCTGATTCTAGTTAATGGTCATCACCAACTTGTCATCAAGGTCTGCACAACTCTGCTGGTGATACAGTCATGTTTTTGAGGCTGTGTTGAAACCTGGAAACATCTAAAACAGACAGGACAGTGGCTCTTGAGGACCAGGATAAGAAGACCACTAAGTTAAAGGGTGACAATGTCTGAAGTGAGCATATCATCACAGGTCAAGACGACTGACTGACAGTAGTTACTTTCAAACTGGTTAATGTGTACAAAATGAAATCTTAGCATATGCTCAGTCTTTTTCGCCTTTTTGTAAAACATCACCCTAAATATTCATAATCTGTGAAGGGTGTTTTTGAGTGAGCGGACAATGCAGATTAATGCTCACAGGGGAAGGTGGGCCGATGCTGAAATTATAGGACTTAATATCAAACATGTGCATGCATACACCATTTAAATATATATATATATTTATATATTAACAATCTCAAACCCTGTAATGGCAGGTAATCAATAAAACAGGTACACAGAAGACCCAAGCATCCACATGAAAAAAACCTGAGGTGAATAAATACTGAGAGAAAAAAAGACCCTCCGTGATGCCAACCATTGGTTTATGAAGAATAGCTTTGAAGACAGTTTTTTTTCTTTATTTAACAACCACATTTATCGCAAATTATTTACAATTGAGGAACTATCAAGCCAGAACATAATAAAGTCCAGCGTAAGTGCTGTAAAGAGAGCATGCAGGTGTGTGTTAAACGGTTAGTTTACGATAGGAGGTTTTTCAGAAGAGGGTTTTCAAGAGTTTCTTAAACAGGGTAGGACGTAGCAGCTGGAGGCTTGTTCCACCATCGAGGAACCACCAACGAGGACAGTCTCAACTGTGGTTACATCTGAAAGGCAGACCGTCAGAGCTGAAATAGGGACTGCTGGAACTCCGGTCAAGTTCTACTGGAGATACTGGATCTGTGTGTCACTGAAGTAACCAAAATGGAGCTGATTGGTTCAAGCAGAAAATTCAACAGCAGCAGCTGTTAGACAGAGACCGTGACCCAGACCTCTTCAGTTGGTCTTGAATCGTTTCAGAACCAAGGTGACTTGCTCAAAGCAGCGGGCTGAAGTAGTGACCAGCTCACTCTGGGATTGCTGGTCGCCCCTGACAGAAGACCAGTTCAGCTGCTGGTCTGCAGCCTCATACCCTGAACTCTTAGTACAATTTACAGCACAACAAATCTTATTGTCTTTAAATAAGAGGGATTGTGCTCTTTTTAGCTGTTATTTCATAGCTTAGATGTCAAACAAATGACAAGTAGCCATTAACACCACATAATCCAGTTGGCACTCAAAGAAATATGCCTCTTACCTCTGATCTACTTTGTAATTTTACCTGTGATAGTAGATAAAAATTCACTACTCTCATACAGATGTCATGGATGTATGGACACAAAAGCCTTTTTTTAAACAAGCTGTAAATATGTTTATTCTTCTGCAAAGTTTGACGTTTTTTTTAACATGGTATCAATGGAGCTGACTTGCTTAAGGAGCCAGTGGTCATTCAAGGAACTGCAAGTTTTTTTTTTTTTACTTTTTTTTTTTTTTTTACACTACATGTGTCCAGTAGTTTAGAGTATGCACCCCATACTGGTCTGGCAGTCAAAGTTGCTCACCGCAGAAACAACACAGAAGCTGGTCACATAACCATTGTGATCGTCTTCTGCTCTTGTGGAGCATTACATTATGAGATATAGTTTGGAAGGTGAACTGCTCAATCATGCACTGAAAATTAAACCATCCCGGGTTTTTTTTTTGCAAATAAAAATGTTACAGTTGTTCAGATACTGCATGCTTTCTACAATATTTTATCAAAAATGGTGCACACTAGTATTAGTGCAGCTGCAGAAAGGAGCCAGATTAGATCTAAGGTCAATACTGTCAATAAAGTATCTAAGGTCAATACTGACAAAACACAGATTCAGAACTTTACAAAAGTAATGGGGAGAAAACTCCACATGCACACTCTTAAAAAATATGATAAAATAATCCACAAAAGTTCGTATTTTTACAGTAATTTCAACATTATAAAAGTCATGGGTAATATAACAAACATGACAGAGGTCTAAAGGGCTTTCAAGAACATCTAAGTGCAAAGCTGACCACAACCTGTGTTCCGACATCTGTCACGTTTGTGTTCAGGTGAATGTGGAGCGCCGCCTGTTCAGTTTCAGGTTTGGAGACCCTGGAGCCAGGATGAACTGGGTGCATGTAGAAAACTTGGTGGTGGCCCACAGGCTGGCAGCCGAGGCTCTCACAATAAAGAGGAACTGCGTCGCTGTGAGTCACATTACACTGACCTGAAGGAACTCGGAATAGAGACATCAGTCCTTTTTTTTTTTTTTTTTTTTTTTTAAATTTTATGTTCTTCTGCAGAGTGGACAGGCCTACTTCATCAATGATGGAGTTTCAGTCAATTTGTTTGAGTGGCTGACACCTTTGGTGAGTCTGATAGAAGGTGGAGATGTTGTTTTTTTGTGTGTCAGTGAAGTTAACGTCACATGTCACGGTCCTCTGAGACACGGACCTTCAGAAACTGCATCATGTTGTGTCTCACTCAAAGTAGATGAAATGCATTAAATGCCTAAAAAAAATTACATATTGTGTTTGACCACTTTTAAATTTTGATTTAAATATTTATTTCCATCATGTTTTAAGCATTAAAGCTATGGTAAGTGATTCTGTGTGACTTCTAATACTGAACATGTTTGTCACATCAGTAAATATGTCCTTACCATTCGCGAGCTAGAAAAAAAAATATTAAAAATTCTTTATACCATGTAAACTGAAAAACATGGACATATGGGAACATGAGGTCCCGTTTCAATCACAGGAGAATCGGGACACTAACCTTTCCTCCACAACATGCCAAAATTCTCAGTGGGGTTAAAATCAGGACTCACCCACAGGTTTTCTATGCATTTTCTTTTTAGTTTTCTTTGCGTTTTCTTTGCATTTTCTTTACGTTTTCTTTGCGTTTTCTTTGCATTTTCTTTGCATTTTCTTTGCGTTTCTTCTCTTGTGGCAGTTTGAAAAGCTGGGATACAGCAGACCGTCAATATATTTGCCGGTGTCACTCATCTATTCAGCAGGTAGATAATCTCTATTTTATTGGTTCCCTTTTTTTTTAAAATATTCCTTAAACCATTACTGTTTGCATATGTGCTGATCTGATGCCAACTCCTACTTATCATCTTTTTCAAGCCATCCTGGTGGAATATTTACATGTGATTCTGAGACCAGTGATCGAAGTCCCTCTCCTTTTCACCAGAAGTGAGGTAGTTACTCTTCTCTTGTTCTTCTCTCATCAAAAGGCAAAAATGGAAAGGTTTGGTTGTACTTTCTTTAAATAGTGACAGCTAGCGAGGCCATAATAAAAATGATTCCTGAATACCCCTGTCTAGAGATCAGCTTTTGATTAACTCATTATCTTCTGACAAAGCTTGTTTTCTTTTAGAAATGAGAACAATTGAAAGCACACAAAAGCAAAAGGCTTTCATGTCACGGTTATCTGACATCAGGCATGACGCTCTAGGAAATAGTTTACAATGGAGTTGGATGAGAAACTGATCTGCTGACAGCTGCAAAACAAAAAGCAAAGCAATAACTGATGTAAAAAAACAAACAAACCAATAAAGCGGGATCAAAAGCGATAAAACGAGAGAATGGTAGTCTGTTTCCACTGACGCTGCCTCATGAGGCCTTAAATGTGAGTCTTAAGGAGCCTTTGCGGCAGCAAGGTAAGTCCTCATGAATGTGTGATGAGGCAGAAACCAAAGCCGAGCGCTGCAGACCTGCACCTGGAGCTCATTCTGTCGGATAGCTGCTGGCCAGGAGATCAATGATTGCCCTGTGAATAAAACATAAACTGCTGTGGGTCAGAGCAGGAAGTTCACCATAAAGTTGACAGGAAGTAACCTCAGCACAGTGGCTGCTACTATGGTGACCAGAGCTGCTCAACCTCATCTGGGCCTGTATGATCCCGGTTAAGACTCTGCATGACACGCTGGGGACTTTTTATTTCTTTACTTTGTATATCCAACACAAAACTGATGCCAAATTGATAGATCTTCTTTTAGAACAGCTACTAATGGGAGAAATGTGCAATTAAGATGAGCTTCAAGTGTAACAGGAAGGAGGAGGATTAAGCAGTTGAAAAAATAAAACAGCTTTTGCAGAGGTCTTCCCTTCTGGCTGGTGTCTATCTGCTTTTTCATTACTGTGAGCACTTCACGTGCAGACACCTTATCCCCAGCTGTAAAAAGATGCCACTAACTGGTGAGACATTCATCACTCACAGGTTATCAGAGCACAAATCCAAGTTTGCCAAAAAAAAACAAACTGCGGTTAAACTGAAGCATTTTAGGATGAACTTTAGCTCAGTTGATGATTTGAATGTATCTGTGGCAAGTGCAGAAGGATCTTGAAATTATTTATATGTTTGTAATAACTTGCAAATATCTCCTGTTGCAGGTCAGGAACATCACAGTGAGCCACACCTTCAAAATTGACAAGGCCCGTCGAGAGCTGGGTTACAGCCCAAAACCTTACAGCCTGGGAGACTCTGTGGAGAAGTACCTGAAGAGCCGTCAGTCTCGCCCCAGCTCACAACTTTCCAGCTTTTCCTTGATCCTCCAGCTGCCCCGATGCCTCATTGTGCTGCTGCTGGGTCTCAGCCTGGTGCTCCTCATGTTGACCTGTATAATGTGTTAGAGAAAACAAAAAGTGGTTAGTGTACCGGACAAAAAGCTGGACTTTAACTTATTTCTGGCTTTGGCATTTCAAACCACACACTTCGTTTTAAATGTGGCAAACAGGACAAATGTGATAAATGTAATAAGTCTTTCCTGAAAATTAGTATGTCAGATTATATTGTTTCATTTTTCAAAAAAATCTGTACCTGGTTTAAAAATTATGAAATGATTGAAACGTATTAAAGCAGAGCTATGTGAATTTTAATCATTTCTCTACTCTTGATATTACTATTGAGCTATTCATTTTAAAACAAATGTTTTCTTTGTTATCACTAATATTTGCATTAAAGTATGTTTCCGGCTTTTCTGATAAAGCACTGTCGTGATTTGCATATCTTAAAATTTTCGTTGCTATTGAAGTAGTAATTTTGTACACTTTTAGAAATAAAAGCATTAGCAATCCATACAGTTTCTGTTTAATATTTATAGTAAAAGCACAAACCTTCCTTATATAAACTGAAATTATTTTACTCTATTTGGGGTGTGGAATGCTTTTTCCTTTTTAACTTTTAGTAGGAAAATTCTGATTTGATTCATTCTGTCACAAGAGGGCGCACTTGCACTTCCAGGTTTTTCACTACATAGCGTACTGTTGACAAAAAGCAATTCCTCGACTATATACGGAATACGTTAGGTTGAGTCCTCTGATTGTTTAGTGTATGTCAATATAACAATTTGAAAGACAAAAAAATAATGCACGGAGAAAAACGTACTTGGCAGCGGTGGGATTCGAACCCACGCCATCGAAATGACTGGAGCCTAAATCCAGCGCCTTAGACCACTCGGCCACGCTACCGCACGCTTTCGAGAGGAGAAATAGTATAGAAAACCACGACCTCCCAGAACCGGTTCAACATGTTTTTGGCCTCATTCGAATGAAATTCAGGTATTTAAGCCACGAACGGTCATGACTTTACATTCGGGATAGATATGACTCTGATTTGATCTTGATTTTGCTTTTTTTAAATTGCTTTATTACCATGATACCTAGAAATGTTGTTTTTTTCCCCGAATTGTAGTGTTTAAAACCGAAATATGTCTTTAATTTGTGTTTGAACCCTTCTTAAATTGTATATTAATTGTTGTATTTAAAAAAACGACAACAAAAAACAAGTGCTGACATTAATTTTTTTGGGGGGGTGGGCTTTTTTTCAATATTCTGTATGAGATTTATGTCAATGGAAACTAAAGGGAGACAGCAGCAGAAACTGATCTGCAGTAAAAATGTGATTTTGATTTGTTGTCAGAAGACAGAAGGAGCTGGATCAAAACAGAGTTTGAGACAAAAGACACAAATTTATATAAATGAATGGAGAAAACAGTGGAACTGACTCACATTATTTCAACTCTGATCACACACAGACTACAAATTTCTAATTTCATAAAATGATCCTCTCAGTTCTGGGTTGATTGCCCTTCCATTTACTAATACAGAATTCAGCACACGGTTTTAAAACCATTCTTTCTGTCTGAATATTTGATTATGTCTAGCCTTATTATTTTGTTGATTTTCCATCTAACCTAATTTCTAGATTAACTTTCACTCTCTGAGATCTGGTGATTGCTTGTGGGATCCCCTTTGTGAGATTTGTGAGTGTGCATGTGCAGATTTTGCTGAAACGTGTCCATCTGGGTGAGCGTGGTATGCAATCCCCTTGTTTGCAGGTTTGGTGGATTTGCAGCTACTTTACAATGGGGAAAACTCAGTAATGAGAAACCTAATTCTGAAGAGAGACAAAGACTCAATAATTATTCACTTGACCTAAATAAATGGAGTTCTCACAAGAAAGGTGACAATTCTTGACTGTAGGCACACTGTTGATGTGCTCTGATTTCTTCGTTTTCCCCCATATAACAATAGATCACGAATGAAAATTGAAATGCCTCTGAACACAAACCCATGTAGTTGACCTTTTTAGTTGCATGTTTGGTTTTTACACATGACCACACAGTAAAACTGCAAAAATCATTGCCTTTATTTATTTGCCAGAGAACCACATCCCGTCTCCGTGAAGGCTTCAAAACAGCACACTGCTAAATGCCCTGTCTAAACTGAATTTCAGAACATCCACGTACTTCTTTCTTGCGAGCACCACATTACATGGAAAGTGCAAGTAAAAAAATATAATACATGTAGTACTATATAAATTTCAAACAATTACAACTGAGATCCTGAACATTTTTTTTTTTACATGCGACAGAATTTCCATAAGATCTTCTCAACTGTTGTGAAGTAAATTATATAACGTGAGAAATACAAATACTGTGCCACATAACTCTTGTGTTGTCTAATTTCTTTAAAATCTCCAAAATTCAGTATTTACACCCACACAAGAAGCTCTCCAGTTACTTTTAATTTCACTCATCGTCAACTGGACAATCTGCTCCGGAAATCAGCCCACAAAGACAATAAATAATCATAAATCTTCTCTAAACTCCTGTTAATAAATAAATAAAAAGAACAGAACTGTGACACGTCATAAAAAGTGCTGAGCTTGTATGTGTTCTGCTGCTGTGCAGACTCTTGTCAGATGCATAAAACAAAAACTAACAATCTTCCAGTGTCCACTTGTAAAATGTGACATGCCAGTGACCCTCAACTCGACCATGTTTTTAAATGACAAAAAACAACCAACATCAGCTAATTCTTATAAACTCATGATTGCATTTCTACAGATTTACAGTCTATTGCAACATTTCTTTTCTTACAGTTCATGTTTAAACTCCACAAGTGTGCCTTTCTCCTCTAAACACCAAAACAATCAAGTGGTCACAGGAGTAAGATTACATAAATACTGTACGTGGATGTAATGCTGGTGGCTTAAAGGTCAGGTTGCACAGTAAAATGTGCTTCTGATTCACAGAGGAAATATTTATAAATTGTATAATGTATAAATACATTACTGCTTTTTCCAGCTATAATTTCCTGGAATACATTTTTATACAAACTATCATACAACTATTAACATAATTTTTACAATAGACTTTCATAAGGACGGGATAAAATGAACAAGTGCAGACTAACAAAAGTGTTGGCAGCGTATCTAAGATGTAATGAACATAGCAGCGTGTGCATCGTTGACACAGCACAGCAGCCTCAGTACTCTCACAGGCAGAAAAGATGACAAGTCTTAAGAAGGCGAGTATTCTTTTAGCTGAATCCGGACTGGACACCGGCTCTCGCTCAGGTCGTCTTTGGTCTTTTGGATGCAGGTAAAGATCTCCTTAAAGAGAGCCTTGTACTCGGGCTGCTGGCCGTCTTCGGGAACAACTGCCAGATCAGATGAAGCGGTTGAACTGGACCGGCGGCGGCGTGCCCGGATGCTCACTGATGGAGTGCTGGATGTCTGGACGGCCTTGTGACTGAGGTCGTCTGGGGTCTGCTGGCATCGCTGCAGCAACTCATCATATTTCACCTAGAGAACACCAAAATATTTGAAGTGAAAAGTGCTCTATTCATATGTCCACATTACTGGTAGGAAAGCATTTAAAAACAAACAAAACAAAAACACTTCACAATAGTGTACCAGACATGAACACCCACCTGCAGAGCGCTGTACTGAGCATCCACCTCATTGAGTAGAGAGATGCCTCTCCGTTTCACGGCCTCAGCACGTCTGATACACAGCTCCTCGTGGCCACGACGAATGTCATCAGTGTTCGCCGCTCTTAAAATGCTGTCGCTGTGACGCCTCTGTCGACTGTGTCTGCTCAGCTCTTCAACATTTTCTGTCTTCTCCTCTGTCTCACTCTGTCCCGCATCCTGCTTTTCTTCTGAGGCGAAGAATATTGTCTCAGGCAGCAGCAGGTGGTCAGTTCTTCTAGCACTGGTGAGAGTGGTGGATATGAAGGCATGACTATGTAACATAGTAAATGTTTGTAACTTCAGTGGTCATCAGGTGTTGTATAAATTTGGTTCTCCTCTATATAACAATCAGCTCTAACCTGTTGGTGACATCAGCGCGCCACAGAAGCCGCAGGTGCTCCACTTCCTCCTCCAGCTCCTTCTGCCTCCCCCGGCAGCCCTCCAGCAGGGCCAGCCGATGCTCCAGATTTCTGTTCTCCTTGTTCGTTAACTCGATCTCCTGCTCCGCAGCCTCCCTGCGGCTACGCTCCACATTTATCTGTTTCTGAAGACTCTGGATGGAGCGCTGAAGAGCTTGATTCTCATCTTCTGGGTCTTGGCGCGCATTCCCATCGTAGAAGGAGCTCTGAGTCGACCAGAGTCCATCAATAAGAGCCAGATACCTGAGCCAGAAAGGATTATGTTAATTCACGTGTTAAGACGTAACTCTGGGGCGCCAGGCTCCCCATGTAAAGAGGCTTACAGCCTCCATGCAGACGGCCCCAGTTCAAGTCCTGGTCTGTGGCCCTTTGCTGCAAGCGCTTCTCAACTTTCTCTGCCCCACTTTGCTGTCTGTTCATGTTAAAAAAAATAAATTAATTAAAAAAAATAAAATAAAATAAAATAAATAAATAAATCTTACTAGTGCCACAAAACCTTGAGGGAAAAAAGTTTCAAGTTTTATGTAATTTGTCCTAACCCTAACCCTAATTGTGATAATTTAACAATATTTTTTAACCAGGAAAAAGGTTAATAATCAGTTTCATGTTTTATTGCATGCAAGTCATCTACCTTTCTTGTCACTGCACTTTTGCATCCAAACCTACACTTCTTATAAAATTGTATGGTATAACAAAGAATTATGTAAAAGTTTAGGCTACTATGCATTCACATAATATACCAAATAGATAACCTGCGGAGATCTACAACGGTTGTGTGTGGGCGTGTGTATTAACACACTGCTGACAATGGGAAAGGATTAACTCCCTTGTCCTGTGGATTATGTCTAAAGAAAGTGCTCTGCTCCGGCTTCATGTACCTGTAGATGTCTAATAAGCATACAAAGGCAGACAGTGGTCACAGTTAAGAAGATATCACAAAAAGGCCAGACATCTACGGTTACTTTGCAGCTGTGCTCTTGTGTGTTTGAGAAGCTGAATGTGAATGTATGCTGCCCTCACAGTAAGGTATGTTATGACTCACCTATAAGGCAATAGACACAGCTAAAACTAAATTTTCAAACATGTTGCACAAGACAGTGGTCTATTGCACAATTTCCTCTCTGAAAATTGTTCCCGTGCCACAACCTGAAGCTGTACAACTAAGACTAAGCAGCAGCGTGTGTGTAACGACCTGTCATGCTGCAAGTCATAGAGCTCTTTAAGACAGGAGACGCTCTGTGCTCCGAGGCTGCGTCGCTGCTCTGCCAGCTCCCTCTTCTTTCGCTCTGCTTGGACAGTTTTCAGCTCCTCCACTTGAATCTGCAGGTCTTCCATGTGGGTCTGAAGTTCCGCAACAGTGTCAGTTAGACTGAAGAGGAAGAAGAGAACATAAATGTGTTACACTTTGCATCAGATCTTCCAACACGGGAGCGTTTAGGATCATCTGACCGGGTGAATAATTATGTCAGAAAGGGTGACTGACCTATGAATCTTGTGTTGTGCCAGGCGGTTGTCCTGAACAAGTCTTTCGTTGCCTTGCTCCAGATCCCTGGCAGCTACGTCCAGCTGCTCATACACTTTGGCATGCTGGTCGTTCATCTGACGCAGCATTTCCACCTGTTTGGTCAGGTACTGGTGTACGAGAGAGGGAATTTGTCAAAATCATTTATGGAGCAAATTAAAGTATTACAAAAAGAAAAAAAATCTAAATAATCTAGGAAAATGTATAGGTTTCAACATTTTAATTCTAGACTTATTTTAATTTCAGCATCAAGACTTTGCCAGATGATTTAATGTCTAATAACCAATGGTGATAGCAAGCAATACATGAGTTTTATTTCCAAAATACTCTCAGTCAGCTACAAAATGTAATATTTGGTTTTATAACCAAATAGTTGAATTCAGCTTTTCAAATACTAGCTTCATTGAATAGAGCAGCGAGACAACATGAGTCTGTCGCTTCTGTCTGCAGCGTGGATGATAACAAACTGAATTTTTCCGAGGATGTGTGTGAAGGTTTCCTTTGAAGAGCACAAGCACAAATTCTAGCTAAATGAAAAGACCATCACCTTTAACTCAATTTCAACCTCTGACTTCGTAAAAGATCACACAAATATCATCAAAGTTATTTCTACCAGAGAAAACTGACACGTCATCACACTTGTGTGTGCACGCAGTCCTGAGTTTGGCATATTCGGTGTCAGACAGCATTAGCATGAGGGTCACAAAGAAGTTTTAGGATTACCATATCAACCACAATAAATCCTCAAGCCGCAGCACTCTCACTACCGTAAACAAATTAAGGCTCTTATCTTTGCTGACCCGCTGACTGACGTGTCCTCCAGCTCAGACAGATCAGCCCACTCTGCATATACCAAAATGTCTTGGCCTGATTGTGCTTATTAATAAGCTTTAACTATTAAATGCAGACAAGACAAGTATGATCTTTGAATACTGATCCAAACAATGAGCAGGGATAGAGTGAAAGCTGTTTTTTCCCTTCATAATTAGTTGCACTTACACTCTGCCAGAGGGTCATTAGGTCAGACTGGTCAGGATTAGCCTTTATTTTAATTAAATTTCAGCTTTTTTTTTTTCCTGTCCGGAGGATGAAAACTTTTCTGAATGAACTTTCTGTAATCCTGGACCGATTCACCTAAAAACATTAATGAGGCCAAAACATGTCTAGACAGATGGGACTGTCGCTAAACTGTGTAGACAAACACAAGCTTGGAGCTGCTGGAATGTAATGGCTGCGGATATGTCGTTCCAAACATTTCCCACCTCTATCTCCAGCAGCTGCTCCTGGTTAGTGGAGTACATCTGCTGCAGGGCCTGCTCCAGGTCATGGTTCCTGTCGAGGAGGGTTTTCCCCAGCTCGGCTGCCAGATGCAGATCTACAGAGTGCAAAGTAAAACATGTAAACATGAGTTTCCAGACTGCTGCAAACTCGCAGCTGACAGTTTCATATTACCGCTGCTCACACAAGCACACCGTTAGTATTTGGCTCCGGTGGATCACAGAGGAATCCAAGGCATGTCTTGTGACCCTTTTCTCTAGTCCAGAAACAGTATTTGCCATCAGCTGGTTTTCGAGAGGAGCACAAAAACAACAAAGGGGTCTGTAACTCTTGATCCAACCATGTCACTATTTTTTTTTTTTAACCAGGTTAAAGTTTGATTACAAATTCTCATCTACAAACAAGACCTGGTCAAGGGCACCGACAGACATGAAACACCATAATCACACCATAAAATAATCTCAGGCTTGACTCGAACCTCGAGTAGGTTTAAGGAGAACAATGTTACTCAAATTGGAAAGTGTTACTCCTCCCTTCCTAAATTATATTTTCTAAACGCTTACCTTTTTAAAAATTATTTCAGCTCCTCCGAGCAATGTTACAGGAGCACATGTCAAATCACGTTTAAAAAAAAAAAAAAAAAAAACACTTTAAAAAGACTTTAAAAGCTCCAAATACCAATTGTGCATTTTCACTGTGAAATGAATTAATTCATACATTTTTACACCTTAGGGTGTGTTTGTCACATTCTGCTCACAAACCAGAAATTAAAAAAAACAACATAACATTTCTTTATCAAACGACATTTTTGTTTAAAAAAAAAAACTGCTAAAAATAAACAAAAAATATTCAGATTATTTATACAGGAGATACTATTTTATCTTGTTCACGCTTACTCTCAGGTTTTACTGATATGCATGTCTTTCCCCTGACTTACTGTACATATTTCAAACACCTGATCGACATACTTCTGAATTTCTGACAGAGCAGCATAAACTGGATCCACGTCCCGCACATTAGTCAGAAAACAATGAACACGGGATCTGTGACCGCCTCAGGAAATCCCGGCGACCCAGCGCTCCCAACTTCTTCAGCAGTTTTCTTCGCATGGTCCTTGTGATTATAAGTCACGAGAGCAGCTTGTGGGCATTTTACATTTCACATTTTGCCTGATTCACACCCGTTATTTTTCACCAGACAAGAGTTTTAGGGTGCGTCCGCACCGCGGAGCGACTCTCACCGTGTTCGAGCTCCTGCGTGGTGTACCAGGACTCTGCATTCTTCTCAAATTCCTCCTCCAAAATCATGTCAGTTAACATCTTTGAGGCAGCGGGACGGGCTGAAGTTGCGCCGGACGGATACCTGGCAGGCGGGAGTGCTGGTGTGGCTGGGAGAGGTCCGCTGGTCACCGCCGGCTGTGAACGAACGTTGACTACATCCTCCAGGCGCGTGAGCTCCTTTTAAATCCGTTGTCCGGAGCAACGACAGCAACGTGGCAGGTCCTCCATACAGCCCAGTATCCGGTAGGAGGCAGAAGTCCACCGGAGGAAACAAATTCCTCTCAATAAAAAAAACCACTCTCATGTTTCTATGAGTTTATTTTATCATTTTATCGTCGTTCATGGATAAATAAACGTATATAAAAAGAGCTAACAGTTGAACATTTTTAAACGTTTCGCCTACGTAATTTCCCCCCTTGTTTTGACTGGCATTGACTTTAACCAATCACAAAGTATAAAGTGGACCCACCGATTTCTTCTAGCCAATAAAAAGTTTATTATTATCTAGAAGTTCCACCTCGAATCGGGAGCGCAGATATCGAGTTAAACAGGATATACAGTTTCTGTAGGATATATGTATTCGTGGTTTTTGTTGTTTGTTTTTTATTTATCTGATTTATTGTGGAGCGTTCTATCTTATTGTCATTAGAATTGGATAGTCGCAAAAAAAAGTTCGGAAAGCCTTTTCTACTGATAGATCGACCACTTTCATTGATTTTACTTGCAGAAATATCGCTAAAGTAAATGTTTCAAATGACAGATTTTAAGTAGATTTTGCAAATTGCATCAGTTGCTCGCGTCACGGTGTAACCTTAGGTTGAACTGGGACGGTCGCGTGTCAAGCGGAAGAATGAACGTGTTCAGAGTGAACCCTGCAGCAGCGGCTTATGCCATGACCACACTGGGGTCAGGCATGATCAACAATATCTTCAGCTTCTATTATGTCAAACTCTTCCTGAATAAGTACAAAATATCAGAGGGAGCTTTCCACCAATCACAAGTGAGTATTTGGGGAAACGTGGAGACTTACAGAGAGAGAAGAGACTTTGTTAACGTTCTGTTGATTTGTTAGTTTTTCATGTCAGCACTATGCTTGAACCATATTTTGAAATAAATAAATAAATTGCCCGCAGATGGTGTACATGGTGTGGAATGCAGTCAATGACCCTCTTTTTGGTTACCTGCAAGATAACTCCAGGATGCCCTGCTGCTCTCAGAGACGTCTCTCCATCCTGTATGGTGCTCCCCTCTACTCTCTGGTTTTTCTTATAGCCTGGTTTCCATGGCGATCCTACACCCCTGGCGACTGGTTGAGTGGCTTGCACTTGACAGTAGCGCTTTGTGCTTTTGATGGCATGCTGACTTTTGTGCTGCTGGCACAGTGTGCCTTGTTTGCAGAGATTTCCAGCCATCACCAGAGCCGAATAAGGCTTATAAAGTACAACCAGGTATGTGCTCTATCTTTTCTCTGTGCTTTCTCAAGTCAAATTTGAAACATTCTTCTCACATTTGCTCTTGTCAATTTGATAGGTGGCTTCTCTTATTGGCTCCTCCAGCATCCTTTTCTGTGGTGTGCTGTCCAATAACATGGAAGATTTTACAACTTTTCAGGCGTTCTCGGTGCTGATTGCCATCCTGAGCTGTGGCTGCATGCTCTACACAGGCTTCCACAGTGAGAGCCGCTTTGATAATAAAGTATCTCAGTCAGGTATTCTGGATTCTGTTGACCAGGCTCCCCATCAAACAGCATGTTCTTTCTCCATGTTGATGACGTTGATGTGGCAGATCCTGACCAACAGGGACTTTCAGCTGTTTGTGCTCATGAACTTCTTCCAGGTGTTCATGTTGGCTTTCATTAATAATTTTACCATGATATTCACCGAGCACCTGATTCCTCCTGATGTGCTTCCCTCACTGGCCAAGAGCATCATGTATGGAGCAGGATTTATCTGTCCACAGGTATCATCCTATGCTGGTTTATGTCTCTTTTTTTTTTCGTAAAAGGCATAGATTAGATATGTAATGATGATGTCATTAGCTGAAAAAACTTTATTTCTTGGGGCATTTTGTCCTTTTGTTATCTTAAAAGGACCAATAGTAACTTAACATGGGTAAGTTAGACTAAATATCTTTAGTTTCAGTATATTTTTTTCTCTTTCTTGCTCAGGAGCTTTTATAGAATCAACAAGCAAATGATTGAAAATGCTTTTAGGAACTGTTTTGTATTACAGTAAATGCTGCTGCTGACTCTGTGTCTTGTTCCAGCTGCTAGTGTTGTGCACCCAGAGTCTGCTGCACGGTCTTGGCTACTACAGGATCATCCTCTTCACCTTCTACGTTGAGGCTGGAATGGCAGCTCTCATGATAGTACTTGGCCGTCAGCACTACTATATCCTGGCAGTTTTCCTCACATTTAACATGTAAGACTTTTTTTTTTTTTTTTATCGTCCTGTACGTCATTGTTTTCAGTCTACAGCTTTATACCTAACTCTCCCGCTTCCATCTCTTATGCAGGGTTTTAATTCAAGCAGCTTTCAGTCTTTTTGGCTTGCCTCTGGCAGACATTATTGATGCAGATCTGCAAAAACACAAGCGCAGGTGAAGAGATATAGAAAAGTATTTTGTGAAATGAAGTGTTGATCATTGAACTGACTGAGTCAAAAATCAAGGCTTCGTCAGTTAATTTTGGACATTTAAGTGATCTATACGACATTCAGATATGCATTTGTCATGTAATTATAAATAATCATCTTTACATTTTTTTTTAATTTTTACTGATGGATGGATTTTTGTCTTTTATAACTTGTTTTCCTTTTTGTTTCCCCTCCTCTTCAGTTCTCCTCTCTCTTCCATGGTGTTTGGGACAAACGCTTTGTTCACAAAGCCAGCTCAGTCTCTGGCACCAATGATGGTGCTTAATATCTTGAACCAGTTTGGATACGAGCAGCTGAAGGATGCGGGACGGCACTCAGATCTGGGGTACAGTCGTTTCTTGCATCTCATTCATTTACAGTTTTAAAGCCTTGTGATTCATTCTTTTTAAAATTGCACAAAAGGATTGATTTCAGTGGTTGACACTGCATATTTCTGAGCACAAGCCCCTAAAAGCCACTTCTTTTAAGAGTATTTTTTTTATTGTTAATGTTTACAGGTTTGCTTCTATTTATTTCATTGATGCAGTAGAATGAATATGCACCCACTTTTGGTCTCGTCTTTCCTAGTGCTTTGGAAAACCTCCACAGTGTCATGTTCTACTTGGTTTGTCTGGTGCCCTTGAGCGTTGCTGCCCTGCAGGTCCTGGCTTGGAGGCCGTTTTCCATCCGCAACAGCCACACAGTCGACACAAAGTACATGGACAGCTAATGCTAATACTTTAAGAATGCCAAAGAAAGTAGCTGCAATGACTTTTACTGGAATATGGGGAACCTTTTGTTGGAATCGTGTTGAAAGTATTTACAAAACGATTGAATATTTGATTCAGTGCGTGAATATATCATGAATTTGTGTTGTGATCAGCATCTCAGCATGATGCCATAGTTGATAAGTGGCATCAAGTAGATAAACATCAAACAAGGGAAGGGGATAAAAATGATATCTGGATTATTTATGATGATGATGACTGTGAAACCTTTATACATTCTTTTTTTTTTTTTACTGCATCTCAGAAGCCCATGAATGACGTGGCTGTTTGCTCCTTTTTTAAACACAGTTTTCTACAACACCAGATGCCTTTACAAAAGCGCAGCTGTAGTTTTCCTTTTGTGTTAAAGGCAAACACTTTGTGCACTCAGATAATTATTGGATTATACTGTGAAAAGACGGGAAGTGCTTAAGAAAACAAAATGAGTTTGTTTTCGAAGGAGAAAGTGTACTTAATTAAACACTGAAGCTAAATATGTAATAATAAGCTACTTAACAATTGTGCATATATTTAGATTCATACAGAAGTTTAAACTTCACACTTTTTTAACCAAAAGTGGTCAGAAGCTATTATTCACTTTAAGTTTTACATAGAAGCAACTTATCAATCCAGGTTAGTTTTGGTTCAACCATAAATTTGTTGTAATTTCTTTCCGCACAAAATGAATAAATAAATTCATGCCATGGCCTTGATCTTGATTCTATGTCCTTTTGGTGGAGTGAGGGAGATTGTTGGTATTGATATAGTTTTGTTTTTGTTTAATGAAATGCATTAAATCAAGTGAAGAAATAGTTAAATGATAGAAGTTGAGCTACATGTTAGTACATGTGATTAACGACACACTTTGAGTGAATACTTTATCTTAAAAAAAGGCTCACTTTTATTTAAAGAAAACCAAAACAAGAAGAAAGTTTCTCAAACATAACAGTTAATGCCATCAGCTTTTCAGTCCACAGACTACAGACTTCACCTTTGACAATATTTGAAGACATGAATTCACTTATAACTGTGAAACCTGATACAGTTTAATACTTCATCTGAAATCACTCTTTTACACAATGACACAAGCACTTGTATATTAAAGGATCCAAATGATTAAAAAAAAAACATAAATTGTTGTTTCATGGTTTACTGTGTGGCATTAAAAGGCAGAGAAGGCCTAAAAGGGAATACATCAGATTTTAAACTCAGCAGAATAGCCGAACCTTAAATCCTAGCTTTTTATGAGAGGAAAAAGTGTTTCTTTCCACCTCAACCAAGTTTGTGGGTTCTAACATAAACGTAATGTGATTATTTGCACTAAAATGCAGACAAAACTATATAACTAAAGGCAAATCAGGATGGCTCATGAACATTTTAGATGTTTGGTTGCTTTAATGAGCATTTTGAACAGGTTCTCTCAAAAACAATTATACTGTAAAGATGATTATGTCTTGTGTAATGTGTCTAATTTGTGTTTTCTATATCTTTAATGATCAGATTTCTGTGGTCAAATGTGAAAGGTTTTGATTAAAAATGTTTTTACGCATGTCTCTGCAGGATTATAGAACATATTTGCTACAAGGAAGTTGGTGAAAAAGCTCAAAAGGACTCTTTTTTTTTTTTTATTGCTAGAAAACGCCTCAGGTAAATTCAGGGAAAACATCTGCATTAAAATGTATAATGCATTAATATATCCTTTTTACATCACACAGCTCATTCCTGAAATCTCATGAATAAATGTTGATGGCCAGCATTCTTGTGGCATTTATGTCTCACATCTCAAGACAAATGTTGAGCAAACACGTAACCGAGTTCCATTTTCAGGAGATTTGTTCATTTTGTGTGTCACACAGCATCGTCAGTCAGCTGTTTCAAAAAGATTGAAACATCCCCTCAGTCAGTCAGATGAAGGAAATTCCTTATTTAACAGGCTTGAATGACACTTTAGATATTTTGGTAGATGGAATCAGTGGAAATATTGGACTCCCCACCAGCTGCCTGTAATGACAAAGCTTACTTGAAAGATACGGTAGGGAAACTACATGCAACTGCCAAATATTATGCAATCCCTCTGTTGAGTAAACGTGATCGTAACATACTGCCACCAGGTTTACCTCTGCCTGAGAGCGGCTTCCTCTTGTTTGCTTGCTTTTCCTAAGGTTCCCTCTTCTGTGCAGTTCTTGAAGCACATCACGGAACTGTGATTTTTTTCTTATGCTGTTCTGTTTGGAAAAAATGTAGAAATTTTCTATAGAAAGGATATCCAGAGGTGTCCCTTTGTCTATTTACAAGAAAAGCAGTTGTTATTTTTGTTGCGCCTTAATCTTTTCCGAACAGGAATTTAAAGGTCACAGTTCCTGTTCCTCTTTTTGAATCTGTTGGTTTCCCCATTACAAAAAAGAAAATGAAATAAAAAAAAAAAAACAGTCAACGCATTAAATTCAAACATTAAATAAGACACTTCTTGTACCTTGTCAGAGTTTGATGTCTTTCTGCAGCCACTCATTTTACAGCCATGCTACAACAGAGACGGAGTACGTTTATTTGACCAGCAAAAACAAACGCACTATTCTAGCAGTGTCATATTTGTAGAAGAAACTCAGCTGTGTAATTTACCTTCTTTAGAATAAGAGTCACTATGGCCAGGTTATAGGTGACTAATAGGGCAAACGATGACCACATGAGAATGTGTCTCATCATTATCGTAACACGTTCTAAAACATAAAAAGAATAATCTAAATAAAAAATTCCAAACACACATTTTTTTCTTGCCCTCCTCTCTCTTCTTACCTCCGACTACAAGAGTGGTACCCAGCCCCACAGACTCCTTGCAGCATGATCTTGTGCTCTTTGAAACCGCAGCACAGTAGTAAATCCCACTGTCACTGACATTTAGAGAGTTTATGTGCAAAGATGCTCCATTCAGGCTGTACTTGCTGGTCAAGTTGAGGCGAAAATGTTCACTTTCTTTGAAAACAAACCACTCATAATGTATGTCCTCAGCTGGACAGTTTGAACTGATGGTACAAGGGAGTTCAGCTGATTGTCCTGTTTTGTGCCAGATTGTGTAATTTGGCTGTGTTAAGCACATTTCTGTGTTCTCCAGGCTCTCTGAAAAAAAAAAAAAAAAAAAAAAAAAAAAACAAGAAAAAGTTGAATGTAATCTTTGTGGGCAGAGCCGCATCTGAGTACTTCAAATGAACGTATGAATCCTTCTAAACATTATTGCCTTTAGAAAAAAAAACTGTGGTCCAATCAGGACACCTTACCTGTCCCAGGCAAGTAGGCGAGCAGGAGAGAAAGCCAAAACAACCGCTTCATGTCCGTAGCTTGGCAGCTTGTGAGTAAGCTCATGATTTCCCTGGTGCAGAGGTGTGACAATATGGGAAGTGGTTTGGTTTTACTTCCTCAACACTTGAGTCCTGCATGTTTTCCTGAACTGATTAGCTGAAATCGCAGCATAATGGATTTGCATATACATTCACAATTTCCTTTTGTTTATTTTTAACGATAGATTATAATGAATTATTACATGACTAGTCATATGGTGTACATAGAACATTTGAACACATTAGATGTCATACTTTAAACAGGAAGGATTTTAAGATTTGTCATTCTAAAAAAGAAACTACAAGAAACTCAGTGAGTCTCATGTTATCTAATAACAACATCACTGAAAAACATTTTCCCAAAATACTTGCCAATGATTGCAATGATTGTATTCAATTTTGAATACAAATTGATATTTAAGTTTAATTTATAAAAACTAAGGTAAAAAAAAATTGAGGTGGTCAACCTTATTACCCTCCAAAACATGGTTTCCACTGTGAAACACAGAGGTGTGAGTGTAATTTTGTTGGTCTGTTTTACAGCTTTAGGTGTAGGAAACCTTGTATGGGCGCATGGGATTATTTAAAATAATAATAAAAATAATAATAATACAAGGTAATGCTGAAGAATAATATAATAATCTGCCAAAGCTTTTTGCAGGACAACAAAATCAGGGACTTGGAGCGGTTCTCTCTGACCTGACATTTGAGTCAGGGACTCAAGGTTAAATTTCAGTGCTTGAAAGCCAAACAATTTGGGTGAGTTGATCCTTCAAGAGATGATAGAGATGTTGTACCACAAGGGATACACTATTAATTATTGATTGTCAGAAAGGAAATAATTTGGACCTTTAACTTGTTTTTCTTCTTCTTCTGTTTTCAAGTCAAACAGATCAACAGAATAACTACATTTTTTGTCACAACTTTGATCTCAGCCACTAAGAAAGTGCACCTGGTCAGATTTGATAGTTTAATGTTTTTCTACAAGTAAAGCCTCTAAATATGCAAGCATATATATACAGTGTCAAAAGGGAGAATAAATATTACATACATACAAAACAATCGTCTATTGTTATTAACGTTAAAAAAACAAACTATTGGGTTGTTGTTGTTTTTTTCATAATTTCTGCTGCTCTATCTCTGAATCTGTGAGTTATGTCTGTATGAACGCGTTCCCCTGGTTCCCCTTCAGGCCGTGAAATTCTTTGTAGGCGGGCCCATTCGCGCCGTCCTCATATTTTCTATCCAATCAGAATCTCTATCTGAGTTTTCTTTACGCCCCCTTCCACGTCGACCTGCATCCTCGCCATATTTTCAAGTCTGTGGATCCCGCAGGGACTCTGCACCCCGAAGTTACCAGGAGAGACTTCATTAGGTAGCGTGGAGCTTTCCCAGCCTGGCTGAACGTTCAAACGTCACCTGCGTCAGCGTCTGTTTATTAACTCTACGACAATGAACATCTTCAGATTAACAGGAGACCTCTCTCATCTGGCTGCTATCATCATCCTGCTACTCAAAATATGGAAAAGCAGGTCCTGTGCAGGTGAGCTTTAGATTTACATCGGCCAAACATGCCATAGCACTGGACTTTTAATACCATTAACGCACTCTGACGTCCCTGAACTGCGAAATCGTTTTAATTTGTCCCTGATTGCTGATCGATCCGTATGCTACGATAGCTTCACATGCTAACGTTTCCCACTCATTCATTTGAGCCGGTGGCTAATGATTTAAAGTTCTGCAGTTTGCAGCTACCGACAACTGTTTACGTAGTTGCTCCCCCGCCCCTACACGGCTCCCCATGTGCTAGTATGTGCACTGTACAAAAAAAAATTAAAATAAAAAAATAAGTGAGAAGTTGGTGTTTGTGGCAAACATGTCGGAATATGGCATAAAATCATCGAGCTGTAAATAGTGGATTGGGATTGTCAGTTAGGTTTTATTAGACGAATAGTGAAATTGGTAAATTCGTGGGGTGCACCCACCCCCGGGTTTGGTATGGTTTCACCTGGTAACTGTGGTTTTGCCAGCTCCGCACCTCATTTATCTCTGCTTTCGGTAAAGTTGACGTTTTTGGGCTCGATTTTTTTGGTCTGGCTTCTGACGTGGCGTTCGAGAAGGAGCTACGGAAGTAGCCGCCCCTGCTAAAACGTTTTGGTTTTTTTTCTTTTACTTCACTTATTTGTTTATTTAAAGTCGTTAAAACATGTAGTCTGTTTTGTGTTATTTTACACTACATCCATAAGAACAATTAACTTTTTGTAGTTCCAGGATTCAATATTACTTACAGTAACCTTTGGTTGACATGGTAACGTATTTGCTTTTTTTTTTTTTTTTTTTTTTTTTTTTTTTTTTTTTTTGCTATTCAAGAGAGTTTAGTCACTTTTTTTTTTTATAGCCAAGTGGTAAAAAAAATGCCTTGGAGTTTTGAGACAATAGTATATCTACTCTGTTGAGAGGTGAGGGAGGAAAACTAGTATTATTACTTGCGAATTTACTTCACTCAGTTATTTACATATTTTTATATTTCCCGTTTTATTTCTTAAAAAAAATCTGATAATGCTGAAACATCCATATACCACCCTATGCCCCACTTTGTCCATAAAAACTTGATTTGGATAAACCTGAATAGTTTTGGGTTCCAAACCTTTTCTCCAGGATTGATAAACATTGTTGTAGGAAAGACAACTGGGTCAACTGTAGAAGTTCTGTGGAGAATAAAAAAAGATGATATAACAAAAAAATACTGTGTGACCATTATTTAAAAAAAAAGACATAAGGGCATTGGAAATTTTCAAAATGCTACATAACACTGTAGTATATTAAAATCATATTGTCTGAACATTGGGTATAAATGAGTGTTATTTGGCATCTGCGACATAAATATTGCTATCCCCACATATAAAAGGCAGCACAAATCCATTCTATGTTCATATTTGGCCACCGTGGTTGCAAAGTAATGTTTTTAAGTCAGCTTTGAAGATAGCTGATTTCCAGCAATGATCATTTCATGTCCAGTAGATGTCACTGTGCTTTAAGGAAAAGCCTGGATTTTCCCAACTCTTAAAGCAGATGTTGAAATGATTCAAGCTCAACTGCCTCTCCACTGATGTTTTTGTTCAAGGTATCTCTGGAAAGAGCCAAATTCTGTTTGCCATTGTGTTCACCACACGCTACCTGGATCTGCTCAGTTCTTTCATCTCCTTGTACAATACAAGCATGAAGGTAAGAAACCAGTCACGGCTCAGCTTTGACCTGCTGCCATTCATGCACGTCCAGTCTTTCTCATTGATAAACTTCTCTGGGTTTTTTACCAGATGATCTACATCGCCTGTGCGTATGCCACAGTCTACCTGATCTGCGTGAAGTTCAAAGCCACCTACGACGGCAATCATGACAGTTTCAGAGTGGAGTTCCTGGTTGTTCCCGTTGGGGGTCTTGCAGTTCTCATCAACCATGACTTCTCTCTCCTAGAGGTCAGTTCAGCCTGCTGTGTTGTGCACACATGGTTTTATATTTTGTTGATTATTAACTAATCACATGAGAGTAGATGGTCTCCTGCATACTCTGATTAAACCTCTCTGCATTCAGATCCTTTGGACGTTCTCCATCTACCTGGAGTCGGTGGCGATTCTTCCCCAGCTCTTTATGATCAGCAAGACTGGTGAAGCCGAGACGATCACCACCCACTACTTGTTCTGCCTGGGCCTGTACAGGGCCCTCTATCTCTTCAACTGGATCTGGCGTTTCTACTTTGAGGGCTTCTTTGACATGATCGCCATTGTGGCGGGAGTGGTCCAAACTGTCCTCTACTGTGACTTCTTCTACCTTTATGTTACCAAAGGTGGGTTTGATGTGGGCGTCGCCCATTCTGCAACTAAATGGTTAACCAAGAAAATAAGGCATCTCTTGATTATTATTTTGACGAAAAATAAATGGTTTATGGCACTTTTTTATCTACAAAAACTATTATTTTATATTACAAGCTATTTTATAAAATCCCTCAAGCATAGGGATTTTTATTTAACAGTGTGACGCACATAGACTTTACTCGTTAAGTGTTCGGCTCGTGTGTAGTAGATATAACTACTCCTGCTGACCCGGGTCCTGAAACAGTCCCGTTTTTGAGTAACATTTAGGAATGAGATGGCTGATTATCTTTCTTGGATTTGATGAAAGAGATAGCTGATAAGCTTTTCTTTCATTCCCTGAAAAACCTCACTGTAAAGTTCAGGTTTGGCTAATTTGAGGTTTTGACAGTCGAAATGTCCTTAACAAAGTGACTATTTTCCTAAATTACGGTCTGTTAAAGCAAAATTCCTTTCTTACACTGTCATCTCTCCACTGTAACTAAGCGGATACGCAGTCCCAGGAACGCATAAAGGGCAGTATTGTGCGAACAATCTGTGAATATGTAAATGTACATTGATCTGGCTGATAAGACTTGGAACAAATTCACATTTTTGGCATTTGATGATGTTTTCTTAACTGATATATTGCTTAATCACATCACAGTTTTTCTAAAAGCCATAACTAGTCACAGCAGGGCACAGTTAGAAATGATAGATATTACATCAAATAAGCAGTCCCAAAGGTTTTTAAAGGAATTATTATTATTATTATTATTATTATTATTATTATTATTATTATTATTATTTCTGTGTTTATCAATATTCATTTCAGAGCAGCTATTTTATAAATTTTTTTAAAGTAATTAATTAAACAAGCTCAGTAATTAGGGGGTTATAACTTGCAGTAACTTCTCAAAGCACATAATAACAAGATCATAAATTCCACTAATACATCTTTATCTTGGGAATCAACTTTGATCATATCAGTACAAAGAAATTAAAAACGGCACCAGGAACAAAACTGGGCCGAGCCACGTTTCCTCAGTGATGACTGACCTAACTTCTCACCCTGCAGTGTTGAAAGGCAAGAAGCTGAGTCTGCCGGCATGATGACAAACAAGACGAGACGGCGACTCCCAGCAGACTCGAGGGGAGCGCCAAAATGACATTGTGGAATCTCATGACCCATAGCAGTGGATAGTGGATGCCTAAGACAGAAAACCAACTATCATGGGGAAAAAAAAAACACTCGTCTTTGAGACGATTGCTGATGGAACTGGTAAAAGCCAACGAACACCAGAGCTGAACAAAGATCCTCCCAGATCCACTTTTGGATTTCTGTGTTCAGCATTTTGCCTTAAGCTTCTTTTCATTGCTGTTCAAAATGGGATTTTTTTTCTTTTTTTAATACAAGTGAGGTGTATACCCTTATTCTTTTAGTTTTTTATTTTCATAATGCCACAGATAGGGCCAACTGAGAGGAGTACCTTGTTTGACTTGGTGAGAAAATGCACAAAATGTAAAGTCTTATTAAAGAGTATGGTATCCGAGTGCCTGATGAGGATTATGTCCACTTTCTCACAGTATTCTTTTGTTCTTTTGCATTTTTTTAATGGAATTCTTTGGATATAGTAATGTTTACTCTTTTGTCAGAAATATTTAAAGGGCACCAACACACTCATCCTTTTGTACAAGTGTTGCTTTCTTAAAAACAAAACTAAACATTTTTACAGGTTAGTCTTGTTTAAATATCCATTTTTAAGAAGACCTAGAGGGGATCTTAAACTTCACAAGAAAACAGTTAATTAGATACTCAAATGCCAGCTGATTTTGTTGCTTCAGTATTTTTAAATGGTGCTTTTCCTGTTGACACATCAAATTAAGTTGCATTTCCACGTGTTATTTTCTGCTCACTTCATTTAAATAAAACAAACTATTATACAGCTTTAATATAAATCTCACGCAAAATGTCATTGTTTCAGCACTCGTAACAAGCTCATGAACACCATGTAGTGACTTCACAGTTATATCAACTCTGATACCAGGGAAAGGAGTGTTTCAGTGTTTTATCCAATAATCCTCCAGCATGTTGGGTCATTGTTACATTTCAGCTGCTAACTGTTTGTCTGATAATGTGTAGACAGGTGTGATGGTGTTCATTGGGTGCTTTTCTTTTCAATTTATCAACTTACTCATTCCTAAACTATTTCGATTTTCTTTTCCTTTTTCTTTTTCTTGCATGATATCACCTCCAATAAAGATTTTATGAGAACAAGCCCTTAGTAGTGGTGTTTGATTATGTGCACTGCATTTAAGCCTCCTGCTGCACCGTCAGGCAGCATTAACGGTACGGTTTTATCGTTTCACTTGGGTTCATGTGCCCGTTTGTTTTGTAGCCAATGAGGTTTCAGTTTTAAATAATGTGCTGGTGATGCAACAAGAGGCACAGAAACACCAGCAAAAGGGAAGATTCCCACTTTGGAGCACGAGGAACAATTGAAGGGTTTTAAAAGTCTTTAAAACTGACATGTACTGGTACTGTAGTTGAGTTAAAAGATTCTTAGACTTTTGCCTTTTGCGGTATTTTCAACTGGATCCATGATGTAAAATAAACCAATCCATGAGTGTAAGCTGTAATGTTTTAACATTTAAAATATTTTAGTGAGCAAGCTGGGGTAATTTCAGTTTGGTAAAGTTTCAACTGTGTTGACAGTTTCCATAGGAGCTGTCGGCACCGAGTACAGTCAGGTGTACAAGTACGGTATTTGAACAATGACAGTTTTTGTGATTTTTCCTTTCATACACCAGCGCAATGGAGCTGAAATAAAGCCATCAAAACTCGATCAAAATCAAAAAACAATGTTATAGCACCTGCCATTTAGAAATTACAGCTATTTAAAACAAAGCACTTCAATTTTTTTAGTGACCCAAAAGTATTTGGAGAAACTATAGTAATTGTAATTATATCCATCATTTTTAATCCTTTGCAGTCGGGTAATGCTTGAAGGCTGGAACCCATAAACAACCCATGATCACATATGGATTGTTTTATTTAATATCTATTGTGTTGGTGTATGAAGGATGTCCAAATACTTCTTGGACCTAACTGTAGAAACGCCTTTACACAGTGTAAATACAAGTGAGCAGGTCTACAATAAGACCATTTACTAAAGCTGTGAAGAGCACATGAACACAGCCCAAAAAGACTTAAAATGTCAGCCTGAAAGCCTGACATTCCTTGACTAAAAATCCTTGAGAAACATGAAACCAAAATGAACCTCTGCCAGATTGATGGGATCAAAACAGGAGGAGACTGAACGGAAGAGCTTATGATCCATCTGCATGCATGACCGCCAGTAGAACTGGACCATTGATGTTAATCAGACGCTGCGGACTGATTTCCCCTCTCGGATATGGCATATTGTAACAAAGTTGACTGGACTCTGACAGTATACAAGGATAATGATCCAAAACATTCTGCGAAAGCAAAGCGCTGGAGGCAAAGTGGTGGAATGTTCTTGAGCGAGTGAGTCAGTCGCATGACCTCAACACCAGCGAGCAAACTTCTCTCAGAGTAAAGGAGACAGAGAGGTGCTGATATCAGCTGCAGTCAAAAACTATTTAAACTTCATATGATCATTGGCATTTATCTTTCCAGTTTGTTTTAGCTTGTGAAATTGAAAAACCCTTTACAGAAAAAATCTTATGAAATGTTACTGCAGTACTGTGTGATGGTTTTCATAGGTGACTTTACAGTACCGCAATGCAATTTTTGTTATTTTTCATACAGATTATGCTGCTCAGCACCTCCCACAGGAAATAACTTAAAAAAATTGGAAAAGATCAGAATTTACTATTGAAAAACATAATAACTACACAGGAAGAATAATTCACAGGACTGAACATGTTGAGCTCAATGATTTTCATTGACTCCAACGAAGAGCACTTCAGCCACTCCCCCATTAATACGGGCCATTATTTGACAAACCCATCTGATTTCTCAAAACAAATACATTTTTCTCATGAAATGGAACACTGCAGGCCAGGAAAATGTTCATTACAATGGAAATTTATTCACATATACAGTTGTTACAAATGTTCAACCCTGTGCTCAGTTCATGAAACAGCAGACATTACAGTCGGTGCATCACAACAAACATTGAACATGTAGAAGCAACTAAACGCAAAATACATAATTCATAGAGGAGAATGTGTTTGGCTCAGGCGCACTGTGAATTCATTCATATTCATTTACTCATTTGAAAAGTAATGTTGCATAAAAGGTGCAGAAAAGTCTGCTTTAGCAGCAGTACAGCAGTTCACATCTGAAGTTTTCACATAATTCAAACCTCTGCACGGGAAGGTTTACATGGCAATAAGGAAAAAGGACAGATGGTGGGAGGAAACCAGCAAAATGTCAGATCTCAGTGGAAGACAGAAGGGAGCAGAGCGAAAGGAGTGAAGACAAGAGAGAGGGATAATGCCATGGGAGAGACGCCCCTCCCCCCGTCATCACTCACTACTCTGAGCCAGAAAACGCTCAACAACCAGATCCCTCAAGGTTGGAGGAAAGTTCACGGTTAAAGGATTTTATCAGCCAGAGACAAGAATTGAATTTTCTCACTTTTCAACTTGTAGCCGAATGGGAAAGATAACGCAACAAAAAGTCTTTTAAAAACAGTTACAAGAGATGTTCAGTCGTTTGACCTGTTAGGTTTTCTTTTAAATATCACATTATTATAAGGTCAATATTTTAATTGCCAAATGAAATTAGGTGGCAAAATCATTAAAAAAAAACAACAACAAAAAAACAGTCCAAACACTTTTCAGTCAAGAATTAATATTGTACCTTAAAATTGTGCAATTAAATGCTTATTTATAAACAATTTGTTAAAAGCATTTTCTGAATGAACTGAGGGATATTTAAGCTCTGAGAAAATACAAATATTACAAGAACCACATGAGCAGAGTACAAAGACAGACGTCTGAACTTTGTCACAGCCAATAATTTGGTCTATCTTGAGCTGAAGTATATTTTCTGATAGTTTAACAAGCCTTACTTTAGCTGAAATGGTAAAAACCATGAAGAGCCATGACGCTAAAATAGAGCAGAACAAGAAGAATGACCCAGCTGACCAATAACTTAAAGATTATCCAACAACATTGCAGTTTTGTTGCTTAACAAGTCTGTTTCACTGCAGATCCGCTGAGTCAAGCCAGCATGCAGCAGGTTCAGATGGGATCCCTGGACCCAGAGTGTCCAGCGTCAGTAGTGCCGAGCCAGAGCTTCAGTTAGAGAGAGGACGAGGCCGTCTGCTACATGGCCTTCAGTCCTGCCGTTTCACTCTCACCCTTTCTCTCCTGGTTTACACCTTTCTGGTAGGAAATAAAGGATAAGACAGTGCAGACATGTGCAACAGAGACTGATAACTTCTATCAGAGTTGCTGTGCAATACCTTATTCAGGTGTGGATAACGCTTCAGTAAATTGGGAATTGTGATGAACAAAGAATTAATGACGGCTGAAACCAGGAAAGCGAAGAAGGCGATGCTGGCGAGGACGGACAGAAGAGTCAACCCTCCAACAAATAACAGGAACGCTACCAGAAACAACTCATGAGTAGCAGCAGATAATATCGATTTACAATGCAAAGGTGGTGTTTGGTCCAGTTATACCTACCTTCAAAGAAAACAAAACCTACTACCGAGATAATGATGGTCACTAAGGCAAAAGTGAGGAAAAGTCCAACCGGCAACGCCGCCATGGCACCGAAGAGCAGCAGTGTGAGAGCAGAGAAAGGGTGGCTGCTGAGGTACTGACCGATTCTCGAACTCATCATATGTGCTGCCTGTTGAGCGGAGAATGACGCACAAGTTGCTAAAAGAAAAGTGAAGTCAAGATGTAAAGGTTGTCAGATGAAGATGAGAGGTTTTGGGGTTACCCTGGGGTTATCTTGGATGCGGTGCACCAGGATCATCCATCTTTCCCAAAGCTGCTGAGTCAGACCGCTGCTGCGCTGCATCTTCACACACCTGAGCTTTATGGCCTGCATGGCAGCAACACCAGAGACAAAAAGACTTTGCCCTCACACAACCATGGAAACAGTTCTGGCTGCACCTTACTGGAAACACGCCACTACCTGTTGTATTGGATGTCCACAATTTGCATAAATAAACCCAAACTTCATGTGCTAATTAATAAAATCTTACTTTTGGGGAATAGAGCTAAAAATGATCACAGTGCAGTCTGTCTTGTAGAAGAAATGTGCAGGTAACAGGTTTATTACAGCAGAGTTCAATCTCACTTGTATGTATGCTGTATATACGATTTATATGAGGCACCCCTAATCTTCTTGTTTTATTCAAGTTTAAATGGACATACTTAATTATTTGTATTTTTTCATTAAGGTAAATCAGAAAATATAGTGATAATATTATTGGTAGACTGAAGAATTGCTAATTAGGATTATATTATACGTATACTTAAGAGAGCCTGATTCCTGTACTGCACAATTGTAGATGCAAAGCAGAAACAGACTCTGAAATATTTATATAAAAGTATATTGGAAGTTTAATATATATATATATATATATATATATATATATATATATATATATATATATATATATATATATATATATATATATATATATATATATATATATATATATATATATATATATATATGGACCCAACATCAATCAATCAATCGATCTATGCATTTTCCCTCTTTAATAGGCTAGTTATAAATAATATTGCAGGCGCTTAAACAAATAAAAGCGCAATCGTTTATCAGTTGCGAGTTTAAATGATCAACACGCTCAAGAAGGTCTAAAAAAAGAGGGAGGAGTTTATCACATGTTGAAACAGGGATGAATAAAAGCTTCTGCCTTGAAACATAAACAATGCTACGTGTTCATATCCGGGACGAGTTCATCCAAAACTACCCAACTGTGATACATTTTAAAAGAAAAAAATAAATAAATGCTGGAACAGAGGGCTCAGGCGATCTAGGAAACTTCAGAGTTTCTAAATGTACAGATATTTTTCACTGGGAGAGCAAAACTTTACATCTCTTGAGTAAGTTGAAAAGCTATCAAACATACCTGAAAAATGTCGTAAACTTCGACTGGTTCTGAGTCGCAGCTCACATGTGCCACTAAGTCCGAGTCTGTGCTCTTATACACCCAAACCACGAACACACCCACAATTAAAAAAAAACAAAAAAACTCTTTGTCCCTTTTCCTCCCCCGTCTTCCTTCTTAGAATTTTTTTATTCTAGGAGGCTTGTGGACGTCATTGCTACCATCTAGTGTTCATCAAATATATTGCAGGACAAATGAATAAACGGCAAAATAAATAACATTTAAATGATTTTAAATGATTTGTTAATTTAAATGAAAGATTTGAGCTTAAAAAAGAGTAAAATTAGCTACGTGTTAATACAAGAAAAAGAAACTAATAATAAAACATTTATAAATATAATAACAACGTAATGTGTGATCCTGCCTTGAGTCTTAGATGTGTCTTCAATCAATTGCAGCTGCTGCTATGTTATAAAATCTACACATTTTAAAGGCAGCAAAACATTAGAGGTTTATGGTAAAAACACGTCCCTTGAAATACCCTTTCAGCTTACCTCATGAAACAAAAAGATATCCCAGGATCCAGATGCCAAACTCCAAAAAATAATTGTTCTTATTTGCAGAGTTTGGTTGCTTTTCCCTTTAAACCACACAAGTCTGCAAACCTTATAACATACAGACAGATCATTGCAGAATTATTTTGTTCTGTTAAAGGACATAATCAGTAACACTAAATCCAGATTTCACTTGCAGAAGTGATGAGACCAGAAAGTGAGTACAAGGCACACTATTTGAAAGTCTTCACACTTGCTGCTTTAGTCTGTGCATTGATTTCAATTTTCCATAAATGTAACTTCACTGGCATCCATTTGTTCTTGATTATATTGGTTTTCCAAGAGACATATCACATTTGTACACATTTTTAAAGTCTGAGAAGAGCTAAGCCATGCATTAGAAAAAAGCATCCTTTTTATTTGTCTCTTTTTCATATGATGTATTTTCTTAAAATTACTGTTCTAATTTGCTAATATTTTATTTCAATGTCATTTAATTAAAAAAAAGGGTTGATACATCCATCTATAATACTTCATAATATTTTTACTGCAGCAAAATGTCCTTTTTCAATTTTTTTAACTTATCTTTAAAGTTGTAAAAATGAATTATCATTGGGATTTGCAAAATCTTGCATAATTCATATTGTGAGATGACTGAATGTGTTACTTAAGATGGCAGGAAATCCTTTACAGGTCACAGACTTCAGACATTGCAGAGTTCCCGCAGAAATTAAACCAGTCAGAAGACTCCTGGCTAATGATGTCAACCTGTCTCAGACTCCTGCTGGTGCCTCTCTGTAATTGTCTGTCTTTGTCAGTCACAGCCTGGTGGAGTTTATGCAGGATGCAGAGCGACTCTAGAGGTGCAAGAGGTTAAAATAAAAAGGCTGGAAATTGGAATAATATGGCCAACTTAAATCAAGTTAAAACTGGCTTGTGCAAAAAAAGTGAGAGGTTTAAAGCAAGATTGAATTTGGTTTATATAGCGTGTGTTACAGTACAAAGTGTTTCTAGGCACTTTCCAGAGACCCAGAACATTATCCCTGAGCAAAGAAAACAAAAAACAGCATTAAACATCAATGTCACCTATAGGGTTGTCTGTTTCGCACAATTTTCCCCAAAAAATTGCAGTAACTTTAAGTCCTCCATAAGTCCAATATTTGTTTCAACACAGCTTTCTCTTTCTTTAACACAACAAACACATTATGGGCTGAAAGTCAATGGCTCACTGAGAGGGACACTCACACCATCAAACCAATATTTAAAATTAAAATATGTGTTTATTCTGCTTAATGGCCACAGTTTCTATATTTCTATTATAGAATTATTTGTAACTGCCTTATATAAGTTAACCTGTTTTCATGTGCATTTGTTACACTGCTTGTTTATCATTTAATTTCAAAATTAATTCAAGGAGATGCTGTGTAAAAAAAAAACAAACAAAAAAAAAAACTTGACATTTCTAATTTTCCTTTTATGCAAGAAGTCATAAGGGTTCCTCTGCAGATATTATATCAGGTTTTTATGTTATGTCAGCTTTCTCAAATCAGATTTCAAATCAAGACCTATACAAAATCTTGCACATATACAGCGATCAGTCATGACATTATATTATCGAGAGATCCTCCTTGCTGCACCTGAAGAGCTCTAATCAGTGGGTGAAGACTATCTGGGGTAATCCTGGAGTGTCTGGTATTGGACGTTTCCACAGATGAATTCCCACCAGACTGGTGTCTTGGGACCTTGGAGACCATGTAAACAAACACCTCAGACTCTCGTTATACTCCTTGAGGACTTCCTGACCAGTGTGTACAAAGCCCCAGCTGTCCCGGAGGTTAAATACTGTTAGGATGTGGGTGGGAGTGTGTTTTAGGTATGCAGGTGGGAATGTGGTGAGAGGGCAAATAAATCCATGTCAAGGCAAGGTAGCAGGTTTTTCCATAAGCACGTTGCACTGTAACAATGAGAGGAGGGAATTTTGCTGACTCTGGTTTTGATGACATGTGTATAAAGCATTTAAATGAAAATCATTAAAACTTAAATTTGACCTGCAAGATGTTAACTTAAGTTTTTCAGAGCTGGTCTGTGGAACATGCACCAGTAATACTACAAATCCCAGGCTTTATTGCATCAGTCAAACTCCTGTACTGCCAGCTCTGCCTGCCCTCCTGCTGCTATGCTCCACAGTACAGCGAGATACGTCCATGATACACCAGATATCCTCTACGCTTCAAAGGAAGCTTCTGCTGAAAAACCGGGCATACTCAGTACCTAGTTCACAATGCTTTGCTGACTTTGGAGTCTAGAAAATTAGGTTTGGACTTGTCAATAATCAGTTTATAGTTGGTGTGGAAAGAACACTGCGCAGTGTCCAAAAGGAGCAGATCAAACTCCAAAGTTGTGGTACGCTGAAGGTAAACTGTGGTTGTTTTTAAAACTTTGGTCTTCGGTCTGCATATGTTATATCCATGTTAGCAACTTTTCTCTGTGGTGAGGATAAACAAAGCATCACATTAATAAATAAGACAAAAACTGTTAATAGAAAGGAGTTTGTTAACAATGAATGCTTCTGTGTCATATTTTAAATTCTATCTCATATTTTTATATTTAATTCAGCTGGGATGATTTTGGAATTATACCACATATTACATTTGGAAAAACATGATGAATTTATATCTGTCTTTTTCTCTTTTTTTACTTTTTAATAAATATTGATTCAGTTTGGCTGTAGGCTTGAACTAAATTTTTAATTTTAGCAGCGTGGGTTATTGATTTTGACATTATTGACCTATCGTGTTTGTATACTTCCCCCTGGTGGCCAAGCTTTAGAACTACAAGTCCAACATCCATCCATCCATCCATCCATCCATCCATCCATCCATCCATCCATCCATCCATGGCAGATAGCCAGTCCATAACAGAGCCCCATCTGTGGAAGAACAACCACATATGCTTACACTCACTCCTATGAGTACTATGTTCATGTTTTTGGACCGTGGGAGGAAACCGGGACGAAGGGCTGATTATCATCATACAGCTTCTGTCACTATGGAGATCCCTCAGCATCTGTCTAATTGTGCGATCAAGTATCATGTATTTTTTTTAAAAAATAGATCCTTACTCCTTACTCGTCTTTTATTTCATTTTATTTTACTGATAAAGAAATTATTAAAGGTCAGTTTCAGGAGGTTTATTCTGAATAAAAAGCAGCTATTACACACATATCTAAAATGCAGCTGCTGCAGGTGGCATTGGAGCCACTTCTAACCATGCTGGCTAATAAATGATACCTGTTGTACTCTTTTGAGCATTCACAGTTTAATATTGATTGGAAAACTGTTGCTGTGGTGAACTTTCCATGAGGGAAATCACAACGTTCTCCAGAGATCGAGTTGAGGAGCTCCTATTTTGCCTCACAGCAGCTGGGTTGAAATGGCTCTGAAGAACTGATGACCACAATTTCTAACTTTCTTCTTTATAGCTGCATTTAGACGATAAAGGCAACATTTCTCTGTGGAGACTGAGAAGGATCTTAATATTGAGGGGCTGTGCTTTGCTTGCACGACTGATAACTCTTTCAATTGCAGACAGGAATACTGGTATTGCCACTGACAAATGAGTTATAGCCCCCTGAGTTTCAGATAACATTATATACTATATACGCACGCTCATAAGTGCAAGGTCTATCCGAGTGAACTTGCAGTATGATTGTTTTTTGAATTACACCAAAGAAAGACACCCTTGAGACCCGTGATGACAACTTATTTGGATCCTATATTGCTCTTGGCCACTCTAATTAATCACACTCTTTTGTATTGAGTACTAGAGAAAGATTTGGTGAGAGAGAATGGGAGCAAGTCTGCATCCACCCCTCCAGACTGCTAAACACCATGAACTCAATGAACCAAGCTTCAGGAGTTACAGAGGAGTTGCAGAAGAGTGAGTTGTATAACTGTGCGTGATTTCCTAGAAATGACTTTGTACATTTTATCATCTTTTGGTGTTCTAGTTGTTCTTGTTGTTTATTGTTATTGCTCCTATTTTTCACACACTCATGACTGACCTCCTTCTTGTTGTACACCGGAGGTCAAAGCAGCCTTGGCACTGCACTACTTAACCACATCCTGTAATGAATCAAAATGTATTTATTTATTTTTTGGAATTATAAAAGCTTTTTCGTCCCTCTATTTTGTTTTTATCCCCTTCAAAACAAAGCACTGACTCATTGCAACGCCTCATAATCATTGGCGTGTCCATAATTTCAAATTTAATACAATACTTGGACTCTGTTTTTCTCAGCAAAATACAACTATTGAATGTTATTCTGTGTTTCCATATAAAAATATCCAATGCTTATGTGATGTGCAGATATATTTGTCTGTCTGAAATCAAACTGGCAGTATGGTATGTCTACAACCACGTGGCGGACTGCTCAACAGATTGCAGCCTAAATGTGATGGATGGGCTGTCAGCAAATTCCAATTTGCATCGAGAGACTGTAAAAAGTAATCACAATGAAAAGAGGGGTGATGAAGAGTTGGAAATCTCCTGTGTATTCCTGACAACTGTTGCATGTCCACCTCTTGTGTGGTTTTCACAAACATATCACGTCTGATGGAGCTGGCATCTGTCCCTCACTGACACTCTGCAGCCAATACCTCCTGTGCTTTATGAGAAAATGAGAGTGACCTGGTGCCCTTTTCCTCCTTTTCGCTTGTCACACTCGATGCCCACACCCCTCAATCACACTCTCCACCCTGACCCACCCACCTGGATGTCAGTCCTCACTTTGTTCACCTCTCTTTGAAGTTGCACAGGAAAGCTTGGCCAACAGCTGGCCACGAGAGAACAAAATGTCCTCGGGTGTCTGCCCTGTGTCAAATAGGACGACTTTCACGGCCAGTGGTTGTCATTTAGCCAGATGAAGGAGGCAGTTTGTGTTCCTGTCCTCCGACTGCGGCGAGGGAGAGGCTCAAAGGGAGCTCCCTGGAGGTTAGTAAAGGGCGTTGCGGAGGATGGCGCCAAAGCCCTCACCAGCCTCTCAAAGTTGGCCAACATCAACAGCTGCATCGCTTCATTCAGTGCATACAGAAAATTATTTAATGTAGTTTAATATGATATACAAGCAGCAGTGTGTTTTAAAAAGATACTCTTGACAAGAGATAAATCAAAGACATGATTTCTCTCGCTGAAGGTGAGGAGAGGAAAAGAGCTGGCACAACAAATCCACTTACGAGCATCTCCAAAGCTCAGCCAGTAAAAGTCTGAATCTGATTTGTGGCATCTATGTCAAAACTCCTTTTCTTTCCTATGTATAATGCATGAGAAATTAAATTAACATGAGCTCTGGGGGTGTTTTCAGGTGTCTTCTTTATTTCACACAAACAGGAGAGTCCTTGTTTAGCTCTGAGTTGAGTCTGCAGTTAATCCTAACAGTAAGAAAATCAACTTGGAACAATGACAGCAAGATGATCAGAAAATAGGATTTCATTCCCAGTGGAAATTACGCGGTGACGTACCTGTGTTATCAATCTCGGCATGAACTCCCTTCCAGCTAAAAGCCCTCCTGTACTGACGCTTCAAGAATCACGGCTGCGTTTACGCTCTAACAGCGCACCGTGCATTTCTTTTTGTAAATCCCAACATCGGGCTTTCTCTTTATCAGCTATTTAATCATGGATGGTGACTGAATTTGAATTTAATCAATGTCTTCCCACACATTCAATTATAACGAATCAACGCTGTTGCTGCAGTCAATCACAAGGCGAACCTTCAACAGGTAGTGTGTTATTGAAATGCAAAGCAGTGTGCAAACATTCAAAAGTTGGGTCACTGGGTTCACACTGCTAAAAAGCAAGAAAAATGAAGCTGATCAGTAAAATGTTGTTGTGCTCTGTTGCCTCCACACATCAAGTTTCTCTCTGAGCTCGTGTTTTGATGGATTGCTGCTGTGGCCATATGTTCTTGCATTTTGATTCACTGCGTGAATTATGATTAAAGAGGGAGTCGGTTGAAAGCTGCTGCAGGATTAGCAACCACTCTTGAGAAAGGAGAGAAAAGAAATGAAGAGAAGGGGTTGGAAAGGTCATTGTTAAAGAAAGGTGATGGTTGAGTATTACACCCTCATTCGTTATTTGCTGCACCGATGTGCCAGACTGACCTGGGCAAAATGGTCTGTTGAAAGAGGAGGAGCATGGAGAAGGGGTACAGTAAAGAGACGGGATGAATGGGGTGGCAACATGAAGCTGCAGGAACAGCTTCTCCCTCTCATTAAACCTCTAGCCATCCTTTTGTATTTCCCAAGGCTTCACAATGTGTCCCTCAGGAGGGCAGGGATGCTCCTCCGGCCATGAATCAGGGCTTTAATGTCAGCTGCTCGACTCACTCGTTAAAGCTAGTTTGACTGTTTTTTTTAACCAATACTAGGGGTGGATTAGTGCTAAACTGTTGCCTTTGAGCAGGAATAAACAGAATTTGTTTTTGGTCATATTTTTATGTTTTCAGAAGGTTATCACAATGCACCACATGACAGAAAATCATCTGCGTGAACTGCGGTGCTCTGTGGTCTGTCAGTGTTTAAACAGGTCTTTTATGATGCAAACAGGCTTGTCAGGTGCACAATAATGCACCTACGCGGTCGCGCACACACTGCACGTCTGCTGTGCATGTCATCCTCACAGGTGATTTTATTGTTTTCGCGTTTGATGCACTAACCACCCTGAATTAAGCATCCTCCAAGATCAAGGTAGTGTGGTGGGCTAGATGAAAGGAGAGCGGCCGTGTGGCTGGTAATGCATTAAACAGGCAGATAGTCATGGCCAAGAGGGAGGCAGCTGCGGAGATGAGCTGGGTGCGATGAAGAGGGGGATTAACATGGATTCATCATTCTCTGTCACAGAAAAAAGCATGAATCTTGCTTGAGATTGAGAGAGGGCTCAGAAGGTTTGTTGGTTAACGTAATACACAAGTAGCATTTAAGTGGCTTTTGGCTGCTCTTAGATTTGATGAGAGGCATATTAAACCTCGGGAAATCATGTAATGAATATATTTCTATTCATAGAAACTTCCAAGTTTTAGACATGATGCAATGAATTCAAGTCAAACACAACCTCCCAACATCTATTTTGCTTACTATTGAGTACATGACGTTGATGGAGTTATGTTAAAATGTAATATTAGCAGCAGCTGTTATGACCTTTGGAAAGCTTCCTTAAAAACACTTATCTGCGAATGCTAATAGACTGAATTATTATGGGTCAGTGCTTCTCAGTGAGTTCCTGGCATGTCAGTAGTTTGTGATGCTACATGAACCACGTGACTCTGAAGACTCTCAGGTTCACACTTTGAGATACACCAGAGGTCCTGGTTTTATCCTCGTCTTATTTAGGCTTTGCTTTGGATTTGCTTTTTGCTTCTTTTCTCCCCGTAATTCCATTACAAAAAAAAAAATCTATAAAGGCTTAAGGCTGCCCAAAAAGGAAATTAAACATTAGATGAAGTTGGCATCTGTGGCAAGATGGACTTTCACTCTAAAAATTGTCTCTTCAATATACAAAAGTGAGCTTGCCTGTATTCCTTGAGCATCATGAGAAAAACTCAAGAGCTGTTTTTTCTGACTTGATTTTCTTGGGTGACCTACCTACAAAACAATCCTGTGATGCAGTCAGTGAGAGAACACAGCTTGGAACCAAAACAGAAACGCAGCCTAGTCCCTATCAAAAATGTATTTGGCAAAAAGCAAGAAAAAACAAACAAAAAATAAAACAAAAGATTGGACAGTGACTCAAACTAATTCTTAGAAAAATGAATTCAATAGAAAACTCATCAAAATGAGGCAGAATATTAGATGAACGTTAATGTTTTCCCATATTTCACTTTTTAACCACGAGGGCTCTTGTATTTTTATTCCACCGCAGGTTTTCAGGCCCTTTAGTCTGTAAAACTTATCTTATTTACTAGTCTTTGACATAATCACTGATTACTTCAAGACACTGTCTGTAACTATGCAGCCAATTAGAATGAGTCCCCTTTTTTTGTGTGTCCCTGAACACTGTATAAACCTCAAGAGAGGAAAAAAAACCAAACTTCATCACAGAGTGTCATTTTGTCACCAACGAGGCGTAATTTCCCACCTGCTGCAGTTCCAGTCAGAGAGAAGCACAGGTGTGAGAGAACTGTCACAGTAATTTTGCAGATAACTGATGTCGGCGACGTGTGCAGACCTGCCTGGAAATTAATTGTAATATTTCTGTTCTTTTCTGTGCAGAGAACTTGAATCCCATTAGTTGAGTCTCAAGCCGGAGCGCTACCATCTCCTTTGTTTTTGCATTTTATTTCATTTGTTGTTATGTACATTTCAATCACTTGGTCTGCAAAAGCTTTAAAAAAAGAAAGAAAGAAAGAAAACAGACCGTTAAAATATAATACAGCACAACAGCTATACAACACCTGCAGCATTTGAGAATGAAATGTCAAAATCACATGAATACTCTGGCACAACAAGGTGTTCGAATCACAAGCTCCTCAATATTACATCTGTGCAGCTACAGTTTCTGCAGAATCACTGTAATATATTGTTACTGTTATAATATCCACTACTTTGTAAATACTCTGAATATTCTAGTGTCATGTTGTGGTTCAGATGCTAAAATTCACTCGAAATGCTCGTTTTAGGTTAATGGACGTGTTTATGCGAGAGCACAAGGAGTTTTATCTGCAGATAAAGGTTCTTATGATCTAGTATGGTAAGAGAAAATGACTTGGCTTGGCAAATAAATATTAATCATTACGACTTTATTTAAGGCAATACATTATGTCACCACCACTATGAGAGTCTGCTTTCTATGCAAACGCTATATTGTAAAAGTTCATTGTTAAAAGCTCCATTAAGCACATTTCTCTGTGTAATGTGGGAAGGTTACAAATGTTACAATACGTTTTTGGGCCTTTGCAGCTCCAGCTGCATCACGTTCTCTGTATTAACCGTTGTCACAATGTCACAAAGGTGACTCTCATTCCTCATCTCATACCTGCCTGGGTCACCCTGGTGACTTAACTCTGAATACCTAACCGCTTTGAGATCAGTTTATGTCAGACTTTTGGAATAAACTTGCCTGTAAAATGATCATTTAATTGATTCTTTTTCTGACGATATCCCAGACATCAAGATATCAGACTGACACAACATATAAATATCACGAGGCAGAAGAAACGACGCTACGCTGATGTCTCACACTGAAACCAAACAGAAAACACTTCTTATGAGGGATGTATAATAATCGTGAAACTGTCTAATAACTGAGAGAAAATCAATAATTCAGCTGTCAGTTTGGGGTATCACATTTGAACTTTGATCAACTGTTAGGATTTTAAATGTCAAATTTAATCATATTTCAAAGCTGATTTAGTTTTTGCAAAATCTTTTCATCTTTTAATTTATTGAAAGGTCAGTCAGCAAGGATTTGAACCTAAAACAAAAATCCATCCTTTTGATCAGAACTCAGTGTTGGGTGATCAGATCGCATGATTCCCAGCTGATAAGTTACATTGAAACCTGTTGACTTGTGCAATATCCCACCAAAGAAGCTTCCCACCGCTCTACTTAAACAAATGTGAACTTCTTCTTGTGAACTAAGAATCAGTGTATTTTGTGCAAAAGAATCATACAATGATGTATGTGTGGGTGCACAAAGCCTGGGTTAACATTAAAAGATCATAACCTGTTACACTATTATCTCTCACTCAAGTCTTTTGAAGTCTGGCTGTACTTGCTTTTTTTTTTTTAAAACATATATTTCTGTGTCAGAATCTGATGTTTTGCATTAATATGACAGAACAATGATGCACTGAACCTGATCACACTTTTTTAACAAACATAACCATGCAGTTGAGTTCCTCAAAATTGACAAATTAAAAAAAAAACAAGCCAGTAATGCTGTACATCTTCATGTCCAGTAGAGATGTGGCAGCTTGGTACTATTTCATGTATTGAAAATGAGAATCAGTTGTTTTATTCTTGTCAGAAGTAAAATACGAACTGACTGGAGTCCTTGAGCAACAGTTTCCACTTTGCGAATCACAAGCTTATCCACAAGCCTAAGGGAAATCTTCTGAAGTAAAAGCAAGAGGTAATTAAAGTACTACAACACTGTCTTAAAGACTAGAGATAAAGATTTTTATATTCTGTCTGGCTCTCAGTCAAACTACGCAACTGGAGTCTGAGGTCAAACGCTTGCAGCTGCTGCATCAGAGCAGCTGCATTCACTATATCACAAATAATATAAAATAACAGAAGCATAGTACTCCTTGTACATTCAAGGTGAAGTTACATTCACTGATTCAGAGTATTTTAAACACTGCTATATTTGTCAAACATGAAACAAGCCTCATTAATAGGTGGATTCAGAGTAAATAACAGCCCAGGTGTTACTAATAACATTAACAATGGTTTTATGCGGGTGTCCTGGTGGGCTTCGATGGCGTGACAAGGCCAACGTGCACAATTCCAGGATGCTCAAACTAAAGCAGCCATCATTTATCATCTAAAGCCAGTCAAAAAAGGTCTGCAGCTTTAGACAAGTTATATGCAGACATTTGTCAAATTTAACAGTATTTATCGGTATATAAACACACACAAATCCTGACAGGTTGGGATTGTTGAGCGATTTCTCTCAATTTGTCTTAACAGAGATTGGACACGTCTTATCAGTACGCGATGCTTGTATCTGACATGATCTCAGAAGCAGCTCTCTGCGTAAAAATCTACACTCTCTCCCCTTCACTGGAAGATTTATTGTCCCAACTTTGGATACTGACAAGCTAGTAAAAGAAAGAGTTTCTGCTTACATTTAAAAATGTCTTTTTACACCAGCCCGAGGAACAAATAAACGAATGAATGAATGAATGAATGAATGAATGAATGAATGAATGAATGAATGATTGAATGAATGAATGAAAAACGTCTTTGCACGTGGACAGATGCACGTGTGTTCTCACACTCCCAATCAGCAGCAACCCCATCACATCAGCATCAGACAGCACCCTCCATCCGTCTTTATTACTGCAGCAACACACTGCCAAGTCGCGGCAATAAACACCCTCACAAACGTGAAGACATGCACGTTTTACTCCCTGTCCTTCCTTCCCCCTCTTTCCCTTTCTCTTTCCCATAGCACCCTCTTCCTCCCGGAGAAGCATTAGCTTCACGTTGGTTCACGGCTGACAGGACATTTATCAGATGAACCCATTTTATATTAGTGTGAGATGAAACTTACAGTGACCTCAGCTCGTATAATCTAGAGTGATGTGGGTTTATTGAAAAGGGCCAGAGGCAGGTTGTCTTGCTTAAACTTTGTGCACCTGCTGGTGTCTTGAGTGTCATGCCGGAATATGGGATAAAGTTTGATTTTGCAGAAGTTGGTTTTCCAGTAAGGGAAGTGCTAACAGGTGTGAGCTGTGTGCATTGAGGTTTGGTAGACCTTGGATCTAAGTGTGACGGAGACTAGCTGGGTGTGCGTGTGAATGTTACCAGGGGGAGTTTGAAAGATGCTCCTTTAGCTTCAACCAGAGGCGATTATTGCAGAGTAGAGTCTCTTGTGTGTGTTTGCTCTCATGAACGATGCAACGTCTCTTTCTCACTTATTCTGACAAAGACAGAGTGGCGGCTGAGTCAGCCACACTGTCAATAGACTTAAATTTAGAGCAGACACTCACACAAAGAGTAGTGTTTGCATTACTTTAGAGAACATTATGTTGACTTACATTCATTTCCTAGTAACTGACCTCACCGCGACCTTAAACCAAGTCTGAACTCGATCATCCAGTGATTTACATTTGGAGGACTTGTTTGACCCTGAGCAAGCACAACACACACACACACACACACACACACACACACACACACACACACACACACACACACACACACACACACACACACACACACACAGACAGAGTCATGGCTGGATCTGTCCTCTCTTGTGCTAGTGATTATCACCTAGACTGTCACGGCTGACCAGGTGTTGTGAACATCATTGCTCTGTATGTGTCGGCTCTGTAGTGTGTCCTCCTTTATTATAACAAATTGCCATCATTCTGACATCCATCAGGGATCATTGTAGGTGCTTCAAGGGCAGGTCACGTTGAAATTGTTGATCCATCAGCATTCATCTTTTGTTTGATACAGAGGGTGTGTGTGTGTGTGTGTGTGTGTGTGTGTGTGTGTTATTTATGTGCAACTTTAATACTGCACCAACAGCTGGACTTGAATCAAAACACTTAGCAGCATTAATAAGTATAATATCTCCAGGATGGCTACAATTGTGTGAAAGTTTTTCTTTTTTAGTTAAAACACTTTCAATATAATCATCTGATTGTGAAGGGAGCCTTAGGCAAATATTATCTCACATGAACAATAATATGTCGTAATATGACATTAATACTTTTTTTCACAGTGTAATTAATATACATCATCCATCCATTTCCTATTTTTGTTTATTCCAGTCCAGGGCCGGAGCATGTGCCATTATAACTTATAACTTAAACAGGAAAAAAGAAGCTAAAAAACAAAAAAGAACATGTGGGAAACATCAAGAAACTGCAGATCTACATTTAGCATCCATAAGCTGAGGTAAGCTGAGGACTTTATTTGGTCCTCACATGATTAAGGAGCAATTTTGGTCTATTCTTCTTTATAACAGCTTCAGTTCATTGAGGTGTTTGATATTTGCTCTATAAGATCCCCTGACTATGGTCTAAACTTGCATTAGGGTCTTTAAAAACCTTGAGTATTTTATTTTTGTAGCCATTCTGATGTAGATTTACTGGAGGGTCTCACATGGTCTCACATTGGCATACAGACAAATTAATGTTTGACAGATTCTGTAGCTGCAAAACAACCTCAAATCATCAGCCTTCCACCTCCGTGCATGGTGCTGGGTATGACGTGTTGCTGAAGTGCTGAGTTTGTTTTTTGCCTAACATGGCACAGCTCTTTAAGGTTAAACACCTCTGCTTTGATTTGATGTGGCCATAGGACCTCAGTCTTGCTTACCTGTTCTTTTAAGACAGAAGAGGCTTTATTCTGACAGATTTTCTAAACAAAACACACTTGTTTGTTATTCTTCTAATTGTTTTGCTGTGAACTTTAACTTAAAAAGATTTTGTTTGAACTTCAACTGTAAAGAAAAAACCATCTCAAATCCTATGGAACCAGTAAGGGGGTAGTTAGTATTGCCCACCTTCTTTTAGTTTTCTTTATGGCCTTATTGTTGTTTATTTAATAAAGGGACAGTGAAAAAAGTGGTTGCTGTTCACATGTTGAACTAAGATCCTCTATGATCAGGTGACACAAAACACACAAAAACATAGGATTAATGGAGACTATAATGATTTTGCACATGACTGTCTACACAGTTCAGACGTTGGCTTTTCTGTGATAGCAGTAAACACACGGGCAGCTGCCAATAATATATAGTTTTATACAGATTTTTTAAAAAGTCTTATATTAATGAGTGACTGAACATGTGATGTTTTCACAGACACTTTCACTGTATGTAATATGTAATTTGTACAGGGTGTATCCTGCTCCTTGACTGATTGGACAGTGGGGATGGGTTCTAGTCCCCCCGACACTGAACAGGATGAAGCAGATATAAAAACCAGTGGAAGAACTGTGTTTGAAACACCGTAATTCACAGTAACTATCATTTAATTAAAGTGAAGACCATTACTGTGAGCCTGGAGATTGGAAACACATATAAAAAATGAATTAGTTTCCTTGAAACCAAGTGTTAAGAAAAAGAAAATGAATTTTAATATTGTTTTTGTGTTACAAAAAAATCTATGCAAATTAAAAAAAAAAAAAAAGAGATTAAAAAAATCTGTCATGATTAATTTGTTTTACAGCTCTAAGTCTATAGAGTAATATGTTTAGTGTTGATAACAGAATCGATAGACAATTGTGATGATTTTATGTGTCGATACGGAAATAAAAACTCCAGAAATCAGTAACTCTGAATTTCAACCTTTAGACAAACTGCTCTTTATTTCTTTAGTCAAAAATATTAGCCAATACTTTTCTTAGTACTTTCTTACAGCACAGTAAAGCATTCCATTTATACAGTCAAAACATTCATTAGCAGTAAAGAAAATGTATTATGCAAGCCTGTAATTACTTGTGTGCAATTAAAAAAATGTATTTAAGCTTTGCCATGAAGAGATAAAAGACTGCAGAAAAAAAGTCATTTTGTAGAAAATGACAATCAGACAAAATACCAACCAAATGCTAGAAGCTTAACTTGTACATTCATAGATATATCATTACAATACTGTGCTGTATGTAATATATTCACCATGACTGATTATAAATGAATATTTGACTTTATACATTACAGGTTCTATGGCACAAAACACGGTTTAAAGCTGTTGTCTATGACAAACTTTATTTGCACAACCCCACTTGTGCACAAACATACACACTTGCAAAAACACACACCCTCACACACACGCAAACATACACAGTAGAGCTGAGCGAGTAGAGAGAGACGGAGAGGAAACAGGCTCTTTATGGGAAAAATAATTCAACTTTTCCCTCTGATTGATTTATGTATGGTTATCTTTTTATATCGGACTGAAGGAAGCTATGGATCCCAGTTCGCTTCTCCACAATAGGGAAGATTTCTTGGCAAAGACTTTCCTCACACACTCGCGTCCATTCTGTCCTGGTGTCCCGGGGGAAGAAGGGACAGTTACATGTGACACTTCTCACCACTTTGGTTTATCTCTGGTGGCAATGAGGTGCTGTTTCCCACAGAAATGTCACATTAACATGTGCAAAACACCGGGTGGGTTAATAAGTGAAGTGAATGTCAAGGCAGCAATGATCTGGCACAATCTCCTCAGGCCAAAAGCAGAAACCATTTTTTTGCAATTGTATTAGTGATCACAACCTGGTCTTTACGCAATATTGATTAGAATTAAAGCACATATTTTATCTGCCATTGAAATGTAACATCCAGCTGAGCATGACTTTGATGGAACGAGTGTAGAGGAGCTCACTGAGTGATTATTGGTTGTCAACCCTTTGGCCATTTATCTCCATTAAATAATACATCACGTCCACCAGCTTCCCCTCGAGGTCCTCAGTTGCATGTATCCATTTTATGATGCAATATTTTCAGTATGCACGTTGCATAAAACACTGCGAGGTAATCAGTTTAAAAGTAAAGCGGAGCATTGAGAAATTAACTTTTATCAACTGTTTTTGACCTAATGTACGGTCAAGGAGGACGAGATAGAGATAGAGGACATAAGGAACAGATGGCAACCACGTCTTCCTCATTCTCTTTGCAATTCTGGAGAAAAAAGTACATAGAACTGAGATGCAAGATGTGGGCAGTTGGAGTATTAGGTAAGGGATCTTTGAGGGTAAAGGAAATGATCACACCCACTGTCACGAGTGAACAGTTGGAACTTGTGGAATTGGAAAAATTGTTTTATGTCAGACTGACAGGACTTTTTTCTCTGTTTACAGCAGGGCAGAGATTGATTTGCACACAAAGTATATCTGACTCTGCAAAAGTAATAGGTGCAGAACACTTTCCTGTTTTTACGAAGGAGATGGATCAATCTTTGTTGTTACCGGAGTATTCCTCTTCTCCTGTTAACAACTTCTCTGCTACTTTTACAGCTGGCACAGAGCACCTCAGCTAGTCTAAGTCCAGTTGAACGTATACATGTAGGAGTAATTTGACTCCCGACCATGCTCTATGGAGGCGTTAGTCCAACTTTGACATACTAGACTATGTTTTAGTTGATTTTAAGTGGAGTAAAAATCTGTTGTAAAGGTCCACTTATTTATTTATTTTTTGCTGTTATTGAAACCCTGGTTATATGCTGATTTTTGTGAGTACACTCAAACATATATTAGTAAGTACACTGCGTGTTTAACATGTGAAGTGTGCAAAAGAGCACTGTTCAGATGAAGATCAGCGTTGTGCTCTTACAAGTGGCAATCAACTTTCTTTTTCTGCCGCTTCATCCAAGTTACCACAAGTGATTTACACTTTTATCAATTGTAAAGTCCAAACAATATGGACATTTTTCTTGTTATGTGTGCAGTTTCTCCCCTTTGCTATGGGAGTAATTGGTGCCGATAGTGTACCGCCATCCTTTTTTAAACCAGAAAACAAGCAGTTGACTTTCTCACCACCTCCACTAGGTCAACATGATGGTGACCACTGAGCTTCTTGATCTGCTCGTCATCTCCATGTCATACTTTTGCAGTGTACGTCAGAATGACAGAACTGTTAATTTGAACACATTTATACACTCAAAGTAGAAAGTGTAAGTGCGAGAGTACATGATTTGAAACATACCGTAGTTCCTGAAAGTAGCACCATGTTTAGTGGATGTTTTTCACCACAGGGGAGGGTGTTGTTTTAGCTGGTTTTATTTCCAACAACCCTCGCACAAATATCATAAATATGTGATAAACATAATGTGGTCTTTTTTTTTTGAAAGTCAAAAAAATAATCTTTTTCTTTAAATTACAAAATATTTAAAGTTAATTGGCCAGTAGATGCTACTCGCTGAAGGGCTTGGTTTATTTCATTTTCACCGTTTTCAGCTGTTTTATACTTTTTCCTTATCAGTGCTATGCTTCAAGGAAAACTCAGCACCCTTTAAAGTCTGTTTGGTGTTTAAGTATCAAAAAAAGAATTTGGAGGGCATGACTTTGTCAGCTATGACAGCCGTTCCTCACATGTATTGAATTCAAAGCCTCACATTGATCCCTTTGGACAAGTTTGAGCAGAAATCTGCCCTCTGGCAGAGCTGTATTCTCATTGGATGGATAAACCACACTAATGCCCCACAGTGTCCACAGAATGAATGTGTGTTTATAACAATGTGCTCTATCTGTGGGTCATATAGCACAAGCTACGTGTGTGTTTCTGCGTCTGCTCTCATTTATGGTTTGTTACTGGGAGGCACTGACTCGGAGCTGAGATACAGTATGTGAATGCATTTTGGTGAAAAATGTTACAGAAGGCCAGCAGCAGCATTTGCAAAGCCAAAATGGGTTACTGTGGCCCTGAAACCAAATTCATTGCTGCATAATGACACAGAAAACTTTGAAAGGGAGGAAAATAAAATAAAAAAACAACCAAGGCAGGAGGAGATGGCAGATTATTCTGTTCTCTCTATCTCTCTCTGTTTCTCAGTCTCTTAGAAAGCTACATTACATTACATTCATTATATTCATCTGGATAATGGCTAACAGTAAGTCATCAAGGACCATTAATAGTTAATAGAGGACTATCTACCAGTAGCAGAAATTTCCTCATTCTAATAATGGAAATGTGATCACTAGATTAATGACACTTTGGAGCTATATCCTCTCCATGTAGTACTTTTTTTTTTTGTCTTGGATTTTTGCAAAGCTACAATAACAGTCAAGTCTACCATGAATAAATATTTTACCAACAATAAACAGAGGACTTGTCCTAGTCCTGTGACAACCGGTGATGTTGGACATGGAGTTACTTGGTCTTCCTTTGTGAACACCCACTTGTCGGTGGACTCAGTACACACATGAGAGAAGTGAAAAAGCTCGTTGCTCGTTTGATGAAAGCCTCATTTAGCATGCCTTTGAGAGTCCTCTGCAAATGAAAATGCAAATGACAGAGCTGTTTTGTTTTTCTTCAGAGACAGTCATGACTGTGGGCAGTGGACACACTATCAGATGCTCTGCCTGAGAGAGGTGAGACGTGCAGTGGCGGGAGTGGATCCCTGCTTTCTGGAAATGTCTCCCACCAGAAAAAGACACAACTGCTCAAAGTTCCTCGTCTCTGGCTGCGCGTTGCAACAGGAAGCATCCATGTCTGAACCTAAGATGGTGTCCTTGCTTCATCTGTCCATACGTTGCAGTCACACATTGAAGATGCTTTATTTTTTGCAAGGAGAAAACAATCAGCATCTATTTGATGCTCTTGGCTGCTTTGTGAATACTTCGTTGAACGTGAGAGGCTTTCCCTTTTCCGGTCGTAAAATCAGCTTTCTCATTGACCAGTGCATTATCGCTCAAAGCAAGCTTAACTATCACTTGTGCTCTCTTGGCATGTTGACATCTTTTAAGCCTTAAGGAGGCTTCCCGTCTGGGGAAAGCTATCTGCCACAGGAATAAATATGCTCCCCAACAGTTGAGGGCTGGGGAGGCTGCTGGTGGCTGTGGACTCAGGAGGAGATACAGATGGGCTTCCCGTTTTTGTCATACTGGTACACCAACATCTTTATGCAGTGGGAGTTGGCTGGTGAGATCCAGGGACTGCTTGTGATGGAGAAATTGTGGCTGGCATAGAACGTGGGCGCCTGCTTCCGGCAGTGGACCAGGGCTCGCAGCACGTTAGCCGCCATGCCCCGAAAGCGCTTGCTGATGAAGCAGTATAGGAAGAAGTTGACACCAGTGTTGAGCAAGGCCAGCATGTTTGCCATATCAGTGAGCATGTGGAGCAGACGGCTGGCACTATCCGAGGCTGGTGGAGGCGAGTAGAAGTGGTAGAGGATCATGAAGGTGCGTGGTGCCCATAAAATAGCAAAAATGGAGGTGATGGCGAGGAGAATGGCGGTGGTCTTGCCAGTGGAATATCCACGCAGTCTGAAGCAGCTGCGGCGTCTCCGCAGCTTGCGCACAATGACAGCGTTAAGGGAAAAGAAGACAGAGCAGGGGAGGAGGTAGACGGTGGCACAGTGCGCCCACACCAGGACATGCTGGACCACTGTTCTTCTGCTACTCTCTCCTCCTCCTCCTTCATCATCACCACTGCCAACCTCAGGAAGGCTGTGCCACAGCTCAGGCCACCAATAATAAGGAGCTGCTGAGAGTAAGCATCCAAGGTAGACGGCGAATATCACCCTGCGTGTTCGGGCTGGGTAGGAGACTGTGTGGTAACGGAGTGGGTGGCAAACGGCAATGTAGCGGTCGATGGTGAGAGGCACGGTGATCCAAATGGAGGTGTGGATGGAGGAGAACTCCAGAACCTGCACTGCGCTGTTTAATGACGGTGGCAGTGGTGTAGCCAATATGAAATCCTCTAATATGAAATCAACAAAAACGATGAGGAGCAGAACTAGAATGTCTGCAGCTGCCAGAGCCAGGAGATAGTTGTAGGAGGACTTCTGACGACGCAGCACCAGCTGGGACAGGATAACCACTGTCAGGATGTTCGCTAGAAGAAAGATGATGTAGATAGGCAGAGGGAATGGGAAAATGATGGAGTAAAGGAAAAGGTATAGTGTAGTAAGAAAAGATATGTGCAGAGGTGTGTGCAGGGAGGACAAACAAAGAAATGTGATTGTTAGTGAGCTGGTAACTGAAACAGACAGTTGGCAGATACAGAGATGCTGTTCACAGGACACGTGGTGCAGGTGCTGACACGAGCTCAACACAATAAAAGCACACAAAAATTAAGACCCCAGAGGGTTTGAATCGGATAAACATATTTCAGCGCAATTAACAAGTTCCACAGAGAGCATGCAAGGTGAACAAAAGGATGCTTGAAAAAGTCTCTTTTTATTGATCACTTCTCGATTTGCCTTCATCAACACCTGCTTCGTAATTCCAGCAGCACCTGCCTCTCACTTTGGGCAAACTGTTCTCACTAATAAAGAGTGAAACAGGAGGACAACATGCAGCATCACAGTCTTCAGCAATCTGCTGAGTTCACTACTGTCTGCCATCCTGCCGCAAGCAATTTAGTTTCTGGAATAAAGCACAAGGACAGCCCATCTCTCCCTGTCTGCCGCTCTTTGTCAGTCTTTACTCCAGTGTTTACCACAATGCCTTATTATTTATGTTGCCAAGTTTCTCTCTCCATTTATTTATTCCAGCTTTCTTTCACAGGACAGAGTTATTAGCCTGGAAGGGACCTAATTTCTTCTTTTAAAAAAAGAGGTTGAAACAGAGGCCTGAATATAATTTATTAGGCTGCTGCTTTTACCAAAACATGACCTCTGTGGATCTGCAAGAGGGGATTATAGCTTCCTGCCTCTCACATGGAACATAGTTTGTCTTCCACACCTTCAATAAATTCTCTATTATCTCCAAACTGTCATCTCATTTAGGACTTTAGACTATTCACTTACCGGTAAGTCTCTTCTACGACTTTTCTCTTTTGGTGACATTGTAATGCTGGTGGAAGATGAAAGAAGACAGCAGTTTTCTAAATATGACGTTTAATCATACCCATGTCCCCCCACTATTTCTCTGGCTCTCTGAGAACACCTTAACAAGAAATTTTCCATTAGTGTTTCCCATTTGCTTCGTATTAGATTTAACATTGTCTTTACACCATGAGCACCAAACGGAGGATGCCTGTTCTCATCTTTCTATAAGGCTTTAGCTTGCAATAGCCCAGAACACAAGCCCCGAAAAGCTGGAAAGTGAAAAGGCAACTGATAAAATTTGGATTTTAACATCTTAAGGAAATGAACAGGGATCTCTGCTTTGAGATGCCAGGGCCTTGTTTGCCAAAGCAAATGAAATAAACCACAATCACCAGACAAACAGAAAGGAGCTCCTTTTTAACTGAGGCAAGGTGCTTAGATGCATATCATGGTGTGGAGAGTTTACACGAAAACCTTCCAGTGTAGCAGTATGTTGGCATTATTATTACACTAGGTCAGTGTTTCCCAGCCCTGTTCCTCGGGGCACTCTGCCCTGCATATTTCAGATGTTTTCCTGCCCAAACGCACCGGATTACTGGATCACTGTCAGCTTTTCATCAAGTTCTACACAACTCTGCCAATGCCCCAGTGATATGATCCAGGTGAGTTAGAGCAGGGCAACATCTAAAACATGCAGGGCATGCGTGTGCCCTGAGGAGCAGGAGTAGGAAACACTGAACTAGGCAAACAATGCAACTTACTGATCTTTATTCATGAAATCACCATACATCTGTGACCATATTTGCACACAAATCACCTCCTTACTGAAAACTGCACATTCACAAATGCTGCATAAAACTTAGATTTGACTGTTAGACTGTGTGTACGTTCATGCCAGTCAATTGCAGGTTGGCTGTCGCTGCGCACTAATCAGCTCTATTAAAACAGATGTGACCTGACAGGGACCAGCAAACTACAGGCCTGGAAATAGGATTCAAATGCAGGTAATGCCATGTCTGCTGTCAAAGAAATATTCAACAGGTAAAGCAGTTTGATGTGACGTTGGATGCAAAGAAGCAATGCTCTTCATCAACAAGGCATTGGTGCAACTGTAGGGGAAATAGTTCTTAAACACCTGTCACACTTTCAGATTGAGTAAATTTGTACTGCAAATTCTAGCATCCAAGGAAAATATGTGGGGCAGTTTAATTATCTTAAGTCTTTTTTTAGATACACATCATTTTCTATAAATCTGCTGGCAGGTGGGCGTGTCACTGCCATATCTGAATGGCAGAATTTAGTTTCTGATAAGTGCTTTAGAAGAAGCCAGTAGGTCAAGGTAAACCCTATCTTTCTTCTTTAGTCAAATACACACAATAAAGGTGTTCTGCTGTGGGTAACCTAAGCTTGAAACCACTATCGGCGTGCTACCGCAGACATAAACTCTGATTACAGTCCCTGTTCTAGATGCGACTTGTGCACCTTTTATGGATCACCCAAGAGAAAAGCTATGTCAGTGCTGAATGGAAAGAGCTGAAAATGCTTGCAGCATTGCAATCCAGCTTCACAGACATTAATGCACTCAGCAACCATCACTTTACATGTAGCATGCATGATCATGTCCCTTTCTACAGTAATAGTTCTGGGATTTGATTAAATATGGCTGCTTGGAGACTGGGACATCACGTTTAACAGCCTCAGCCGCTATCAAGTAATTACACATGACAAAGCGGCTCCAGATAATGACTGAAGACGTGCTTGCAAGGCATGAGGAATGTGAACACACATGCACGGATACACACCGATACATGCTTAACTCCGAGCATGTGCACAGAAACTATCATTAGGGATGCGCTAATTCAATAATGTTCCATCTATCAATAAGCATAAATGAGATTTCATTGCCGTTTACAAGATTTAACAAGCCAATACATGTAGGGCTGCTGGGCTGCACTTCTCCCAACGACTATTACAATAACATTCCCTTGTGCATGACACCAACCTCTAACACTAACCATTATCAAATAACTCTTTTTTACAGTTTTGCTTGATTGTGTTATTGATTTCAGCTACTTTAGCTACATTATGCTTCTTCTTCTGAATTTCAATGTATTAGAATCATCAAAACTACAGAGGATTAATATACTGTTATACAAAATGTCAAAAGGAAAAAAAACAATCCCATATTGAGGGCAACTTCAGAGGGTTCAATCTACGGTGGACATCATGGCAGAGGAGACTATAGCCACCTTTACGTTGGTGGATACACCTGAATCTAGTGCTCCACCTGTCCTTTTTTATAATAACTGACACGGGTTCGTGTGTCGAGCTGGCCCCGCCAATAACTTGCCTCTGAGGATACACTTAATCCCGGGTCAGGACTGTCAGGACTGATGAGCTGATGTGGAGTGGCGGATCGTGACTGGGATATGTTGATCCCAAGACGAGGATGTCCATGAGCTCCTCATCCTCAGAGCCGTGGACCCCATGAATCAGCATATTTACCATCCAGGCAGCTCTTCTGATGTTGGTGCAGCCAGCGAGCCCAACCAAAAAGACAGCGGGCCATCACGTTACGTAGCCCCACGTTGAACTCTGAAGTCAGTGTAGGTGAGTTTTCTTTGACTTCACGGAGCATTCAAGTTGAAACTTCAAAGTCAGACAGTCTGTCCTCTGATTTCAAATGGATCACACTCTTAAATTATAAAGTCCATTTTCACTTTGCCAATTTTATAGAAATGCAAAGACTTAGTTTTTTACTTTTAAATAATGATTTAGATTTAATTGATTATGATTGAATTAAATTGAACTGAAATTATTTGGATTGCATTGCACTTTACGTTTTTCTATTATGTGCCATGAGATTAGTTTTGTTTGTTTGTTGGTGCTATAGTCAGTCATATCTGATAGTAATTAGAACATTTGTGGGTTTTTGCTAATTCATCTAGATAGAAATAAATAAACAAACAAATAAATAAATAAGATAACATATTGAGTAATAGAGGACTTTGCCTCTGTTTGCTTGTTGCTGATCAAACAACTCTCAGCACGTGTCATTTCCCAGAAAGCCACATCACATCTGCCAGCGTGTCACTGAAGCCTCTCTCCTGGTTAATCCCATATGAGTGGTTTTATCAGTGCCTGTCTCTATGGGGGAAAGTTTTCTGCTAATTACATTGCATTACAAATCCCACACAATGGGCACCACCTGTAATCCGCTTTTCTTCATTGTACCTCTGCCCATCAGCGCTCTCGCTGCGGTGCACAGACTGCTGAACACAGAGGGGTGAAATCAAATGGAAACAGTGAGATGTTTGCCATCACTGGCTGGGTATTATTCTGTTTGGGCTGATGCAGGGCCTTTGCTGCAGATGAACAAAGGGGATCTGTTTCAAGCTTGACATTTCCATTTAGCTGCAGCCACCCAGCAATGGGTAGCCTAGCCAGTTCAATTGATTCCTGCTCTTTTCATTGTCTTTGGAGCGGGATAGACCCGCTTCGCATTCAGCAGGTATGAGGTGACAAGGTTCCTTTTAGCAGGCGATAGGGAATGCCGAGTTGAAGTGTAAGGGCCACATAGAGGAGACAAACACAGCTACACACACGTATGCCGAAGCAAAGTTTAGCAGCTCTTTTTGCAAGAAAAAAAAATCACCTCCAACTGAGAGCATTAGAATAACAAAAGAAAAAAAAAATCACTCCTCCCCGACTGTCTATATTTCCTTGCAACTGTGTGTGCGTCTGCTTGGGTGACCCATTTGTCTATTTGTGTTGGAGTGCTTTTGTGTCTCCTCTACCCCTGCTGTTCCTCTAATATAAGAAGGGACAGAGCCATTGACGTTGTTTAGCGCGAAAAGAGAAGGCACAGTGTGCTCCCTGAGGTGTGTAACGAGGCTGACTCATCCCACCATTAAAGGCACGTGTTCAGACGGGCTGTCGACAAAAGACATCACACAGTTTAACCCCTCAAAAGCAGAGGTAACACATGAGAGACCACCACTTGCTTGTGCAGCAGTCATCATGATTTTGTGGTGGGTCCCACAATAAATAGTGTTTAAATAAAGCTTGGTTTTCTTCTCTTTTAAAGGGAATGACAGCAAGCATTATAATTATTTGAAGGAATTTAGGAGTGAAGTAATCCAGAGGGTAATAAATAAGGAAGAACAATGGGTTTGAGGAGGATGGAGCAAAGTGTGGTCTGAGGAAGGTCAGAGAGAGTCAAAAAAGAGAGCAGGTGTTTGGAAAGGGAGCGATGGGAAGGATTAGAGGGAAAGGCTGACCGAGACAGACAGGGAGGCGCAGAGGAGAGGCAGCAGGAGGAAGGGAACAGAAGCGAGAAACAGTGGAGGTGAATATCAAAGCTTGCTTCAAAGGTCACAGGCACTTTGTTCCTGATGACAACCATCTCCCTTTTGTCTTCCCTTTAAGTGTCAGACCGGACATAAAGCAGGGGGATCCCTTAATTCCCCAGAGCAAAAAATCCAGAGACACATTGTCACTACAAAGCCACAAAAAGCATGATTTATTACTATTTATCATGATTCATTTTATTCAGTGTGAAATGCAAATGCAACATTATCAGCAAAGCAGATTTTATTGTGAGTAAAATGGATATGTGGGCTGAGTTAACGGGAAATTGTAAAAAAAAAAAAAAAAAAAAAAAGCTGAAAAGAGAGAAAATAAATATATATTGATGTGACTGCGGCGCTCTGCTGCCTGCTCACCCCAACAGCCGTTCGTTTTACAGACGGGCCGGAGTGAGTGAAAGTGTGGACACAACAAACCCTGACGTGCACGACAACCCCAGCTTGCCCTGTTTAACGCTTTCTAAAACAATGCTAATAATTATAATCATAATACAGCCTCTGCTTTCGTTCCATAACTGTGAACGAATGTCCAGGTTTGAAAGGGTAGTTAAGAGAGAAAGATAATGCATAGAGAGCAGAGACGGTAAAGGAAAGAGAGCTGAGAAGGGTAGAAGTAAAAATGGATGGAAGACAGGGAATACGAAGCATTTGCCAAGTTACAGATTTGTCACTATTCCCATATTGATGCTGTTGGCTATCTAATACAGTGTTTTCAGATGCAGCGACATCGTTTTGTTGTCAGCTGATCTAACAAAGTGAGCTCTGTCACAGTGCATCTCTTATTTATCGCTTCAAACAACACCTCCCTCCTCCTTGTCCTCCCTCTCTGACTCACCAAGCTGACATGCTCCTGCCTATACTGCTTTTGTTTTTTTACATTGCGGACTAGGGACGACCAAGCGCTCGCAGTTTTAACCTTCATCAATATGATTTACAGTGTTTATTGACAATCCCTCCCCCTCGGTTTATACTCTGCCTTTTGTCCAGTCTACTCCATCTAATCTCAAAGTCCGTTTTTAGAGTGATAGCATCTATTAACAAGCCACCATCCTACCACATATGCCCTGTCGCTGGTGCAGATTGAGAGATCAATGGTTCAAACTGAAAATCGATAGAGCCCATCTCTTCATTAAGTACCAGCTGACACTTGGGCTACGCAGCATCGTTGAAGGGGTGATAGTAAATGCCGACCATTCCCAACCTTCTCCCCTTGAACAGGTGGATGAGTGGACATGGGAGGAGATGTTCTCCAACTCAAAGACATACACTGAAAGAAAACACCAGCTGTGACAAACCTCAAGGAAAAGCAGCTGTGTATCAGTGATGGACAGAAGGTTGTTTTTTGTTTTCATTTTGCTTGATTCGAAGATTTAGTTTTTTTGTACTTTTAGGTTTGTAGCTGTTTCTATGTGAAAGAGAGAGAGCAGTTACACAGATAGCCTTTGCAGATGTTATTGTGATATCAGTGTCAGTTACGCTGTGGGGTAATAACAATTTCAAAACCTGACATTAACCCCTGCTCCTCCTCTGTTACCACCTTAAGATGCTACAGAGCCAGAACAAACTAGCTGTGTGAATAGTGTGTTCACTGTACAAACTCTCGAAATAAGCCCAATATTCCTAAATCCACTCAAAACGATCCTGTTTTAAGTAGAAATATCTCTGTCAATGGGGTTAGAAAAAGGTTCTCGAGTAGAATTCATAAAACTAGCAAAAAAGTCTAAAATAGTCTTCTACTTTTCTTGAAACAAGGCATTTTTACTTTTTTGTAGTTTTGACCCACTGGGGAAACTGGTATGAAAGCTTCATTGTACTTTATTAATTAAAGTGAGGAGCAAAATTCGTCTATGTTTCTCATAGACCTTTATTATTGTTACACTTATTTGCATTTCTTTAATTAAAAAAATCAATCATAATTCACTTAAGAGCTTTGCGCTTTGCCATGGTGTAGACTTCCGCCATCGAGGTCATATTAACTCCTTTTCTTATGTTCTTGAAGATGTTTCACTTTCCATCCAGTAAACATCCTCAGTTTGAAACGACTGGTGTGGAGTTTAGATCTTATAAACTGCTGAATTCATATGCAAATCACCTACCCTCCCTTCACTTCTGTGGGTCATCCGAGTGAAATCTGACTCCGACTTATTCGACATCTACAATGCAGCCTTGAAATGTCTTCACAGGCGGTTTCAAAACCATCCGCTCTCTGGTTCTTTGTGACCGAAACCAGGTAAACCACCGTCAGCGGACAAACCCTTTGAGAGTTACTGCAGCTTTGTGTATCAGTCTTAATTCACAGGTGATTGAAATGCAGATATCTGTGGGTGCATTTCAGGCACGACAGCCATCTGGCATCTGTGTGAAGTGTGTGAACAGGTAAGAAATGTCTGATCTGCATCAGACATCCAGCACACCTTCACAATCAGAGCGTTGCTGCTCATCTGATGGCATCCCACTGTTTACTGTGTCCGTTCGTGTTGAGCTCCTTGGGACATGTTGTGGTATATAAAGAGCAGGCTTCCTCTCTGTAATCCCATTTTGTTAAAGACTGAGCCAGGGAAGGACTTCTTCATCACACTGCTTGCTGAGCCCGTGCACGTCTCTACTGGTGTGGTGAGTAGAAACAGAAACAGTGAGAGCGAGTTAGCAATTAATTAAAAATGTGGCAATTCGTTTCAGCTCTGTCATCTGTAACACACCCACTTGGGGCCTGGAGGTGCTGCTTCACTGGCTCTGCTGTTATTAATCGCTCCCTCCCTATTAGCGCTCTGATCTTCCTCTCCTAAAGCTACTTTTCTTCTTCTTCTGGGTGCCCTTGCGCTCTTTTCTTATATAGTCTGATCATCCGCTTTTTTGTAGCAGTCCCAGTCCATCCTGTTCTGCAGTCATAATGTAATCTTTATTCCCACTTGACTTGTGTAATCCTGTCTCTTTATTATCTCCCCTCGCCTTACTGTTTCTCTCCGTGACCCCTCTCTGCCCACAGCACACGGGTCAAAAGGGCCGTGTCAACTGGTGAATCATAGGCTAATAATCAAAAAAGCAGCCACCTATCCATCATGAGTGTTTAATACGCGTGGGTCTGTAGGTCACCCCGTTATTTTCTACATTAAACATTCATGATTCAGCATCAGAGAGGAAGGAGCTGTGTCACAATGACTGAACAAGTCATGGCTGCAAAGAATCAGTTCACTGCACTCTAGTGTGCCATCGGTTCAGGCGACGATTGTAAGAATGACTCGCACGCTCAGGTTGTTCATGCTCAGTGATTAAACAAACCTCAATCCCATTCGTAAAGACGAATTAGCAGCGGAACCGAAGAAACAACAGCAGGGCGAAGTGCTCGTAAAAGACTTGCTCCGGCATCCGGGATAAATAATTCGGTAAGATTTCATCAGAAAGAGATGTTTACTTTTTACAAGCATGCAAATCTCCGGAGTCGCCGCAGTCTTGGCACACAAAAGCTTTTTACTTTGCATTGCAGATTTACTTTAAACCAGAACAGCTTGAGTTGACATTAACACCTCACTTTCAATGTTTATCGATGGAATGAGATCAGATCTTAAGGAGATTTGTTCATTATATGGATTAGAGCAAATAAGACCTGAAAGGTTAGAAGGTGTTTACAATAAAGGCATAAATTATAGCTCTCTCTCAGTAGACCACATATTGAACCTCAGTGGCTTAACATGCTTAAAGGTGTTAGATCCTAAGATTTAAGTGTTTTTGTGATGGATTAAAGAGCATTGGATGTGAATGGGATTGTCCAGTGAGCCTCAGCATCTGAACCCCAGTCTCTGATTAGACATCAGCGCATTTCCTCTTTTGTTTGACCTCCAGGTTTTCTGTCTATGTCTCTCCCCGTCTTTGTCTCTCTGTGTTTAACACACACACACACCACTTTGCTTCCCGGTGTGAGACTAGGTCAGCGCTCATAGATCACCCAGTGGGACATTGGCAGTAAACGGGTACGACAATAACAGTGAATGGACTAATCATTTAATGGTAAAGACAGAAGAAGAAGGTGGTTTTAAATCAGGTCAATGAAAGAAGCCACGCAACACACACCCGTCCAACAGGTCAAGACATGATCATTACTCGCTCAATTTCTCATGCAGCTGCGCCTGACCTATACCAAATCCAGATTAATTAAAAATACATACATAAATAAATAAAAATTGAGGCTATTTCTTAGATCGAGGCCAAAGCTCGGCACAACAACCAAAAAGAGAGGATTCTAATTTAATGACGGTCTGCACATTTAACTGCCCTGTTTCTTCTTTATTGGAAACAAAAGCATGAGAAACTTGGGAGTATATAACCAGAGACAAATAAAAAGTATGTGTGCTTTAACAGGTGACAGCCACAAGGTCAGACTGACAACAGTATGTGTGCATGATGCTCAGCAGCAGCAGCAGCAGCAGCAGCAGCAGCAGCAGCAGCAGCAGCACACAACACACTCGGTCCTGCAAACAAGTGCACAACAAATCAAGATGCAAAGCGTAACTCTTGCAAGCCACCAAAGCAGCTGTTAATACAAAACGGGACCAAACAAAAAAACAGAACTACTCATGCATGTGTACATGAAATACACACTCATGCACTTCTCCTACCTGGCAGCCCGAGGCATAGCAGGATACTGTAGTAGATGACAGGCAGAGGTCCAAGAGGGCATCCCTTGGTGGGATTCTGCCCCATGCTCCAGGTGCTCCCATTTTGGGAAAAAACTGGAAAGATGTGGCTGTACTCCATTGCTTGTTCCTTATCCTCTTCCTCAGCTGTGCTCTGTGTCAAGAAGTCTGGTCACGCAATAAAACTGCCCGGTTGCCAGTTTGGAAAAGAGGATGCTCTGTCCTTGTGTGCCAATCAACATTGGTATCTGCACATGGGTATTTGTGAAAGAAGGCAAGGCTGAGTGTGTGAAGAGTGAGAAATAGATGGAGGAGGGACAGACACACAAGGAGAAGCGAGGAATGATGTGTGTTAGTAGGTGATGGAGAGGAAGGCGGTTAGAGGAGCGAAGAGGGAGGCATGAGGAGGTGAGTTTGAAGGTAGAAGTGATGAGGAGAGGATGCTGCATGAGTGTGAGAGCAGGGGGGAATGGGAGCGAGTCGAGAGTGCGGCGGGGGGAGGAGGAAAGAGGAGAGAGGGAGAGAAAGGACAGTGTGGAGAGAAGAAAGAGAGGGAGGGATGGAGGCTGAGAGTAAAGTCTGCAGGTGGGAGGCTGCCAGTGGAGGAGAAAGAGGTGTTTGAGAACAGAGACATAAAGAGATAAATGTAACTGATGAAGACAGATGTAGCACAGGAGAAAGGATAAAAAGAGGGTTAAGTTTACTGTCAGGGAGGACAGGGTTCATGTGGTTTCATTTTTATATTAACTTGTATCTTTCTACAGCTGAGTGATTGCACATTCACTCCCACATTTTCAACACAAGGTAGTTCAGTTTATTTGTACATGTGCTCCCATGTCTAACTGCATATCATAAACATATAGTTTACATGTGACTGGACACGTGTGCAGCTGGAAATGGGGGTTGGGTTTGGTTGCTGAGTCTAATTTGCCATGCAGTGTGAACGGACTGAATCTCCGGCTAGAATGTGCTAATGAACTCTGTTGACACTGGAAAACACAATCTGGAGACTTGTTCAGATCCTTGGTGTTGGTAGCTGGCTTGGGTGAGACACAGTTTTACATCATGTATTTGTTCGATGTGTGAGTAGTTCAGATGTGTTTATTCCATTTGAACTAAAATACTTTTCTTTCACAACTTTAATGAATGTTAGGTAGCAGAAAACATTTTGGATGTACAGATAGGATATCAGAGAGGAGGACAGGAACTGTTTATTCATTTGTTCTGGATTGTCAGGAAATGAAAAAATGTCCCGTTGGGTAATTATCCTTTATTCATATTTCATAGGGTCCAGGTGGTTTGATGCCTTTGTCACTACAACAAAAGACGAGGAAACCCTGTCCCTGCTGCAGAATGGATAAAAAGAACTGGACAAACCCTCCACGACATCAGCCAGAGGTTTTCTGAAGAGTGCTTTGAAAGCTTCTTTTTCATCCCTCTGCAAGGCACCATACCGGCTTGAAGTGACTCCATCTGACCCTGGTTGATCCAATATTGCGCAAAGAAGAATACGCCTACTTTGGGTCAGTTGCTGCAGTTTCCCTTGGCCTTACCCCGTGCTGACCCATGATGTTAAGTACTGGATATTCATTCTGATCTATTCTGTTTAGTTGCTGGGTCACCTGAGCCAAGCCTGTGGTTCGACCCACTGATCACAGCAGCGGTCCAGTAGGTCAACTTAGATCCAAGCCATTAGTCACTCAAAAATGCCAAAGATCGCTATCACTCGAAAAGTCGCACCCCTAAATAATCCCAAATGTGTGGCTTCATATAATTTTGTCTGATGAGATCCATTCAATCAATAATCCTTAAATTAACTGTACTTTACATCAGATAACTTACAGTTGAGCTCTGGCTGAAAGAGATGTTTATATGCTCCTTCATCTATTTTGGAAAAGCAGTAGATCCTTGTTTTAAATACAAAAAGCAATAAAATCTACTCAGACATGTTGTTCACGTATCAAATCTGCATTTTACTGATGAAGAATAATCATGAAGGTTGACTAGATGGGCATTACTAAACATCAGTGCACAAGAACAACTAAAGAAATGGGATTACAATTAAAATTGCTGTGCAGAAAATGAATGATTATTAACAAAATCTAAAAGTTTGTTTTCATTTCCCCTAGACTGCAAGTAGGATATGAACACCAAACTATAGAGTCACTACAAATCAATGGAGATTAAATTAAGATTATATAAAATCAAAAGCAATTTAAACAGCTCGTTTAGCTCACATATGTACTTTTACTGAAAATAGGACAGATAAGAGATAAAAGATAATTAAAACAGACTTAGAAATTAACCCACAACTGTGCTAAACAATCGCGGATAAAGCCAGGATACTGTAGTGAATTTCAGCGGACTGCTATTGGCATCTTTGTCACTAAAAGGATTTTGGATTAATAGTTAATTTTGGCACTTGATGTATTTGTTTATCACTGCACTTGTGTCTTTACTGTTTTTAATGGATTGATTTCTATGGATTGATTTTGTACTTCTTTCTCACTTTTTATATTCATTTTTGACATTTCTTCTGTGCGAAACTATTTCCGCTATGTCCTTTATTTGTAGAACATTTGGTGTGATCGACTCGCTTGACGTCTGGATTCTAACTGAGCCGCTCCACAGTGGTGGATTTTCGTTTTCTGAAGCCATGAGGTGGTGGATTTATGTCCACATTAAGGGTTCGCATGGTGGATTGGTGGTTAGCACTGTTGCTTTGCAGGTTGAAGGTTCCTGGTTTTGTCTGCAGGCGTCTTTCTGAGGATTTTTTTATATTTTCTACAGGTGTACCCCAGTTTTTTCCTTGAAGAGAGCTGGGTTAGGCATCAGGAGATCCCTATGATACTAAATAGAAATAAGCTGGTCTGAACCCAAAAATTAAATTCAGTTACACTTTTTGTTTCTTACCATCCTTCCTAAAACCATTTCAGTTTCTGAGATGTCTTTCTCAGTTGCGCTTTTTCTTATTGTGATTGCTATTCTGAAACAAGTCAAATCAGGCCCCGCGTCAATCTACTGCTGGCAGGTGGGATGTAATCAAGATCCATACATTAGGTGTTGTAATAACGTCATAGTAACTTGACTTACACTAATATCAAAAATGTTAAGGAAACAAAAATCAGCAGGAGTTTACTTCCCAACCTAAAAGAAACGTTGCAAGTTGTGTCCTGGCTGTTTCTGTTTACCTACCCTAAAATGGTAACCTGGGGGTGGTACCTACATGAGTGACAACAAGTTCAAGTACGCCCACAAATTGTACGACTTCTTCGTGTTCATGTTTTACTGAGGCTGCCATGTTGCTCGCTACCGCCACACATGGAAGAAACTGGTATTGTGAGACGGGATGAACCGAAGCTAGTTATTTAGCACGCCAACTGCGTCGATATCTCACCAGCCAAATACATAGTCATCATTTTTGTGACATGACTGCATTTATTTATACTAATTCTTATGCTCTTTCTAGGTTATTTGGGGATATTTGACACATTTCTCTGTCATGATACTCCACCACTGGGATGATTTTATTTATCTTCGACAAGCGCTGACGTTTTGCAGCATTGATAGTACTGTAGCTTCATCCCAAATAATTCAAATTTTATTTAATCAATTCACAAAACTTTCCCCCAAAGCTCTTGATTTGAGTAGAAGGAGCTCTAAATCAAACCTCTACACGTTTTTATACGCATCCGTACAATTAATGAATTCAATTACCTTTTCTGAAAGCAATCGCTCATGTGTTATCAATTTGAGCTAAGATTATATCAGGTATTGTGGCAAATTATAGAAAACCAGTTAATTTACATATTTCTTCTTGCCGCTATAAGATTAAACCCAGACACATAAATTCTCAATGTATTTTTTATTGCATGCATAGCTTTATCAGATGCACAGAAATAATGGGTTCAGAGGACAGCAATGACCCTAAAGGTTTGGATGCTTTTCAATAAAGTAAAATAATAAAGAAAGAAAGAAAAAAAGGCAACTTGAGTGTTAGACAGCTGATTTATAGCTACAGCTCATACTCTGCTAAGGTGTTTTTTCCCCCCTTTTTCACATGGCTCAATTTCTTCCCTTATTAGTAATTTATGTGCCATATAACTAATTTATTATTGTGGATGTATAGCACTCATTATTTATTATATTGTGATTTACAGTAGAGACTGCTTTAGGCTTTCGGGAGTTGCTACATTTGCAGAAAGGAGACATTTCACCAGCCTTGGCACGGGCACAGCCAGAATCATGCCCATTTAGAGACCTGTCAGCTGTGTTTCTGTTATCTTTGTGCCTCTTCAGCACAATCAGGGCACAGCCACTTCTCCAGAGGTCTGAAGAAACAGAACCACACTTCGATTATCTCTACTGGTTAAGCGAGACACGGAATATAATTTAAAAGGTAGTGCACACGGCTGCGATAAGGACCTGAGGGAAGATGGGATCAAAGAGATTTACACAAAGAAAGAGGGAAGAATGAGGTTTTTGTGAAAGAAAATGGGTCATTTTGCCTGTGGAAAGTATGGGAGCTCACAAAAGGAAAAGCTTCATCTTTATACCTGCTTGAAGCTTAATTTATGCCCTTTTGAACCTCTGCTATCTAGATACCGGGTACTGTATGAAATGAAGAATTGATCACAGAAACTGTCCAATAAAGGCTGACCTGTTTCTGCCACTTGAATCAGATGTGTGAAAGAGTGAGTGGAGGAGGAAAGCATGGAAAGGAGCAATCACATGCTCTTAATTCTTTTCTCCCACATGTGAACAAATGATTTGGAGGGGGACACGGGGAGGGGGCTCTACAATTATGTGTTAAATAAAATATGGCCAAATGATGTGGATTGGTCACAGAGAAATGTGGGATGGAGGGAGCTGATTCTTCACTAGCAGCTGGTTCAGCTGTAAAAGACTCCTGGAGGGATGGTGCTTGTGCAGTTTTCAATTGCATTTTAGGCTTAAGAAATTATAAAACTAACAACACAAAATCATTACAGTAACTATTGTATGCCGAAAGATAATTTATGGACATAACTGGGTGAGATATTGTGTTAAAGTCATCACAACATGATGCAGGTTTTGTGTTAATGTTGAGTCTAGTTTGTCTACTTTTAAACATTTAAATCCAGATCTAGAGGGTTGATGTTTAAACAGCTTAGTTAGAGTAAAAACATAAGAGGAAATAAGTATCACAATATAGAGTATGAAATAACATTTGATGTAATAGTTATTGATATATTTTAAAACTTTACAGGTCACTTTCTGAAACACTTTCATCTTTACAAACTTAAATCAAAAGATTTGGCATTTGCAATTTATAACTTGAAACATTCCTTCTAACTTTTATGCCTTAAAATAATTGTTTGAAGATTGTTCTTCTGTTTCATGCATTTATATTGAGGTAATAAATGTGAAATACAATAAACGAGGTGGCAGTGTTGCTCCGTGTGGTGCAGCCCCTTGCTGAGCTCTTTCCTCTTGTTTGCTGGTTGTTATGGGTGTTTTGTGGTTAATGCTAATGTTTTGGCCATTTTCATTTGATGTATGCTGTATATTTCTGTGGGTTAGCTGTGTTGGAGGGTCTAGAGAATGCTAAAGAGGGCATTAATTCTTTTAGTCAGAAATAAATAATAAAGAGGTGACCTCTACAACTGCCTTAATCTGATATGTCTACAACACAACACTGAGACTAGCCACCGCATGTTTGCATAAATAAATAATAAATACAGCCTCAAATGGTCACCATTAGCAACCGAGAACATTAGCAGCCATATTAACCAATATTTGAATCGCTTAAAAAATGTCCCTGATCAATCACATTTTACTAACTTTTTAAAAAATATTAAAAGTATGTCAGATTGATCTATAGAGATGGGTTTCTTGAACTGTTCTTCATGATATGAACAGAAAATAATGACCAAACATATTTAGAGGCCAGACCTTTAATAGTAATTGGCTAAAACACATTGGAACAGTTAAACAAGAGCTTTAACAACCAAGACGTTGGCAAAAACCTAAATGTCCTCTCTACAGCGCTCTCTACTGGCCAATTCTTCTAAAATTAGGCACTTATTCCCAAACAATCAGCTTATGTATGTAATGCATGTCATAAAAATATGTGAATGCCATTCCAACATTTAATATTTGTGGTTAAATCTTATTCATAGCACTTCCTTGGTTATCCGTAAATCTACATAGGTATGTGTTTTAAGTATATTTTATGTGTGAATCTTCAACGTTTCCTCCCTATAATAATTGAAATTTAGAAAATTTAAATGTGGCTGGGTCCGAAAGCAAATCAATCTCCATTGACTCCCATGTTAAAATGTCCATCTTTAGAGCAGAAATAAACATATTTACTGCCTGGCTTAAAATAAACGTGATCAAATATGTTCATTTTTGCAGCAAAGTTGGACATTTTAACATGGAGCTCAACGGGGATTGACCTGCTTTTGCAGCCAGATGAGTTGAAGTTAGATGGTTGTCGGTTGGTAATGACCGGTGATAAAATGCACCTGTAAGCTATTTAATTAACGATCATTCATTTATCTGAGCTATTAATCTGGTTTTATTTATTTATCAGACTGATATGAATTAAATCATTTTCCTCCAAGATCAACCAGTAACGCATCTGTCCGGTAGGTATCTTGCATCCCTATTTGAGTCCTCGATTTTAGGACTTGTTACATTACTAGGACTTGAGCACCAATGAAATTGCTTTTATGTTTTAAATGAAGCATAAAAACATTAAATATTAATCTTTTCAAACCCAAATCAGATTATTTAGCAGTCATGATTTCTGATTTGAAGTAACTTGTTCACCATTTAATAGTTTTTTCAAGATTATTCTGATGTTTTGTGTGCTTACATCAGGGTGAATATAATATTGCCTCCACACAATTTCACCTTTCTGGCATCTCTGTGAATATATATCAGGAAAGTGAAGGTGTATCTCCAATCTTTCTTTATATTGTCATTTATGGGTCAAGGAGGCTTTTGTCTGCCTTGGAGATGTTCTCCTTCTCTTCCACAGCAAAGATAACGTTTCTGAGGTTTCCCTGTATATATTTTGTTTCCCTCTCTCTGATTGTAATGAGATTCTTGTTGTAATGGGAAAAGGGCCAACATTTTTATTGTGAATAAGGTGGCACAGGTTGGTTGCACCCAAACGCAAACATGTGTATCTGAAGATGTCTCTGAATCAAAGACCATCTCTACACAAACTGAGGATTCAGCAGCTGAAGAGATCTCTGATCTTGAGGAGGACTTCATCAACCAACCTGAGGTCGCTGATGAAATCCCTGAACAACTGGATCCAGAAGAAATTCCCCCAAAATCAGAGGAGGTCTTGACATCAGAATCTGAACCCAAAAAATATAAGAAACCTTCCCTTTGGAGGCGTTTCAAGAAGATTCTGACACCAGGGTTTTGTCGGCAGTATAAGAGCAGGAGGCAAAGTCAAAGTCGTCAGGTCACCCCCCCCTACCCCAAACGAGACTGAATGTCAGGACTGAGGACAAACACTTTCTCTTACTGATAACTTTTATTTGTGCCCTTTACTAATTGTAAATGTTACATTGAGATATGGGTTTTCTCCAGGTGCTCTGGTTTCCTCCCAATTAACAAAAAAACAAGAACAAAAAAATATATATATTTAATATTAAGCATAATATTGATAATAAACAGTAAGTGTGTTTCATCACAACTGTTAACTGTCTAACTGGTTTATTAAAATGTTGAAACTGGAAGGTAAAATGTTCATTTTGAAACAAAAATGACATATTATGTATTTCATGTGTACATTATCCTTAATGTTGATTTTTAAAAATATTGCACAAATAAACTTAATTTCATAAATACATTGATGCCTTTACCAACATGAATGATAGTGGAACCTACATGTGGAAGCAGATGTTTGCAGCTCGTTTTATGGTTTAACTTATATAAAATTACAGCAGTTTATCTACTTGTGTTGAGTTTTCAGGTATAAACTTGTTACAAGAACAAGAAGTGACTCTAATGTAAAGTATGAAATGGTTTGAAATTAACTCATGGTATGAAAAACAAAACTATTCATGATGCAGGAAAATAATCTTTGTCATCTACAGTTAATTCACGTCAAAAATCTTTTTTAACTTGACAAAATTTCCTTGGAACACCTGAGAAAGTCATGTAACAGACATTTTAAACATATTAAGTGTACCGTGGAGTTTGTTCTAACTTTCTAAATATCAACATTTAAGAATAAGTGAGTCTGTTTGTAACCTGCCAACAACTGAGCTGATGACATCACACGCAGCATCGACAGGTAACAGGTGAACTCAGGAAAGGTGACGTGGATGAAAGTCAGCCACCGTTTTCATATGCAGGCTACATAAACACTTCTTCACAGTAACATGTCCAAAATTACAACATCTGTTTAAGAAACTCTGACAGAAGTTTAACAATTTTTTTTCTTAAAAAGTGAAATTAAGACGAGATTGACTTTTGGTAGGAATATTTAGACACTTTGTTGTGTGTCAATCCTCTGTTAAAATATGTTATACAAAAAAAAAACTATTATCGTTTCCTTTGAGCTTTTAAAGCTTTTTAAAATTTCATCCATCCATCCATTATCTATACCCGCTTTATCCGTTTCCGGGTCACGGGGGTCTGTCGGAGCCTATCCCGACGCATATCAGGCGAAAGGCAGGGGTACACCCTGGACAGGTCGCCAGTCTATCCAGGGCCACATACAAACGACCATTCACACTCACATTCACACCTAGGGAGAATTTTTAGAAAGATCAATTAACCTACACCGCATGTTTTTGGACTGTGGGAGGAAGCCGGAGTACCCGGAGGGAACCCACGCAAGCACGGGGAGAACATGCAAACTCCACACAGAAAGACCCACTGGGCCGGGAATTGAACCGGGAATCTTCTTGCTGTGAGGCAACAGTGCTAACCACTAAGCCACCGTGCTGCCCTTTAAAATTTCATGATATTTGTTAATATTTTTATGACATTTTTCAGGGTAGAAGGCATTATGAATTGTTCAATTTAATGAAACATAATTCCAACAACATGCAGCTTGTTTAACAACTCATGAAAAGACGAGAATGTGGTCTAAACATTTACTAATAAAGACAAAAACAAGGCAGCTTAAATTCACACAGTTATAAAGTACAACTGCAAAGCCTGGCATCAATAGTATAAATGTTGGTGAGGTTTGAGTTTTAAACATTCTTGAACAGCAGTCATTCACAAGTCCAGGAGACTCCATCGGATTTCTGCCTGTGCAGAGAGATCCTGGCAGTGCTGCAGCAACAATGGAGACAGATGTGTGTCCAGGATGGAAATCCAGCTGTTTCTACTCTGGCAGGAAAATGAAACATCTTTTGATCTGGATGCGCCTCCAGACAACATCCTGTGTATTTCAAGTTCAAATTTTAAAGTTCAAACTTTTCTTTATTGTCAGTTCCATAGTATGTAAAGTTCATACAGAGAATCAAACTGTCTCACTCTCAGACTCTTGGTGAACATATATGACTTTCAAAAGATAAATCTCTCAAGGCGACAGGCTAAACTACTAATATATTATTTAAAGAAATATGAATATGGGAATGCAAAAATCAAGTATGACAAAGTCAAATAAAAACATCAACATTAAGAAGAGCAGAAGCACACAGTTTGTGCCCATGTTCAGTATTTATTCATACAGAAATAGTGCAGTAACCAGTTCAGATGTACTGGTGGTAGTGCAAAAGTGCAGGCGCTGTACCATACAGTGATGCAGCTGGTAAGGATGGTCTCTATAGTGCCTGTGTAGAAGGGGGTCATGGTGGGGGCTGTGACTCTGGTTGCAGCACAAAAAAAGATGCAGTTGTGTCCTGTTGGTCAGTGGTGTGGTGTTACCAGGTCAGGAGAGGTCCTCTGTGACATGAACAGCCAGGAACTTGGTGCTGCTCATCTACTCCACAGCAGCACTGTTGACGGTCAGAGGAGCATGCTGGGTGTACGCTCTCCTGAAGTCTACCACAATCTCCTTGTCTTCTCCACATTCAGAGACAGATTGTTGTCTCTTCACCACACAGCCAGGCGCATCACGTCACATCTCTAGTTTGTCTCATCTCTGTTGCTGATGAGACCCAGCACCGTCCATCATCCGCAAACTTGATGAAGAGGATGGAGCTCTGCATCTGTGTGCAGTCGTAGGTCCACAGAGTGAAGAAGAGGAGGCTCAGCAGACATCCTCAGGGGGCCCAGTGTTGAGTGTGGTGATGGTGGATGTGTTGCTGCTGACCCACACTGCCTGCAGTCTCCCAGTCAGAACGTCCAACAGCCAGATGGACAGCAAGGTGTTGATCCCTGCTGATCCAGTTTGTGAATGAACTGCTGGGAGATGATTGTGTTGAATCCTGAACTGGAATCTATGAACATCATTCTCACATATGAGTCTTTGGTGTCCAGATGAGCGAATGCTGTGTGGAGGGCAGTCGAGATGGCATCATCCGTGGCACGGTTAAACCGATATGCAAACTGGAAGGCGTCCACACAGGGTGGGAGGAAAGATTTGATATGATGCATGACAAGTCTTTCAAAGCCTGAATCGCTCTACTGGACAATTGCCTTCACATTTCATACAATAGTTGTGCCTGCAAGGAAAGTGGCACTGTTTGTTTTAACTGTCAATTATTACATCATAACATACAGTCAAAAGATTAACTTTGGACCAAAAAGAAATCATCCTAAATCATCATCCAGTCCATTAAATACATTATTCCCACAAATCCTTTTCGGTCTTCTCACAACATTTACACAATGTGTCACATTTGTGGAAAGATCTGATGACTTGAGGAATAAAAATTAATGTAAACCAACTTAGGTTGACTTTTGGAATAAATGTATATTTTTTTATTTCACATTTTTCTCAAATTTGATTTGTGTAATTAAACTTTCAAGTATTTTTCAGCAGTTTTTGAAATTCTATTTAATTGGGTTTCTCTTGACTTTATGTAAAAACAACAAATTTGTATCACTATTATTATTATTATTATCAGTAGTAATAGTAGGTTTTTGTAATAATGATAACATTGATAATAAGCCTTTAAATTCATACTAATATATGAAAAATATTGGCTTTCCCAATAATACATGCAAAGCCTAATTTGATTTAGTTTATCCTTCTTTATTTGTTCTTCATATATATATATATATATATATATATATATATATATATATATATATATATATATTAGTAAGATTATGCTCACTTTTGTCCGGTAGTCTCTTTTAAAATGAACTTTATTTTCTTGCTCCAGGTTGATGATAACGGTTAAGTTTGTTGGGTCAAAACAGATCTATTTTAAGTGTCTCGTGGGAGTTTGAACTGTTATAAAACTGGATTTGTCCAACGATAGAATCCACATGTGGCTGACAGATGTGACGGCGGTCACGTGACCGGCTGGACTCGTAGCGCTCTTTCATTACTAGTGCGCCTGCGCAGTAAATACACTCATTTATCACGTCCATCACAACACCGACTTACATCAACACTCAAAGTATCCGCTTTGGTTTGGCCTTTCGAAACATCTTGTATTTATCATTTGCATCCCGAGTGCCTCCAGTCTCACTCATTTCTCGGCTCATGTAGTAGCTGCTAGTTGGGACTTTATCGACTTTAATAATCACTACAACTGTTTTATGGACGTTTGTTTACTTTCGATCACGCGACGTCGCCATGTTGAATCTCGTTTCTCAACGTTATTTCTCGCGAGACGAGGTGATGCCTTCAGGAGCCTGTTCCTATGGAAACCTCTCTTGACGTCAACTTGTGTTTACGTTCTATGGAACGCAAAAAGGGCTCTGTGACGTCAACGAAAATTCTCTATATATATGCCTGTTTACCACTATCTGTTTAGTTCTTTGACTCTCACCGGTTGAAAAGCACTCTCAAAACTCTCCACAAAGTATTTTCAAATTGCAATTGAAAACTCACTTTGACAAGCTTGGAAAGAACAGCAGAAAAAATGTCTCAGACTCAAACTTCATCTGGTAAAACTCTTTGGAGCGAAATTGTTAAACAACACCTGAATAAAACTGAAGTCCATAATGACAACTGCAGGGAAAACAGAGATGAGCAGCCCCCCATCCACCTTGATGAGGCAGCTCCAAAAAACGTGAAAAAAAATGAAAATTCATTCCAGGCCTCTTCTTCCTCCCTACTCCCGACTCCCCAGTCAAGAAACGTCAGAAGATCAAACCCTCAGACATACCCGACCAACAACTCAGGGTATGCTCAGAGGAAGAGGAATCACCCCCAAACCTTTGCTATCCGTCCTCCTCACTATTCAGGATATGAGCAGCAACCCTTCAGGTACAACCAGAGACCTCAGTGCGTCCAGGGGTATTACCAGGATACCTCAACTGGCCCCAGACAACCACCAGATGTTCATCCCAGGCAGGTCAACTACTTAAACCATCAGGTGGAGGATTTAAGAAACAGGCTGCAGAACAAGAACAACTATCTTTCTCAGGAAAAAGAAAAGAGAATTGCTGCAGAGAAAGATTGTAACGTGTGGCGAGAAAATCTCAAAGAGGTGCAGAAAAGTCTAGATGATGAACGTCACCTGAGACTAGTCTGTGTAACGGAGCTCAACCACATCATTGAGAATTTGCGTAAATCCAACAGAGCTCCTGAAGCAGACGGTAAAGGTGCATCTGGATGTGCAGAGGACCAGACTTTGTTTCTCAGTCATCTAGAAAAACTAGAAAAGATGCTGCAAGAAAGCACCAAGACTGACCCTGAAGCGACCTCCCAGCCCAGAGCACGGGACAGGAACACTGAGAACAATCCAGGGGATTCCAGCCTCCAGGACTCTGCCGCTGCCACAAACAAAGATTCAGAGTTTAATCAGGAGCAGATAAACAACCTGGCAGCTCAAGTAAAAGACCTAACAAAGAGACTCCAGGAAACCAAAACCCTTCTGGCTCAGGAAAAAGAGAAAGGACGTGCTGCAGAGAATGAGTTTCATGTGAAATGTGAACAGTTTGAAATGGTGGAAACTCTCTTGAAGGAAGAGTACCACCGCAGGATTGTAGCTGAAAAGGATCTGAAATGGTCCAGACGCAAAGTTGATGAGTTACGTCTGGGGATCAAAGCACCTGAAGCAGACAGAAAGAATATAGCAACTCCTGCAATGGGCCACTATGAGCTGGAAGATGTGAAAAAGCAGCTGCAAGAGAAGACCAGCTCCAACACTGAACTGGCTTCTAAAGTCAAAGAACAGCAACAGATCATAGAGAGTCTTGAGTGGAGGGTGGCAGAACTCAGCATACAGATGAAGTCTGCCACAGAAACCATCAACCACCAGCCTGAAATAACTGCAGATGAACCCAAGTCATCTGCAGCAGAAAAATCCACAGAAATGGAGAGTGTTTCCACCCAAACTCAGACTGTCCTAGTCAAAGAGGACCCTAAAACAATGGAGATGTCCACCCAAACTGAAACTTTAGTTTCTGAGGATGTCTCTGAATTTAAAGCCATCTCCACCCAAACTGAAGATTTTGCATCTGAACCGGTCTGTGAAACAAGGGAGAGCTGCACCCAAACTCAAACATGTGTATCTGAAGATGTCTCTGAATCAAAGACCATCTCTACACAAACTGAGGATTCAGCAGCTGAAGAGGTCTCTGATCTTGAGGAGGACTTCATCAACCAACCTGAGGTCGCTGATGAAATCCCTGAACAACTGGATCCAGAAGAAATTCCCCCAAAATCAGAGGAGGTCTTGACATCAGAATCTGAACCCAAAAAATATAAGAAACCTTCTCTTTGGAGGCGTTTCAAGAAGATTCTGACACCAGGGTTTTGTCGGCAGTATAAGAGCAGGAGGCAAAGTCAAAGTCGTCAGGTCACCCCCCCTACCCCAAACGAGACTGAATGTCAGGACTGAGGACAAACACTTTCTCTTACTGATAACTTTTATTTTGGCCCTTTCCTAATTCTAAGTGTTACATTGACATATGGGTTTTCTCCAGGTGCTCTGGTTTCCTCCCAATTAACAAAAAAAACATCAACAAAAAATATATATTTAATATTAAGGATAATATTGATTATAAACAGTAAGTTTATCTGTATCTCTGCACAGATTTCTGTTATTGACATGTGTTTCTGTCAACTGTGCAATAAAAAGTGTGTTTCATCACAACTGTTAACTGTCTAACTGGTTTATTAAAATGTTTAAACTGGAAGGTAAAATGTTCATTTTGAAACAAAAATGACATATTATGTATTTCATGTGTACATTATCCTTAATGTTGATTTTTGAAAATATTGCACATATAAACTTAATTTCATAAATACATTGATGCCTTTACCAACATGAATGATAGTGGAACCTACATGTGGAAGCAGATGTTTGCAGCTCGTTTTATGGTTTAACTTATATAAAATTACAGCAGTTTATCTACTTGTGTTGAGTTTTCAGGTATAAACTTGTTACAAGAACAAGAAGTGACTCTAATGTAAAGTATGAAATGGTTTGAAATGAACTCATGGTATGAAAAACAAAACTATTCATGATGCAGGAAAATAATCTTTGTCATCTACAGTTAATTCACGTCAAAAATCTTTTTTTAACTTGACAAAATTTCCTTGGAACACCTGAGAAAGTCATGTAACAGACATTTTAAACATATTAAGTGTACCGGGGAGTTTGTTCTAACTTTGTAAATATCAACATTTAATAATAAGTGAGTCTGTTTGTAACCTGCCAACAACTGAGCTGATGACATCACACGCAGCATCGACAGGTAACAGGTGAACTCAGGAAAGGTGACGTGGATGAAAGTCAGCCACCGTTTTCATATGCAGGCTACATAAACACTTCTTCACAGTAACACGTCCAAAATTAAAACATCTGTTTAAGAAACTCTGACAGAAGTTTAACAATTTTTTTTCTTAAAAAGTGAAATTAAGACAAGATGGACTTTTGGTAGGAATATTTAGACACTTTGTTGTGTGTCAATCCTCTGTTAAAATATGTTATACAAAAAAAAAAAACTATTATCGTTTCCTTTGAGCTTTTAAAGCTTTTTAAAATTTCATGATATTTGTTAATATTTTTATGATATTTGTCAGGGAAGAAGGCATTATGAATTGTTCAATTTAATGAAACATAATTCCAACAACATGCAGCTTGTTTAACAACTCATGAAAAGACGAGAATGTGGTCTAAACATTTACTAATAAAGACAAAAACAAGGCAGCTTAAATTCACACAGTTATAAAGTACAACTGCAAAGCCTGGCATCAATAGTATAAATGTTGGTGAGGTTTGAGTTTTAAACATTCTTGAACAGCAGTCATTCACAAGTCCAGGAGACTCCATCGGATTTCTGCCTGTGCAGAGAGATCCTGGCAGTGCTGCAGCAACAATGGAGACAGATGTGTGTCCAGGATGGAAATCCAGCTGTTTCTCCTCTGGCAGGAAAATGAAACATCTTTTGACCCGGATGCGCCTCCAGACAACATCCTGTGTATTTCAAGTTCAAATTTTAAAGTTCAAACTTTTCTTTATTGTCAGTTCCATAGTATGTAAAGTTCATACAGAGAATCAAACTGTCTCACTCTCAGACTCTTGGTGAACATATATGACTTTCAAAAGATAAATCTCTCAAGGCGACAGGCTAAAATACTAATATATTATTTAAAAAAATATGAATATGGGAATGCAAAAATCAAGTATGACAAAGTCAAATAAAAACATCAACATTAAGGAGAGCAGAAGCACACAGTTTGTGCCCATGTTCAGTATTTATTCATACAGAAATAGTGCAGTAACCAGTTCAGATGTACTGGTGGCAGTGCAAAAGTGCAGGCGCTGTACCATACAGTGATGCAGCTGGTCAGGATGGTCTCTATAGTGCCTGTGTAGAAGGGGGTCATGGTGGGGGCTGTGACTCTGGCTGCAGCACAAATAGAGATGCAATTGTGTCCTGTTGGTCAGTGATGTGGTGTTACCAGGTCAGGAGAGGTCCTCTGTGACATGAACAGCCAGGAACTTGGTGCTGCTCATCTACTCCACAGCAGCACCGTTGACGGTCAGAGGAGCATGCTGGGTGTACGCTCTCCTGAAGTCTACCACAATCTCCTTGTCTTCTCCACATTCAGAGAGAGATTGTTGTCTCTTCACCACACAGCCAGGCGCATCACGTCACATCTCTAGTTTGTCTCATCTCTGTTGCTGATGAGACCCAGCACCGTCCATCATCCGCAAACTTGATGAAGAGGTTGGAGCTCTGCATCTGTGTGCAGTCGTAGGTCCACAGAGTGAAGAAGAGGAGGCTCAGCAGACATCCTCAGGGGGCCCAGTGTTGAGTGTGGTCATGGTGGATGTGTTGCTGCTGACCCACACTGCCTGCAGTCTCCCAGTCAGAACGTCCAACAGCCAGATGGACAGCAAGGTGTTGATCCCTGCTGATCCAGTTTGTGAATGAACTGCTGGGAGATGATTGTGTTGAATCCTGAACTGGAATCTATGAACATCATTCTCACATATGAGTCTTTGGTGTCCAGATGAGCGAGTGCTGTGTGGAGGGCAGTCGAGATGGCATCATCCGTGGCACGGTTAAACCGATATGCAAACTGGAAGGCGTCCACACAGGGTGGGAGGAAAGATTTGATATGATGCATGACAAGTCTTTCAAAGCCTGAATCGCTCTACTGGACAATTGCCTTCACATTTCATACAATAGTTGTGCCTGCAAGGAAAGTGGCACTGTTTGTTTTAACTGTCAATTATTACATCATAACATACAGTCAAAAGATTAACTTTGGACCAAAAAGAAATCATCCTAAATCATCATCCAGTCCATTAAATACATTATTCCCACAAATCCTTTTCGGTCTTCTCACAACATTTACACAATGTGTCACATTTGTGGAAAGATCTGATGACTTGAGGAATAAAAATTAATGTAAACCAACTTAGGTTGACTTTTGGAATAAATGTATATTTTTTTATTTCACATTTTTCTCAAATTTGATTTGTGTAATTAAACTTTCAAGTATTTTTCAGCAGTTTTTGAAATTCTATTTAATTGGGTTTCTCTTGACTTTATGTAAAAACAACAAATTTGTATCACTATTATTATTATTATTATCAGTAGTAATAGTAGGTTTTTGTAATAATGATAATATTGATAATAAGCCTTTACATTCATACTAATATATGAAAAATATTGGCTTTCCCCATAATACATGCAAAGCCTAATTTGATTTAGTTTATCCTTCTTTATTCTTTATTTGTTCTTCATATATATATATATATATATATATATATATATATATATATATATATATATATATATATATATATATATATATATATATATATATATATATATATATATATATATATATATTAGTAAGATTATGCTCACTTTTGTCCGGTAGTCTCTTTTAAAATGAACTTTATTTTCTTGCTCCAGGTTGATGATAACGGTTAAGTTTGTTGGGTCAAAACAGATCTATTTTAAGTGTCTCGTGGGAGTTTGAACTGTTATAAAACTGGATTTGTCCAACGATAGAATCCACATGTGGATATATATATATATATATTAGTAAGATTATGCTCACTTTTGTCCGGTAGTCTCTTTTAAAATGAACTTTATTTTCTTGCTCCAGGTTGATGATAACGGTTAAGTTTGTTGGGTCAAAACAGATCTATTTTAAGTGTCTCGTGGGAGTTTGAACTGTTATAAAACTGGATTTGTCCAACGATAGAATCCACATGTGGCTGACAGATGTGACGGCGGTCACGTGACCGGCTGGACTCGTAGCGCTCTTTCATTACTAGTGCGCCTGCGTAGTAAATACACTCATTTATCACGTCCATCACAACACCGACTTACATCAACACTCAAAGTATCCGCTTTGGTTTGGCCTTTCGAAACATCTTGTATTTATCATTTGCATCCCGAGTGCCTCCAGTCTCACTCATTTCTCGGCTCATGTAGTAGCTGCTAGTTGGGACTTTATCGACTTTAATAATCACTACAACTGTTTTATGGACGTTTGTTTACTTTCGATCACGCGACATCGCCATGTTGAATCTCGTTTCTCAACGTTATTTCTCGCGAGACGAGGTGATGCCTTCAGGAGCCTGTTCCTATGGAAACCTCTCTTGACGTCAACTTGTGTTTACGTTCTATGGAACGCAAAAAGGGCTCTGTGACGTCAACGAAAATTCTCTATATATATGCCTGTTTACCACTATCTGTTTAGTTCTTTGACTCTCACAAGTTGAAAAGCACTCTCAAAACTCTCCACAAAGTATTTTCAAATTGCAATTGAAAACTCACTTTGACAAGCTTGGAAAGAACAGCAGAAAAAATGTCTCAGACTCAAACTTCATCTGGTAAAACTCTTTGGAGCGAAATTGTTAAACAAAACCTGAATAAAACTGAAGTCCATAATGACAACTGCAGGGAAAACAGAGATGAGCAGCCCCCCATCCACCTGGACGAGGCAGCTCCAAAAAACATGAAAAAAAATGAAAATTCATCCCAGGCCTCTTCTTCCTCCCTGCTCCCGACTCCCCAGTCAAGAAACGTCAGAAGATCAAACACTCAGACATACCCGACCAACAACTCAGGTTATGCTCAGAGGAAGAGGAATCACCCCCAAACCTTTGCTGTCCGTCCTCCTCACTATTCAGGATATGAGCAGCAACCCTTCAGGTACAACCAGAGACCTCAGTGCGTCCAGGGGTATTACCAGGATACCTCAACTGGCCCCAGACAACCACCAGATGTTCATCCCAGGCAGGTCAACTACTTAAACCATCAGGTGGAGGATTTAAGAAACAGGCTGCAGAACAAGAACAACTATCTTACTCAGGAAAAAGAAAAGAGAATTGCTGCAGAGAAAGATTGTAACGCGTGGCGAGAAAATCTCAAAGAGGTGCAGAAAAGTCTAGATGATGAACGTCACCTGAGACTAGTCTGTGTAACGGAGCTCAACATCTTCATTGAGAATTTGCGTAAATCCAACAGAGCTCCTGAAGCAGACGGTAAAGGTGCATCTGGATGTGCAGAGGACCAGACTTTGTTTCTCAGTCATCTAGAAAAACTAGAAAAGATGCTGCAAGAAAGCACCAAGACTGATCCTGAAACGACCTCCAAACCCAGAGCACGGGACAGAAACACTGAGAACAATCCAGGGGATTCCAGCCTCCAGGACTCTGCCGCTGCCACAAACAAAGATTCAGAGTTTAATCAGGAGCAGATAAACAACCTGGCAGCTCAAGTAAAAGACCTAACAAAGAGACTCCAGGAAACCAAAACCCTTCTGGCTCAGGAAAAAGAGAAAGGACGTGCTGCAGAGAATGAGTTTCATGTGAAATGTGAACAGTTTGAAATGGTGGAAACTCTCTTGAAGGAAGAGTACCACCGCAGGATTGTAGCTGAAAAGGATCTGAAATGGTCCAGACGCAAAGTTGATGAGTTACGTCTGGGGATCAAAGCACCTGAAGCAGACAGAAAGAATATAGCAACTCCTGCAATGGGCCACTATGAGCTGGAAGATGTGAAAAAGCAGCTGCAAGAGAAGACCAGCTCCAACATTGAACTGGCTTCTAAAGTCAAAGAACAGCAACAGATCATAGAGAGTCTTGAGTGGAGGGTGGCAGAACTCAGCATACAGATGAAGTCTGCCACAGAAACCATCAACCACCAGCCTGAAATAACTGCAGATGAACCCAAGTCATCTGCAGCAGAAAAATCCACAGAAATGGAGAGTGTTTCCACCCAAACTCAGACTGTCCTAGTCAAAGAGGACCCTAAAACAATGGAGATGTCCACCCAAACTGAAACTTTAGTTTCTGAGGATGTCTCTGAATTTAAAGCCATCTCCACCCAAACTGAGGATTTTGCATCTGAACCGGTCTGTGAAACAAGGGAGAGCTGCACCCAAACTCAAACATGTGTATCTGAAGATGTCTCTGAATCAAAGACCATCTCTACACAAACTGAGGATTCAGCAGCTGAAGAGGTCTCTGATCTTGAGGAGGACTTCATCAACCAACCTGAGGTCACTGATGAAATCCCTGAACAACTGGATCCAGAAGAAATTCCCCCAAAATCAGAGGAGGTCTTGACATCAGAATCTGAACCCAAAAAATATAAGAAACCTTCTCTTTGGAGGCGTTTCAAGAAGATTCTGACACCAGGGTTTTGTCGGCAGTATAAGAGCAGGAGGCAAAGTCAAAGTCGTCAGGTCACCCCCCCCTACCCCAAACGAGACTGAATGTCAGGACTGAGGACAAACACTTTCTCTTACTGATAACTTTTATTTTGGCCCTTTACTAATTCTAAATGTTACATTGACATATGGGTTTTCTCCAGGTGCTCTGGTTTCCTCCCAATTAACAAAAAAAACAACAACAAAAAAAATATATTTAATATTAAGGATAATATTGATTATAAACAGTAAGTTTATCTGTATCTCTGCACAGATTTCTGTTATTGACATGTGTTTCTGTCAACTGTGCAATAAAAAGTGTGTTTCATCACAACTGTTAACTGTCTAACTGGTTTATTAAAATGTTGAAACTGGAAGGTAAAATGTTCATTTTGAAACAAAAATGACATATTATGTATTTCATGTGTACATTATCCTTAATGTTGATTTTTGAAAATATTGCACATATAAACTTAATTTCATAAATACTTTGATGCCTTTACCAACATGAATGATAGTGGAACCTACATGTGGAAGCAGATGTTTGCAGCTCGTTTTATGGTTTAACTTATATAAAATTACAGCAGTTTATCTACTTGTGTTGAGTTTTCAGGTATAAACTTGTTACAAGAACAAGAAGTGACTCTAATGTAAAGTATGAAATGGTTTGAAATGAACTCATGGTATGAAAAACAAAACTATTCATGATTCAGGAAAATAATCTTTGTCATCTACAGTTAATTCACGTCAAAAATCTTTTTTAACTTGACAAAATTTCCTTGGAACACCTGAGAAAGTCATGTAACAGACATTTTAAACATATTAAGTGTACCGGGGAGTTTGTTCTAACTTTGTAAATATCAACATTTAATAATAAGTGAGTCTGTTTGTAACCTGCCAACAACTGAGCTGATGACATCACACGCAGCATCGACAGGTAACAGGTGAACTCAGGAAAGGTGACGTGGATGAAAGTCAGCCACCGTTTTCATATGCAGGCTACATAAACACTTCTTCAAAGTAACATGTCCAAAATTAAAACATCTGTTTAAGAAACTCTGACAGAAGTTTAACAATTTTTTTTCTTAAAAAGTGAAATTAAGACAAGATGGACTTTTGGTAGGAATATTTAGACACTTTGTTGTGTGTCAATCCTCTGTTAAAATATGTTATACAAAAAAAAAAAACTATTATCGTTTCCTTTGAGCTTTTAAAGCTTTTTATAATTTCATGATATTTGTTAATATTTTTATGACATTTTTCAGGGTAGAAGGCATTATGAATTGTTCAATTTAATGAAACATAATTCCAACAACATGCAGCTTGTTTAACAACTCATGAAAAGACGAGAATGTGGTCTAAACATTTACTAATAAAGACAAAAACAAGGCAGCTTAAATTCACACAGTTATAAAGTACAACTGCAAAGCCTGGCATCAATAGTATAAATGTTGGTGAGGTTTGAGTTTTAAACATTCTTGAACAGCAGTCATTCACAAGTCCAGGAGACTCCATCGGATTTCTGCCTGTGCAGAGAGATCCTGGCAGTGCTGCAGCAACAATGGAGACAGATGTGTGTCCAGGATGGAAATCCAGCTGTTTCTCCTCTGGCAGGAAAATGAAACATATTTTGACCCGGATGCGCCTCCAGACAACATCCTGTGTATTTCAAGTTCAAATTTTAAAGTTCAAACTTTTCTTTATTGTCAGTTCCATAGTATGTAAAGTTCATACAGAGAATCAAACTGTCTCACTCTCAGACTCTTGGTGAACATATATGACTTTCAAAAGATAAATCTCTCAAGGCGACAGGCTAAAATACTAATATATTATTTAAAGAAATATGAATATGGGAATGCAAAAATCAAGTATGACAAAGTCAAATAAAAACATCAACATTAAGAAGAGCAGAAGCACACAGTTTGTGCCCATGTTCAGTATTTATTCATACAGAAATAGTGCAGTAACCAGTTCAGATGTACTGGTGGTAGTGCAAAAGTGCAGGCGCTGTACCATACAGTGATGCAGCTGGTAAGGATGGTCTCTATAGTGCCTGTGTAGAAGGGGGTCATGGTAGCGGCTGTGACTCTGGCTGCAGCACAAATAGAGATGCAGTTGTGTCCTGTTGGTCAGTGGTGTGGTGTTACCAGGTCAGGAGAGGTCCTCTGTGACATGAACAGCCAGGAACTTGGTGCTGCTCATCTACTCCACAGCAGCACCGTTGACGGTCAGAGGAGCATGCTGGGTGTACGCTCTCCTGAAGTCTACCACAATCTCCTTGTCTTCTCCACATTCAGAGACAGATTGTTGTCTCTTCACCACACAGCCAGGCGCATCACGTCACATCTCTAGTTTGTCTCATCTCTGTTGCTGATGAGACCCAGCACCGTCCATCATCCGCAAACTTGATGAAGAGGTTGGAGCTCTGCATCTGTGTGCAGTCGTTGGTCCACAGAGTGAAGAAGAGGAGGCTCAGCAGACATCCTCAGGGGGCCCAGTGCTGAGTGTGGTCATGGTGGATGTGTTGCTGCTGACCCACACTGCCTGCAGTCTCCCAGTCAGAACGTCCAACAGCCAGATGGACAGCAAGGTGTTGATCCCTGCTGATCCAGTTTGTGAATGAACTGCTGGGAGATGATTGTGTTGAATCCTGAACTGGAATCTATGAACATCATTCTCACATATGAGTCTTTGGTGTCCAGATGAGCGAGTGCTGTGTGGAGGGCAGTCGAGATGGCATCATCCGTGGCACGGTTAAACCGATATGCAAACTGGAAGGCGTCCACACAGGGTGGGAGGAAAGATTTGATATGATGCATGACAAGTCATTCAAAGCCTCAATCTGAGATTTATACAACACAACACCAAGTCTGGCCTCCACATGTTTACATAAATAACACAAATAGTGATCATTTGGATCCAAGAACATTAGCAGCAACAGCAGCCCATACTTGATTTGCCTCAACAACATCCCCATCAATGATATTTTACCAACTTTAACAGATATAAAAAGTGGGTCGTATTGATCAATTGAAGTGAGTTCCCTGAACTTGTGTAAGTTCGTCTCTATAAATATGAACTTGTGCATCAGACCAAAACTGACTAAAAATTTTAGGACGCCGGCCCTTTAAAAGTAACTGGCTCACAACCTTGAAGCAGTTAAGAATAAATACTTTTTATAACTTCTAATTTAATAAACACTGGAAGAATAACCTTCAAACACTTTTTTCTCCATTCCTTTTAAATATTTATAACTATGAAACACAATGACGAACAAAATAAGACTTATTAAATCATACGGTTTGATTTAAAAAAAATAAATGGATTCAGAGGAAAAACATTTTTTCCATCAGCTTTATTGACCAAAACATGATCAAAACTCTAAATGTTCTTATGACAGCGCTCTACTGGACAATTGCCTTCAAATTTCATACAATAGTTGTGCCTGCAAGGAAAGTGGCACTGTTTGTTTTAACTGTCAATTATTACATCATAACATACAGTCAATAGATTAACTTTGGACCAAAAAGAAATCATCCCAAATCATCATCCAGTCCATTAAATACATTATTCCCAAAAAATCCATTTCGGTCTTCTCACAACATTTACACAATGTGTCACATTTGTGGAAAGATCTGATGACTTGAGGAATAAAAATTAATGTAAACCAACTTAGGTTGACTTTTGGAATAAATGTATATTTTTTGATTTCACATTTTTCTCAAATTTGATTTGTGTAATTAAACTTTCAAGTGTTTTTCAGCAGTTTTTGAAATTCTATTTAATTGGGTTTCTCTTGACTTTATGTAAAAACAACAAATTTGTATCACTATTATTATTATTATTATCAGTAGTAATAGTAGGTTTTTGTAATAATGATAATATTGATAATAAGCCTTTACATTCATACTAATATATGAAAAATATTGGCTTTCCCCATAATACATGCAAAGCCTAATTTGATTTAGTTTATCCTTCTTTATTTGTTCTTCATATATATATATATATATATATATATATATATATATATATATATATATATATATATATATATATATATATATATATATATATATATATATATATATATATATATATATATATATATATATATATATATATATATATATATATATATATATATATATATATATATATATATATATTAGTAAGATTATGCTCACTTTTGTCCGGTTGTCTCTTTTAAAATCAATTTTTTTTTCTTGCTCCAGGTTGATGATAACGGTTAAGTTTGTTGGGTCAAAACAGATCTACTTTAAGTGTCTCGTGGGAGTTTGAACTGTTATAAAACTGGATTTGTCCAACGATAGAATCCACATGTGGCTGACAGATGTGACGGCGGTCACGTGACCGGCTGGACTCGTAGCGCTCTTTCATTACTAGTGCGCCTGCGTAGTAAATACACTCATTTATCACGTCCATCACAACACCGACTTACATCAACACTCAAAGTATCCGCTTTGGTTTGGCCTTTCGAAACATCTTGTATTTATCATTTGCATCCCGAGTGCCTCCAGTCTCACTCATTTCTCGGCTCATGTAGTAGCTGCTAGTTGGGACTTTATCGACTTTAATAATCACTACAACTGTTTTATGGACGTTTGTTTACTTTCGATCACGCGACGTCACCATGTTGAATCTCGTTTCTCAACGTTATTTCTCGCGAGACGAGGTGATGCCTTTAGGAGCCTGTTCCTATGGAAACCTCTCTTGACGTCAACTTGTGTTTACGTTCTATGGAACGCAAAAAGGGCTCTGTGACATCAACGAAAATTCTCTATATATATGCCTGTTTACCACTATCTGTTTAGTTCTTTGACTCTCACAAGTTGAAAAGCACTCTCAAAACTCTCCACAAAGTATTTTCAAATTGCAATTGAAAACTCACTTTGACAAGCTTGGAAAGAACAGCAGAAAAAATGTCTCAGACTCAAACTTCATCTGGTACAACTCTTTGGAGCGAAATTGTTAAACAACACCTGAATGAAACTGAAGTCCATAATGACAACTGCAGGGAAAACAGAGATGAGCAGCCCCCCATCCACCTGGACGAGGCAGCTCCAAAAAACATGAAAAAAAAATGAAAATTCATCCCAGGCCTCTTCTTCCTCCCTACTCCCGACTCCCCAGTCAAGAAACTTCAGAAGATCCAACACTCAGACATACCCGACTAACAACTCAGGGTATGCTCAGAGGAAGAGGAATCACCCCCAAGCCTTTGCTGTCCGTCCTCCTCACTATTCAGGATATGAGCAGCAACCCTTCAGGTACAACCAGAGACCTCAGTGCGTCCAGGGGTATTACCAGGATACCTCAACTGGCCCCAGACAACCACCAGATGTTCATCCCAGGCAGGTCAACTACTTAAACCATCAGGTGGAGGATTTAAGAAACAGGCTGCAGAACAAAAACAACTATCTTTCTCAGGAAAAAGAAAAGAGAATTGCTGCAGAGAAAGATTGTAACGTGTGGCGAGAAAATCTCAAAGAGGTGCAGAAAAGTCTAGATGATGAACGTCACCTGAGACTAGTCTGTGTAACGGATCTCAACATCATCATTGAGAATTTGCGTAAATCCAACAGAGCTCCTGAAGCAGACGGTAAAGGTGCATCTGAATGTGCAGAGGACCAGACTTTGTTTCTCAGTCATCTAGAAAAACTAGAAAAGATGCTGCAAGAAAGCACCAAGACTGATCCTGAAACGACCTCCCAACCCAGAGCACGGGACACGAACACTGAGAACAATCCAGGGGATTCCAGCCTCCAGGACTCTGCCGCTGCCACAAACAAAGATTCAGAGTTTAATCAGGAGCAGATAAACAACCTGGCAGCTCAAGTAAAAGACCTAACAAAGAGACTCCAGGAAACCAAAACCCTTCTGGCTCAGGAAAAAGAGAAAGGACGTGCTGCAGAGAATGAGTTTCATGTGAAATGTGAACAGTTTGAAATGGTGGAAACTCTCTTGAAGGAAGAGTACCACCGCAGGATTGTAGCTGAAAAGGATCTGAAATGGTCCAGACGCAAAGTTGATGAGTTACGTCTGGGGATCAAAGCACCTGAAGCAGACAGAAAGTATATAGCAACTCCTGCAATGGGCCACTATGAGCTGGAAGATGTAAAAAAAGCAGCTGCAAGAGAAGACTAGCTCCAACATTGAAGTGGCTTCTAAAGTCAAAGAACAGCAACAGATCATAGAGAGTCTTGAGTGGAGGGTGGCAGAACTCAGCATACAGATGAAGTCTGCCACAGAAACCATCAACCACAGGCCTGAAATAACTGCAGATGAACCCAAGTCATCTGCAGCAGAAAAATCCACAGAAATGGAGAGTGTTTCCACCCAAACTCAGACTGTCCTAGTCAAAGAGGACCCTAAAACAATGGAGATGTCCACCCAAACTGAAACTTTAGTTTCTGAGGATGTCTCTGAATTTAAAGCCATCTCCACGCAAACTGAGGATTTTGCATCTGAACCGGTCTGTGAAACAAGGAAGAGCTGCACCCAAACTCAAACATGTGTATCTGAAGATGTCTCTGAATCAAAGACCATCTCTACACAAACTGAGGTCTCTGATCTTGAAGAGGACTTCATCAACCAACCTGAGGTCGCTGATGAAATCCCAGAACTGGATCCAGAAGAAATTCCCTCAAAAGTAGAGGAGGACTTCACATCACAAAATGAACTCAAAGATTATAAGAAACCTTCCCTTTGGAGGCGTTTCAAGAAGATTCTGACACCAGCGTTTTGTCGGCAGTATAAGAGCAGGAGGCAAAGTCAAAGTCGTCAGGTCACCCCCGCTACCCCAAACGAGACTGAATGTCAGGAATGAGAACAAACACTTGCTTTGACTGATAACTTTTATATTGGCCCTTTACTAATTCTAAATGTTACATTGAGATATGGGTTTTCTTCAGGTCTCCTCCCAATTAACAAAAGCAAAAATATATATATATATATTCAATATTAAGGATAATATTGATTATAAACAGTAAGTTTATCTGTATCTCTGCACAGATTTCTGTTATTGACATGTGTTTCTGTCAACTGTGCAATAAAAAGTGTGTTTCATCACAACTGTTAACTGTCTAACTGGTTTATTAAAATGTTGAAACTGGAAGGTAAAATGTTCATTTTGAAACAAAAATGACATATTATGTATTTCATGTGTACATTATCCTTAATGTTGATTTTTGAAAACATTCCACATATTAACTTAATTTCATAAATACACTGATGCCTTTACCAACATGAATGATAGTGGAACCTACATGTGGAAGCAGATGTTTGCAGCTCGTTTTATGGTTTGCCATGTTGATGGAACAGGTGGTGAAACTCAGATGACTTCCAATCAGCAATGGCTGCCTTCAGCTGACGGTTGGCTCCAGTGAAATTTGCCCCATTATCTGAGCGTATCTCTTTAACCTGTCCTCGTCGTGCCAAGAAGCGTTGTAAGGCATTTATGCAGGAATCTGTGTCCAGAGTTGATTCAAGTTCAATATGCACTGCACGCACAGCCAGGCATGTAAATATAACTCCGTACCTCTTTACAAGGCATCTTCCACGTTGCACATCAAAAGGTCCAAAATAGTCCACACCTACTCTAGTAAAGGGCGGATCGTCGGGTAGCACACAATCTTGTGGTAAATCTGCCATTAGTTGCCTTCCGACTTTTCCGTGTAATCTGCGACAGGTGACACACTTTCTGCAGATTGCTCTGATGGCTGTATTGGCGCTTGTGATCCAAAACTTCTGACATAACTCTGAAAGCATGTGGTTGCGCCCTCCGTGCCCTGTCTCTTTGTGAACCCGTTGAAGAACCAAATCTGAAATGTAAGAGTCTTTGGACAGGATGATAGGTTGCTTGCTGTAATCTGGCATAGCAGTCCGACTCAGACGTCCACCAACTCGTAGCACCCCATCCTGAAGAACAGGATTCAACCTGTACAAGGGACTGCTCAGCTTTACATTCTTCCCTTTGTTCAGACTTTTGATTTCTTCAGAAAACCTCTCATTCTGACAGAATTGTATAATGCACAACTCTGTCGCATCAAGTTCTTCCACAGAAATTGATGTGCCCTTGTACCTTCTTTTAAAGTTTTCCATTCGATTTTGGACCCACTGGCGATCACCGTCATGGTCAGCTCCCTTACTGGCCACATGCAAGCCTTTGCGTTTTTGGCAGAGACTGTGAAGCAAAGCTTTAAGCTTCAAAAACCATGCTACAGCTTGTTTCAACTTGAACCATGATGAGAAGTAGTTGATCAGTTTCTTGAATGGAGTTACATTTTCTTCTGTACTCAACAGGTTCACTGTAACTCTTTTGATCTCTGGATCATCTGCAGCTTTTTCTGCATCGCTTGGTGGCATCTTTGGCCAGCACTCCACAGGCTTGCAAAGGAAATATGGACCTGACACCCAATTCAGATTTTTCATGAACTCTCTCACCCTTTGTCCTCTTGAAGCGCAGTCTGCTGGGTTCTTGTCAGTGCCAACGTGTCTCCATTGCGTAACGTCTGTTGCTTTGCTACGATAGCTTTTAAATTTAAAGCATTATCTAGCTCTTCCATGTAACTCACGTCTGTCATGGTGTTACAGCAGGGTGTAAGGAAAAGTGAAAATGCATTTAAAGCCTCTGCATTCTCTGGCTTGATGGGTGTCCACTCCAATACTTTGTTCATGTAGGCTACAGCGATTTTGTAGTCATTTCCAAAATGCTCCTTTAATAGCTGCTTAGCCCTTGGGTAACCTACATCAGGTTTCATATGAAGACAGCTTTTAATCAATTCCTTGGGCCGTCCAACAGTGAATTGTTCCAAATAGTAGAGACGATCCTTGAAGCTTTCTGTGCAAGATTCCACACCGTGCTCAAATGCTCTCACAAATGAGTTGTAATCCAGCGGATCACCACTGAAAGTTGAGATGTCTAGTGGAGGTAATGACATCATTCTTTGCTGCTTCACCATTAGCTCTGTTATGTTGTTCTGTCGTGCCATGATGCTGCAGAGCGTTTCAACTGCATGAGTGTCAGTGACATGATCTTCATTTGACTGGTGCAAAGTGGCAAACTCTGGTTGCGGTGGTCTGATCTCACGTTGTCCTTTTCTCATGTCTTTGACTGGGCTTTGGCTTTCATGCAATGGCATATACTCAGACTCACTAGTACTTCTTCTTTGTCCGCTACCATGCGACAAGTATTCATTTTCATAACTTTCTAAAACCTTGAGTTTAGCATGGTTGGCAGCGATGGCAGTTTGTATTTCTAAAGCTTCTCTTTTTGCTTTCAATTCAGCTTCTTGACGTTCGATGTCTTGCTTTTGCTTAAGAGCTGCAGCTTTAGCTAGTAATGCGGCTATTTCCACTTCAGCCCTGAGACGTGCAGAAGATGCAGTGGAAACGTTGCTCCCAACAGTTGATGCTCGCTGCTTGCTCCTATAGCTTTCAGGGACTGATGCCAGCGATATGCCGTCTGTTGGCTGCACGTCTGCATCATATTCTTTAGCCTGATCGGAATGATTCTCGGATGCCTGTATCCATCCCTCCACTCGCTGCTTAAACTCACGAATGTGCTGTAACTTAGGCTCAAACCACGAACTTTGAATCTTTTCCAGCTCTTCTTTCCTCAGAAGACATGCTATGGCATCATTCGTCTTACGGAATACTTCTAGGGAGTCCTGATAGTTCAGACGTAACTTCTGCTTCACTATGATCACATTTGCATCTTCTTCCATTAACTGTTCAATCTCATAGGCTTGACGTGTTAAATGACCCAGTTTAGCTCTCCTAGATTGGGCTAATCGATAAATCTTTTCTTCGAAAGGCTTTTCAGTCATTTTCGGTTCTCTCTTACCACAAGGTGGCTCATTAAAATCCTTTCCATACTTCCAAGAAGTTCAAAAGTATCAGTTACCTTTTTGCGTCTTTTGTACTTAATCCACGGAAGCCACTCCTCCGGACGGACTTTACTTGACCAATTGGTGCTTTTTTCCACTCAAAAAAAAAAAGAACAAGAGCCTCGGTTTTCTTCTGACTTAATTGTAGGTTTCCAATAAACCTCTCAGGGCGAGAGCGCGTGGTTGACTCGTGTTCTCCACATGTAAACGGCACAAAAAAGGCGTAAAATAAAAATAATTGGGAAAAAACGGACGTCCTCCAATGGTGGGGGATTTGGGTTTTGTTTAACAAAAAAGAAGAACTAAAACGACAAACATAAACTCCATTTCCATGAAACTAATACGAACACAGTCAAAAGAAAACCATGCGCGCGCCTCTTTCTCTGCCTCTTTCCCGCCGCGCCGCGCGACTCTCACACCCCCCCTCCTCCTCCTCCTCCTCCTCCTCCTCCTCCTCTAACAGATGTCTGCTGCGCTCCGTTCTTAAAGGTACAGAATACTTTATCTACACATAACCAATGTCCTCAATATATCTACACCCAATTTGTAATTCAAATAATCATGATATAGAAAAGAAAATGCAGCAAAAGTATAATTGAGATCAAACATTGTACACTTGCATAAAAAAAACTAAGGTCATGTTTAACTCCCAACAATTTAAATAAACATAGGTCACGTGACCTTACGTATGGCACTTACATAACTGGTTTATTAAAATGTTGAAACTGGAAGGTAAAATGTTCATTTTGAAACAAAAATGACATATTATGTATTTCATGTGTACATTAACCTTAATGTTGAATTGTTAAAATATTGCACATATTAACTTAATTCCATAAATACATGGATGCCTTTACGAACATGAATGATAGTGGAACCTACATGTGGAAGCAGATGTTTGCAGCTCGTTTTATGGTTTAACTTATATAAAATTACAGCAGTTTATCTACTTGTGTTGAGTTTTCAGGTATAAACTTGTTACAAGAACAAGAAGTGACTCTAATGTAAAGTATGAAATGGTTTGAAATGAACTCATGGTATGAAAAACAAAACTATTCATGATTCAGGAAAATAATCTTTGTCATCTACAGTTAACCCTGGATAGACTGGCAACCTGTTCAGGGTGTACCCCTGCCTTTCGCCTGATATGCGTCGGGATAGGCTCCGACAGACCCCCGTGACCCGGAAACGGATAAAGCGGGTACAGATAATGGATGGATCTACAGTTAATTCATATCAAAAATCTTTATTAGCTTGACAAAATTTCCTTGGAACACCTGAGAAAGTCATGTAACAGACATTTTAAACATATTAAGTGTACCGGGGAGTTTGTTCTAACTTTCTAAATATCAACATTTAATAATAAGTGAGTCTGTTTGTAACCTGCCAACAACTGAGCTGATGACATCACACGCAGCATCGACAGGTAACAGGTGAACTCAGGAAAGGTGACGTGGATGAAAGTCACAGCCACCGTTTTCATATGCAGGCTACATAAACACTTCTTCACAGTAACATGTCCAAAATTACAACATCTGTTTAAGAAACTCTGGCAGAAGTTTAACTATTTTTTTTCTTAAAAGTGAAATTAAGAAAAGATGGACTTTTGGTAGGAATATTTAGACACTTTGTTGTGTGTCAATCCTCTGTTAAAATATGTTATACAAAAAAAGTCCAGGAGACTCCATCGGACTTCTGCCTGTGCAGAGAGATCCTGGCAGTGCTGCAGCAACAATGGAGACAGATGTGTGTCCAGGATGGAAATCCAGCTGTTTCTACTCTGGTTGGAAAATGAAACATCTTTTGACCCGGATGCGCCTCCAGACAACATCCTGTGTATTTCAAGTTCAAATTTTAAAGTTCAAACTTTTCTTTATTGTCAGTTCCATAGTATGTAAAGTTCATACAGAGAATCAAACTGTCTCACTCTCAGACTCTTGGTGAACATATATGACTTTCAAAAGATAAATCTCTCAAGGCGACAGGCTAAAATACTAATATATTCTTTAAAAAAATATGAATATGGGAATGCAAAAATCAAGTATGACAAAGTCAAATAAAAACATCAACATTAAGGAGAGCAGAAGCACACAGTTTGTGCCCATGTTCAGTATTTATTCATACAGAAATAGTGCAGTAACCAGTTCAGATGTACTGGTGGTAGTGCAAAAGTGCAGGCGCTGTACCATACAGTGATGCAGCTGGTAAGGATGGTCTCTATAGTGCCTGTGTAGAAGGGGGTCATGGTGAGGGCTGTGACTCTGGCTGCAGCACAAATAGAGATGCAATTGTGTCCTGTTGGTCAGTGATGTGGTGTTACCAGGTCAGGAGAGGTCCTCTGTGACATGAACAGCCAGGAACTTGGTGCTGCTCATCTACTCCACAGCAGCACCGTTGACGGTCAGAGGAGCATGCTGGGTGTACGCTCTCCTGAAGTCTACCACAATCTCCTTGTCTTCTCCACATTCAGAGAGAGATTGTTGTCTCTTCACCACACAGCCAGGCGCATCACGTCACATCTCTAGTTTGTCTCATCTCTGTTGCTGATGAGACCCAGCACCGTCCATCATCCGCAAACTTGATGAAGAGGTTGGAGCTCTGCATCTGTGTGCAGTCGTAGGTCCACAGAGTGAAGAAGAGGAGGCTCAGCAGACATCCTCAGGGGGCCCAGTGTTGAGTGTGGTCATGGTGGATGTGTTGCTGCTGACCCACACTGCCTGCAGTCTCCCAGTCAGAACGTCCAACAGCCAGATGGACAGCAAGGTGTTGATCCCTGCTGATCCAGTTTGTGAATGAACTGCTGGGAGATGATTGTGTTGAATCCTGAACTGGAATCTATGAACATCATTCTCACATATGAGTCTTTGGTGTCCAGATGAGCGAGTGCTGTGTGGAGGGCAGTCGAGATGGCATCATCCGAGGCACGGTTAAACCGATATGCAAACTGGAAGGCATCCACACAGGGTGGGAGGAAAGATTTGATATGATGCATGACAAGTCTTTCAAAGCCTGAATCGCTCTACTGGACAATTGCCTTCACATTTCATACAATAGTTGTGCCTGCAAGGAAAGTGGCACTGTTTGTTTTAACTGTCAATTATTACATCATAACATACAGTCAAAAGATTAACTTTGGACCAAAAAGAAATCATCCTAAATCATCATCCAGTCCATTAAATACATTATTCCCACAAATCCTTTTCGGTCTTCTCACAACATTTACACAATGTGTCACATTTGTGGAAAGATCTGATGACTTGAGGAATAAAAATTAATGTAAACCAACTTAGGTTGACTTTTGGAATAAATGTATATTTTTTTATTTCACATTTTTCTCAAATTTGATTTGTGTAATTAAACTTTCAAGTATTTTTCAGCAGTTTTTGAAATTCTATTTAATTGGGTTTCTCTTGGGCAGCACGGTGGCTTAGTGGTTAGCACTGTTGCCTCACAGCAAGAAGGTTCCCGGTTCAATTCCCGGCCCGGTGGGTCTTTCTGTGTGGAGTTTGCATGTTCTCCCCGTGCTTGCGTGGGTTCCCTCCGGGTACTTCGGCTTCCTCCCGCAGTCCAAAAACATGCAAGGTAGGTTAATTGATCATCCTAAATTCTCCCTAGGTGTGAATGTGAGTGTGATTGGTTGTTTGTATGTGGCCCTGGATAGACTGGCGACCTGTCCAGGGTGTACCCCTGCCTTTCGCCTGATATGCGTCGGGATAGGCTCCGACAGACCCCCGTGACCCGGAAACGGATAAAGCGGGTATAGATAATGGATGGATGGATGGATGGGTTTCTCTTGACTTTATGTAAAAACAACAAATTTGTATCACTATTATTATTATTATTATCAGTAGTAATAGTAGGTTTTTGTAATAATGATAATATTGATAATAAGCCTTTACATTCATACTAATATATGAAAAATATTGGCTTTCCCCATAATACATGCAAAGCCTAATTTGATTTAGTTTATCCTTCTTTATTTGTTCTTCATATATATATATATATATATATATATATATATATATATATATATATATATATATAAATATATATATATATTAGTAAGATTATGCTCACTTTTGTCCGGTTGTCTCTTTTAAAATGAACTTTATTTTCTTGCTCCAGGTTGATGATAACGGTTAAGTTTGTTGGGTCAAAACAGATCTACTTTAAGTGTCTCGTGGGAGTTTGAACTGTTATAAAACTGGATTTGTCTAACGATAGAATCCACATGTGGCTGACAGATGTGACGGCGGTCACGTGACCGGCTGGACTCGTAGCGCTCTTTCATTGCTAGTGCGCCTGCGTAGTAAATACACTCATTTATCACGTCCATCACAACACCGACTTACATCAACACTCAAAGTATCCGCTTTGGTTTGGCCTTTCGAAACATCTTGTATTTATCATTTGCATCCCGAGTGCCTCCAGTCTCACTCATTTCTCGGCTCATGTAGTAGCTGCTAGTTGGAACTTTATCGACTTTAATAATCACTACAACTGTTTTATGGACGTTTGTTTACTTTCGATCACGCGACATCGCCATGTTGAATCTCGTTTCTCAACGTTATTTCTCGCGAGACGAGGTGATGCCTTCAGGAGCCTGTTCCTATGGAAACCTCTCTTGACGTCAACTTGTGTTTACGTTCTATGGAACGCAAAAAGGGCTCTGTGACGTCAACGAAAATTCTCTATATATATGCCTGTTTACCACTATCTGTTTAGTTCTTTGACTCTCACAAGTTGAAAAGCACTCTCAAAACTCTCCACAAAGTATTTTCAAATTGCAATTGAAAACTCACTTTGACAAGCTTGGAAAGAACAGCAGAAAAAATGTCTCAGACTCAAACTTCATCTGGTAAAACTCTTTGGAGCGAAATTGTTAAACAAAACCTGAATAAAACTGAAGTCCATAATGACAACTGCAGGGAAAACAGAGATGAGCAGCCCCCCATCCACCTGGACGAGGCAGCTCCAAAAAACATGAAAAAAAATGAAAATTCATCCCAGGCCTCTTCTTCCTCCCTACTCCCGACTCCCCAGTCAAGAAACGTCAGAAGATCAAACACTCAGACATACCCGACCAACAACTCAGGTTATGCTCAGAGGAAGAGGAATCACCCCCAAACCTTTGCTGTCCGTCCTCCTCACTATTCAGGATATGAGCAGCAACCCTTCAGGTACAACCAGAGACCTCAGTGCGTCCAGGGGTATTACCAGGATACCTCAACTGGCCCCAGACAACCACCAGATGTTCATCCCAGGCAGGTCAACTACTTAAACCATCAGGTGGAGGATTTAAGAAACAGGCTGCAGAACAAGAACAACTATCTTACTCAGGAAAAAGAAAAGAGAATTGCTGCAGAGAAAGATTGTAACGTGTGGCGAGAAAATCTCAAAGAGGTGCAGAAAAGTCTAGATGATGAACGTCACCTGAGACTAGTCTGTGTAACGGAGCTCAACATCTTCATTGAGAATTTGCGTAAATCCAACAGAGCTCCTGAAGCAGACGGTAAAGGTGCATCTGGATGTGCAGAGGACCAGACTTTGTTTCTCAGTCATCTAGAAAAACTAGAAAAGATGCTGCAAGAAAGCACCAAGACTGATCCTGAAACGACCTCCAAACCCAGAGCACGGGACAGAAACACTGAGAACAATCCAGAGGATTCCAGCCTCCAGGACTCTGCCGCTGCCACAAACAAAGATTCAGAGTTTAATCAGGAGCAGATAAACAACCTGGCAGCTCAAGTAAAAGACCTAACAAAGAGACTCCAGGAAACCAAAACCCTTCTGGCTCAGGAAAAAGAGAAAGGACGTGCTGCAGAGAATGAGTTTCATGTGAAATGTGAACAGTTTGAAATGGTGGAAACTCTCTTGAAGGAAGAGTACCACCGCAGGATTGTAGCTGAAAAGGATCTGAAATGGTCCAGACGCAAAGTTGATGAGTTACGTCTGGGGATCAAAGCACCTGAAGCAGACAGAAAGAATATAGCAACTCCTGCAATGGGCCACTATGAGCTGGAAGATGTGAAAAAGCAGCTGCAAGAGAAGACCAGCTCCAACATTGAACTGGCTTCTAAAGTCAAAGAACAGCAACAGATCATAGAGAGTCTTGAGTGGAGGGTGGCAGAACTCAGCATACAGATGAAGTCTGCCACAGAAACCATCAACCACCAGCCTGAAATAACTGCAGATGAACCCAAGTCATCTGCAGCAGAAAAATCCACAGAAATGGAGAGTGTTTCCACCCAAACTCAGACTGTCCTAGTCAAAGAGGACCCTAAAACAATGGAGATGTCCACCCAAACTGAAACTTTAGTTTCTGAGGATGTCTCTGAATTTAAAGCCATCTCCACCCAAACTGAGGATTTTGCATCTGAACCGGTCTGTGAAACAAGGGAGAACTGCACCCAAACTCAGACATGTGTATCTGAAGATGTTTCTGAATCAAAGACCATCTCTACACAAACTGAGGATTCAGCAGCTGAAGAGGTCTCTGATCTTGAGGAGGACTTCATCAACCAACCTGAGGTCACTGATGAAATCCCTGAACAACTGGATCCAGAAGAAATTCCCCCAAAATCAGAGGAGGTCTTGACATCAGAATCTGAACCCAAAAAATATAAGAAACCTTCTCTTTGGAGGCGTTTCAAGAAGATTCTGACACCAGGGTTTTGTCGGCAGTATAAGAGCAGGAGGCAAAGTCAAAGTCGTCAGGTCACCCCCCCTACCCCAAACGAGACTGAATGTCAGGACTGAGGACAAACACTTTCTCTTACTGATAACTTTTATTTTGGCCCTTTACTAATTCTAAATGTTACATTGACATATGGGTTTTCTCCAGGTGCTCTGGTTTCCTCCCAATTAACAAAAAAAACAACAACAAAAAAATATATTTAATATTAAGGATAATATTGATTATAAACAGTAAGTTTATCTGTATCTCTGCACAGATTTCTGTTATTGACATGTGTTTCTGTCAACTGTGCAATAAAAAGTGTGTTTCATCACAACTGTTAACTGTCTAACTGGTTTATTAAAATGTTTAAACTGGAAGGTAAAATGTTCATTTTGAAACAAAAATGACATATTATGTATTTCATGTGTACATTATCCTTAATGTTGATTTTTGAAAATATTGCACATATAAACTTAATTTCATAAATACTTTGATGCCTTTACCAACATGAATGATAGTGGAACCTACATGTGGAAGCAGATGTTTGCAGCTCGTTTTATGGTTTAACTTATATAAAATTACAGCAGTTTATCTACTTGTGTTGAGTTTTCAGGTATAAACTTGTTACAAGAACAAGAAGTGACTCTAATGTAAAGTATGAAATGGTTTGAAATGAACTCATGGTATGAAAAACAAAACTATTCATGATGCAGGAAAATAATCTTTGTCATCTACAGTTAATTCACGTCAAAAATCTTTTTTAACTTGACAAAATTTCCTTGGAACACCTGAGAAAGTCATGTAACAGACATTTTAAACATATTAAGTGTACCAGGGAGTTTGTTCTAACTTTGTAAATATCAACATTTAATAATAAGTGAGTCTGTTTGTAACCTGCCAACAACTGAGCTGATGACATCACACGCAGCATCGACAGGTAACAGGTGAACTCAGGAAAGGTGACGTGGATGAAAGTCAGCCACCGTTTTCATATGCAGGCTACATAAACACTTCTTCACAGTAACACGTCCAAAATTAAAACATCTGTTTAAGAAACTCTGACAGAAGTTTAACAATTTTTTTTCTTAAAAAGTGAAATTAAGACAAGATGGACTTTTGGTAGGAATATTTAGACACTTTGTTGTGTGTCAATCCTCTGTTAAAATATGTTATACAAAAAAAAAACTATTATCGTTTCCTTTGAGCTTTTAAAGCTTTTTATAATTTCATGATATTTGTTAATATTTTTATGACATTTTTCAGGGTAGAAGGCATTATGAATTGTTCAATTTAATGAAACATAATTCCAACAACATGCAGCTTGTTTAACAACTCATGAAAAGACGAGAATGTGGTCTAAACATTTACTAATAAAGACAAAAACAAGGCAGCTTAAATTCACACAGTTATAAAGTACAACTGCAAAGCCTGGCATCAATAGTATAAATGTTGGTGAGGTTTGAGTTTTAAACATTCTTGAACAGCAGTCATTCACAAGTCCAGGAGACTCCATCGGATTTCTGCCTGTGCAGAGAGATCCTGGCAGTGCTGCAGCAACAATGGAGACAGATGTGTGTCCAGGATGGAAATCCAGCTGTTTCTCCTCTGGCAGGAAAATGAAACATCTTTTGACCCGGATGCGCCTCCAGACAACATCCTGTGTATTTCAAGTTCAAATTTTAAAGTTCAAACTTTTCTTTATTGTCAGTTCCATAGTATGTAAAGTTCATACAGAGAATCAAACTGTCTCACTCTCAGACTCTTGGTGAACATATATGACTTTCAAAAGATAAATCTCTCAAGGCGACAGGCTAAAATACTAATATATTATTTAAAGAAATATGAATATGGGAATGCAAAAATCAAGTATGACAAAGTCAAATAAAAACATCAACATTAAGAAGAGCAGAAGCACACAGTTTGTGCCCATGTTCAGTATTTATTCATACAGAAATAGTGCAGTAATCAGTTCAGATGTACTGGTGGTAGTGCAAAAGTGCAGGCGCTGTACCATACAGTGATGCAGCTGGTAAGGATGGTCTCTATAGTGCCTGTGTAGAAGGGGGTCATGGTAGCGGCTGTGACTCTGGCTGCAGCACAAATAGAGATGCAGTTGTGTCCTGTTGGTCAGTGGTGTGGTGTTACCAGGTCAGGAGAGGTCCTCTGTGACATGAACAGCCAGGAACTTGGTGCTGCTCATCTACTCCACAGCAGCACCGTTGACGGTCAGAGGAGCATGCTGGGTGTACGCTCTCCTGAAGTCTACCACAATCTCCTTGTCTTCTCCACATTCAGAGACAGATTGTTGTCTCTTCACCACACAGCCAGGCGCATCACGTCACATCTCTAGTTTGTCTCATCTCTGTTGCTGATGAGACCCAGCACCGTCCATCATCCGCAAACTTGATGAAGAGGTTGGAGCTCTGCATCTGTGTGCAGTCGTTGGTCCACAGAGTGAAGAAGAGGAGGCTCAGCAGACATCCTCAGGGGGCCCAGTGCTGAGTGTGGTCATGGTGGATGTGTTGCTGCTGACCCACACTGCCTGCAGTCTCCCAGTCAGAACGTCCAACAGCCAGATGGACAGCAAGGTGTTGATCCCTGCTGATCCAGTTTGTGAATGAACTGCTGGGAGATGATTGTGTTGAATCCTGAACTGGAATCTATGAACATCATTCTCACATATGAGTCTTTGGTGTCCAGATGAGCGAGTGCTGTGTGGAGGGCAGTCGAGATGGCATCATCCGTGGCACGGTTAAACCGATATGCAAACTGGAAGGCGTCCACACAGGGTGGGAGGAAAGATTTGATATGATGCATGACAAGTCATTCAAAGCCTCAATCTGAGATTTATACAACACAACACCAAGTCTGGCCTCCACATGTTTACATAAATAACACAAATAGTGATCATTTGGATCCAAGAACATTAGCAGCAACAGCAGCCCATACTTGATTTGCCTCAACAACATCCCCATCAATGATATTTTACCAACTTTAACAGATATAAAAAGTGGGTCGTATTGATCAATTGAAGTGAGTTCCCTGAACTTGTGTAAGTTCGTCTCTATAAATATGAACTTGTGCATCAGACCAAAACTGACTAAAAATTTTAGGACGCCGGCCCTTTAAAAGTAACTGGCTCACAACCTTGAAGCAGTTAAGAATAAATACTTTTTATAACTTCTAATTTAATAAACACTGGAAGAATAACCTTCAAACACTTTTTTCTCCATTCCTTTTAAATATTTATAACTATGAAACACAATGACGAACAAAATAAGACTTATTAAATCATACGGTTTGATTTAAAAAAAATAAATGGATTCAGAGGAAAAACATTTTTTCCATCAGCTTTATTGACCAAAACATGATCAAAACTCTAAATGTTCTTATGACAGCGCTCTACTGGACAATTGCCTTCAAATTTCATACAATAGTTGTGCCTGCAAGGAAAGTGGCACTGTTTGTTTTAACTGTCAATTATTACATCATAACATACAGTCAATAGATTAACTTTGGACCAAAAAGAAATCATCCCAAATCATCATCCAGTCCATTAAATACATTATTCCCAAAAAATCCATTTCGGTCTTCTCACAACATTTACACAATGTGTCACATTTGTGGAAAGATCTGATGACTTGAGGAATAAAAATTAATGTAAACCAACTTAGGTTGACTTTTGGAATAAATGTATATTTTTTGATTTCACATTTTTCTCAAATTTGATTTGTGTAATTAAACTTTCAAGTATTTTTCAGCAGTTTTTGAAATTCTATTTAATTGGGTTTCTCTTGACTTTATGTAAAAACAACAAATTTGTATCACTATTATTATTATTATTATCAGTAGTAATAGTAGGTTTTTGTAATAATGATAATATTGATAATAAGCCTTTACATTCATACTAATATATGAAAAATATTGGCTTTCCCCATAATACATGCAAAGCCTAATTTGATTTAGTTTATCCTTCTTTATTTGTTCTTCATATATATATATATATATATATATATATATATATATATATATTAGTAAGATTATGCTCACTTTTGTCCGGTTGTCTCTTTTAAAATGAACTTTATTTTCTTGCTCCAGGTTGATGATAACGGTTAAGTTTGTTGGGTCAAAACAGATCTACTTTAAGTGTCTCGTGGGAGTTTGAACTGTTATAAAACTGGATTTGTCTAACGATAGAATCCACATGTGGCTGACAGATGTGACGGCGGTCACGTGACCGGCTGGACTCGTAGCGCTCTTTCATTACTAGTGCGCCTGCGTAGTAAATACACTCATTTATCACGTCCATCACAACACCGACTTACATCAACACTCAAAGTATCCGCTTTGGTTTGGCCTTTCGAAACATCTTGTATTTATCATTTGCATCCCGAGTGCCTCCAGTCTCACTCATTTCTCGGCTCATGTAGTAGCTGCTAGTTGGAACTTTATCGACTTTAATAATCACTACAACTGTTTTATGGACGTTTGTTTACTTTCGATCACGCGACATCGCCATGTTGAATCTCGTTTCTCAACGTTATTTCTCGCGAGACGAGGTGATGCCTTCAGGAGCCTGTTCCTATGGAAACCTCTCTTGACGTCAACTTGTGTTTACGTTCTATGGAACGCAAAAAGGGCTCTGTGACGTCAACGAAAATTCTCTATATATATGCCTGTTTACCACTATCTGTTTAGTTCTTTGACTCTCACAAGTTGAAAAGCACTCTCAAAACTCTCCACAAAGTATTTTCAAATTGCAATTGAAAACTCACTTTGACAAGCTTGGAAAGAACAGCAGAAAAAATGTCTCAGACTCAAACTTCATCTGGTAAAACTCTTTGGAGCGAAATTGTTAAACAAAACCTGAATAAAACTGAAGTCCATAATGACAACTGCAGGGAAAACAGAGATGAGCAGCCCCCCATCCACCTGGACGAGGCAGCTCCAAAAAACATGAAAAAAAATGAAAATTCATCCCAGGCCTCTTCTTCCTCCCTACTCCCGACTCCCCAGTCAAGAAACGTCAGAAGATCAAACACTCAGACATACCCGACCAACAACTCAGGTTATGCTCAGAGGAAGAGGAATCACCCCCAAACCTTTGCTGTCCGTCCTCCTCACTATTCAGGATATGAGCAGCAACCCTTCAGGTACAACCAGAGACCTCAGTGCGTCCAGGGGTATTACCAGGATACCTCAACTGGCCCCAGACAACCACCAGATGTTCATCCCAGGCAGGTCAACTACTTAAACCATCAGGTGGAGGATTTAAGAAACAGGCTGCAGAACAAGAACAACTATCTTACTCAGGAAAAAGAAAAGAGAATTGCTGCAGAGAAAGATTGTAACGTGTGGCGAGAAAATCTCAAAGAGGTGCAGAAAAGTCTAGATGATGAACGTCACCTGAGACTAGTCTGTGTAACGGAGCTCAACATCTTCATTGAGAATTTGCGTAAATCCAACAGAGCTCCTGAAGCAGACGGTAAAGGTGCATCTGGATGTGCAGAGGACCAGACTTTGTTTCTCAGTCATCTAGAAAAACTAGAAAAGATGCTGCAAGAAAGCACCAAGACTGATCCTGAAACGACCTCCAAACCCAGAGCACGGGACAGAAACACTGAGAACAATCCAGAGGATTCCAGCCTCCAGGACTCTGCCGCTGCCACAAACAAAGATTCAGAGTTTAATCAGGAGCAGATAAACAACCTGGCAGCTCAAGTAAAAGACCTAACAAAGAGACTCCAGGAAACCAAAACCCTTCTGGCTCAGGAAAAAGAGAAAGGACGTGCTGCAGAGAATGAGTTTCATGTGAAATGTGAACAGTTTGAAATGGTGGAAACTCTCTTGAAGGAAGAGTACCACCGCAGGATTGTAGCTGAAAAGGATCTGAAATGGTCCAGACGCAAAGTTGATGAGTTACGTCTGGGGATCAAAGCACCTGAAGCAGACAGAAAGAATATAGCAACTCCTGCAATGGGCCACTATGAGCTGGAAGATGTGAAAAAGCAGCTGCAAGAGAAGACCAGCTCCAACATTGAACTGGCTTCTAAAGTCAAAGAACAGCAACAGATCATAGAGAGTCTTGAGTGGAGGGTGGCAGAACTCAGCATACAGATGAAGTCTGCCACAGAAACCATCAACCACAGGCCTGAAATAACTGCAGATGAACCCAAGTCATCTGCAGCAGAAAAATCCACAGAAATGGAGAGTGTTTCCACCCAAACTCAGACTGTCCTAGTCAAAGAGGACCCTAAAACAATGGAGATGTCCACCCAAACTGAAACTTTAGTTTCTGAGGATGTCTCTGAATTTAAAGCCATCTCCACCCAAACTGAGGATTTTGCATCTGAACCGGTCTGTGAAACAAGGGAGAACTGCACCCAAACTCAGACATGTGTATCTGAAGATGTTTCTGAATCAAAGACCATCTCTACACAAACTGAGGATTCAGCAGCTGAAGAGGTCTCTGATCTTGAGGAGGACTTCATCAACCAACCTGAGGTCACTGATGAAATCCCTGAACAACTGGATCCAGAAGAAATTCCCCCAAAATCAGAGGAGGTCTTGACATCAGAATCTGAACCCAAAAAATATAAGAAACCTTCTCTTTGGAGGCGTTTCAAGAAGATTCTGACACCAGGGTTTTGTCGGCAGTATAAGAGCAGGAGGCAAAGTCAAAGTCGTCAGGTCACCCCCCCTACCCCAAACGAGACTGAATGTCAGGACTGAGGACAAACACTTTCTCTTACTGATAACTTTTATTTTGGCCCTTTACTAATTCTAAATGTTACATTGACATATGGGTTTTCTCCAGGTGCTCTGGTTTCCTCCCAATTAACAAAAAAAACAACAACAAAAAAATATATTTAATATTAAGGATAATATTGATTATAAACAGTAAGTTTATCTGTATCTCTGCACAGATTTCTGTTATTGACATGTGTTTCTGTCAACTGTGCAATAAAAAGTGTGTTTCATCACAACTGTTAACTGTCTAACTGGTTTATTAAAATGTTTAAACTGGAAGGTAAAATGTTCATTTTGAAACAAAAATGACATATTATGTATTTCATGTGTACATTATCCTTAATGTTGATTTTTGAAAATATTGCACATATAAACTTAATTTCATAAATACTTTGATGCCTTTACCAACATGAATGATAGTGGAACCTACATGTGGAAGCAGATGTTTGCAGCTCGTTTTATGGTTTAACTTATATAAAATTACAGCAGTTTATCTACTTGTGTTGAGTTTTCAGGTATAAACTTGTTACAAGAACAAGAAGTGACTCTAATGTAAAGTATGAAATGGTTTGAAATGAACTCATGGTATGAAAAACAAAACTATTCATGATGCAGGAAAATAATCTTTGTCATCTACAGTTAATTCACGTCAAAAATCTTTTTTAACTTGACAAAATTTCCTTGGAACACCTGAGAAAGTCATGTAACAGACATTTTAAACATATTAAGTGTACCGGGGAGTTTGTTCTAACTTTGTAAATATCAACATTTAATAATAAGTGAGTCTGTTTGTAACCTGCCAACAACTGAGCTGATGACATCACACGCAGCATCGACAGGTAACAGGTGAACTCAGGAAAGGTGACGTGGATGAAAGTCAGCCACCGTTTTCATATGCAGGCTACATAAACACTTCTTCACAATAACACGTCCAAAATTAAAACATCTGTTTAAGAAACTCTGACAGAAGTTTAACAATTTTTTTTCTTAAAAAGTGAAATTAAGACAAGATGGACTTTTGGTAGGAATATTTAGACACTTTGTTGTGTGTCAATCCTCTGTTAAAATATGTTATACAAAAAAAAAAACTATTATCGTTTCCTTTGAGCTTTTAAAGCTTTTTATAATTTCATGATATTTGTTAATATTTTTATGACATTTTTCAGGGTAGAAGGCATTATGAATTGTTCAATTTAATGAAACATAATTCCAACAACATGCAGCTTGTTTAACAACTCATGAAAAGACGAGAATGTGGTCTAAACATTTACTAATAAAGACAAAAACAAGGCAGCTTAAATTCACACAGTTATAAAGTACAACTGCAAAGCCTGGCATCAATAGTATAAATGTTGGTGAGGTTTGAGTTTTAAACATTCTTGAACAGCAGTCATTCACAAGTCCAGGAGACTCCATCGGATTTCTGCCTGTGCAGAGAGATCCTGGCAGTGCTGCAGCAACAATGGAGACAGATGTGTGTCCAGGATGGAAATCCAGCTGTTTCTCCTCTGGCAGGAAAATGAAACATCTTTTGACCCGGATGCGCCTCCAGACAACATCCTGTGTATTTCAAGTTCAAATTTTAAAGTTCAAACTTTTCTTTATTGTCAGTTCCATAGTATGTAAAGTTCATACAGAGAATCAAACTGTCTCACTCTCAGACTCTTGGTGAACATATATGACTTTCAAAAGATAAATCTCTCAAGGCGACAGGCTAAAATACTAATATATTATTTAAAGAAATATGAATATGGGAATGCAAAAATCAAGTATGACAAAGTCAAATAAAAACATCAACATTAAGAAGAGCAGAAGCACACAGTTTGTGCCCATGTTCAGTATTTATTCATACAGAAATAGTGCAGTAATCAGTTCAGATGTACTGGTGGTAGTGCAAAAGTGCAGGCGCTGTACCATACAGTGATGCAGCTGGTAAGGATGGTCTCTATAGTGCCTGTGTAGAAGGGGGTCATGGTAGCGGCTGTGACTCTGGCTGCAGCACAAATAGAGATGCAGTTGTGTCCTGTTGGTCAGTGGTGTGGTGTTACCAGGTCAGGAGAGGTCCTCTGTGACATGAACAGCCAGGAACTTGGTGCTGCTCATCTACTCCACAGCAGCACTGTTGACGGTCAGAGGAGCATGCTGGGTGTACGCTCTCCTGAAGTCTACCACAATCTCCTTGTCTTCTCCACATTCAGAGACAGATTGTTGTCTCTTCACCACACAGCCAGGCGCATCACGTCACATCTCTAGTTTGTCTCATCTCTGTTGCTGATGAGACCCAGCACCGTCCATCATCCGCAAACTTGATGAAGAGGTTGGAGCTCTGCATCTGTGTGCAGTCGTTGGTCCACAGAGTGAAGAAGAGGAGGCTCAGCAGACATCCTCAGGGGGCCCAGTGCTGAGTGTGGTCATGGTGGATGTGTTGCTGCTGACCCACACTGCCTGCAGTCTCCCAGTCAGAACGTCCAACAGCCAGATGGACAGCAAGGTGTTGATCCCTGCTGATCCAGTTTGTGAATGAACTGCTGGGAGATGATTGTGTTGAATCCTGAACTGGAATCTATGAACATCATTCTCACATATGAGTCTTTGGTGTCCAGATGAGCGAGTGCTGTGTGGAGGGCAGTCGAGATGGCATCATCCGTGGCACGGTTAAACCGATATGCAAACTGGAAGGCGTCCACACAGGGTGGGAGGAAAGATTTGATATGATGCATGACAAGTCATTCAAAGCCTCAATCTGAGATTTATACAACACAACACCAAGTCTGGCCTCCACATGTTTACATAAATAACACAAATAGTGATCATTTGGATCCAAGAACATTAGCAGCAACAGCAGCCCATACTTGATTTGCCTCAACAACATCCCCATCAATGATATTTTACCAACTTTAACAGATATAAAAAGTGGGTCGTATTGATCAATTGAAGTGAGTTCCCTGAACTTGTGTAAGTTCGTCTCTATAAATATGAACTTGTGCATCAGACCAAAACTGACTAAAAATTTTAGGACGCCGGCCCTTTAAAAGTAACTGGCTCACAACCTTGAAGCAGTTAAGAATAAATACTTTTTATAACTTCTAATTTAATAAACACTGGAAGAATAACCTTCAAACACTTTTTTCTCCATTCCTTTTAAATATTTATAACTATGAAACACAATGACGAACAAAATAAGACTTATTAAATCATACGGTTTGATTTAAAAAAAATAAATGGATTCAGAGGAAAAACATTTTTTCCATCAGCTTTATTGACCAAAACATGATCAAAACTCTAAATGTTCTTATGACAGCGCTCTACTGGACAATTGCCTTCAAATTTCATACAATAGTTGTGCCTGCAAGGAAAGTGGCACTGTTTGTTTTAACTGTCAATTATTACATCATAACATACAGTCAATAGATTAACTTTGGACCAAAAAGAAATCATCCCAAATCATCATCCAGTCCATTAAATACATTATTCCCAAAAAATCCATTTCGGTCTTCTCACAACATTTACACAATGTGTCACATTTGTGGAAAGATCTGATGACTTGAGGAATAAAAATTAATGTAAACCAACTTAGGTTGACTTTTGGAATAAATGTATATTTTTTGATTTCACATTTTTCTCAAATTTGATTTGTGTAATTAAACTTTCAAGTATTTTTCAGCAGTTTTTGAAATTCTATTTAATTGGGTTTCTCTTGACTTTATGTAAAAACAACAAATTTGTATCACTATTATTATTATTATTATCAGTAGTAATAGTAGGTTTTTGTAATAATGATAATATTGATAATAAGCCTTTACATTCATACTAATATATGAAAAATATTGGCTTTCCCCATAATACATGCAAAGCCTAATTTGATTTAGTTTATCCTTCTTTATTTGTTCTTCATATATATATATATATATATATATATATATATATATATATATATATATATATATATATATATATATATATATATATATATATATATATATATTAGTAAGATTATGCTCACTTTTGTCCGGTTGTCTCTTTTAAAATGAACTTTATTTTCTTGCTCCAGGTTGATGATAACGGTTAAGTTTGTTGGGTCAAAACAGATCTACTTTAAGTGTCTCGTGGGAGTTTGAACTGTTATAAAACTGGATTTGTCTAACGATAGAATCCACATGTGGCTGACAGATGTGACGGCGGTCACGTGACCGGCTGGACTCGTAGCGCTCTTTCATTACTAGTGCGCCTGCGTAGTAAATACACTCATTTATCACGTCCATCACAACACCGACTTACATCAACACTCAAAGTATCCGCTTTGGTTTGGCCTTTCGAAACATCTTGTATTTATCATTTGCATCCCGAGTGCCTCCAGTCTCACTCATTTCTCGGCTCATGTAGTAGCTGCTAGTTGGAACTTTATCGACTTTAATAATCACTACAACTGTTTTATGGACGTTTGTTTACTTTCGATCACGCGACATCGCCATGTTGAATCTCGTTTCTCAACGTTATTTCTCGCGAGACGAGGTGATGCCTTCAGGAGCCTGTTCCTATGGAAACCTCTCTTGACGTCAACTTGTGTTTACGTTCTATGGAACGCAAAAAGGGCTCTGTGACGTCAACGAAAATTCTCTATATATATGCCTGTTTACCACTATCTGTTTAGTTCTTTGACTCTCACAAGTTGAAAAGCACTCTCAAAACTCTCCACAAAGTATTTTCAAATTGCAATTGAAAACTCACTTTGACAAGCTTGGAAAGAACAGCAGAAAAAATGTCTCAGACTCAAACTTCATCTGGTAAAACTCTTTGGAGCGAAATTGTTAAACAAAACCTGAATAAAACTGAAGTCCATAATGACAACTGCAGGGAAAACAGAGATGAGCAGCCCCCCATCCACCTGGACGAGGCAGCTCCAAAAAACATGAAAAAAAATGAAAATTCATCCCAGGCCTCTTCTTCCTCCCTACTCCCGACTCCCCAGTCAAGAAACGTCAGAAGATCAAACACTCAGACATACCCGACCAACAACTCAGGTTATGCTCAGAGGAAGAGGAATCACCCCCAAACCTTTGCTGTCCGTCCTCCTCACTATTCAGGATATGAGCAGCAACCCTTCAGGTACAACCAGAGACCTCAGTGCGTCCAGGGGTATTACCAGGATACCTCAACTGGCCCCAGACAACCACCAGATGTTCATCCCAGGCAGGTCAACTACTTAAACCATCAGGTGGAGGATTTAAGAAACAGGCTGCAGAACAAGAACAACTATCTTACTCAGGAAAAAGAAAAGAGAATTGCTGCAGAGAAAGATTGTAACGTGTGGCGAGAAAATCTCAAAGAGGTGCAGAAAAGTCTAGATGATGAACGTCACCTGAGACTAGTCTGTGTAACGGAGCTCAACATCTTCATTGAGAATTTGCGTAAATCCAACAGAGCTCCTGAAGCAGACGGTAAAGGTGCATCTGGATGTGCAGAGGACCAGACTTTGTTTCTCAGTCATCTAGAAAAACTAGAAAAGATGCTGCAAGAAAGCACCAAGACTGATCCTGAAACGACCTCCAAACCCAGAGCACGGGACAGAAACACTGAGAACAATCCAGGGGATTCCAGCCTCCAGGACTCTGCCGCTGCCACAAACAAAGATTCAGAGTTTAATCAGGAGCAGATAAACAACCTGGCAGCTCAAGTAAAAGACCTAACAAAGAGACTCCAGGAAACCAAAACCCTTCTGGCTCAGGAAAAAGAGAAAGGACGTGCTGCAGAGAATGAGTTTCATGTGAAATGTGAACAGTTTGAAATGGTGGAAACTCTCTTGAAGGAAGAGTACCACCGCAGGATTGTAGCTGAAAAGGATCTGAAATGGTCCAGACGCAAAGTTGATGAGTTACGTCTGGGGATCAAAGCACCTGAAGCAGACAGAAAGTATATAGCAACTCCTGCAATGGGCCACTATGAGCTGGAAGATGTGAAAAAGCAGCTGCAAGAGAAGACCAGCTCCAACATTGAACTGGCTTCTAAAGTCAAAGAACAGCAACAGATCATAGAGAGTCTTGAGTGGAGGGTGGCAGAACTCAGCATACAGATGAAGTCTGCCACAGAAACCATCAACCACAGGCCTGAAATAACTGCAGATGAACCCAAGTCATCTGCAGCAGAAAAATCCACAGAAATGGAGAGTGTTTCCACCCAAACTCAGACTGTCCTAGTCAAAGAGGACCCTAAAACAATGGAGATGTCCACCCAAACTGAAACTTTAGTTTCTGAGGATGTCTCTGAATTTAAAGCCATCTCCACCCAAACTGAAGATTTTGCATCTGAACCGGTCTGTGAAACAAGGGAGAGCTGCACCCAAACTCAAACATGTGTATCTGAAGATGTCTCTGAATCAAAGACCATCTCTACACAAACTGAGGATTCAGCAGCTGAAGAGGTCTCTGATCTTGAGGAGGACTTCATCAACCAACCTGAGGTCACTGATGAAATCCCTGAACAACTGGATCCAGAAGAAATTCCCCCAAAATCAGAGGAGGTCTTGACATCAGAATCTGAACCCAAAAAATATAAGAAACCTTCTCTTTGGAGGCGTTTCAAGAAGATTCTGACACCAGCGTTTTGTCGGCAGTATAAGAGCAGGAGGCAAAGTCAAAGTCGTCAGGTCACCCCCGCTACCCCAAACGAGACTGAATGTCAGGACTGAGGACAAACACTTTCTCTTACTGATAACTTTTATTTTGGCCCTTTCCTAATTCTAAGTGTTACATTGACATATGGGTTTTCTCCAGGTGCTCTGGTTTCCTCCCAATTAACAAAAAAAACATCAACAAAAAAAATATATTTAATATTAAGGATAATATTGATTATAAACAGTAAGTTTATCTGTATCTCTGCACAGATTTCTGTTATTGACATGTGTTTCTGTCAACTGTGCAATAAAAAGTGTGTTTCATCACAACTGTTAACTGTCTAACTGGTTTATTAAAATGTTGAAACTGGAAGGTAAAATGTTCATTTTGAAACAAAAATGACATATTATGTATTTCATGTGTACATTATCCTTAATGTTGATTTTTGAAAATATTGCACATATAAACTTAATTTCATAAATACATTGATGCCTTTACCAACATGAATGATAGTGGAACCTACATGTGGAAGCAGATGTTTGCAGCTCGTTTTATGGTTTAACTTATATAAAATTACAGCAGTTTATCTACTTGTGTTGAGTTTTCAGGTATAAACTTGTTACAAGAACAAGAAGTGACTCTAATGTAAAGTATGAAATGGTTTGAAATGAACTCATGGTATGAAAAACAAAACTATTCATGATGCAGGAAAATAATCTTTGTCATCTACAGTTAATTCACGTCAAAAATCTTTTTTAACTTGACAAAATTTCCTTGGAACACCTGAGAAAGTCTTGTAACAGACATTTTAAACATATTAAGTGTACCGTGGAGTTTGTTCTAACTTTCTAAATATCAACATTTAATAATAAGTGAGTCTGTTTGTAACCTGCCAACAACTGAGCTGATGACATCACACGCAGCATCGACAGGTAACAGGTGAACTCAGGAAAGGTGACGTGGATGAAAGTCAGCCACCGTTTTCATATGCAGGCTACATAAACACTTCTTCACAGTAACATGTCCAAAATTACAACATCTGTTTAAGAAACTCTGACAGAAGTTTAACAATTTTTTTTCTTAAAAAGTGAAATTAAGACAAGATGGACTTTTGGTAGGAATATTTAGACACTTTGTTGTGTGTCAATCCTCTGTTAAAATATGTTATACAAAAAAAAAACTATTATCGTTTCCTTTGAGCTTTTAAAGCTTTTTAAAATTTCATGATATTTGTTAATATTTTTATGATATTTGTCAGGGAAGAAGGCATTATGAATTGTTCAATTTAATGAAACATAATTCCAACAACATGCAGCTTGTTTAACAACTCATGAAAAGACGAGAATGTGGTCTAAACATTTACTAATAAAGACAAAAACAAGGCAGCTTAAATTCACACAGTTATAAAGTACAACTGCAAAGCCTGGCATCAATAGTATAAATGTTGGTGAGGTTTGAGTTTTAAACATTCTTGAACAGCAGTCATTCACAAGTCCAGGAGACTCCATCGGATTTCTGCCTGTGCAGAGAGATCCTGGCAGTGCTGCAGCAACAATGGAGACAGATGTGTGTCCAGGATGGAAATCCAGCTGTTTCTCCTCTGGCAGGAAAATGAAACATCTTTTGACCCGGATGCGCATCCAGACAACATCCTGTGTATTTCAAGTTCAAATTTTAAAGTTCAAACTTTTCTTTATTGTCAGTTCCATAGTATGTAAAGTTCATACAGAGAATCAAACTGTCTCACTCTCAGACTCTTGGTGAACATATATGACTTTCAAAAGATAAATCTCTCAAGGCGACAGGCTAAAATACTAATATATTATTTAAAAAAATATGAATATGGGAATGCAAAAATCAAGTATGACAAAGTCAAATAAAAACATCAACATTAAGGAGAGCAGAAGCACACAGTTTGTGCCCATGTTCAGTATTTATTCATACAGAAATAGTGCAGTAACCAGTTCAGATGTACTGGTGGCAGTGCAAAAGTGCAGGCGCTGTACCATACAGTGATGCAGCTGGTAAGGATGGTCTCTATAGTGCCTGTGTAGAAGGGGGTCATGGTGGGGGCTGTGACTCTGGCTGCAGCACAAATAGAGATGCAGTTGTGTCCTGTTGGTCAGTGATGTGGTGTTACCAGGTCAGGAGAGGTCCTCTGTGACATGAACAGCCAGGAACTTGGTGCTGCTCATCTACTCCACAGCAGCACCGTTGACGGTCAGAGGAGCATGCTGGGTGTACGCTCTCCTGAAGTCTACCACAATCTCCTTGTCTTCTCCACATTCAGAGAGAGATTGTTGTCTCTTCACCACACAGCCAGGCGCATCACGTCACATCTCTAGTTTGTCTCATCTCTGTTGCTGATGAGACCCAGCACCGTCCATCATCCGCAAACTTGATGAAGAGGTTGGAGCTCTGCATCTGTGTGCAGTCGTAGGTCCACAGAGTGAAGAAGAGGAGGCTCAGCAGACATCCTCAGGGGGCCCAGTGTTGAGTGTGGTCATGGTGGATGTGTTGCTGCTGACCCACACTGCCTGCAGTCTCCCAGTCAGAACGTCCAACAGCCAGATGGACAGCAAGGTGTTGATCCCTGCTGATCCAGTTTGTGAATGAACTGCTGGGAGATGATTGTGTTGAATCCTGAACTGGAATCTATGAACATCATTCTCACATATGAGTCTTTGGTGTCCAGATGAGCGAGTGCTGTGTGGAGGGCAGTCGAGATGGCATCATCTGTGGCACGGTTAAACCGATATGCAAACTGGAAGGCGTCCACACAGGGTGGGAGGAAAGATTTGATATGATGCATGACAAGTCATTCAAAGCCTCAATCTGAGATTTATACAACACAACACCAAGTCTGGCCTCCACATGTTTACATAAATAACACAAATAGTGATCATTTGGATCCAAGAACATTAGCAGCAACAGCAGCCCATACTTGATTTGCCTCAACAACATCCCCATCAATGATATTTTACCAACTTTAACAGATATAAAAAGTGGGTCGTATTGATCAATTGAAGTGAGTTCCCTGAACTTGTGTAAGTTCGTCTCTATAAATATGAACTTGTGCATCAGACCAAAACTGACTAAAAATTTTAGGACGCCGGCCCTTTAAAAGTAACTGGCTCACAACCTTGAAGCAGTTAAGAATAAATACTTTTTATAACTTCTAATTTAATAAACACTGGAAGAATAACCTTCAAACACTTTTTTCTCCATTCCTTTTAAATATTTATAACTATGAAACACAATGACGAACAAAATAAGACTTATTAAATCATACGGTTTGATTTAAAAAAAATAAATGGATTCAGAGGAAAAACATTTTTTCCATCAGCTTTATTGACCAAAACATGATCAAAACTCTAAATGTTCTTATGACAGCGCTCTACTGGACAATTGCCTTCAAATTTCATACAATAGTTGTGCCTGCAAGGAAAGTGGCACTGTTTGTTTTAACTGTCAATTATTACATCATAACATACAGTCAATAGATTAACTTTGGACCAAAAAGAAATCATCCCAAATCATCATCCAGTCCATTAAATACATTATTCCCAAAAAATCCATTTCGGTCTTCTCACAACATTTACACAATGTGTCACATTTGTGGAAAGATCTGATGACTTGAGGAATAAAAATTAATGTAAACCAACTTAGGTTGACTTTTGGAATAAATGTATATTTTTTGATTTCACATTTTTCTCAAATTTGATTTGTGTAATTAAACTTTCAAGTATTTTTCAGCAGTTTTTGAAATTCTATTTAATTGGGTTTCTCTTGACTTTATGTAAAAACAACAAATTTGTATCACTATTATTATTATTATTATCAGTAGTAATAGTAGGTTTTTGTAATAATGATAATATTGATAATAAGCCTTTACATTCATACTAATATATGAAAAATATTGGCTTTCCCCATAATACATGCAAAGCCTAATTTGATTTAGTTTATCCTTCTTTATTTGTTCTTCATATATATATATATATATATATATATATATATATATATATATATATATATATATATATATATATATATATATATATATATATATATATATATATATATATATATATATATATATTAGTAAGATTATGCTCACTTTTGTCCGGTTGTCTCTTTTAAAATGAACTTTATTTTCTTGCTCCAGGTTGATGATAACGGTTAAGTTTGTTGGGTCAAAACAGATCTACTTTAAGTGTCTCGTGGGAGTTTGAACTGTTATAAAACTGGATTTGTCTAACGATAGAATCCACATGTGGCTGACAGATGTGACGGCGGTCACGTGACCGGCTGGACTCGTAGCGCTCTTTCATTACTAGTGCGCCTGCGTAGTAAATACACTCATTTATCACGTCCATCACAACACCGACTTACATCAACACTCAAAGTATCCGCTTTGGTTTGGCCTTTCGAAACATCTTGTATTTATCATTTGCATCCCGAGTGCCTCCAGTCTCACTCATTTCTCGGCTCATGTAGTAGCTGCTAGTTGGGACTTTATCGACTTTAATAATCACTACAACTGTTTTATGGACGTTTGTTTACTTTCGATCACGCGACATCGCCATGTTGAATCTCGTTTCTCAACGTTATTTCTCGCGAGACGAGGTGATGCCTTCAGGAGCCTGTTCCTATGGAAACCTCTCTTGACGTCAACTTGTGTTTACGTTCTATGGAACGCAAAAAGGGCTCTGTGACGTCAACGAAAATTCTCTATATATATGCCTGTTTACCACTATCTGTTTAGTTCTTTGACTCTCACAAGTTGAAAAGCACTCTCAAAACTCTCCACAAAGTATTTTCAAATTGCAATTGAAAACTCACTTTGACAAGCTTGGAAAGAACAGCAGAAAAAATGTCTCAGACTCAAACTTCATCTGGTAAAACTCTTTGGAGCGAAATTGTTAAACAAAACCTGAATAAAACTGAAGTCCATAATGACAACTGCAGGGAAAACAGAGATGAGCAGCCCCCCATCCACCTGGACGAGGCAGCTCCAAAAAACATGAAAAAAAATGAAAATTCATCCCAGGCCTCTTCTTCCTCCCTACTCCCGACTCCCCAGTCAAGAAACGTCAGAAGATCAAACACTCAGACATACCCGACCAACAACTCAGGTTATGCTCAGAGGAAGAGGAATCACCCCCAAACCTTTGCTGTCCGTCCTCCTCACTATTCAGGATATGAGCAGCAACCCTTCAGGTACAACCAGAGACCTCAGTGCGTCCAGGGGTATTACCAGGATACCTCAACTGGCCCCAGACAACCACCAGATGTTCATCCCAGGCAGGTCAACTACTTAAACCATCAGGTGGAGGATTTAAGAAACAGGCTGCAGAACAAGAACAACTATCTTACTCAGGAAAAAGAAAAGAGAATTGCTGCAGAGAAAGATTGTAACGTGTGGCGAGAAAATCTCAAAGAGGTGCAGAAAAGTCTAGATGATGAACGTCACCTGAGACTAGTCTGTGTAACGGAGCTCAACATCTTCATTGAGAATTTGCGTAAATCCAACAGAGCTCCTGAAGCAGACGGTAAAGGTGCATCTGGATGTGCAGAGGACCAGACTTTGTTTCTCAGTCATCTAGAAAAACTAGAAAAGATGCTGCAAGAAAGCACCAAGACTGATCCTGAAACGACCTCCAAACCCAGAGCACGGGACAGAAACACTGAGAACAATCCAGAGGATTCCAGCCTCCAGGACTCTGCCGCTGCCACAAACAAAGATTCAGAGTTTAATCAGGAGCAGATAAACAACCTGGCAGCTCAAGTAAAAGACCTAACAAAGAGACTCCAGGAAACCAAAACCCTTCTGGCTCAGGAAAAAGAGAAAGGACGTGCTGCAGAGAATGAGTTTCATGTGAAATGTGAACAGTTTGAAATGGTGGAAACTCTCTTGAAGGAAGAGTACCACCGCAGGATTGTAGCTGAAAAGGATCTGAAATGGTCCAGACGCAAAGTTGATGAGTTACGTCTGGGGATCAAAGCACCTGAAGCAGACAGAAAGAATATAGCAACTCCTGCAATGGGCCACTATGAGCTGGAAGATGTGAAAAAGCAGCTGCAAGAGAAGACCAGCTCCAACACTGAACTGGCTTCTAAAGTCAAAGAACAGCAACAGATCATAGAGAGTCTTGAGTGGAGGGTGGCAGAACTCAGCATACAGATGAAGTCTGCCACAGAAACCATCAACCACCAGCCTGAAATAACTGCAGATGAACCCAAGTCATCTGCAGCAGAAAAATCCACAGAAATGGAGAGTGTTTCCACCCAAACTCAGACTGTCCTAGTCAAAGAGGACCCTAAAACAATGGAGATGTCCACCCAAACTGAAACTTTAGTTTCTGAGGATGTCTCTGAATTTAAAGCCATCTCCACCCAAACTGAAGATTTTGCATCTGAACCGGTCTGTGAAACAAGGGAGAACTGCACCCAAACTCAAACATGTGTATCTGAAGATGTCTCTGAATCAAAGACCATCTCTACACAAACTGAGGATTCAGTAGCTGAAGAGGTCTCTGATCTTGAGGAGGACTTCATCAACCAACCTGAGGTCGCTGATGAAATCCCTGAACAACTGGATCCAGAAGAAATTCCCCCAAAATCAGAGGAGGTCTTGACATCAGAATCTGAACCCAAAAAATATAAGAAACCTTCTCTTTGGAGGCGTTTCAAGAAGATTCTGACACCAGCGTTTTGTCGGCAGTATAAGAGCAGGAGGCAAAGTCAAAGTCGTCAGGTCACCCCCCCTACCCCAAACGAGACTGAATGTCAGGACTGAGGACAAACACTTTCTCTTACTGATAACTTTTATTTTGGCCCTTTACTAATTCTAAATGTTACATTGACATATGGGTTTTCTCCAGGTGCTCTGGTTTCCTCCCAATTAACAAAAAAAACATCAACAAAAAATATATATTTAATATTAAGGATAATATTGATTATAAACAGTAAGTTTATCTGTATCTCTGCACAGATTTCTGTTATTGACATGTGTTTCTGTCAACTGTGCAATAAAAAGTGTGTTTCATCACAACTGTTAACTGTCTAACTGGTTTATTAAAATGTTTAAACTGGAAGGTAAAATGTTCATTTTGAAACAAAAATGACATATTATGTATTTCATGTGTACATTATCCTTAATGTTGATTTTTGAAAATATTGCACATATTAACTTAATTTCATAAATACATTGATGCCTTTACCAACATGAATGATAGTGGAACCTACATGTGGAAGCAGATGTTTGCAGCTCGTTTTATAGTTTAACTTATATAAAATTACAGCAGTTTATCTACTTGTGTTGAGTTTTCAGGTATAAACTTGTTACAAGAACAAGAAGTGACTCTAATGTAAAGTATGAAATGGTTTGAAATGAACTCATGGTATGAAAAACAAAACTATTCATGATGCAGGAAAATAATCTTTGTCATCTACAGTTAATTCACGTCAAAAATCTTTTTTAACTTGACAAAATTTCCTTGGAACACCTGAGAAAGTCATGTAACAGACATTTTAAACATATTAAGTGTACCGTGGAGTTTGTTCTAACTTTCTAAATATCAACATTTAATAATAAGTGAGTCTGTTTGTAACCTGCCAACAACTGAGCTGATGACATCACACGCAGCATCGACAGGTAACAGGTGAACTCAGGAAAGGTGACGTGGATGAAAGTCAGCCACCGTTTTCATATGCAGGCTACATAAACACTTCTTCACAGTAACATGTCCAAAATTACAACATCTGTTTAAGAAACTCTGACAGAAGTTTAACAATTTTTTTTCTTAAAAAGTGAAATTAAGACAAGATGGACTTTTGGTAGGAATATTTAGACACTTTGTTGTGTGTCAATCCTCTGTTAAAATATGTTATACAAAAAAAAAACTATTATCGTTTCCTTTGAGCTTTTAAAGCTTTTTAAAATTTCATGATATTTGTTAATATTTTTATGATATTTGTCAGGGAAGAAGGCATTATGAATTGTTCAATTTAATGAAACATAATTCCAACAACATGCAGCTTGTTTAACAACTCATGAAAAGACGAGAATGTGGTCTAAACATTTACTAATAAAGACAAAAACAAGGCAGCTTAAATTCACACAGTTATAAAGTACAACTGCAAAGCCTGGCATCAATAGTATAAATGTTGGTGAGGTTTGAGTTTTAAACATTCTTGAACAGCAGTCATTCACAAGTCCAGGAGACTCCATCGGATTTCTGCCTGTGCAGAGAGATCCTGGCAGTGCTGCAGCAACAATGGAGACAGATGTGTGTCCAGGATGGAAATCCAGCTGTTTCTACTCTGGTTGGAAAATGAAACATCTTTTGATCTGGATGCGCCTCCAGACAACATCCTGTGTATTTCAAGTTCAAATTTTAAAGTTCAAACTTTTCTTTATTGTCAGTTCCATAGTATGTAAAGTTCATACAGAGAATCAAACTGTCTCACTCTCAGACTCTTGGTGAACATATATGACTTTCAAAAGATAAATCTCTCAAGGCGACAGGCTAAAATACTAATATATTATTTAAAAAAATATGAATATGGGAATGCAAAAATCAAGTATGACAAAGTCAAATAAAAACATCAACATTAAGGAGAGCAGAAGCGCACAGTTTGTGCCCATGTTCAGTATTTATTCATACAGAAATAGTGCAGTAACCAGTTCAGATGTACTGGTGGCAGTGCAAAAGTGCAGGCGCTGTACCATACAGTGATGCAGCTGGTAAGGATGGTCTCTATAGTGCCTGTGTAGAAGGGGGTCATGGTGGGGGCTGTGACTCTGGCTGCAGCACAAATAGAGATGCAATTGTGTCCTGTTGGTCAGTGATGTGGTGTTACCAGGTCAGGAGAGGTCCTCTGTGACATGAACAGCCAGGAACTTGGTGCTGCTCATCTACTCCACAGCAGCACCGTTGACGGTCAGAGGAGCATGCTGGGTGTACGCTCTCCTGAAGTCTACCACAATCTCCTTGTCTTCTCCACATTCAGAGAGAGATTGTTGTCTCTTCACCACACAGCCAGGCGCATCACGTCACATCTCTAGTTTGTCTCATCTCTGTTGCTGATGAGACCCAGCACCGTCCATCATCCGCAAACTTGATGAAGAGGTTGGAGCTCTGCATCTGTGTGCAGTCGTAGGTCCACAGAGTGAAGAAGAGGAGGCTCAGCAGACATCCTCAGGGGGCCCAGTGTTGAGTGTGGTGATGGTGGATGTGTTGCTGCTGACCCACACTGCCTGCAGTCTCCCAGTCAGAACGTCCAACAGCCAGATGGACAGCAAGGTGTTGATCCCTGCTGATCCAGTTTGTGAATGAACTGCTGGGAGATGATTGTGTTGAATCCTGAACTGGAATCTATGAACATCATTCTCACATATGAGTCTTTGGTGTCCAGATGAGCGAGTGCTGTGTGGAGGGCAGTCGAGATGGCATCATCCGAGGCACGGTTAAACCGATATGCAAACTGGAAGGCGTCCACACAGGGTGGGAGGAAAGATTTGATATGATGCATGACAAGTCTTTCAAAGCCTGAATCGCTCTACTGGACAAGTGCCTTCACATTTCATACAATAGTTGTGCCTGCAAGGAAAGTGGCACTGTTTGTTTTAACTGTCAATTATTACATCATAACATACAGTCAAAAGATTAACTTTGGACCAAAAAGAAATCATCCTAAATCATCATCCAGTCCATTAAATACATTATTCCCACAAATCCTTTTCGGTCTTCTCACAACATTTACACAATGTGTCACATTTGTGGAAAGATCTGATGACTTGAGGAATAAAAATTAATGTAAACCAACTTAGGTTGACTTTTGGAATAAATGTATATTTTTTGATTTCACATTTTTCTCAAATTTGATTTGTGTAATTAAACTTTCAAGTATTTTTCAGCAGTTTTTGAAATTCTATTTAATTGGGTTTCTCTTGACTTTATGTAAAAACAACAAATTTGTATCACTATTATTATTATTATTATCAGTAGTAATAGTAGGTTTTTGTAATAATGATAATATTGATAATAAGCCTTTACATTCATACTAATATATGAAAAATATTGGCTTTCCCCATAATACATGCAAAGCCTAATTTGATTTAGTTTATCCTTCTTTATTTGTTCTTCATATATATATATATATATATATATATATATATATATATATATATATATATATATATATATATATATATATATATATATATATATATATATATATATATATATATATATATATATATATATATTAGTAAGATTATGCTCACTTTTGTCCGGTTGTCTCTTTTAAAATGAACTTTATTTTCTTGCTCCAGGTTGATGATAACGGTTAAGTTTGTTGGGTCAAAACAGATCTACTTTAAGTGTCTCGTGGGAGTTTGAACTGTTATAAAACTGGATTTGTCTAACGATAGAATCCACATGTGGCTGACAGATGTGACGGCGGTCACGTGACCGGCTGGACTCGTAGCGCTCTTTCATTACTAGTGCGCCTGCGTAGTAAATACACTCATTTATCACGTCCATCACAACACCGACTTACATCAACACTCAAAGTATCCGCTTTGGTTTGGCCTTTCGAAACATCTTGTATTTATCATTTGCATCCCGAGTGCCTCCAGTCTCACTCATTTCTCGGCTCATGTAGTAGCTGCTAGTTGGGACTTTATCGACTTTAATAATCACTACAACTGTTTTATGGACGTTTGTTTACTTTCGATCACGCGACATCGCCATGTTGAATCTCGTTTCTCAACGTTATTTCTCGCGAGACGAGGTGATGCCTTCAGGAGCCTGTTCCTATGGAAACCTCTCTTGACGTCAACTTGTGTTTACGTTCTATGGAACGCAAAAAGGGCTCTGTGACGTCAACGAAAATTCTCTATATATATGCCTGTTTACCACTATCTGTTTAGTTCTTTGACTCTCACAAGTTGAAAAGCACTCTCAAAACTCTCCACAAAGTATTTTCAAATTGCAATTGAAAACTCACTTTGACAAGCTTGGAAAGAACAGCAGAAAAAATGTCTCAGACTCAAACTTCATCTGGTAAAACTCTTTGGAGCGAAATTGTTAAACAAAACCTGAATAAAACTGAAGTCCATAATGACAACTGCAGGGAAAACAGAGATGAGCAGCCCCCCATCCACCTGGACGAGGCAGCTCCAAAAAACATGAAAAAAAATGAAAATTCATCCCAGGCCTCTTCTTCCTCCCTACTCCCGACTCCCCAGTCAAGAAACGTCAGAAGATCCAACACTCAGACATACCCGACTAACAACTCAGGGTATGCTCAGAGGAAGAGGAATCACCCCCAAGCCTTTGCTGTCCGTCCTCCTCACTATTCAGGATATGAGCAGCAACCCTTCAGGTACAACCAGAGACCTCAGTGCGTCCAGGGGTATTACCAGGATACCTCAACTGGCCCCAGACAACCACCAGATGTTCATCCCAGGCAGGTCAACTACTTAAACCATCAGGTGGAGGATTTAAGAAACAGGCTGCAGAACAAGAACAACTATCTTTCTCAGGAAAAAGAAAAGAGAATTGCTGCAGAGAAAGATTGTAACGTGTGGCGAGAAAATCTCAAAGAGGTGCAGAAAAGTCTAGATGATGAACGTCACCTGAGACTAGTCTGTGTAACGGAGCTCATCATCTTCATTGAGAATTTGCGTAAATCCAACAGAGCTCCTGAAGCAGACGGTAAAGGTGCATCTGAATGTGCAGAGGACCAGACTTTGTTTCTCAGTCATCTAGAAAAACTAGAAAAGATGCTGCAAGAAAGCACCAAGACTGATCCTGAAACGACCTCCAAACCCAGAGCACGGGACAGAAACACTGAGAACAATCCAGGGGATTCCAGCCTCCAGGACTCTGCCGCTGCCACAAACAAAGATTCAGAGTTTAATCAGGAGCAGATAAACAACCTGGCAGCTCAAGTAAAAGACCTAACAAAGAGACTCCAGGAAACCAAAACCCTTCTGGCTCAGGAAAAAGAGAAAGGACGTGCTGCAGAGAATGAGTTTCATGTGAAATGTGAACAGTTTGAAATGGTGGAAACTCTCTTGAAGGAAGAGTACCACCGCAGGATTGTAGCTGAAAAGGATCTGAAATGGTCCAGACGCAAAGTTGATGAGTTACGTCTGGGGATCAAAGCACCTGAAGCAGACAGAAAGAATATAGCAACTCCTGCAATGGGCCACTATGAGCTGGAAGATGTGAAAAAGCAGCTGCAAGAGAAGACCAGCTCCAACATTGAACTGGCTTCTAAAGTCAAAGAACAGCAACAGATCATAGAGAGTCTTGAGTGGAGGGTGGCAGAACTCAGCATACAGATGAAGTCTGCCACAGAAACCATCAACCACCATCCTGAAATAACTGCAGATGAACCCAAGTCATCTGCAGCAGAAAAATCCACAGAAATGGAGAGTGTTTCCACCCAAACTCAGACTGTCCTAGTCAAAGAGGACCCTAAAACAATGGAGATGTCCACCCAAACTGAAACTTTAGTTTCTGAGGATGTCTCTGAATTTAAAGCCATCTCCACCCAAACTGAGGATTTTGCATCTGAACCGGTCTGTGAAACAAGGGAGAACTGCACCCAAACTCAGACATGTGTATCTGAAGATGTCTCTGAATCAAAGACCATCTCTACACAAACTGAGGATTCAGCAGCTGAAGAGGTCTCTGATCTTGAGGAGGACTTCATCAACCAACCTGAGGTCACTGATGAAATCCCTGAACAACTGGATCCAGAAGAAATTCCCCCAAAATCAGAGGAGGTCTTGACATCAGAATCTGAACCCAAAAAATATAAGAAACCTTCTCTTTGGAGGCGTTTCAAGAAGATTCTGACACCAGGGTTTTGTCGGCAGTATAAATGCAGGAGGCAAAGTCAAAGTCGTCAGGTCACCCCCGCTACCCCAAACGAGACTGAATGTCAGGACTGAGGACAAACACTTTCTCTTACTGATAACTTTTATTTTGGCCCTTTCCTAATTCTAAATGTTACATTGACATATGGGTTTTCTCCAGGTGCTCTGGTTTCCTCCCAATTAACAAAAAAAACAACAACAAAAAAAATATATTTAATATTAAGGATAATATTGATTATAAACAGTAAGTTTATCTGTATCTCTGCACAGATTTCTGTTATTGACATGTGTTTCTGTCAACTGTGCAATAAAAAGTGTGTTTCATCACAACTGTTAACTGTCTAACTGGTTTATTAAAATGTTTAAACTGGAAGGTAAAATGTTCATTTTGAAACAAAAATGACATATTATGTATTTCATGTGTACATTATCCTTAATGTTGATTTTTGAAAATATTGCACATATAAACTTAATTTCATAAATACATGGATGCCTTTACGAACATGAATGATAGTCGAACCTACATGTGGAAGCAGATGTTTGCAGCTCGTTTTATGGTTTAACTTATATAAAATTACAGCAGTTTATCTACTTGTGTTGAGTTTTCAGGTATAAACTTGTTACAAGAACAAGAAGTGACTCTAATGTAAAGTATGAAATGGTTTGAAATGAACTCATGGTATGAAAAACAAAACTATTCATGATTCAGGAAAATAATCTTTGTCATCTACAGTTAACCCTGGATAGACTGGCGACCTGTTCAGGGTGTACCCCTGCCTTTCGCCTGATATGCGTCGGGATAGGCTCCGACAGACCCCCGTGACCCGGAAACGGATAAAGGAGTACAGATAATGGATGGATCTACAGTTAATTCATATCAAAAATCTTTATTAGCTTGACAAAATTTCCTTGGAACACCTGAGAAAGTCATGTAACAGACATTATAAACAAATTAAGTGTACCGGGGATTTTGTTCTAACTTTCTAAATATCAACATTTAATAATAAGTGAGTCTGTTTGTAACCTGCCAACAACTGAGCTGATGACATCACACGCAGCATCGACAGGTAACAGGTGAAATCAGGAAAGGTGACGTGGATGAAAGTCAGCCACCGTTTTCATATGCAGGCTACATAAACACTTCTTCACAGTAACATGTCCAAAATTACAACATCTGTTTAAGAAACTCTGGCAGAAGTTTAACAATTTTTTTTCTTAAAAAGTGAAATTAAGACAAGATGGACTTTTGGTAGGAATATTTAGACACTTTGTTGTGTGTCAATCCTCTGTTAAAATATGTTATACAACAAAAGTCCAGGAGACTCCATCGGACTTCTGCCTGTGCAGAGAGATCCTGGCAGTGCTGCAGCAACAATGGAGACAGATGTGTGTCCAGGATGGAAATCCAGCTGTTTCTACTCTGGTTGGAAAATGAAACATCTTTTGACCCGGATGCGCCTCCAGACAACATCCTGTGTATTTCAAGTTCAAAATTTAAAGTTCAAACTTTTCTTTATTGTCAGTTCCATAGTATGTAAAGTTCATACAGAGAATCAAACTGTCTCACTCTCAGACTCTTGGTGAACATATATGACTTTCAAAAGATAAATCTCTCAAGGCGACAGGCTAAAATACTAATATATTATTTAAAGAAATATGAATATGGGAATGCAAAAATCAAGTATGACAAAGTCAAATAAAAACATCAACATTAAGGAGAGCAGAAGCACACAGTTTGTGCCCATGTTCAGTATTTATTCATACAGAAATAGTGCAGTAACCAGTTCAGATGTACTGGTGGTAGTGCAAAAGTGCAGGCGCTGTACCATACAGTGATGCAGCTGGTAAGGATGGTCTCTATAGTGCCTGTGTAGAAGGGGGTCATGGTGGGGGCTGTGACTCTGGCTGCAGCACAAATAGAGATGCAATTGTGTCCTGTTGGTCAGTGGTGTGGTGTTACCAGGTCAGGAGAGGTCCTCTGTGACATGAACAGCCAGGAACTTGGTGCTGCTCATCTACTCCACAGCAGCACCGTTGACGGTCAGAGGAGCATGCTGGGTGTACGCTCTCCTGAAGTCTACCACAATCTCCTTGTCTTCTCCACATTCAGAGACAGATTGTTGTCTCTTCACCACACAGCCAGGCGCATCACGTCACATCTCTAGTTTGTCTCATCTCTGTTGCTGATGAGACCCAGCACCGTCCATCATCCGCAAACTTGATGAAGAGGATGGAGCTCTGCATCTGTGTGCAGTCGTAGGTCCACAGAGTGAAGAAGAGGAGGCTCAGCAGACATCCTCAGGGGGCCCAGTGTTGAGTGTGGTCATGGTGGATGTGTTGCTGCTGACCCACACTGCCTGCAGTCTCCCAGTCAGAACGTCCAACAGCCAGATGGACAGCAAGGTGTTGATCCCTGCTGATCCAGTTTGTGAATGAACTGCTGGGAGATGATTGTGTTGAATCCTGAACTGGAATCTATGAACAACATTCTCACATATGAGTCTTTGGTGTCCAGATGAGCGAGTGCTGTGTGGAGGGCAGTCGAGATGGCATCATCCGTGGCACGGTTAAACCGATATGCAAACTGGAAGGCGTCCACACAGGGTGGGAGGAAAGATTTGATATGATGCATGACAAGTCTTTCAAAGCCTCAATCTGAGATTTATACAACACAACACCAAGTCTGGCCTCCACATGTTTACATAAATAACACAAATAGTGATCATTTGGATCCAAGAACATTAGCAGCAACAGCAGCCCATACTTGATTTGCCTCAACAACATCCCCATCAATGATATTTTACCAACTTTAACAGATATAAAAAGTGGGTCGTATTGATCAATTGAAGTGAGTTCCCTGAACTTGTGTAAGTTCGTCTCTATAAATATGAACTTGTGCATCAGACCAAAACTGACTAAAAATTTTAGGACGCCGGCCCTTTAAAAGTAACTGGCTCACAACCTTGAAGCAGTTAAGAATAAATACTTTTTATAACTTCTAATTTAATAAACACTGGAAGAATAACCTTCAAACACTTTTTTCTCCATTCCTTTTAAATATTTATAACTATGAAACACAATGACGAACAAAATAAGACTTATTAAATCATACGGTTTGATTTAAAAAAAATAAATGGATTCAGAGGAAAAACATTTTTTCCATCAGCTTTATTGACCAAAACATGATCAAAACTCTAAATGTTCTTATGACAGCGCTCTACTGGACAATTGCCTTCAAATTTCATACAATAGTTGTGCCTGCAAGGAAAGTGGCACTGTTTGTTTTAACTGTCAATTATTACATCATAACATACAGTCAATAGATTAACTTTGGACCAAAAAGAAATCATCCCAAATCATCATCCAGTCCATTAAATACATTATTCCCAAAAAATCCATTTCGGTCTTCTCACAACATTTACACAATGTGTCACATTTGTGGAAAGATCTGATGACTTGAGGAATAAAAATTAATGTAAACCAACTTAGGTTGACTTTTGGAATAAATGTATATTTTTTGATTTCACATTTTTCTCAAATTTGATTTGTGTAATTAAACTTTCAAGTATTTTTCAGCAGTTTTTGAAATTCTATTTAATTGGGTTTCTCTTGACTTTATGTAAAAACAACAAATTTGTATCACTATTATTATTATTATTATCAGTAGTAATAGTAGGTTTTTGTAATAATGATAATATTGATAATGAGCCTTTACATTCATACTAATATATGAAAAATATTGGCTTTCCCCATAATACATGCAAAGCCTAATTTGATTTAGTTTATCCTTCTTTATTTGTTCTTCATATATATATATATATATATATATATATATATATATATATATATATATATATATATATATATATATTAGTAAGATTATGCTCACTTTTGTCCGGTTGTCTCTTTTAAAATCAATTTTTTTTTCTTGCTCCAGGTTGATGATAACGGTTAAGTTTGTTGGGTCAAAACAGATCTATTTTAAGTGTCTCGTGGGAGTTTGAACTGTTATAAAACTGGATTTGTCTAACGATAGAATCCACATGTGGCTGACAGATGTGACGGCGGTCACGTGACCGGCTGGACTCGTAGCGCTCTTTCATTACTAGTGCGCCTGCGTAGTAAATACACTCATTTATCACGTCCATCACAACACCGACTTACATCAACACTCAAAGTATCCGCTTTGGTTTGGCCTTTCGAAACATCTTGTATTTATCATTTGCATCCCGAGTGCCTCCAGTCTCACTCATTTCTCGGCTCATGTAGTAGCTGCTAGTTGGGACTTTATCGACTTTAATAATCACTACAACTGTTTTATGGACGTTTGTTTACTTTCGATCACGCGACGTCACCATGTTGAATCTCGTTTCTCAACGTTATTTCTCGCGAGACGAGGTGATGCCTTTAGGAGCCTGTTCCTATGGAAACCTCTCTTGACGTCAACTTGTGTTTACGTTCTATGGAACGCAAAAAGGGCTCTGTGACGTCAACGAAAATTCTCTATATATATGCCTGTTTACCACTATCTGTTTAGTTCTTTGACTCTCACCGGTTGAAAAGCACTCTCAAAACTCTCCACAAAGTATTTTCAAATTGCAATTGAAAACTCACTTTGACAAGCTTGGAAAGAACAGCAAAAAAAATGTCTCAGACTCAAACTTCATCTGGTAAAACTCTTTGGAGCGAAATTGTTAAACAACACCTGAATGAAACTGAAGTCCATAATGACAACTGCAGGGAAAACAGAGATGAGCAGCCCCCCATCCACCTGGACGAGGCAGCTCCAAAAAACATGAAAAAAAAATGAAAATTCATCCCAGGCCTCTTCTTCCTCCCTGCTCCCGACTCCCCAGTCAAGAAACTTCAGAAGATCCAACACTCAGACATACCCGACTAACAACTCAGGGTATGCTCAGAGGAAGAGGAATCACCCCCAAGCCTTTGCTGTCCGTCCTCCTCACTATTCAGGATATGAGCAGCAACCCTTCAGGTACAACCAGAGACCTCAGTGCGTCCAGGGGTATTACCAGGATACCTCAACTGGCCCCAGACAACCACCAGATGTTCATCCCAGGCAGGTCAACTACTTAAACCATCAGGTGGAGGATTTAAGAAACAGGCTGCAGAACAAGAACAACTATCTTACTCAGGAAAAAGAAAAGAGAATTGCTGCAGAGAAAGATTGTAACGTGTGGCGAGAAAATCTCAAAGAGGTGCAGAAAAGTCTAGATGATGAACGTCACCTGAGACTAGTCTGTGTAACGGAGCTCAACCACATCATTGAGAATTTGCGTAAATCCAACAGAGCTCCTGAAGCAGACGGTAAAGGTGCATCTGGATGTGCAGAGGACCAGACTTTGTTTCTCAGTCATCTAGAAAAACTAGAAAAGATGCTGCAAGAAAGCACCAAGACTGATCCTGAAACAACCTCCAAACCCAGAGCACGGGACAGAAACACTGAGAACAATCCAGGGGATTCCAGCCTCCAGGACTCTGCCGCTGCCACAAACAAAGATTCAGAGTTTAATCAGGAGCAGATAAACAACCTGGCAGCTCAAGTAAAAGACCTAACAAAGAGACTCCAGGAAACCAAAACCCTTCTGGCTCAGGAAAAAGAGAAAGGACGTGCTGCAGAGAATGAGTTTCATGTGAAATGTGAACAGTTTGAAATGGTGGAAACTCTCTTGAAGGAAGAGTACCACCGCAGGATTGTAGCTGAAAAGGATCTGAAATGGTCCAGACGCAAAGTTGATGAGTTACGTCTGGGGATCAAAGCACCTGAAGCAGACAGAAAGAATATAGCAACTCCTGCAATGGGCCACTATGAGCTGGAAGATGTGAAAAAGCAGCTGCAAGAGAAGACCAGCTCCAACATTGAACTGGCTTCTAAAGTCAAAGAACAGCAACAGATCATAGAGAGTCTTGAGTGGAGGGTGGCAGAACTCAGCATACAGATGAAGTCTGCCACAGAAACCATCAACCACCAGCCTGAAATAACTGCAGATGAACCCAAGTCATCTGCAGCAGAAAAATCCACAGAAATGGAGAGTGTTTCCACCCAAACTCAGACTGTCCTAGTCAAAGAGGACCCTAAAACAATGGAGATGTCCACCCAAACTGAAACTTTAGTTTCTGAGGATGTCTCTGAATTTAAAGCCATCTCCACCCAAACTGAGGATTTTGCATCTGAACCGGTCTGTGAAACAAGGGAGAGCTGCACCCAAACTCAGACATGTGTATCTGAAGATGTCTCTGAATCAAAGACCATCTCTACACAAACTGAGGATTCAGTAGCTGAAGAGGTCTCTGATCTTGAGGAGGACTTCATCAACCAACCTGAGGTCGCTGATGAAATCCCTGAACAACTGGATCCAGAAGAAATTCCCCCAAAATCAGAGGAGGTCTTGACATCAGAATCTGAACCCAAAAAATATAAGAAACCTTCTCTTTGGAGGCGTTTCAAGAAGATTCTGACACCAGCGTTTTGTCGGCAGTATAAGAGCAGGAGGCAAAGTCAAAGTCGTCAGGTCACCCCCGCTACCCCAAACGAGACTGAATGTCAGGACTGAGGACAAACACTTTCTCTTACTGATAACTTTTATTTTGGCCCTTTACTAATTCTAAATGTTACATTGACATATGGGTTTTCTCCAGGTGCTCTGGTTTCCTCCCAATTAACAAAAAAAACAACAACAAAAAAATATATATATATTCAATATTAAGGATAATATTGATTATAAACAGTAGGTTTATCTGTATCTCTGCACAGATTTCTGTTATTGACATGTGTTTCTGTCAACTGTGCAATAAAAAGTGTGTTTCATCACAACTGTTAACTGTCTAACTGGTTTATTAAAATGTTGAAACTGGAAGGTAAAATGTTCATTTTGAAACAAAAATGACATATTATGTATTTCATGTGTACATTATCCTTAATGTTGATTTTTGAAAATATTGCACATATTAACTTAATTTCATAAATACATTGATGCCTTTACCAACATGAATGATAGTGGAACCTACATGTGGAAGCAGATGTTTGTAGCTCGTTTTATGGTTTAACTTATATAAAATTACAGCAGTTTATCTACTTGTGTTGAGTTTTCAGGTATAAACTTGTTACAAGAACAAGAAGTGACTCTAATGTAAAGTATGAAATGGTTTGAAATGAACTCATGGTATGAAAAACAAAACTATTCATGATGCAGGAAAATAATCTTTGTCATCTACAGTTAATTCACGTCAAAAATCTTTTTTAACTTGACAAAATTTCCTTGGAACACCTGAGAAAGTCATGTAACAGACATTTTAAACATATTAAGTGTACCGTGGAGTTTGTTCTAACTTTCTAAATATCAACATTTAATAATAAGTGAGTCTGTTTGTAACCTGCCAACAACTGAGCTGATGACATCACACGCAGCATCGACAGGTAACAGGTGAACTCAGGAAAGGTGACGTGGATGAAAGTCAGCCACCGTTTTCATATGCAGGCTACATAAACACTTCTTCACAGTAACATGTCCAAAATTACAACATCTGTTTAAGAAACTCTGACAGAAGTTTAACAATTTTTTTTCTTAAAAAGTGAAATTAAGACAAGATGGACTTTTGGTAGGAATATTTAGACACTTTGTTGTGTGTCAATCCTCTGTTAAAATATGTTATACAAAAAAAAAACTATTATCGTTTCCTTTGAGCTTTTAAAGCTTTTTAAAATTTCATGATATTTGTTAATATTTTTATGATATTTGTCAGGGAAGAAGGCATTATGAATTGTTCAATTTAATGAAACATAATTCCAACAACATGCAGCTTGTTTAACAACTCATGAAAAGACGAGAATGTGGTCTAAACATTTACTAATAAAGACAAAAACAAGGCAGCTTAAATTCACACAGTTATAAAGTACAACTGCAAAGCCTGGCATCAATAGTATAAATGTTGGTGAGGTTTGAGTTTTAAACATTCTTGAACAGCAGTCATTCACAAGTCCAGGAGACTCCATCGGATTTCTGCCTGTGCAGAGAGATCCTGGCAGTGCTGCAGCAACAATGGAGACAGATGTGTGTCCAGGATGGAAATCCAGCTGTTTCTACTCTGGTTGGAAAATGAAACATCTTTTGATCTGGATGCGCCTCCAGACAACATCCTGTGTATTTCAAGTTCAAAATTTAAAGTTCAAACTTTTCTTTATTGTCAGTTCCATAGTATGTAAAGTTCATACAGAGAATCAAACTGTCTCACTCTCAGACTCTTGGTGAACATATATGACTTTCAAAAGATAAATCTCTCAAGGCGACAGGCTAAAATACTAATATATTATTTAAAGAAATATGAATATGGGAATGCAAAAATCAAGTATGACAAAGTCAAATAAAAACATCAACATTAAGAAGAGCAGAAGCACACAGTTTGTGCCCATGTTCAGTATTTATTCATACAGAAATAGTGCAGTAACCAGTTCAGATGTACTGGTGGCAGTGCAAAAGTGCAGGCGCTGTACCATACAGTGATGCAGCTGGTAAGGATGGTCTCTATAGTGCCTGTGTAGAAGGGGGTCATGGTAGCGGCTGTGACTCTGGCTGCAGCACAAATAGAGATGCAGTTGTGTCCTGTTGGTCAGTGGTGTGATGTTACCAGGTCAGGAGAGGTCCTCTGTGACATGAACAGCCAGGAACTTGGTGCTGCTCATCTACTCCACAGCAGCACCGTTGACGGTCAGAGGAGCATGCTGGGTGTACGCTCTCCTGAAGTCTACCACAATCTCCTTGTCTTCTCCACATTCAGAGAGAGATTGTTGTCTCTTCACCACACAGCCAGGCGCATCACGTCACATCTCTAGTTTGTCTCATCTCTGTTGCTGATGAGACCCAGCACCGTCCATCATCCGCAAACTTGATGAAGAGGATGGAGCTCTGCATCTGTGTGCAGTCGTAGGTCCACAGAGTGAAGAAGAGGAGGCTCAGCAGACATCCTCAGGGGGCCCAGTGTTGAGTGTGGTGATGGTGGATGTGTTGCTGCTGACCCACACTGCCTGCAGTCTCCCAGTCAGAACGTCCAACAGCCAGATGGACAGCAAGGTGTTGATCCCTGCTGATCCAGTTTGTGAATGAACTGCTGGGAGATGATTGTGTTGAATCCTGAACTGGAATCTATGAACAACATTCTCACATATGAGTCTTTGGTGTCCAGATGAGCGAGTGCTGTGTGGAGGGCAGTCGAGATGGCATCATCTGTGGCACGGTTAAACCGATATGCAAACTGGAAGGCGTCCACACAGGGTGGGAGGAAAGATTTGATATGATGCATGACAAGTCTTTCAAAGCCTGAATCGCTCTACTGGACAAGTGCCTTCACATTTCATACAATAGTTGTGCCTGCAAGGAAAGTGGCACTGTTTGTTTTAACTGTCAATTATTACATCATAACATACAGTCAAAAGATTAACTTTGGACCAAAAAGAAATCATCCTAAATCATCATCCAGTCCATTAAATACATTATTCCCACAAATCCTTTTCGGTCTTCTCACAACATTTACACAATGTGTCACATTTGTGGAAAGATCTGATGACTTGAGGAATAAAAATTAATGTAAACCAACTTAGGTTGACTTTTGGAATAAATGTATATTTTTTTATTTCACATTTTTCTCAAATTTGATTTGTGTAATTAAACTTTCAAGTATTTTTCAGCAGTTTTTGAAATTCTATTTAATTGGGTTTCTCTTGACTTTATGTAAAAACAACAAATTTGTATCACTATTATTATTATTATTATCAGTAGTAATAGTAGGTTTTTGTAATAATGATAACATTGATAATAAGCCTTTAAATTCATACTAATATATGAAAAATATTGGCTTTCCCAATAATACATGCAAAGCCTAATTTGATTTAGCTTATCCTTCTTTATTTGTTCTTCATATATATATATATATATATATATATATATATATATATATATATATATATATATATATATATATATATATATATATATATATATATATATATATATATATATATATTAGTAAGATTATGCTCACTTTTGTCCGGTAGTCTCTTTTAAAATGAACTTTATTTTCTTGCTCCAGGTTGATGATAACGGTTAAGTTTGTTGGGTCAAAACAGATCTATTTTAAGTGTCTCGTGGGAGTTTGAACTGTTATAAAACTGGATTTGTCCAACGATAGAATCCACATGTGGCTGACAGATGTGACGGCGGTCACGTGACCGGCTGGACTCGTAGCGCTCTTTCATTACTAGTGCGCCTGCGCAGTAAATACACTCATTTATCACGTCCATCACAACACCGACTTACATCAACACTCAAAGTATCCGCTTTGGTTTGGCCTTTCGAAACATCTTGTATTTATCATTTGCATCCCGAGTGCCTCCAGTCTCACTCATTTCTCGGCTCATGTAGTAGCTGCTAGTTGGGACTTTATCGACTTTAATAATCACTACAACTGTTTTATGGACGTTTGTTTACTTTCGATCACGCGACGTCGCCATGTTGAATCTCGTTTCTCAACGTTATTTCTCGCGAGACGAGGTGATGCCTTCAGGAGCCTGTTCCTATGGAAACCTCTCTTGACGTCAACTTGTGTTTACGTTCTATGGAACGCAAAAAGGGCTCTGTGACGTCAACGAAAATTCTCTATATATATGCCTGTTTACCACTATCTGTTTAGTTCTTTGACTCTCACCGGTTGAAAAGCACTCTCAAAACTCTCCACAAAGTATTTTCAAATTGCAATTGAAAACTCACTTTGACAAGCTTGGAAAGAACAGCAAAAAAAATGTCTCAGACTCAAACTTCATCTGGTAAAACTCTTTGGAGCGAAATTGTTAAACAACACCTGAATAAAACTGAAGTCCATAATGACAACTGCAGGGAAAACAGAGATGAGCAGCCCCCCATCCACCTGGACGAGGCAGCTCCAAAAAACATGAAAAAAAATGAAAATTCATCCCAGGCCTCTTCTTCCTCCCTACTCCCGACTCCCCAGTCAAGAAACGTCAGAAGATCAAACCCTCAGACATACCCGACCAACTACTCAGGGTATGCTCAGAGGATGAGGAATCACCCCCAAGCCTTTGCTGTCCGTCCTCCTCACTATTCAGGATATGAGCAGCAACCCTTCAGGTACAACCAGAGACCTCAGTGCGTCCAGGGGTATTACCAGGATACCTCAACTGGCCCCAGACAACCACCAGATGTTCATCCCAGGCAGGTCAACTACTTAAACCATCAGGTGGAGGATTTAAGAAACAGGCTGCAGAACAAGAACAACTATCTTACTCAGGAAAAAGAAAAGAGAATTGCTGCAGAGAAAGATTGTAACGTGTGGCGAGAAAATCTCAAAGAGGTGCAGAAATGTCTAGATGATGAACGTCACCTGAGACTAGTCTGTGTAACGGAGCTCAACCACATCATTGAGAATTTGCGTAAATCCAAAAGAGCTCCTGAAGCAGACGGTAAAGGTGCATCTGGATGTGCAGAGGACCAGACTTTGTTTCTCAGTCATCTAGAAAAACTAGAAAAGATGCTGCAAGAAAGCACCAAGACTGATCCTGAAACAACCTCCAAACCCAGAGCACGGGACAGGAACACTGAGAACAATCCAGGGGATTCCAGCCTCCAGGACTCTGCCGCTGCCACAAACAAAGATTCAGAGTTTAATCAGGAGCAGATAAACAACCTGGCAGCTCAAGTAAAAGACCTAACAAAGAGACTCCAGGAAACCAAAACCCTTCTGGCTCAGGAAAAAGAGAAAGGACGTGCTGCAGAGAATGAGTTTCATGTGAAATGTGAACAGTTTGAAATGGTGGAAACTCTCTTGAAGGAAGAGTACCACCGCAGGATTGTAGCTGAAAAGGATCTGAAATGGTCCAGACGCAAAGTTGATGAGTTACGTCTGGGGATCAAAGCACCTGAAGCAGACAGAAAGAATATAGCAACTCCTGCAATGGGCCACTATGAGCTGGAAGATGTGAAAAAGCAGCTGCAAGAGAAGACCAGCTCCAACATTGAACTGGCTTCTAAAGTCAAAGAACAGCAACAGATCATAGAGAGTCTTGAGTGGAGGGTGGCAGAACTCAGCATACAGATGAAGTCTGCCACAGAAACCATCAACCACCAGCCTGAAATAACTGCAGATGAACCCAAGTCATCTGCAGCAGAAAAATCCACAGAAATGGAGAGTGTTTCCACCCAAACTCAGACTGTCCTAGTCAAAGAGGACCCTAAAACAATGGAGATGTCCACCCAAACTGAAACTTTAGTTTCTGAGGATGTCTCTGAATTTAAAGCCATCTCCACGCAAACTGAAGATTTTGCATCTGAACCGGTCTGTGAAAGAAGGGAGAGCTGTACCCAAACTCAAACATGTGTATCTGAAGATGTCTCTGAATCAAAGACCATCTCTACACAAACTGAGGATTCAGCAGCTGAAGAGGTCTCTGATCTTGAGGAGGACTTCATCAACCAACCTGAGGTCGCTGATGAAATCCCTGAACAACTGGATCCAGAAGAAATTCCCCCAAAATCAGAGGAGGTCTTGACATCAGAATCTGAACCCAAAAAATATAAGAAACCTTCTCTTTGGAGGCGTTTCAAGAAGATTCTGACACCAGCGTTTTGTCGGCAGTATAAGAGCAGGAGGCAAAGTCAAAGTCGTCAGGTCACCCCCCCTACCCCAAACGAGACTGAATGTCAGGACTGAGGACAAACACTTTCTCTTACTGATAACTTTTATTTTGGCCCTTTACTAATTCTAAGTGTTACATTGACATATGGGTTTTCTCCAGGTGCTCTGGTTTCCTCCCAATTAACAAAAAAAACATCAACAAAAAATATATATTTAATATTAAGGATAATATTGATTATAAACAGTAAGTTTATCTGTATCTCTGCACAGATTTCTGTTATTGACATGTGTTTCTGTCAACTGTGCAATAAAAAGTGTGTTTCATCACAACTGTTAACTGTCTAACTGGTTTATTAAAATGTTTAAACTGGAAGGTAAAATGTTCATTTTGAAACAAAAATGACATATTATGTATTTCATGTGTACATTATCCTTAATGTTGATTTTTGAAAATATTGCACATATTAACTTAATTTCATAAATACTTTGATGCCTTTACCAACATGAATGATAGTGGAACCTACATGTGGAAGCAGATGTTTGCAGCTCGTTTTATGGTTTAACTTATATAAAATTACAGCAGTTTATCTACTTGTGTTGAGTTTTCAGGTATAAACTTGTTACAAGAACAAGAAGTGACTCTAATGTAAAGTATGAAATGGTTTGAAATGAACTCATGGTATGAAAAACAAAACTATTCATGATTCAGGAAAATAATCTTTGTCATCTACAGTTAATTCACGTCAAAAATCTTTTTTAACTTGACAAAATTTCCTTGGAACACCTGAGAAAGTCATGTAACAGACATTTTAAACATATTAAGTGTACCGGGGAGTTTGTTCTAACTTTGTAAATATCAACATTTAATAATAAGTGAGTCTGTTTGTAACCTGCCAACAACTGAGCTGATGACATCACACGCAGCATCGACAGGTAACAGGTGAACTCAGGAAAGGTGACGTGGATGAAAGTCAGCCACCGTTTTCATATGCAGGCTACATAAACACTTCTTCACAGTAACATGTCCAAAATTACAACATCTGTTTAAGAAACTCTGACAGAAGTTTAACAATTTTTTTTCTTAAAAAGTGAAATTAAGACAAGATGGACTTTTGGTAGGAATATTTAGACACTTTGTTGTGTGTCAATCCTCTGTTAAAATATGTTATACAAAAAAAAAACTATTATCGTTTCCTTTGAGCTTTTAAAGCTTTTTAAAATTTCATGATATTTGTTAATATTTTTATGACATTTTTCAGGGTAGAAGGCATTATGAATTGTTCAATTTAATGAAACATAATTCCAACAACATGCAGCTTGTTTAACAACTCATGAAAAGACGAGAATGTGGTCTAAACATTTACTAATAAAGACAAAAACAAGGCAGCTTAAATTCACACAGTTATAAAGTACAACTGCAAAGCCTGGCATCAATAGTATAAATGTTGGTGAGGTTTGAGTTTTAAACATTCTTGAACAGCAGTCATTCACAAGTCCAGGAGACTCCATCGGATTTCTGCCTGTGCAGAGAGATCCTGGCAGTGCTGCAGCAACAATGGAGACAGATGTGTGTCCAGGATGGAAATCCAGCTGTTTCTCCTCTGGCAGGAAAATGAAACATATTTTGACCCGGATGCGCCTCCAGACAACATCCTGTGTATTTCAAGTTCAAATTTTAAAGTTCAAACTTTTCTTTATTGTCAGTTCCATAGTATGTAAAGTTCATACAGAGAATCAAACTGTCTCACTCTCAGACTCTTGGTGAACATATATGACTTTCAAAAGATAAATCTCTCAAGGCGACAGGCTAAAATACTAATATATTATTTAAAAAAATATGAATATGGGAATGCAAAAATCAAGTATGACAAAGTCAAATAAAAACATCAACATTAAGAAGAGCAGAAGCACACAGTTTGTGCCCATGTTCAGTATTTATTCATACAGAAATAGTGCAGTAACCAGTTCAGATGTACTGGTGGCAGTGCAAAAGTGCAGGCGCTGTACCATACAGTGATGCAGCTGGTAAGGATGGTCTCTATAGTGCCTGTGTAGAAGGGGTCATGGTAGCGGCTGTGACTCTGGCTGCAGCACAAATAGAGATGCAGTTGTGTCCTGTTGGTCAGTGGTGTGGTGTTACCAGGTCAGGAGAGGTCCTCTGTGACATGAACAGCCAGGAACTTGGTGCTGCTCATCTACTCCACAGCAGCACTGTTGACGGTCAGAGGAGCATGCTGGGTGTACGCTCTCCTGAAGTCTACCACAATCTCCTTGTCTTCTCCACATTCAGAGACAGATTGTTGTCTCTTCACCACACAGCCAGGCGCATCACGTCACATCTCTAGTTTGTCTCATCTCTGTTGCTGATGAGACCCAGCACCGTCCATCATCCGCAAACTTGATGAAGAGGTTGGAGCTCTGCATCTGTGTGCAGTCGTTGGTCCACAGAGTGAAGAAGAGGAGGCTCAGCAGACATCCTCAGGGGGCCCAGTGTTGAGTGTGGTGATGGTGGATGTGTTGCTGCTGACCCACACTGCCTGCAGTCTCCCAGTCAGAACGTCCAACAGCCAGATGGACAGCAAGGTGTTGATCCCTGCTGATCCAGTTTGTGAATGAACTGCTGGGAGATGATTGTGTTGAATCCTGAACTGGAATCTATGAACAACATTCTCACATATGAGTCTTTGGTGTCCAGATGAGCGAGTGCTGTGTGGAGGGCAGTCGAGATGGCATCATCCGTGGCACGGTTAAACCGATATGCAAACTGGAAGGCGTCCACACAGGGTGGGAGGAAAGATTTGATATGATGCATGACAAGTCATTCAAAGCCTCAATCTGAGATTTATACAACACAACACCAAGTCTGGCCTCCACATGTTTACATAAATAACACAAATAGTGATCATTTGGATCCAAGAACATTAGCAGCAACAGCAGCCCATACTTGATTTGCCTCAACAACATCCCCATCAATGATATTTTACCAACTTTAACAGATATAAAAAGTGGGTCGTATTGATCAATTGAAGTGAGTTCCCTGAACTTGTGTAAGTTCGTCTCTATAAATATGAACTTGTGCATCAGACCAAAACTGACTAAAAATTTTAGGACGCCGGCCCTTTAAAAGTAACTGGCTCACAACCTTGAAGCAGTTAAGAATAAATACTTTTTATAACTTCTAATTTAATAAACACTGGAAGAATAACCTTCAAACACTTTTTTCTCCATTCCTTTTAAATATTTATAACTATGAAACACAATGACGAACAAAATAAGACTTATTAAATCATACGGTTTGATTTAAAAAAAATAAATGGATTCAGAGGAAAAACATTTTTTCCATCAGCTTTATTGACCAAAACATGATCAAAACTCTAAATGTTCTTATGACAGCGCTCTACTGGACAATTGCTTTCAAATTTCATACAATAGTTGTGCCTGCAAGGAAAGTGGCACTGTTTGTTTTAACTGTCAATTATTACATCATAACATACAGTCAATAGATTAACTTTGGACCAAAAAGAAATCATCCCAAATCATCATCCAGTCCATTAAATACATTATTCCCAAAAAATCCATTTCGGTCTTCTCACAACATTTACACAATGTGTCACATTTGTGGAAAGATCTGATGACTTGAGGAATAAAAATTAATGTAAACCAACTTAGGTTGACTTTTGGAATAAATGTATATTTTTTGATTTCACATTTTTCTCAAATTTGATTTGTGTAATTAAACTTTCAAGTGTTTTTCAGCAGTTTTTGAAATTCTATTTAATTGGGTTTCTCTTGACTTTATGTAAAAACAACAAATTTGTATCACTATTATTATTATTATTATCAGTAGTAATAGTAGGTTTTTGTAATAATGATAATATTGATAATAAGCCTTTACATTCATACTAATATATGAAAAAATACATGCAAAGCCTAATTTGATTTAGCTTATCCTTCTTTATTTGTTCTTCATATATATATATATATATATATATATATATATATATATATATATATATATATATATATATATATATATATATATATATATATATATATATTATATATATATATATATATATATATATATATATATATATATATATATATATATATATATATATATATATATATATATATATATATATATATATATATATATATATATATTAGTAAGATTATGCTCACTTTTGTCCGGTTGTCTCTTTTAAAATCAATTTTTTTTTCTTGCTCCAGGTTGATGATAATGGTTAAGTTTGTTGGGTCAAAACAGATCTATTTTAAGTGTCTCGTGGGAGTTTGAACTGTTATAAAACTGGATTTGTCCAACGATAGAATCCACATGTGGCTGACAGATGTGACGGCGGTCACGTGACCGGCTGGACTCGTAGCGCTCTTTCATTACTAGTGCGCCTGCGCAGTAAATACACTCATTTATCACGTCCATCACAACACCGACTTAGATCAACACTCAAAGTATCCGCTTTGGTTTGGCCTTTCGAAACATCTTGTATTTATCATTTGCATCCCGAGTGCCTCCAGTCTCACTCATTTCTCGGCTCATGTAGTAGCTGCTAGTTGGGACTTTATCGACTTTAATAATCACTACAACTGTTTTATGGACGTTTGTTTACTTTCGATCACGCGACGTCACCATGTTGAATCTCGTTTCTCAACGTTATTTCTCGCGAGACGAGGTGATGCCTTTAGGAGCCTGTTCCTATGGAAACCTCTCTTGACGTCAACTTGTGTTTACGTTCTATGGAACGCAAAAAGGGCTCTGTGACGTCAACGAAAATTCTCTATATATATGCCTGTTTACCACTATCTGTTTAGTTCTTTGACTCTCACAAGTTGAAAAGCACTCTCAAAACTCTCCACAAAGTATTTTCAAATTGCAATTGAAAACTCACTTTGACAAGCTTGGAAAGAACAGCAGAAAAAATGTCTCAGACTCAAACTTCATCTGGTACAACTCTTTGGAGCGAAATTGTTAAACAACACCTGAATGAAACTGAAGTCCATAATGACAACTGCAGGGAAAACAGAGATGAGCAGCCCCCCATCCACCTGGACGAGGCAGCTCCAAAAAACATGAAAAAAAAATGAAAATTCATCCCAGGCCTCTTCTTCCTCCCTGCTCCCGACTCCCCAGTCAAGAAACTTCAGAAGATCCAACACTCAGACATACCCGACTAACAACTCAGGGTATGCTCAGAGGAAGAGGAATCACCCCCAAACCTTTGCTGTCCGTCCTCCTCACTATTCAGGATATGAGCAGCAACCCTTCAGGTACAACCAGAGACCTCAGTGCGTCCAGGGGTATTACCAGGATACCTCAACTGGCCCCAGACAACCACCAGATGTTCATCCCAGGCAGGTCAACTACTTAAACCATCAGGTGGAGGATTTAAGAAACAGGCTGCAGAACAAAAACAACTATCTTTCTCAGGAAAAAGAAAAGAGAATTGCTGCAGAGAAAGATTGTAACGTGTGGCGAGAAAATCTCAAAGAGGTGCAGAAAAGTCTAGATGATGAACGTCACCTGAGACTAGTCTGTGTAACGGATCTCAACATCATCATTGAGAATTTGCGTAAATCCAACAGAGCTCCTGAAGCAGACGGTAAAGGTGCATCTGAATGTGCAGAGGACCAGACTTTGTTTCTCAGTCATCTAGAAAAACTAGAAAAGATGCTGCAAGAAAGCACCAAGACTGATCCTGAAACGACCTCCCAACCCAGAGCACGGGACACGAACACTGAGAACAATCCAGGGGATTCCAGCCTCCAGGACTCTGCCGCTGCCACAAACAAAGATTCAGAGTTTAATCAGGAGCAGATAAACAACCTGGCAGCTCAAGTAAAAGACCTAACAAAGAGACTCCAGGAAACCAAAACCCTTCTGGCTCAGGAAAAAGAGAAAGGACGTGCTGCAGAGAATGAGTTTCATGTGAAATGTGAACAGTTTGAAATGGTGGAAACTCTCTTGAAGGAAGAGTACCACCGCAGGATTGTAGCTGAAAAGGATCTGAAATGGTCCAGACGCAAAGTTGATGAGTTACGTCTGGGGATCAAAGCACCTGAAGCAGACAGAAAGTATATAGCAACTCCTGCAATGGGCCACTATGAGCTGGAAGATGTGAAAAAGCAGCTGCAAGAGAAGACCAGCTCCAACATTGAACTGGCTTCTAAAGTCAAAGAACAGCAACAGATCATAGAGAGTCTTGAGTGGAGGGTGGCAGAACTCAGCATACAGATGAAGTCTGCCACAGAAACCATCAACCACAGGCCTGAAATAACTGCAGATGAACCCAAGTCATCTGCAGCAGAAAAATCCACAGAAATGGAGAGTGTTTCCACCCAAACTCAGACTGTCCTAGTCAAAGAGGACCCTAAAACAATGGAGATGTCCACCCAAACTGAAACTTTAGTTTCTGAGGATGTCTCTGAATTTAAAGCCATCTCCACGCAAACTGAGGATTTTGCATCTGAACCGGTCTGTGAAACAAGGGAGAGCTGCACCCAAACTCAGACATGTGTATCTGAAGATGTCTCTGAATCAAAGACCATCTCTACACAAACTGAGGTCTCTGATCTTGAAGAGGACTTCATCAACCAACCTGAGGTCGCTGATGAAATCCCAGAACTGGATCCAGAAGAAATTCCCTCAAAAGTAGAGGAGGACTTCACATCACAAAATGAACTCAAAGATTATAAGAAACCTTCCCTTTGGAGGCGTTTCAAGAAGATTCTGACACCAGCGTTTTGTCGGCAGTATAAGAGCAGGAGGCAAAGTCAAAGTCGTCAGGTCACCCCCGCTACCCCAAACAAGACTGAATGTCAGGAATGAGAACAAACACTTGCTTTGACTGATAACTTTTATATTGGCCCTTTACTAATTCTAAATGTTACATTGAGATATGGGTTTTCTTCAGGTCTCCTCCCAATTAACAAAAGCAAAAATATATATATATATATTCAATATTAAGGATAATATTGATTATAAACAGTAAGTTTATCTGTATCTCTGCACAGATTTCTGTTATTGACATGTGTTTCTGTCAACTGTGCAATAAAAAGTGTGTTTCATCACAACTGTTAACTGTCTAACTGGTTTATTAAAATGTTTAAACTGGAAGGTAAAATGTTCATTTTGAAACCAAAATGACATATTATGTATTTCATGTGTACATTATCCTTAATGTTGATTTTTGAAAACATTCCACATATTAACTTAATTTCATAAATACACTGATGCCTTTACCAACATGAATGATAGTGGAACCTACATGTGGAAGCAGATGTTTGCAGCTCGTTTTATGGTTTGCCATGTTGATGGAACAGGTGGTGAAACTCAGATGACTTCCAATCAGCAATGGCTGCCTTCAGCTGACGGTTGGCTCCAGTGAAATTTGCCCCATTATCTGAGCGTATCTCTTTAACCTGTCCTCGTCGTGCCAAGAAGTGTTGTAAGGCATTTTTTTTTTTTTTTTTTTTCTCTTCCCTTTCTTGTCAGTGTGGACATCGTGCACACGCTGTATGTACAATGCACACCGAAATTAGTCTCTGCTTTTAACCCATCAACTAGTTTATGCAGGAATCTGTGTCCAGAGTTGATGCAAGTTCAATATGCACTGCACGCACAGCCAGGCATGTAAATATAACTCCGTACCTCTTTACAAGGCATCTTCCACGTTGCACATCAAAAGGTCCAAAATAGTCCACACCTACTCTAGTAAAGGGCGGATCGTCGGGTAGCACACAATCTTGTGGTAAATCTGCCATTAGTTGCCTTCCGACTTTTCCGTGTAATCTGCGACAGGTGACACACTTTCTGCAGATTGTTCTGATGGCTGTATTGGCGCTTGTGATCCAAAACTTCTGACATAACTCTGAAAGCATGTGGTTGCGCCCTCCGTGCCCTGTCTCTTTGTGAACCCGTTGAAGAACCAAATCTGAAATGTAAGAGTCTTTGGACAGGATGATAGGTTGCTTGCTGTAATCTGGCATAGCAGTCCGACTCAGACGTCCACCAACTCGTAGCACCCCATCCTGAAGAACAGGATTCAACCTGTACAAGGGACTGCTCAGCTTTACATTCTTCCCTTTGTTCAGACTTTTGATTTCTTCAGAAAACCTCTCATTCTGACAGAATTGTATAATGCACAACTCTGTCGCATCAAGTTCTTCCACAGAAATTGATGTGCCCTTGTACCTTCTTTTAAAGTTTTCCATTCGATTTTGGACCCACTGGCGATCACCGTCATGGTCAGCTCCCTTACTGGCCACATGCAAGCCTTTGCGTTTTTGGCAGAGACTGTGAAGCAAAGCTTTAAGCTTCAAAAACCATGCTACAGCTTGTTTCAACTTGAACCATGATGAGAAGTAGTTGATCAGTTTCTTGAATGGAGTTACATTTTCTTCTGTACTCAACAGGTTCACTGTAACTCTTTTGATCTCTGGATCATCTGCAGCTTTTTCTGCATCGCTTGGTGGCATCTTTGGCCAGCACTCCACAGGCTTGCAAAGGAAATATGGACCTGACACCCAATTCAGATTTTTCATGAACTCTCTCACCCTTTGTCCTCTTGAAGCGCAGTCTGCTGGGTTCTTGTCAGTGCCAACGTGTCTCCATTGCGTAACGTCTGTTGCTTTGCTACGATAGCTTTTAAATTTAAAGCATTATCTAGCTCTTCCATGTAACTCACGTCTGTCATGGTGTTACAGCAGGGTGTAAGGAAAAGTGAAAATGCATTTAAAGCCTCTGCATTCTCTGGCTTGATGGGTGTCCACTCCAATACTTTGTTCATGTAGGCTACAGCGATTTTGTAGTCATTTCCAAAATGCTCCTTTAATAGCTGCTTAGCCCTTGGGTAACCTACATCAGGTTTCATATGAAGACAGCTTTTAATCAATTCCTTGGGCCGTCCAACAGTGAATTGTTCCAAATAGTAGAGACGATCCTTGAAGCTTTCTGTGCAGGATTCCACACCGTGCTCAAATGCTCTCACAAATGAGTTGTAATCCAGCGGATCACCACTGAAAGTTGAGATGTCTAGTGGAGGTAATGACATCATTCTTTGCTGCTTCACCATTAGCTCTGTTATGTTGTTCTGTCGTGCCATGATGCTGCAGAGCGTTTCAACTGCATGAGTGTCAGTGACATGATCTTCATTTGACTGGTGCAAAGTGGCAAACTCTGGTTGCGGTGGTCTGATCTCACGTTGTCCTTTTCTCATGTCTTTGACTGGGCTTTGGCTTTCATGCAATGGCATATACTCAGACTCACTAGTACTTCTTCTTTGTCCGCTACCATGCGACAAGTATTCATTTTCATAACTTTCTAAAACCTTGAGTTTAGCATGGTTGGCAGCGATGGCAGTTTGTATTTCTAAAGCTTCTCTTTTTGCTTTCAATTCAGCTTCTTGACGTTCGATGTCTTGCTTTTGCTTAAGAGCTGCAGCTTTAGCTAGTAATGCGGCTATTTCCACTTCAGCCCTGAGACATGCAGAAGATGCAGTGGAAACGTTGCTCCCAACAGTTGATGCTCCCTGCTTGCTCCTATAGCTTTCAGGGACTGATGCCAGCGATATGCCGTCTGTTGGCTGCACGTCTGCATCATATTCTTTAGCCTGATCGGAATGATTCTCGGATGCCTGTATCCATCCCTCCACTCGCTGCTTAAACTCACGAATGTGCTGTAACTTAGGCTCAAACCACGAACTTTGACCCTTTTCCAGCTCTTCTTTCCTCAGAAGACATGCTATGGCATCATTCGTCTTACGGAATACTTCTAGGGAGTCCTGATAGTTCAGACGTAACTTCTGCTTCACTATGATCACATTTGCATCTTCTTCCATTAACTGTTCAATCTCATAGGCTTGACGTGTTAAATGACCCAGTTTAGCTCTCCTAGATTGGGCTAATCGATAAATCTTTTCTTCGAAAGGCTTTTCAGTCATTTTCGGTTCTCTCTTACCACAAGGTGGCTCATTAAAATCCTTTCCATACTTCCAAGAAGTTCGAAAGTATCAGTTACCTTTTTGCGTCTTTTGTACTTAATCCACGGAAGCCACTCCTCCGGACGGACTTTACTTGACCAATTGGTGCTTTTTTCCACTCAAAAAAAAAAAAAAAAGAACAAGAGCCTCGGTTTTCTTCTGACTTAATTGTATGTTTCCAATAAACCTCTCAGGGCGAGAGCGCGTGGTTGACTCGTGTTCTCCACATGTAAACGGCACAAAAAAGGCGTAAAATAAAAATAATTGGGAAAAAACGGACGTCCTCCAATGGTGGGGGATTTGGGTTTTGTTTAACAAAAAAGAAGAACTAAAACGACAAACATAAACTCCATTTCCATGAAACTAATACGAACACAGTCAAAAGAAAACCATGCGCGCGCCTCTTTCTCTGCCTCTTTCCCGCCGCGCCGCGCGACTCTCACACCCCCCCCCCCTCCTCCTCCTCCTCCTCCTCCTCCTCCTCCTCCTCTAAGAGATGTCTGCTGCGCTCCGTTCTTAAAGGTACAGAATACTTTATCTACACATAACCAATGTCCTCAATATATCTACACCCAATTTGTAATTCAAATAATCATGATATAGAAAAGAAAATGCAGCAAAAGTATAATTGAGATCAAACATTGTACACTTGCATAAAAAAAACTAAGGTCATGTTTAACTCCCAACAATTTAAATAAACATAGGTCACATGACCTTACATATGGCACTTACATAACTGGTTTATTAAAATGTTGAAACTGGAAGGTAAAATGTTCATTTTGAAACAAAAATGACATATTATGTATTTCATGTGTACATTAACCTTAATGTTGAATTGTTAAAATATTGCACATATTAACTTAATTCCATAAATACATGGATGCCTTTACGAACATGAATGATAGTCGAACCTACATGTGGAAGCAGATGTTTGCAGCTCGTTTTATGGTTTAACTTATATAAAATTACAGCAGTTTATCTACTTGTGTTGAGTTTTCAGGTATAAACTTGTTACAAGAACAAGAAGTGACTCTAATGTAAAGTATGAAATGGTTTGAAATGAACTCATGGTATGAAAAACAAAACTATTCATGATTCAGGAAAATAATCTTTGTCATCTACAGTTAACCCTGGATAGACTGGCGACCTGTTCAGGGTGTACCCCTGCCTTTCGCCTGATATGCGTCGGGATAGGCTCCGACAGACCCCCGTGACCCGGAAACGGATAAAGCGGGTACAGATAATGGATGGATCTACAGTTAATTCATATCAAAAATCTTTATTAGCTTGACAAAATTTCCTTGGAACACCTGAGAAAGTCATGTAACAGACATTATAAACAAATTAAGTGTACCGGGGATTTTGTTCTAACTTTCTAAATATCAACATTTAATAATAAGTGAGTCTGTTTGTAACCTGCCAACAACTGAGCTGATGACATCACACGCAGCATCGACAGGTAACAGGTGATATCAGGAAAGGTGACGTGGATGAAAGTCACAGCCACCGTTTTCATATGCAGGCTACATAAACACTTCTTCACAGTAACATGTCCAAAATTACAACATCTGTTTAAGAAACTCTGGCAGAAGTTTAACAATTTTTTTTCTTAAAAGTGAAATTAAGAAAAGATGGACTTTTGGTAGGAATATTTAGACACTTTGTTGTGTGTCAATCCTCTGTTAAAATATGTTATACAAAAAAAGTCCAGGAGACTCCATCGGACTTCTGCCTGTGCAGAGAGATCCTGGCAGTGCTGCAGCAACAATGGAGACAGATGTGTGTCCAGGATGGAAATCCAGCTGTTTCTACTCTGGTTGGAAAATGAAACATCTTTTGACCCGGATGCGCCTCCAGACAACATCCTGTGTATTTCAAGTTCAAAATTTAAAGTTCAAACTTTTCTTTATTGTCAGTTCCATAGTATGTAAAGTTCATACAGAGAATCAAACTGTCTCACTCTCAGACTCTTGGTGAACATATATGACTTTCAAAAGATAAATCTCTCAAGGCGACAGGCTAAAATACTAATATATTATTTAAAGAAATATGAATATGGGAATGCAAAAATCAAGTATGACAAAGTCAAATAAAAACATCAACATTAAGGAGAGCAGAAGCACACAGTTTGTGCCCATGTTCAGTATTTATTCATACAGAAATAGTGCAGTAACCAGTTCAGATGTACTGGTGGTAGTGCAAAAGTGCAGGCGCTGTACCATACAGTGATGCAGCTGGTAAGGATGGTCTCTATAGTGCCTGTGTAGAAGGGGGTCATGGTGGGGGCTGTGACTCTGGCTGCAGCACAAATAGAGATGCAATTGTGTCCTGTTGGTCAGTGGTGTGGTGTTACCAGGTCAGGAGAGGTCCTCTGTGACATGAACAGCCAGGAACTTGGTGCTGCTCATCTACTCCACAGCAGCACCGTTGACGGTCAGAGGAGCATGCTGGGTGTACGCTCTCCTGAAGTCTACCACAATCTCCTTGTCTTCTCCACATTCAGAGACAGATTGTTGTCTCTTCACCACACAGCCAGGCGCATCACGTCACATCTCTAGTTTGTCTCATCTCTGTTGCTGATGAGACCCAGCACCGTCCATCATCCGCAAACTTGATGAAGAGGATGGAGCTCTGCATCTGTGTGCAGTCGTAGGTCCACAGAGTGAAGAAGAGGAGGCTCAGCAGACATCCTCAGGGGGCCCAGTGTTGAGTGTGGTCATGGTGGATGTGTTGCTGCTGACCCACACTGCCTGCAGTCTCCCAGTCAGAACGTCCAACAGCCAGATGGACAGCAAGGTGTTGATCCCTGCTGATCCAGTTTGTGAATGAACTGCTGGGAGATGATTGTGTTGAATCCTGAACTGGAATCTATGAACAACATTCTCACATATGAGTCTTTGGTGTCCAGATGAGCGAGTGCTGTGTGGAGGGCAGTCGAGATGGCATCATCCGTGGCACGGTTAAACCGATATGCAAACTGGAAAGCGTCCACACAGGGTGGGAGGAAAGATTTGATATGATGCATGACAAGTCATTCAAAGCCTCAATCTGAGATTTATACAACACAACACCAAGTCTGGCCTCCACATGTTTACATAAATAACACAAATAGTGATCATTTGGATCCAAGAACATTAGCAGCAACAGCAGCCCATACTTGATTTGCCTCAACAACATCCCCATCAATGATATTTTACCAACTTTAACAGATATAAAAAGTGGGTCGTATTGATCAATTGAAGTGAGTTCCCTGAACTTGTGTAAGTTAGTCTCTATAAATATGAACTTGTGCATCAGACCAAAACTGACTAAAAATTTTAGGACGCCGGCCCTTTAAAAGTAACTGGCTCACAACCTTGAGGCAGTTAAGAATAAATACTTTTTATAACTTCTAATTTAATAAACACTGGAAGAATAACCTTCAAACACTTTTTTCTCCATTCCTTTTAAATATTTATAACTATGAAACACAATGACGAACAAAATAAGACTTATTAAATCATACGGTTTGATTTAAAAAAAATAAATGGATTCAGAGGAAAAACATTTTTTCCATCAGCTTTATTGACCAAAACATGATCAAAACTCTAAATGTTCTTATGACAGCGCTCTACTGGACAATTGCCTTCAAATTTCATACAATAGTTGTGCCTGCAAGGAAAGTGGCACTGTTTGTTTTAACTGTCAATTATTACATCATAACATACAGTCAATAGATTAACTTTGGACCAAAAAGAAATCATCCCAAATCATCATCCAGTCCATTAAATACATTATTCCCAAAAAATCCATTTCAGGCCTTCTCACAACACTTACACAATGTGTCACATTTGTGGAAAGATCTGATGACTTGAGGAATAAAAATTAATGTAAACCAACTTAGGTTGACTTTTGGAATAAATGTATATTTTTTGATTTCACATTTTTCTCAAATTTGATTTGTGTAATTAAACTTTCAAGTATTTTTCAGCAGTTTTTGAAATTCTATTTAATTGGGTTTCTCTTGACTTTATGTAAAAACAACAAATTTGTATCACTATTATTATTATTATTATCAGTAGTAATAGTAGGTTTTTGTAATAATGATAATATTGATAATAAGCCTTTACATTCATACTAATATATGAAAAATATTGGCTTTCCCCATAATACATGCAAAGCCTAATTTGATTTAGTTTATCCTTCTTTATTTGTTCTTCATATATATATATATATATATATATATATATATATATATATATATATATATATATATATATATATATATATATATATATATATATATATATATATATATTAGTAAGATTATGCTCACTTTTGTCCGGTTGTCTCTTTTAAAATGAACTTTATTTTCTTGCTCCAGGTTGATGATAACGGTTAAGTTTGTTGGGTCAAAACAGATCTACTTTAAGTGTCTCGTGGGAGTTTGAACTGTTATAAAACTGGATTTGTCTAACGATAGAATCCACATGTGGCTGACAGATGTGACGGCGGTCACGTGACCGGCTGGACTCGTAGCGCTCTTTCATTACTAGTGCGCCTGCGCAGTAAATACACTCATTAATCACGTCCATCACAACACCGACTTACATCAACACTCAAAGTATCCGCTTTGGTTTGGCCTTTCGAAACATCTTGTATTTATCATTTGCATCCCGAGTGCCTCCAGTCTCACTCATTTCTCGGCTCATGTAGTAGCTGCTAGTTGGGACTTTATCGACTTTAATAATCACTACAACTGTTTTATGGACGTTTGTTTACTTTCGATCACGCGACGTCGCCATGTTGAATCTCGTTTCTCAACGTTATTTCTCGCGAGACGAGGTGATGCCTTCAGGAGCCTGTTCCTATGGAAACCTCTCGACGTCAACTTGTGTTTACGTTCTATGGAACGCAAAAAGGGCTCTGTGACGTCAACGAAAATTCTCTATATATATGCCTGTTTACCACTATCTGTTTAGTTCTTTGACTCTCACCGGTTGAAAAGCACTCTCAAAACTCTCCACAAAGTATTTTCAAATTGCAATTGAAAACTCAGTTTGACAAGCTTGGAAAGAACAGCAGAAAAAATGTCTCAGACTCAAACTTCATCTGGTAAAACTCTTTGGAGCGAAATTGTTAAACAACACCTGAATAAAACTGAAGTCCATAATGACAACTGCAGGGAAAACAGAGATGAGCAGCCCCCCATCCACCTGGACGAGGCAGCTCCAAAAAACATGAAAAAAAATGAAAATTCATCCCAGGCCTCTTCTTCCTCCCTACTCCCGACTCCCCAGTCAAGAAACGTCAGAAGATCAAACACTCAGACATACCCGACCAACAACTCAGGTTATGCTCAGAGGATGAGGAATCACCCCCAAGCCTTTGCTGTCCGTCCTCCTCACTATTCAGGATATGAGCAGCAACCCTTCAGGTACAACCAGAGACTTCAGTGCGTCCAGGGGTATTACCAGGATACCTCAACTGGCCCCAGACAACCACCAGATGTTCATCCCAGGCAGGTCAACTACTTAAACCATCAGGTGGAGGATTTAAGAAACAGGCTGCAGAACAAGAACAACTATCTTACTCAGGAAAAAGAAAAGAGAATTGCTGCAGAGAAAGATTGTAACGTGTGGCGAGAAAATCTCAAAGAGGTGCAGAAAAGTCTAGATGATGAACGTCACCTGAGACTAGTCTGTGTAACGGAGCTCAACATCTTCATTGAGAATTTGCGTAAATCCAACAGAGCTCCTGAAGCAGACGGTAAAGGTGCATCTGGATGTGCAGAGGACCAGACTTTGTTTCTCAGTCATCTAGAAAAACTAGAAAAGATGCTGCAAGAAAGCACCAAGACTGATCCTGAAACAACCTCCAAACCCAGAGCACGGGACAGAAACACTGAGAACAATCCAGGGGATTCCAGCCTCCAGGACTCTGCCGCTGCCACAAACAAATATTCAGAGTTTAATCAGGAGCAGATAAACAACCTGGCAGCTCAAGTAAAAGACCTAACAAAGAGACTCCAGGAAACCAAAACCCTTCTGGCTCAGGAAAAAGAGAAAGGACGTGCTGCAGAGAATGAGTTTCATGTGAAATGTGAACAGTTTGAAATGGTGGAAACTCTCTTGAAGGAAGAGTACCACCGCAGGATTGTAGCTGAAAAGGATCTGAAATGGTCCAGACGCAAAGTTGATGAGTTACGTCTGGGGATCAAAGCACCTGAAGCAGACAGAAAGTATATAGCAACTCCTGCAATGGGCCACTATGAGCTGGAAGATGTGAAAAAGCAGCTGCAAGAGAAGACCAGCTCCAACATTGAACTGGCTTCTAAAGTCAAAGAACAGCAACAGATCATAGAGAGTCTTGAGTGGAGGGTGGCAGAACTCAGCATACAGATGAAGTCTGCCACAGAAACCATCAACCACCAGCCTGAAATAACTGCAGATGAACCCAAGTCATCTGCAGCAGAAAAATCCACAGAAATGGAGAGTGTTTCCACCCAAACTCAGACTGTCCTAGTCAAAGAGGACCCTAAAACAATGGAGATGTCCACCCAAACTGAAACTTTAGTTTCTGAGGATGTCTCTGAATTTAAAGCCATCTCCACCCAAACTGAGGATTTTGCATCTGAACCGGTCTGTGAAACAAGGGAGAGCTGCACCCAAACTCAAACATGTGTATCTGAAGATGTCTCTGAATCAAAGACCATCTCTACACAAACTGAGGATTCAGCAGCTGAAGAGGTCTCTGATCTTGAGGAGGACTTCATCAACCAACCTGAGGTCACTGATGAAATCCCTGAACAACTGGATCCAGAAGAAATTCCCCCAAAATCAGAGGAGGTCTTGACATCAGAATCTGAACCCAAAAAATATAAGAAACCTTCCCTTTGGAGGCGTTTCAAGAAGATTCTGACACCAGGGTTTTGTCGGCAGTATAAGAGCAGGAGGCAAAGTCAAAGTCGTCAGGTCACCCCCGCTACCCCAAACGAGACTGAATGTCAGGACTGAGGACAAACACTTTCTCTTACTGATAACTTTTATTTTGGCCCTTTACTAATTCTAAATGTTACATTGACATATGGGTTTTCTCCAGGTGCTCTGGTTTCCTCCCAATTAACAAAAAAAAACAACAACAAAAAAAAATATATTTAATATTAAGGATAATATTGATTATAAACAGTAAGTTTATCTGTATCTCTGCACAGATTTCTGTTATTGACATGTGTTTCTGTCAACTGTGCAATAAAAAGTGTGTTTCATCACAACTGTTAACTGTCTAACTGGTTTATTAAAATGTTTAAACTGGAAGGTAAAATGTTCATTTTGAAACAAAAATGACATATTATGTATTTCATGTGTACATTATCCTTAATGTTGATTTTTGAAAATATTGCACATATAAACTTAATGTCATAAATACATTGATGCCTTTACCAACATGAATGATAGTGGAACCTACATGTGGAAGCAGATGTTTGCAGCTCGTTTTATGGTTTAACTTATATAAAATTACAGCAGTTTATCTACTTGTGTTGAGTTTTCAGGTATAAACTTGTTACAAGAACAAGAAGTGACTCTAATGTAAACTATGAAATGGTTTGAAATGAACTCATGGTATGAAAAACAAAACTATTCATGATTCAGGAAAATAAACTTTGTCATCTACAGTTAATTCACGTCAAAAATCTTTTTAAACTTGACAAAATTTCCTTGGAACACCTGAGAAAGTCATGTAACAGACATTTTAAACATATTAAGTGTACCGGGGAGTTTGTTCTAACTTTGTAAATATCAACATTTAATAATAAGTGAGTCTGTTTGTAACCTGCCAACAACTGAGCTGATGACATCACACGCAGCATCGACAGGTAACAGGTGAACTCAGGAAAGGTGACGTGGATGAAAGTCAGCCACCGTTTTCATATGCAGGCTACATAAACACTTCTTCACAGTAACACGTCCAAAATTAAAACATCTGTTTAAGAAACTCTGACAGAAGTTTAACAATTTTTTTTCTTAAAAAGTGAAATTAAGACAAGATGGACTTTTGGTAGGAATATTTAGACACTTTGTTGTGTGTCAATCCTCTGTTAAAATATGTTATACAACAAAAGTCCAGGAGACTCCATCGGACTTCTGCCTGTGCAGAGAGATCCTGGCAGTGCTGCAGCAACAATGGAGACAGATGTGTGTCCAGGATGGAAATCCAGCTGTTTCTACTCTGGTTGGAAAATGAAACATCTTTTGATCTGGATGCGCCTCCAGACAACATCCTGTGTATTTCAAGTTCAAATTTTAAAGTTCAAACTTTTCTTTATTGTCAGTTCCATAGTATGTAAAGTTCATACAGAGAATCAAACTGTCTCACTCTCAGACTCTTGGTGAACATATATGACTTTCAAAAGATAAATCTCTCAAGGCGACAGGCTAAAATACTAATATATTCTTTAAAAAAATATGAATATGGGAATGCAAAAATCAAAATATTTTTTAACTCTCTAACTTTCTAAATATCAACATTTAATAATAAGGGAGTCTGTTTGTAACCTGCCAACAACTGAGCTGATGACATCACACGCAGCATCGACAGATAACAGGTGAACTCAGGAAAGTTGACATGGATGGATATAAAACTACAGTAACATCATTAATGGTTGGGGGGGGGGGGGGGGGGGGGGGGGGGTTAATCTGACCTTTATATTGAAACTAGAGTGTTAACCTTACGATGCAATAAATGGGTCCTTTACATCTACATACACATTGAGAGAAGACCCCAGATGTGCCTCCCGCTGAATTTGAAGCAGGCAGCTGGTAGGAAGCTGGAAAACAGGAGCAGCTGGGCAGTGACCTGGTCACCGCAGCCGGCCCACCAACTGGAGAGTGCTGTGGTTGACGGCCGAAACACTCTGAAGGTGGTGTACCACCTGAAGACATCTGCTCTTGGCTGAAGGCTACAACTACCTCATAAATTATCTATGAAATTGATTAATGTTTAGCTTTCAATACATGATTCCAAAAATTAGTTTAATATTTTCTAGTTTGGAAACAATTTTCAAATTTGTTTTTGCTGTCTTCCATTTACAATTACTCTGGCTTTTTAATACGCATCTGTGCACCACATCTGAAATCTCATTTCGTTACCTTTATTTTGATATCATAAAATATGGTTTGTCGTTGGTGAGATTTTAAAATTTTAAATTAAATGCAATTTTCATGTATCAAGCTCAAACAAAGACCTTGCTTGGATGAGCTCAAACATTTTATTTGTATTTAACTAAATATCAGTCAGTAAAAACAAACAAACCTTTATTGACTGATATTTCTTGTGCTCCTCTGAGCGATAGCAGCATGAGAACGACATTAATTACAACTTGCATGAGATCAATGAGGTCCATCTGATCAGAGTGATGGCAGTAACAGCCTGGGTTTGCTCAGTGTAGCTTGTTTACCTGCAGACTTGAGCTCCAGCTTTTCTGATGCACAACATCACCCATCATCACTGGTACTTATCAGACAAATTCAGTTACAGGTAATCTCCTGGGGTTTGGATATAGCTGTGATTATATTTGTGTATCAGGTGTGCTATAAACCCACAATACTAATAAGCAGAACAGGTGAAGTGTTGTTTATGTATTATTAGGTTTCATAGTAATTTACTACCTTCACCAGCGTGTTTCTTGGCACTATGAATATGGTTGAGGTACTTTACTGTTGATCAGAGGTGGATGACGTGAACATGAAGCTTGATAGAGCTGAAAAATAAAGAAACATTTGAGGAAAATTAAAGATTTAAAGATGCTGAGAGATCATTTGGAGGCTCCAAACATATAGAGTCCCAGCAATTTCATCTTCTACCTACTAATTTCATTGGAAAGTTGTCATGCATCAGCTGACATTAATTATGGATGCTTTCTGTGACGCCTGAGGTGTTGGTTTTGTGTGCCTGCAAAATTGGAGCCCGGATCTGAAGAGGAGTGGGTCAGCGAGGTCACACGTGAGCGCCGAGCCGCTCTTTCTTTCCCTGTACCCCACCAATTTAGAGCTGGCAGTTAAAGAATAATGAGAGGACCGGGAGGAAACGGGAGCAGGAATGAAACAGTGAGAGACAATATGGGAGGAGGGGGCGCTGAATAAAACATATCGGAGGGAAAGAGACGAATGGATGATCGGGTGTAAGCCGGCACATACAGTACATGTGCAATAACATGTTCACATGGGTGTATTATGCATGGCTCAGACCAGAATCACGAGGGAAATTACCACAATCTTTATCATTTACACATCTAGCTGGAGCTTTCATGCCCGGGCAGCGTCCACTCACACCCGTCCTAGCTGGGTCTCCCTGGGCCTGGCACTCCAGCTCCCGTCCTTGTCCAGCACCGTGGACCAGCTGGTCTGAGCAAGCTCCTATAATTCCCCCGTTATTAGACTTGGGAAATGGACACATTTAGCATGGCTGCAGCTGAGACTGAAGCCCCCACGGCCCTGTCTGTAAATTACATTGCCCTTGCAAGCAATTCTATTAAAATATGACCACTGAGAAGAGACTTTGGGTCTGTGAAATGCAGCTTTGATGACCTAGTTCTTGTGAGTGTGGGTTCAAGCGTGTAGCTTTACTCAATTACCAAGAACTGCTAATCAAAAGTTTGATATCAAATATGCTCTAACTCCAAAAAGTACCTTCAAATGAAATTAAATGTTTTTAATGCCCCTGTAAGCACGCTCTCGGGCGTTTTGTCTGACTCCCGGTTCTGCTGTGATGTTCCATCGTCTGCTTCAGCTGATTTGTGAAGAGAGTCTCAGTCTGATGTTTGGATGTTTGTTGTTGTCTGGCGTGTTTGTCTCCAGCGAGGTTTCTCTTATCGATCGCAGCAGATTGCATCCAGTTTTGTTTGACCAAGTGTGTACACATTTGGAAGAGTTTGTCATTCTGATCACGCTTCTGAGAGGACTAACAGCTAAGCTTTCAAGTCTTCGATTCTTTTGTTTATTCTGTACAACATTCCATGTCCTCTAGCTTGCTTCAGAAACCGAGGGTCAGTGTGCCAGATCCCAAGCTTTTGGACCCATGGTAGATGTTTTTTGTTGTTGTTTTTTTTATTTGAAATAACTTGAAGTAGAGTAGCTGCTCCTGCACACTGAACAGAGACAGTTGAGGTGGTTCAAGCATCTGGTTCTGCCTCCTAAACACTTGATAAGTTTGGGGGTGTCTAATTGGGGGGGAGACCCAGGACACTGAAGACATATCTCTCAACTGGCTTGGGAACGCCTCAGTATTCCACTGTAAGAGGGGGTGGTGCTGAGGAGGCCTCTCTGCTGAAGATGCTGCCCCCGTGACGAAACTCGAATGTGTGATAGTTGATGCCTTGTGACCCTCTTCATAAGAGTTTCTCGCCAATCTTGTATATTTAAAGAAGCAAAAAGAATATAAATATATCATATTATATTTAGCAACTAATAAAACTAACTAACTAATAACTAATAACTAACTAATAAAATGGTGTCTTAAAATTATTATTAATAAACAATAATTTAGGTTTATTTAAAATATATATTTTGACTGATATTGACTTTCAAAATATAGTAAAACTATTTAAAAGTAATTCTTAACATTTTAGTGTATTTAAAAGGTGTAGAAAATGTCAAAGTAAATAATCCAATCAATTAAAAAACTACATTTACTTTATTCTTCCACTATGACATTTACTCTATATATTTTGTGCAAACATATTAATAAATAGAAGATAAAAAACGCCAGACAGTTTAGTTTGAGTTCGGGTTGGACGGGTCCTACTGAGCCTCCAGCGTCCTCTGCTGGCTGGCTTCCGTCACTACAACTAAACGTAGTAGGCGAGCAGCTTCGGATGCGAACGACATCCGTTGTTGTGGTTCGACAGGCCCGGTCCGTCCAGGAGAGGACCGTGATCCAGGACCAGCGGGCATAAGGAGCACGTCGGGCCGTACTCGAGTCTGTTTCCTGCGGTAGGTGTCGAGCATCGCCGCGGAGGTTGTCGTCTTTTCCCGTAACGTTTCTCAGACGCCGTTTTGGCCTGCTGCTGCTCTGGAGACCCGCCCCGGTGACACACACGTACATGTTTTATTGTTTGTGCCTTGTAGCGACTTACAAGAGCGAAGCACCCGTTTAAAAAAATGTAAAAAGAGATTTAAAAAAAAAAGGCCCAGGAGATGTTGTAAAGCTCCGACTTGGTTTTGCAGGTCCGTGAGCTAAAGGCGCGATGCTATAAAACAGTTCCGACGAGAAATAACATTCATGCAGGTGCAAGAATCACAGCTGATTGTTTATAGTGTCTGAGAAACGAGGAAAACGTTTATCTGTTTGAATTGGTACAGAAATGCTCATATCTTTATTCCCTGCAGGCTGCGTCGGACTTTAACACTAAATGTAACTGTGTGAGGCCTTTCTGCAGCTGCTGTTTGGAGCCGTCATGAGCCAGTCAACTGAATAGAGATCCATTCCTACAAAGTTACAGCCACAATCTGCTGCATTGATGGACATATATGGGATACTTACATTAATAGGAGACGGTCCTAAGTAAGATAAGGTTTTATACAAATCGTAATGCTTGAGCGAGCACAGATTTATAGGAATCTCTGCCATAATGTTGAGAACCACGGCTCAGGTATTGATTTGTTTTCTCTTCGGTCAATTTCCTAATTGAAGCATTGATCTCACACACCGGCGGCCCAGACTAAAAGACGTGAATCTTCATAACCAGCAGCAGAGGTTGTCAGTCTGTGTACTCGGTACACAACACTCTTAACCTCTTCCTCTTCTCCACATCATGCCTGCAATTCGCTTGTTTTATTTCTAGGAGAACATTTTCATCCCTGCAGGACCGCCGCCGCCGTCGTCGTCGTCGTCACCATGCACACATCAGCAGGAGTCGCTGCCGTTGTGTGTCTGCTGGTTGGGGCTGCGGCCGCTGTCCAACCCCTGCAGACAGGTGAGAAGCCCGGCGTGGATCCAGATTCGCTGTAAAACTCGAGGGGTTGAGTGCCAGCACATTATTACACGATGTGGCGCTGTGCAATAGAGCAAATTCTGCTTTTTTATTTCTCTGCTCTGAGGACACGTGTTTCATCCAGGCTTAACATTACTGACTGTACTCTTAGGGGATTGTTTTGGGAAACGTTTGGACCGAACGGAGCCATTCTGATCCACATGAGACATTGCTCCTGAACTGGTAATCGTTAGTGGTCAGGGCTTCACTTTATTTACATCGTGACGCCACCTTGAAACACATTTTTGTAGGAATAAACAGCCGCTCAGTGAGTTCATAAAGGCCTTCGTGGTGGAAACCTTAAAGAGACAGAACCTCAACCAGGGTTTTTTTTTTTTGTTTTTGTTCTTAGCGTGCAAGTCTTTTCCATTAAAACCCTCAAATCAAATATTTAGTCTTCTTTGAGGTGCTATTAACCGTATGAGCATAAGATGGACCCTGTGAAGCTGACAGTAATATCCTAAAATGATCTGACTTGTCTCTTCAATGGTCCCAAAGCAAATATATTCTGTGTAAATTCAAATAAAAATGATGAAAAACAGCAAGTACTTTTTTGAAAAGTAAAGAAATTCTGTCACTTTAAGTTCCAAACTGTCATTACTAATGCATGCATGCCATATTAAAATACCAGCAGCTGCTTATTATTTTATAACCTTTATATAAGTCCTTCGTCATGTCCAAGGGATTGAAAAAAACCTGCTTTAAAAATTTAGTATTATTATAGTCATTTTATAGTTTTATTCAAGACCAAAACAATCCAACTTACAGCACAACACCCAAAATGTAATTAGTATAACTAATATTTAAAATAATGTAAATAACATTCACATCACCAGTCATAAATTACTGACATTGCACTGATCAGACCGAGGATAAAAGGGGAAAAGTAAAATAAAATAGTCCTCAAATTACATCACAATCAATATTTAAAGCTCTCAAAACAAAGAGACACAACATGAACAGAGAAACTTATTTCTAACTACCAAGTAAAGGCTTCATCTGCTGGTTTGCAGCGTTTGCAGGGGCGGTTATGTTGCGCTATGCCCGTTTAGTTTGAATTATTTCCCTTCTGAAGGTCAGGCCCATGTTGCGTGGATGACGGCAGCTTCTTTCCAGTACAGACAGGTTTTCTGTTTGTATTTTAGTTACGTGCAACAGAGCTCAGTACAGCTTTCTGAATAAGACATGTTGAGGTAACTGGGACAGTACCTGTTTCTTCAGTGTTCTTGGAAAAGCAGCAGGCAACTTCACTGATCTCCCGTCAGAAGAGGGACACTGGAACATCCTCCTCCACCTTGGAGCAGGCCTGCATGGAGAAGGTGTGCTCCTATGACGAGGCCAGAAGGTTCTTCCAGGACTCGTACCGTACGGTGAGCTCACAGGAACCCCCTCCCCAAACAACAAGAACATCTGCATGCCTCTATGTGATGAATGACTGAAACTGAAGCTGCTTACTCTTCACCTGCAGGACATCTTCTGGTCGGTCTATATCGGTAAGTGCCGTATAACGGGACTACCCATCACTGCATGGTCATTAGTAGAACTTCACATCATCTCATAGACACGCTCCTCGTCTAGATGGAGACCAGTGTGCAGAGAACCCCTGCAAGAATGGAGCCATGTGTTCGGACAGTGTCGGAGGCTACGACTGCGTCTGCAAGTCAGGTTTCACTGGAGTCCACTGCGAGAAAGGTCACAACATCAGCATGACAACATCATTATTTTGCTTACTGTTTGTTTCGTTTCGTTTGTTTCTGCTACCTACCTCCTCTGTTTCCACGTGCAGACCAGACTCTTTGCACCCTGGAAAAGAACAAGGGTTGCTCTCAGTTCTGTAAACCGGGCTACACGTCCTATGAGTGTTCCTGCGCCCGCGGGTGGAAGCTCAGCACTACAGACAAGAACAAGTGCGAACCTGCAGGTACTTTAGTTATGTTTGCACCTGATTATGCCTCAATATACACCCGTGGAAAAAAAGTAATCGTCTCCCTCTGTCAGTTCCATACCCCTGTGGAAAGCTGAGCAGTTTGAGTCAGTGGGACAGCAGACAGTCCAGCAACGCTCGCAGCAACTTTGAAGGGATCACCTGTACTTCCTCGGAGTGTCCCTGGCAGGTGCAAGACGCGCACTTTCGTTCACCTGTTTTCCATGAGGCGTCTGCGATGCGTTTCTGCAGCGTGTTCCTCTTGTTTGCAGGCTCTGCTGAAGAGCACGGAGTCTGCAGGTTACTGCAGTGGAGTCATCCTGAAGGAGAACCTGGTCTTGACGTCGGCTCAGTGTGCCAACAAATACAGCTCCTTCCAGGTGGCAGTCGGTGAGTAAACAACACAATTTCCGTTGTCTCGGCTTTGGCTTCGGATATTGTACGTAACCAGGGTGCATGTTTCAGTTCACATGCAAGTATTCTCACTCGGATCATCTCCAGTGAAGGTTTACACTCCCTATCATGTAATACTAGACCTGCAATCCAGAATATTCCTTTAAAGTAGCTGTGTAAAGAATTTAGCAACATCTAGTGGCAACAGTGCTGATGACTTTAGTTACTGTGGAGACATAATATAATTATAATTGCATTTCTGCCAATGGATCCACCAAATGTAACGTGCTGGGGTTTTTACATGTGCAGAGAAGCGACGATTCACATTTTTAAGAATGAATATACTCGTCATCGGAACGCTTTACAGTGTCGACCACAAAACGTTGCAGTTCTTAAGAACAATCAGGAACATCTGGATGATCAATGAGTCACGATAATTCAGGGAAAATGTTGCAGATGCAGAGCATATGTGTAAAGTAGGCTGATCGTGTGGATTTAGTGCTAATAAGTACAAATAAACTTGAGAGAATATAAAATGTAGATACTAATTGAAATTTAAATTTATGGCAAATACTTAAATGATCAAAGCCATGTTCTTTCTGCTCGTTTCTACAGAGATTAAAAGCAAAGTTTTGCAAAAATATTCAGTTTTTCGATCATGAAACAATACTTTGTCATGGATTTTAAAGACAACTCACTAGTTTGCATCAGGACCCATCGGTATGTTAAGTGACAGTACAGCAGAGTAAAATAATAAAAACAGGCTGCACATCTGGATTCGTGCTTTTGTTTTACCACAACTGTTTTTTATGCTTATCTGTAAAAGAGTATTAGAGCATGAAGTTTCAGTATTTGAAGAGTATTGGAGCCACTGAAGGAAAAAAAATACAGTTCTGAGATTAAAGTCTGAATTTTTACGTTTTTGTCAGAACTGTATTTATTTTTTCTTCAGTGGCTCTAATACTCTTCCTATCTGATACCTATCTGTTATACCTTGTGAGGTAAATGACTACATGTCAGGACTCTGGACACAGCGATGCATGAATCACAGCACACGGTCAGAAACGGAGCTGTAGGTCTGATGCACTGATCTTCTCCGACCTGCTCCTCCTCCTCCTCAGGCAAGCGCAGCACCAACGAGGATGAGGGACAGACGCTGTATGTAAAAGTGGTTCATGTCCATCCTCGTTACGTAGCGGGCCGTCCTGAAAATGACCTGGCCGTGATCGAGCTCCGTGAACGCATCGTCTTCAAGAGAAGCGTCATTGCCGCCTGTCTGCCAGAAAGAGACTTTGCAGAGAGTGTCTTGATGTCCGGAGAGCCCGCAGCACTGATCACTGGCTGGAAAGAAGCCAAGCAGGTGTCTGCTTTCCTGGGCCCGCTCACCCTCAACCAGCTGGAGTACAGAAGTCTGACTCAGTGTATGGAAACGCACCCCAACCTGATCACCAATAAAATGGGGTGTACTGCCCCGCGGGCCAACGCCGACTGCACCATGAGCTCCGGCAGCCCCCTGCTCACCATGTACAGGCAGGTGGTCTTCCTCACTGGGGTGGTGACCCAGCCGGAGGGGGCTGACTGCAGCAAAGGTTACATCTACCAGAAGGTGTCGCGCCACCTCGGCTGGCTGCGGCCGCTCATGGGTACACGTTAGACGGGAAAGTCAGTGAACATGTGGAAGTTACTGATTATGAAGGTAAAAAGAAGCACTGAAGTTGGGAATCTGATAAACATTTTGTCCCTTTTAGCTCAAACCTGTCATAAGCTTTTTCTGTGTGTCTTTTAAGAACATCTATAACAAATATATTATGGAGCCCTCCGTGCAGTTCCTCATTTATCCACAAGGTGTCGCTATGGCAACGTCAGAGACTTGCTGCATGTGGACCTGCGAACTATTCAGCATGTGTTTGTTATGTGAACGTATCATTAAATGATGTTATTTTAGCAACAGCTGTACTGACTGACATGCACCTTATAACACTCCCTGGAAATACTGTTCATTGAATGTAATAAACCATAATAAAACCATAATACAGCTTCTGTTACTTCTGTCCTCCTTTTATAATAATGTCATGAATTGTTTTTGGTCGTTTCAGTGTCAACAGTAAGAGAAGAATTGATATGGTACAGACGAGATCTATATATGTAGATGGGTTTAAGTTTATATTTTAAAAAAAGCCTTAGATGTGACATTTTTTTTAAGTGCTTCAAAATAAACTTTTACACAATAAAAAAGAATTACACGCAGTAATTGTAAAGACCACAAACTTTTGCTGCATAAAACTAAATAACTAACTGCCCCACATTTATTAATATAATAAAATAAGTTGGAAAAAATGAGAACTTAAATATATGAACAGTGAAATACTGTGACATGGACCTTTGATTTAAAAATCCTCACTGAAATTATTTTTGCTTGAGTAAAACGCTGCACAATTTGAAATAACGTAAAAAAGTGCTGCCACATTGTGGTTAAGCATGTTTTGAACCAGATGTCAGACTGAATCTGTCAGATGTCAGAAAAAGCGAGTGATTTTTAACCTACCATCTCAGAGAAACGGAGTACAAGAGGTTTAGTTATTTGGAATACGTCAGTTTGTATAAGCAATAATCAATGACCTGACCGTGGTCGTAAAATATATTTATCAAATTTTTTAAGTTCATCGTGATCAGAGATGGGAAAATTAAAAATAGGCTGCTGGCAAGATGAAAACTATATAAATGAAAGTGACAATAGCACTAAACTGAGGAGACAAAAGTAAAAGTGTTGCTGAGACAAGAACAAAGTCCTTGAAGTGTAGAAATGATGGTGAGTTAGACAATGGTCTTATATTTATATTTGACCAAGCAAGTAGAGAAACTAAAAAAAAAAAAAAACCAGCCTGTAAAGGTTTATCTTTAGTATTAATAAAGTTCCTTTCTGCACCACGATTTAGATTTGAGCCTGCCCTCACTGTGACATGCCTCTGTGTTGTCTGGCAACATTTTCCCACGGACACTCGCCCCCAGCAGGCTTCTCACAACCTCCCCACTGGACGGGGCCAGGACCATGTCATGCAGGCAGAGAAAAGGAGGGACAGAAGAATGGGCAAGGAGAGAGTGGAGGAGACGCCACCTAACAAAAAAAAAAAAAAAAACCTGGCCTGCCGCTTTAGATGGGGAGCTTGAAAAGACCAGCTCAGAAAGCCGGGGCCCGTGTTGGCCGTTGCTATGGCACTCACCAAGGAGATGGCTCCTTTCTACCAAAAATGGCCGTGCTCCTTTACTGGCCCGTCCAGCGGAGATTAATTTGTGTGGAGCTCCTTCCTTCCTGGTCTGGTTCTGCTCTCCGGTCCTGCCAGTAGCATTTATATGATCAACCACACGCAGGCACGAAAAAACACTGAGCACACTTGATCTGCTTGATTCAGCCACTTACATGCAACATAGGCTTTCTTTCTTCTTTCTGAACCAAAAACGGAGTAAATATAGAGACGGCGACTCGATCAGATGAAGAACCGGTCTCGGGCCTGGTTGGTGTGCTGGCTGTAAACTTGACGTGAATGAAACGGCTCAGAGAGAATCACTCACAATGCTGGAGGGCAGTGATGGCATCTGCCGTTGAATCTTCAGAAAGGTTTCCATTAATGGACAAAATAATGTTAAACAGGAATGTTACAACAGTGCGTGAGTGGTGTGTGGTCACATCTAACCCCTGTCCCACTAAATCAGTAATCCTTAACGCTTCCTAAAATCGTAAAAATAGTTACATGCTGTGATCCTAAATCCTCCCCTCGCCTGTGTGTGTGTTTGCGAGTGCAGACTACATATGCATTACACATACATGATTATTTGGGGAGGCAGTAACATCAAATGGCAGATGGATTATCTGTCTGTGTGGTGTCTGATGTAGTGGCGGGGTGTGTGTGGGGGGGGGGGGGGGGGGGGGGGGGGGGGCTTGTCTGATTGTTGATGCAGAGGAGTGGAGGTAACGCAAGACCTCAAGAGGTTACAGCTTTGGCTGGAGGAAGTGCATGAAAGAGAAAGAATGAGACAGGCTGTAGAGTTTTATATAACTCGGCTGTAGTGTGGTGTCACCCACATCTGCACGGCAGCTTTAGTTTACAGCGGGAATGCGTCCAACATAGAGGTCCCACTTTTTAATATTCTGTTTCAATTATTTTCATAAAGAAATCTTTTTTTAAGAAATGCTCATCCTGTTTTCTATTGGACCGATTCCACAAAGCTGCTGTATGAATTCACGCACATTTACTGTTTCGTTTGATTTTGCGAGTCGTCGCTAGAGGCCCAGGTCAAACCTGACACGGCAGAGAAAAGGAGCCTGGATGGTTCTGTGGTTGAAACTTTGGCTCCTGAGCGATATTCCCCATCATATGCCCGACAACATTTGATTTCCATCCGGACGCCGGCCCCTGGAGACTGTGACTCAGTGACTCCGTGAGGCCGTTTTTAGCTCTGACTTTTGTTAATCGTGTGAGCAAGGCAACACTCTCCCAGTAAATATTTCAACATGCCATCGTTTAGCAGCCATACTGGGATGTTTATGTTCAGCACCTGACTGCGAGTGAGACAGTGAGACAGTGCAGAGCTGAGGCTTTTCTTCTTTCAACCCCAGTTCCAACAGAAAACATCAAATATTGAAAGTTGGGAAATGTGCCCTCTTAATTTTAAAAAAAATGCTGAATGTGATCGCAGCAACATGTTACAAACAAGTCTGGCTGGAATGAAATCTCCTTCTGTGTAACGTCCTGTTTGAGCAACCTTTCCAGATGACGCACGTTGCCTTTTCCATGGACACTAATGCACTCCCACTCACAGATGAAGGCTTTTTAGCTGAGTGCTGATGTCAAGTCAGATGGTCTCTTTCCTCTTAAGTTTGGAGGATGCTGTATCCATGGTTTCCAAAATGAATATCCCTCCTTGATTTGTCTGACTCCAGAGTTTTCCCAATCTGCCTCAATACATTTGGTAGTTTCTGGATGACGCTCACATAGGGCTTCTTCTTTGTAGGATCTGGCTTTTGTAGCTGTATTTGTAGGTGGCGTGACAAACTGTGGACAATGATTTGTGGATGTTTACTTTTGATGCAGTGTTGCCTGAAGGCCTGAAGATCAGGGGTATCCAGTATTGATTGTTCTCTGAATCCTCTGATGATGTTATGCAGTGTGGCTGATTTTATAATTTTATGCCACATTACTCTGAAAATCGTTTCTCGGTTTATAGATGAGTTTTTTTTTTCAGATTAGTGAACCTCTGCCCATCTTTACTTCAGAGAGACTCTGCCTCTCTAAGAGGCTCTTTGTATAGCCGATCAGGTCACCGACATACTTTTACACCGAAATACTTTTAACCTTGTGACTGTACAGACGGGGTATAAGAAAGACAACACGCATCTGTGTCTTGTTATCAGTCAGCACAAGTCGAGTGCAGACGCTGCACAAACTGCCGTCAATAGGTGCAAAAGGAGGAGAGTTTTTTACAGTTTTACGGAAAGCTCCATACTCCAAATTTATCGGTTGCAATTCTGCTCTGCTGAACTGAAGAAGATTCCCAAAACCAGAACCAGAACCAGCTGAGCAGATGAGCTTTAAAGACAATATGTCACTTCCGTCAGGTGGAGCTGATGACTGGATAATAGAGGAGGAAGGTAAATCCTGGAGCTGCCTTTATTCCACTGACCTCCCCCTGACCTTCTGTGGGTTAAATCCTGTTTGGGAAACCCGAGGAGCTGACAGCAAGAAAACAAGTGCACAACTATCCTACTGTGGTCTTTGAAGGGGTTAAACGAGACCAGGTCTGTATGTGTGAGTCAGAAAAGACGGAGTTAACGCCTCATAAATCTACTAAAACACACAACTCAACTGCAGGTTATTTTAAGTTAAGCTGGAGGGGCAGTGCTACTTCTGAGGGTCTGGACCTCTCCAGGTTTTCAGCTTTTGGAGCTGCGGGGTTTAAAAGTACCCTTGAGGACAGATGAAGTTTGGAGTATCCCGCTCGACTTAGACACCTGCATCACCTCTGTGGCCGAGTCAGCACATTTTGCATCATAATACAACATGAACACGCGCCATCAGTGAGTAGCTGCACTTCTATTATGTTCGAGCTCTCACAAAAGTATATTCTTATCTAAAAAGAAAAAAAAAAAATAAGATTTAAGAACCAGCCACTAAAACCGACCTCCGCTATTCTGTTATTGGTTTCTAACAATCAATCATTTATTTGATTCCAGACGAGTGACCTGAGACGTGCAAGTGCGGATGATTAGATGTAAATTTCCTCAGATGGATCCGCTTCAGGCACAAAAACAAAAAAGAGGACAGAACACAGGAAACGAAAGAGCTGGAGTTTTATGGTGAGTTTAGATATCAGATGGAGGCTGAGCCGCCTCACAAACACACACAGTAACACACAAGGTCACTGCATCCATCTCTCGTCGGCTTACGGCTAATTTTAACTGACTGCTGCTTACTAAATCAGCAGCGCTCAAATTCATACAGACAGCATTATGTTGATTTAATTTATTATACACCGTTCAGTGACTTCCACGTCTTACTGTTTGTCTTAACATAATAAATGTTTTTTTGTTGCACGAATGATTCTTTAGCTGATATCATTTCCTCAGCAGACAGCGTAAATGTGACGGTTTGTGTCCCCCCGTCCCTGCTGGATCCATTACAGTCTGTTTAAAGACGGACGTGTCTCTGGAAAACAAAGTCGCTCTTTTAAAATTAGACTCTCTTCCTGCTAATTTTGGACACCTGCATCCTCTCATAGTTAATACATCCTGTGAGATCACAAGCTCTCACTCTGATACTCGTCACTGGAAACAGATGTATCATGTAAGCCTGCGTGCCGGCCGGCCTGCTGCCACCGGGAGGTTTGTTGCGTGGAGTCAAGCAAGACCTTGACAATACAAGGCAACCTCCGGACGGCATGCAATGTGGAACTGATGAGAGAGAGGAAAGAAAGGACGTAAACAGAGATGAAAATATGTTGAAAGGCTGCAATTTCAGAGCAAAATTTGGGAGGAAATAATGGAAGGAGATAAAGAAGAAGGCAAAAGAGATGCCCAGGTGCTGTGACCGCATGATGGACAGCACCTGGGATGCGTGACAGACAGCCCCTGTGATGCTCCTGCTCCCGTACACAAAACACGTCGCATGCGCTCCCCTCATGAAAAGACAATAACTCGCCAGGCTGAACCAAAGTCAGCCTGACAGTAACAATGTATTAGTCACTGACTGAGCCTCACACACGATCACTCTGATCCACAGTTACCTTGTCAACCTCTATAAATACTCCACCGAGTGCCCTCGTGTGACTCTCGAGCTGAAGATGGGTCTCAAAGCTTATAAACATACAAACACTTTATGACAGTCTGATCTTGATTTACTCAGGAAGACTCACATAAGATCTCCAATAACAGCTCCAGTCATAAAATACTGAAGAGAAACATGGATTTCTGGTTCCAACTTGCTACATAAAGCTTTTTTTTTATTTTTTATGATTTATTCACACTGCCAGTCCAAATCCTATGCCAGATGATCTGGTGTCACTCACAGCACCGCACGGGCAGCAACTACGTCCACCAAAGGGAGGGTAGTGAAGGGAGATTCCTCCTGGTCGAACCGGCCTGTGCCACGTGCCGCGCTGCAGCGACAGACCAGCAACAGCAAAAGCATAACAGCTACAGCTGCTCAAAACGAAACCAGCGCGCTGACAGTCTTTTTGTAAAATGTAGGGAACTTTCACGGCAGCTCTGCATAACTATTTCACCACAGCAAAGCCAGTTCGCCGGCCTTCATTTTGGTCTGTTTACATCTGGTCTATGGATGTAGGTTACGATAGCAACCATGTGGATAAGGGAACATCATCAAGGGCTCACAGACTACTTGAAATGAATATGCAATTGTAAATGTAAATGTAAATGGTCAGTCAAAAAGGTTGGAGTCCGATCAGATATTTTGCTAATTACATTTGGGATGGCAGTGCGAGCGTCACCTTAAACCTTACCTGTCATGTGATCTTGCTCAAAATGCTTTAGTTAGGTAGATCACAACATGCAACATAGAAAACCAAACCCACATAATCCTCAATCTTCAAATGACCCAGCAGCAGCGTGCAGTTGTGTGTTATTCTGAAGATGCACTTCTCTGCTGCTGTTTCTCTTGTTTCTGCTGTGTGTTTATGGGCTGAAACCTCTGGATATTTACAAGAAGGCAAACACTGATAGCAAAGTATTTGCCCAACCACAAGCAGCCATAAAAGCCTTAAATGTTACTGCAGCATTTGTTACCCAGTTTATCGATAAAGATTTAGGATCTTAGAGTGACTGGTGTATGCAGCTGTACTGCAGCTCAGCACCGTGGAGAACGGTACCTGGAGGACCTTTTCACAGCCAAAACTGTGTCAGACACTTATATCGAAGCAAAGAACAAACTTAAATAAGGAAGCATGTTTTGTGTCATAAAAAGCCAAATATACTTGAGATTTTGCAACTTAAAAAAAACAGAAGAATCAGAAAGCTCATCCGTGTCCCTCTTAAGTATAATTCCCATCTTTTCCTTTAGGACAAAAACAACTGTCATTATCTTAAAATGGCTCGGCTAAGACTGAACATTTTTGTCCAACATTTTTGGTGGACGGGGTTCAGTGAACATGCCAGCAAGGACCAATGTCCACCTGCTCGGTCAAGCTGAGTCCCAGATGAGTGGCAAATATGAAGACTGTTACAGGAAAAAAACAAAAAAAACACCAAATCAAATCAAATGATATCAAACTGAACAGAAATGTTTTGTTTAAAAATGTACTGTCCTTTAATCGTGTCATTGTATTGTACCCCACATATCAAATCATGTTATATAGGAGAGAAAAACACCTCTATTCACTACCAAACCTAATACGAATACACTTCAATATCCATTTAATTTTCTCTTAGTGAGCACTGCCAACTCCCTGGTTGCATGATATCCTCACCATGACAACAATTTGTTAAAATGCTTGTCAAACACATGAAAACGGTCTTTTATATAGATTAAACATTAAAAATTGGTAAGGTTTAGATGTGTTGGCAGACAGGGTCATTTGCTTGTGCAAAGTTGAGAATACAGGAGATGTTTCACTTTGGAAAACTGGACGTTAAAGATTCAGTATGTGGACAACGGTCTCAGAAAAAGTGCTGCAGTTTTGTTTCGGTTAAATATCTCTGATATTAATTGACATTTTTTCCACAACCTAAACATTTTTTTTTTTAAATAGGGCATTTTACTCAGTAAAGAGCCCACCAGACATCACATCATTAAAATGATCCAACAGCCAATCCGCATGTTTTTCACATGTCCAAGCTGTTCCATCTGTAAGGGTCACATTCGGCCCCCAAACAGCCAAACGAAGGTAAGGTAGAGATCTGTCTGACGCGCCTTGTGGTGCATAAAAAAAATCTTTGCTTCAGTTCTCTTCGTTTAGGATATTTATTACTCTCTCCTTGAAAACATTTCCTCTTGCATAGTTATTGAATGAATTGATTTGTAATTGGCTTTACATTTGATTGCATTTAATCTTGCATTCAACAGAAAATATTGGCACCCACCTCCCTTCTCTGTCACCCTTACAAAACCAAACCAACACCACTTATACACCCATTTCCCAAGTAGATCCAGGTGCCTTTCATCAACAATCACTCAATCCCAGTGACACACCCAAACCACACCCACCTGTTGCATCAAATGGCAGAGCAAGACAGTCCTGCTCCTACACCATCTTTGTCCTCTCTGTTGCCTGATGCTGGTTGAGGAAATGTTTTTGGTGGTGTGTTAAGAGACCGAGCGGTGACAAGAGAGCAGTAAAGCAGTGTGGTGCTACCAAATGAACCCTAACCAGCCAACAAGTCTCTCTTGAGCTCCAACGGCTTATAGAGAACAAGAAAAAAGGAAACATGATTTAATCTTCCTCTCAGGTTAGACTAGAGGCTTCGCTGACTTATCACTACAGACGGGTATTTTAGCTGTTCCCCTCATTAGTTATGTCTGCAACGCTTTTATTCACATACTGCAGATCAATTTTGAATGTTAAATAACTAAGAACGGCCTGGGGGTCCCAGGAGCTCCATCAGAAGCCGGGCCTGGTGGAGGTAGCCGGTCAGTTACGGACTAGTGGTCTGGTTGGTCAATCTAGAAGGATCAATGCCAACCTGGAGGTCAGATTGTCACCTTCCAAGGAGAAAAATAAAGGACAGCGCAATCCTTGGGGGTGCTGCTGGTTCACAAATATCCCAACTACCACTAACCCAGGACTGAGGCGGGAAATCAGTTGTGTTAAATCGCAATTAAAAACATGGCATTAAACAAGTCTTTTTAATGCTTGAAGTACTTTCAAAAAAATGGATTCAAATTGTTAACAAACAGCATATTCATAAAACTAGACTTTTAACTAATTTAATTGAACTTATTATAAAATGTACTTGTGCAGGATAACAAAAGGATTTTTAAAGGAAAGACTTCTAAAAAGACTCACATCTGTGTTTTTGTTTCACACTATGAGAGGGTTTTCCATGGCCAGACACTTCACTCCACCGCCAAAACTGACCAGTCATACAGCAGAGCACTGTTGACAGGTGCTGGTACTGGTACTGGCAGGTGCTGGTTGTAGGTGGCCGGTGGACTGCTGCGCAAACTGCATCCTACTAATTCAAATTAGAGCACGTTTCTTAAGTGTAAAATATGGGACAATTCTGTATTTTATAGGACAGGTTGCAACCCTGCAGGGTGGCTGTTCTGGCTACTGCCAGAGATGACAGCCATGAGATACATTTATTTGCTCTGTAAGGTTTGACTTAACACTGGTTCAATGGAGATTGACTGACTCTTGGAGGCTACCCCTAGTGGTCATTCGGGGAAGTGCACCTATTGCCATTTGCCACAGTGATCACAGTTTATCACGCTGGATGTAGCCCCTTGATCTAGAGCAGGTATTTGGTTTACATACTGCTGTAACATGGTATTACAACAAGGCAGAGCAACCTGTGTCACCTTGGCAATAACACACTATTTATAAATTTGAAAACGCAACATTTAATACCTTCATTGCTTTAAGTCTTTAAATACTTTCACAGCCGCATGAGTCTTACCCACAGCCATTCGAATTAAGTATTCCATAGGAATTCGTTATTTTAAAGAAAAGCAATTGTTCCCCGTCTCTCTATTCTTTGCTTTTGGCTGAGGTAAGTGGATGTAACCTGAGTAGCTGCATTCAGTCATTCTTTTTCTGTACCTGCTTCATTGTATTTAGGGTTGCGGGAGCTTGACCTTATCCCAGCTGTCAATGCATCACATGACCCACACAGAGACAGGCAGCCGTGCATGCTCACACTCACTCTCACGACCAATGTAGAATCACCAATCAACCAAACCTGCATGTTTTTGGACTGGTGGAAGAAGACGGCCACCCAATAGAAAACTGCGAGGCAACACCACAACACACCCAGTAGAAAATTTCTACTATTTACCCTCTGAACACCACACTCAGTAATTACATGGTAATAAACATCTTAATTACTCCATTACTCTAACCTGATGACGTATTGATGGGGAAGTTCTCTCAAATCCATTTAGTGCGATTAAATTTATGTGATCGTACAAGGATTTCCCATCCTGTTCACAATCTTTCATGGCTCATATAAAAGACGACGGGAATAACAAATGTTTTGATGATATACTGCAAGTATCTTCCTGCTGATAAATGAGAAAACCATTAATCTCTCTCAATCCTCCCGTTCTGAGCAGTGACCCCTCCTCCTCGTCTTTTTCCACCCCCTCTTCCCATGCTGTCACTCTCTCAGCCCGCACCTGTCAGATTAGTCTCACATCTTCAGCTGCCAGCCCATATGATACGCCTCCTTGCTGCCCAGAGCCTGCATGTCATCCCACTTTGCATGTATTTATGAGTTTGTGAGCAAGTGAAAAGAAAAGGGGAGAGAGACAGCGAGAGGGGGGTGTGATGCAAGATGTGCATACCTCAAATGTGAGCCTGTATATGTCTCGCTCTACATTTGGGTTGGTGCCATCAACGAGGTGTCATGGCTGCTCCTACTTGTGTAAGACTGCACAGGCAATAGTTTTGGAAAGCCACAGCAAAATGGTGACAACACTGCTGCTAATCACTTCCACTGACTTGCACCAGAATAAAGGCAGGATGAGCGTCCAAGAGGAGGGGGTGGTGGAGGGTGGAGAGGGGGTTCCACCACTGAAGGCCTCCCTGGTGGATGGACTGGAGCAGCTGAGGCTGCAACCATGTGACGAGACCGAAAAATAATAAGCATCACAGTACTTTGTTGCTGTGTGAAGACCTCTGAGATGATCAAACGCAGACCGGAAGAGAGACGTTGAAACTTTCAAAATAAGACAGTCACTTGTAAGTGAAAACAAATTTACGGGGTTTGAAAGGTATGTGAGAACAAAACGTGGAGGACGTGGTGAAAAACAATCACTGCTGCTGATCATTGTGGAATATTCACAATGCACAAATGTAAGAACACACTCTTCTATTTAGCTCATGTAGTAGTTCAAGCTACTCAGAAACTACTGTCAAAAGATGTCCGAGGAGAAGCGTTCATGGACCCTGCTTCAATCACTTGTTTATTTGATCATAAATATGAGTCTTGATTCAGTTCTATGGAAGAGGTGAGCTCTCCTCTTTTTGCATTTATTTACAACTTTATTATTAGTTGACTTGTACTGACTCACAAGTTGACAAACAGTCGTTTTTATACACCCTTTGTACATGTAGATAGTTCAGATGAGTTTGGTTTATCTATGGAAACCCTATCCACACTATCACTTAAAAATAATTACTTTTTTTTTTTATTTATAACAAGTACAATAGCAATTTTTTTTGCTTCACCTAGCTGCAAACATATTTGGTTCTCGCACAAAACCTCTTCAAATCATATCATTGTGATCCCTACTGAAAGTTCATGCTTATTGTCATCTAATAATAGTTATCAGCCTCTATATTTAACTCCACCTTTCTCTACTGCTGCTGTGCATCTTTTAAAATCAATCTTTGACCAAACACTTCTGAGGATTAGTTAATACTTTGTTTTGTTAACTGACTCTAAGCAAAACTAAGACACATGATTTTCTTATGCCAGGGTTTGGATTTGGTAGTCACCCCACATGCTTAAATATGTGCTCATACTAAGTATTTATTCATGTATTTATATATTTATATATGCAATACGTTTCACAAGCCTTCACTTTATGGAATGTGGACGAGATTGTGTTTAAAACTTTTATTTTGGAAAATCTGACTGGAAGCGTACTCACAATGACTCAAAACGAGACCCACTGGCAGGTTTTTCTGCGACTTGAGAAAAGAAAGTAAATATCGCACCTGGATTTAGGAGGTGCGTTCGTGCACGCGCTCCGTGTGCGTCCAGCAAGGAGGCATACGATTTCCTCGTCAGCAAATATAGTAAATTATTTAATTAAAAACAGTTAACGTGAGGGAGGGCAGAGAGGAGCCCGCGCGGGGACCGGAGCTGTCACTTTCTTTGCGTCCGTGTGTGCGTGCGTACAGGGATTATTGTTACGCACGTTCCGCCGAGCGCAGTTTTGGCGATGCGCTCGGTCGACAGAGGTGCTGCGGGGATCAGTGAGGGTCAGCACGGACATTCAGCGGCAGAATCGGCGCATTAATTGGTGACCGGGACCGGCCGGTTATGGGGTGCATCCTTTGTGCGCAACGCAGGATTTCGAGTCGTTTTGTGTTGCATCAATTTTAATGAATGCTCCGTCGATGCTGGTAACTGAAAGCCAAAGATGCGCATCGCTGAACAAAGGATTTAGGGGGAAACGATAAAGAACCTTCCTTATATCTGAATTTTTTCCAGCCTAACACGTTTCGTGTCCCCCTTTTGGACCTGCACCAAGGCGCGTTTTGCCTCCGTGGAGGGCAAGAAGGGCTGAACTGCAGGGCTGCTCTGGTTTGAAACCTGGAGCAGGAGGAATCATCTGGGCTGCTCGCGTACAAGTCCATGTGGATGGACAGAGGACACGCAAACACAGCGGCCAGAGTGCATTCCGAAATGTGACCATTTTTTAATTCTGTCACCCATCAAACCTGACAACTGTGCATCAGTCTTCATTCTAGATCCCAACTGTTCACATCGATCAAGGTACGTGCGGCTCATCATGTAGCCCCCAGAATACTGATTGATAACAAACGGGGTTGGGGGAGAATTTCACCCTTGTGGATATTTGTGCGCATTATATCTCTTTAGAAGCCAATTTCTCTTGACTATCCACTGAGGATTGGGGTTCATTTGATGCCGCCCGTGTTTAAATGAGTCTGATTTTGCGGGTTTTGTCGCCAATAAGGAATGACAGCGCTGTGAGAAAAGGCGATGTCGATGCACCAAGCGCATAGGTGTGCGAAGCGAAGAGGGCACGCAGTATTTTAGATATGCAGATGCACTCATTCATATGCTTTTGACCTCCATGGCCATTTAACTAAATTCCTGCGAAACCTAACTGGATCAAAAAATCTGCGGAGGCCTTCGACCCCTGTGAAATGTAAAGACTGATTGGCTTTGGCACATTTTTCTCACGAGGATAAAAACGCTGGTTTCTCTTTTGTAGCTGCGCCTCCGTTTTCACCACGCACACAACACACTGGGATATTTTCGGGGTGTCAATCACTGCTCCGTTCTTTAGTTACGAGGTTAGATGTCATTCTTTATTTTTGGATCACACACTCTCATGAGCCTCAGTAACAATAGTCTTATTGCGGTTCCCTCAAACAAACACACTCTTCTGGAACCCCCAGGGACCCTCCCATGTGGCCTGTATTGTTAAGAGAGGGGGCTGTGCAGGGAGAGAGGGAAAAAAGAGAAAGAAAATAAAGCTCTGTCTAAATGCGTGTTGAGTGTCCCCTTTGGAAGAGGGTTCCTCTCACCCTCATAAACAAGAGGCAAGGCCCTGGATCTTTACTTGCGGAGAAATTGCACACAAATACCTGGCGAAGTCCTGTTTGACAAGGGAGTTTGGAAATGGAAGTGTGTGTGTGGGCTGTTTTTTGATGTAGTTCAACAGACTGATATATTATAAGTCTCTTGTTGTTGTCAGTGCAGCTTTTGTGTACTCAGAAAGCTCCTGGGTGTGTTTCAGAATGTTCTGTTTTCCATCATTAATCGATATCCAGCCATGTGGGGCTGTTTATTCTCACACTGTGCATTCATGAGTTAGTTAGCCTCCTCTTGGGAAAAGATGAAGCCACAGTATCTCCTCCAGGCTGATGCCATATGCACCATGTTTGGATTATTGTACGTGTGTGTGTGTGTGTGTGTGTGTGTGTGTGTGTGTGTGTGTGTGTGTGTGTGTGTGTGTGTGTGTGTGTGGAAGTGGCTTTTCTACGTGTCCGTGACACAGCTGTATTGTTATATAGACGGGAACTTCCCCGCGACTCCTTTCCTATGTGCATTTGTGTTCACGTTACCACCCCCTCCTTACACACCGACAAACCCACGCGCGCACAGACACACACACACGCTCCAGGGACAAACCTCGCTCCAATTCATCCTACATGCATCCGGCTGTTCCTCGCTTCGATTGCCTGTCTGATCACCATCTCTACCCAGATCTGGTCTTCCTGGGACCCTGTCACCAACCCCCCTCTTTTGTCATACTCATGATCTTTATCTGTATTAGAAGATGCTTAATCATATCCCTGGGAACCAGAACACATAACAGCAGACATGTGTGTGTCTCTGGGTTTATGGTACAGTTTAAAGTTTGGATGCCATCACATCTGACTGGTCACCTCATCTGTGCCGTTTTATGTTGGAGGAGGAAGAGGGGGAGAGTAGATTATGTGTGTGTGTGTGTGTGTGTGTGTGTGTGTGTGTGTGTGTGTGTGTGTGTGTGTGTGTGTGTGTGTGTGTGTGTTGGGGAGGGTAAAAATTGGCACTGTTAATTGCCAAGTCAATTAGCATATGGTCTTGCTGTTAGCCTCATCATATGATAATGAGGCCTAATTAGGGTGGCCAGGGACGTCTGAAGAGGCTGGGGAAAATTACTTCCACTGTCACTTTCTTCGTGATGACACCCGGAGGTTGGTGCACTGAACGGATCTCCTCTCATTCCTCTTTTTCCATCTATCATTTCCTCTCAGCTTGGCTCCATCGTATAATCTTTTACCCAAATTTTCCTAAAACCTATACTCCTTATTTCTTCTGAATATTTTTATATTTTATCACACATCATACTTTGACCCCCCCCCCCTCACACACACACACACACACACACCCCACCCCCCTCAAATGCCCTCTTCTTTATCCCCTTTTATCCCTGTCTTTTGTATCTGCCCCTGTAAGCTTTGTAGGAAAAGGGACGTCAGCCTGGAGATCCATGAAGCCTAGAGAGTTCTGTGTTATACCGATTAGATGGTGAAAGACACTTTTAGGTTATTTTACATGAATCAAGAGGATAGAAGACAGTCTGATTGTAACCTAACATTAAGACCTTTGCACCTCTGCAAGAAATAAAATGCAAATGATCACTTGATAAACAAGAATAATTCCCTTCAGAACAAATAGCTGCATTCATTTTTTCTAAAAAAAAAGCATGCAATAATCATAGCTCCAAAAGTAGTCCATGGCTCGCACAGGAAACATGTATTAAAGGCGTGTCTGTTGCTGTGAGTCCAGGTTTATTTATCTCAGCAACCTCGAACAACAACAGAATACCTGGGAATATTGTGCAAGTGGCCCGAGTCCTTGTAGACTCAGTTGTTGCATTGTTCTTGAGGTTCTCTGGTTCTAGCTGAACGCACCACTGGAGAGGACATCGCTAGAACGTTCAAAGTTCAGCGATTACAATGTCTGTTGTCACAGTGTCTCTAACTGAGAACGAAAGATGAATTTTACTGCAAATGCAAGCTTGTCCTCATTATTTAAAACATATATTCTCCTTGTAGCTTTGCATCTCAAAAATGTAGAACTGCATTTTGTTGTAAAACATTAATCACAGTTTTTGGAATAACAGAGTTGTAAAGCCACATATACTCTCACCGGGTGAGCATATATATGTTGCTTATATGCAGTGAGTGTAAATTTGGCTGGAAAATTTGCACCCAACTTGCTTTAAAATCAGAGGTGAAATCCTGTTTAGGCCTCACATTAAAGAATTAAAGATCATTTTAACCTATATAGAGCTGCATCTAACAACTATTTCTATAGTCAGTCCATCAATTATTAAAACTATTAATTGACTAATAAGATAATAAATGGCACAATACCTTAAACCATTTTATTTAGGTTTTAAAATTAACTCATCCCTTAAAAATCTGAGGCTAACTAACAAGAGAACATTGAAAATTGTTTCAGTCAAAAATATGTGATTTATTTAACTTGTGTGATGAACAAACTTTGTATCTCACAAGACTATGAAAAGATAAATGAAGTAAGGTCAAGTTAAAACACCGTCTCCTCAAATTCATAACCCTTAGAGCTTTTATGAAATCTAGAAATCTCAAAAAGTACCAGTGAAGGACGACAGAAGGTTAGTTGGTATGAGAGAAAAGGATGTAGAGGATAGGGTCAGATGGAGGCTGATGATTTGCTGTTACGACCCCTGAACGGATGAGCTAAAGGGAACGAAGACCAGAGAGCAGAGAAAAAAGAGCTTTGCACAGGCCGCGGACTTCAGAAGCACGACCGCAGACAGTCACAGACGAGATTTACCGGCGTGTCGCACATTTACAGTCTATGGTCACGCATTTGTAACGTATTGCTCCTAAACGGTTGGTGCAAATCAAAACTTTAAGCGGTTTCTGCCAGTTGAGCTGTCCGCTGGCGGACCGTGTGTTACAGGAGACATTATGATAAATGTAAGGCTGAGCGACCACTGGCAGCTTTGAGCAGTGAGTTATGGAGAATCTCGTCAGGTTTTGGAGAGAAGTTTCTGAGACATTTGGGTCTTAGTAGCATCAATCACATGAAACAGAGACAAAAATACCTGCTTTTTAGAAGGTTTTAAAGCTGTTATGTTAACCGATGTCAGTATAACACGATTACAATTTTAATCCTTAAAGAAGTGCTTCAAGTTCCAACAGATGTGTGATGATGTAACCAACTAAAATTGATTATTAAATTCATTGGCAACTAATTTTGTTATCGATTTTTGTTGACTTCGGCAATTATTTGTTGTAGCCCCATAACTAATGGGTTACTGTTTTTTTGTATGCATTCAATAGGAACAAAACAGCTGACAGGTGATTGATATCCATCCATCCATCCATCCATCCATCCATCCATCCATCCATCCATCCATCCATCCATCCATCCATCCATCCATTTATTTTCTGGATCCACTTAATCCAGTGCAGGGTCACGTAGTGATGGATAGTCAAGTCAAAATAATAACATATTTCCTTCATCGTCTGTAAGCTCAATGAGACCTGGAGCCCCCTTTTGGCCCACTCCTTTGCACCATATTGTTATGATGTGTACATAAATATGTTTTCTGTAACAGTTAGGATTGGTGCTGGATTTATATGTCCAAGCAATCCTTGTACATCTGGACACACCGCTGTGCAGTTATGTAAACGATGGTTTCCCGCGTGTTACCAAAGTAACTACTCGTTCCTACTAAGTTCCAGTTTTCTGAACACACCATCTACTTTTACATCTTTGTGTTTATTATTTGGAAAAACCACCAAAGTAGTATCAAAAATAGGGAATTCTTAGATAAACTGTGTAGTATATCGCCTAATGCAGAAGCTGACAGAAATCAAAAGAAAGTGAATAAACTGAGTTGGGTAAATCTGACTTTTCCATGATAGAAGAACTGAGCCTCATTGGGCTCGTGTACTTGCAGCCTCCACGCTTTTTTTTTTCCAAAGACAAAACTAGTGTCCAAAGAGTTGTCAAAATGCAATAACCTCGCCAAGTATCATCACAGTAATTAGACAGCATCTGCTTCTGTATTACATCTGATAATTATTGGAGGCTTGAAGTGTCCTGAATGGCTTGCTACAAATCCTTCATCTCTGCCTGTCCAGCCAGGAGCACAGATGAACGACTGCAGTGCTCCACGTTTTCCCCTCATGCCCCCGTAGTGTTTTAACAGCAGAGCTGTAAGGAATTCACGCAGCTTATCTCCACAGTGAGCTTCTTGTCGGACTCTGTTGCCTTCACTGACATGCTTCTGAGCTTAATTTTATATGTGCATGAACGGAAGAGTTGCGTTTGCAGCATGAACGCATGCAACCCCCGCCACGGGCAGAACACAGAGCCTCAGAGTGCCAGCCGGCCGGCTGCTTGGCACTGAAGAAGATGGTGCCTAAGAAATGGCAGTCATGCAGTAGAACTGGCAGAAGCTGGTTCCTTCCTCCAGTTACATAAGAAACACAGCAAAAATAAAGGCAAGGAGAAGGAAGCGAGGGAGGAGGAAGGGCCACACAATTGCAAAGCGTGGGTGTGTGTGTGTGTGTGTGGGTGGCTGGGTAAGTGGGTGGTTGGTTGGGGGGGTAAAAAAAAAAAAGGGGGTGGAAGGGAGTGAAGGTGTTCAGAGGTACCTTTAAGTGTAGCAGAGGGTTGAGGCAGGAGCTGTGGAGGAGGGGTGGCAATGAAAATAGCATAATAGAGGACTTTAAATGGAGAATGGAAATGGCTGCATGGAGGACGAGTGACACAAAGAAAAACAACTCTGGAAAGATAAAAAGAGGAGTGGAGGATGAGATGGTGGCAGCATCCTCTCTCTGCTGTACAAAGCGGAATAGAAGCTCTTTCTTCCTCTCTTTTCTCATGACTCATGTCAGAATGAAAGACAGAAGGGGATTGGAGTGTGTGACGGGCGTGCTGTAGGTGTGTCATACAGCGTGCATGGGATTTTGCACATGCATGTTTGGCTGATTGCGTTCCTGTGACCATGTTTGTGGCCTATGGCAGTGTTCAGCCACCAGACTGCCAAGTCACACTCAAAAAGCAGCCAGTGAAACCATCTGTGCAAGAGGGGCTGATGGGGTTGAGTGGCGGATGAGTGAGTGAAAAAGTCACCAGTGTGCAAGACACAAGCTCCAACCTCTTGTGAGGGCGCACTTGTCTCTGTCATCAGTCTGTGGCACAAGAATGTGACGTGAACAAGCAAGAGCGAGGGATTTCTCACTCTTTGTCTCCTTTTCCCTTTGTTTTTACTGCTGTAATTTAGAGATGGGAGCGTAACCATGGTTATCATGGGCTCAACAGAATAGCAGCACAACACCAGGAGAAAGCACGAGTTTGTCCGAGGTGTGTGTGTGTGCCACCTGTTCAGGTATCCATGTGAGTAATTCTCTGTTTAAGCACCGACCGCTGTTCATCTAGACCAGGGATGGGCGGCTTCGGTCCTCGAGGGTCGCTTTCCTGCATGTTTTAGTTGTCTCCCTGCTTTAACACACCTGATTCAAACTAATGTTCATTACCAAGTTGTCATCAAGGTCTGCACAACTCTGTTAATGACACAGCCGCTGGAATCAGGGTGTGATTAAACGGGAAAACATCAAAAACACGCAGGACAGCAGCCCTTCGAGGACTGGAGCTGCTCATCCCTGACCTGGACCAATAATAACCGGCAGCTATGAGCTGCTGCAGCATGGATGGAAGGAGTCAACAGGAAACAACAGCGGGAAAGGAGGCATGAAGAATTTTAGTAATGAGGAGGTAAGAAAAAGAAAAGTGGAGACTGTAAATCTCTGACGGATACATGAAAGAGCTCTAAATGATGAACATGCAGCCAACACACATACATAGATATTTAACGTTTATGTCCACTGGAGATCCCATTGGGTACAACAATAAATAAGAATATTGCACAACATTGTAAATATGTGCTGACTTTGAAATATTTTTAAAATGGCTATGAGGGCACGCACATCAAAAGTGCATAAAAGGATGGACCAGATATACTTACAGCTTCTATGAGATCGAGATGTGGAGAGAAAGATACTCCTGTGATTAAAAAATAAATAAATAAAACTCAGCACTCTCAGGGGACATACTTTGACTGTCGTCCACATTTTTATGACACTGATAATACAATGTCATAAAAAAATGAACTCGAATGTGGACGGGTGGACATGTTTAAACCTGCAGAAATCGTGCACCCATTTGTGTCCAGGCTTATTTTCACTTTGTACCGGGCGCAAATCCAGCTGGGGCGTTAAAAAGTCATACTCGATACTTACTGCACTAAGCAGGAGCGGTGCTAAATTAGCGGCTGAAATGTGTGGACACAGTATTTCTGTGCTTGGCAATGCTGCGTGTGCATTTATGAGCGTTTCCCTCCCAGAATCTGTGTAGGAGAGTAATTAAATGAATCATACGCAGTTATTCATTTTTGGACTACATTAGTAACTGCAGATCGAGGCATCATTGAAATAATTCTTTCTTTCTTTTTTTTTTTTTTTTTTTTTTAAAAGTACCTTCCACACACTAACACTTGTGGCCGAGATGAGACAACACCGGCAGAAGGAGCGAGAGCGTGAAGGGAAGACATTTTTCCAGCTGTGTAAACTTATTTGAGAAGACTCACTCGTGTGTGCTCTCAGATCCTGCACCATAAAATATAATCAACCTGAATCCAGTTAAATAGAAGTATAACGTCTTGTGTCACTCACGAAGGAGTTTATTTGTGTGATAAACAGCCTTTTGTTTATTACTGTAATAAAGTGGTTGCAGCTGTGTTTGTAGATCAGCACAATATTGGAACATCCTCTGCAGAAACGGGCCGTCCCTTCAGTAGTATTTAGGACTTATGACATGCTGATTAATACCGTTTAGCAAATCTGAGCAGCAGAGTTGCTTATTGCTTTAGTTAATAGAGCAAACTTGCTCCCAAAGAGACTTTTTATATAGCCCACAATTGCAAAGTAACCATATCCTCCAGATGTGAGGCTGATGGATAATAGTCTTCAGTTGCAAAATGCTCCAAACTACATATCTGTTGGTAAGAATGTGAGTGAGCCATAAATTGTAGATAAACGATGAATGTAGCTGCCACAATGCCACTCACTGGTTTGTAGGCATCTGTCTACGTTCTCGTTTTGGAAATTGACCACTGAGGTCACAATGTTTTTTGCAAGAAGCTGCAAACATGCTATTAGGTTTTCCTTTTTTGGAAACATCATAAATGCACTTTTGAAGGACTGCAGTTTTGGGCACTTCCTCATTCAGTACATTTTTTAGACTTGTAGGTTGTCACAGAGTGAACTAGACCGTTAAAGTCGCGGCCAGACAACCGAGGAATGTGCTGAGAGTCCCTATAAAACCCATTAAAGCAGTAGGGAGCTCTGTGTTTAGGTTTTATTTCTCTCCAGGTTCATCAACATGAGTGAATTCTCCTCATAGTTGCCTCATTTTTACATTTAATGCACTTCGTACCACTGCGGGATCATCAAAAGTGCCTCCTAGCGGTCTGTCACACGATTTAAAAAGCTACACGCTGGAATGACGGCGAGACCAGGCTGGAGTTGATCTGATCCCGGTACTCTCTCCTGATGTCCTGACCATGTAACTCACTCAGACCTGCCAGAATGGAGACAGAATATGAAGCTGGGGATATCCAGTGTCCCTTTGGTGGAATACTCATTTTGTGGTTCGGTCTATTTGTGGAGCTGTTTGGATTTATTGAGGATTTTTTTTTTTTTTTTTTTTTTTAATATCAAGATCACGGCAAGGCTAAAGCTCCCTGGTATAAACAATCTGATGTTGCGCTTCAAGCATGGGGAGGACAGGAAAGCGCCCGGAGAAAGCCAATTGTTAAACAAACTTGTTTATGAGCCATCTTGGAAAGAATGTCGCAACCTGAAAAGAAAATGTTTGTTTGTGGTGTTGTGGTGCCCTTTAAACACACATCAGCCTCTCATAAAGCACACAGCCTGTCAGGTGAGACAACTTATCATCCCAGCCAAGTCCTCAATGAAACCAAAGAATGTGCATGTGTGTGTGTGTGTGTGTGTGTGTGGCTGTCTTACAGCTGTGATGAATAATTTTATAGGATGAGAAAGGCAAACAGAGACGGTGCTGATTTTGTAATGTAGTGATTCTTTTTTTCCTTCTCCCCAGGCCACTTCTAAAGGTACACACGTGTTAGTTCCAGTGCTGGAAGCATTGTGTTCTTGTGCGTAGTGCATTATGCATCGTCTCGCACCTCGCTATGTGCCTCAAGACGCCTGATAGTTGAACAGCTTGTACCCACTAGTACTTTTCCTCTATATCTCACTTTTTAAATAAAAAATATGCATGATGCAGCAGCTTTCCTGCCAGTGCTCCAGTGGTCAGCTCACTGAATGAGACTGGACGAATCAAATGTAGGGAAGTCTCTCTGGAAATACTGTGTCGTGGCTGTCCGGACTCCAGCTTCACCCTGTGAGTAAACCGAAGGAAGCTGGTCTGAGCCCTTTAGAGTTCGCCGGTTGTTGTTTTCATTTGAAGCTGTAAAAAGGTTTTAGAAATGGCAAAACTATGGCTGCTATTGGTGAAACAGGATGTGTGTTTGGTTTGGGCATTCAGAGAGCCTCCAGTCATTCACCCCACATGAACTACTGCCCTTTGTTTCCACTGTAAAACACAGCAGCGGCCAATTGTCTGTTTTGTTTCACAAATGGATGATTGCAGCGGGAATGACTGACTGCTCGGCTTTATGGCTTTCAAAACATTTACGACCAGAATGACTCACTGTTTTTCACTCTCCCTCTTTTCTCCACTCCTCTGTCTCCTTTCCCCCTCATCACCCCTTGTCCGCTGCATCGTCCCCTTCCCTCTGTCTTCACTTCTTTTGATCTCTTAGACATGGCGGTTCCACCAGTGCTCCTCTTGCTGCTGACTGTTGCTCACTGTGCCATTGGTCAAAATCTGGTCGACTCTGAGACTCTCCCAAGTGGCTGTGGCTTCGGGCGTCCGTATACCCTCCTCTGCGATCTGGACTCCATTTGGGGTGTGGCTGTTGAATCTGTGGCTGATGGCGGGGGGCTTGCTGCCATCCTACTTGCCCTAGTGCTGCTGGGCCGTTTTCGCTACATCAGCGAGGCCGAGAAGCGCAGTGGCGTGGGACCCATCCTCCTGCTGCTCCTGGGCATTCTTGGCTTGTTCGGCTTGAGCTTTGCCTACCTGATTGAGCAGGATGAGTCTCTCTGCCTGATCCGCAGGGCCCTGTGGGGCCTCCTTTTTGCAGTGTGCTTCTCTTGCTTGCTGGTTCAAGGTGTTCGTCTGCGCAGGCTGGGCCGGGAGCGTCGAAGCCCTGGCAGCTGTGCACTAACAGGCCTCGCACTGGGTCTGAGTGCTGTGCAGGCCATAATCGCTGCCGAGTGGCTGCTTCTGACCGTGCTGAGAGAGGGAAGAGCTGCCTGTCAGTACATGCCATTGGACTTCTCACTAGCCTGCAGCTATGTGCTAGCCCTGCTCCTAGCCGCGCTGACCGCCGCCTCCTTGGCTCTGTGCGGAAAGACCCGCCAGTGGCGTTGCAATGCTATCTGGCTGCTGGTGACCTGCCTGCTGTCTGTGCTGCTGTGGGTGGCCTGGGTGGGCTTCTACCTGTATGGCAACGCCTGGTTCGGCAAGTCCCCGGAATGGAATGACCCAACCCTTGCAATAGCACTGGTGACTCAGGGTTGGGTGCTGCTGATTTTTCATGCCATTCCCGAATCCCATTTCTGCCTGAGACCCCCACCACAACCCACTGCCCCGGACTATTTCGACACATCCCAGAACTCAACGCGCATGAGGGAGACAAGCTTTGATGAAGACATCCCTCTATCGCACCGGCAGTTTGTGGAGAACCAGGGCTACGGATACAATGACGAGAACGCTGCAGGTACAGCACCATCCAGTATTGTAGAGCAGACAGCCGCAATTTATGTTGAAAAGTTGCAGAAAGAATTCAGGCCAAAGTGAGTAATAGAAAACCAGCAAATATTTACATGAGAGGCTGGAAATATGTACTGCAGGAAATTATGGCCTGTAGGAAATGTTTGTTACTCCTCAAAGGGTGAAGTGATGAATCAAAATGACTAATCTCTGCTCACCTCTCTGGCCTTTCTATGTCAGGCTTGAGAAGCGGCAGCAGTGCTGGGCAGCACAACAGCAACACCGGCGCCAGGCCCAGCGCTCCTTTCCGAAGCAACGTTTACCAGCCCACCGAAATGACCATGATCCTGAACGGGGGAGCGGTGAGTACATCCGCCCAGTCACAGGTACACGCCGCTTTACACGCCGCTCTCTCATTCGACCACGCCGACAAGACTGCATGCACACTCATGCATTCATGTGTCACTGCACAAGAATGAGGGAGAGGTGTGTGTGTGCGCGTGCATTCTCAGCTGGTGTTTCTGCACCCTCATGTGTCTATTGTATTTTGTGTGCACATGCATGGAGGGGTCCGTTGCATGTGATCGCTCATCTGACACTTATCCGTGTGACTGATTGTGAGGGAGCCTTCATGTGTGTCTCTGTGTGTGAATAACCTGCAGATGGTATTTGTAGGAGGCGCATATGTCAATGCAACAGTCTACTGACTAAAACTAACTATTCATAGCAATTGTAGCTGAAGTGCTGATTTGGCCAGTAAAGAGAGAGTTAAAGCTTTTCAAGCTGCTTTGCATAAAGTATAATTAGATTGTGTTTACAACATTTTTGTGGCTGTGTCAGAGACGCAAGAAGAATTATACATGTATCACATGCTGAGTATACTCACATAAAAGTGCTTTACATGACGCATGACAAGTAGTAAATAAGACATTCAGCTTTTAAAGGGGATATTTTTTGTTTGAAGTGGTGTTATTGGTAGAGTCGTCACTCAGTTTGGAGAATCAGGGAGGAATTCTGATGAGGAGCTAGGAACTCAAATCTTACATATTTCACAGACGTTTGACCAAATGTTATATTATATGAGAGTTGTTTTGGCACATCCATGAATAAAAGAGACGTGTATATGAGATGCAACATTTATTTGAATGCTAGAGGCACTAGTGTAGGCCCATGCAAGAGTGGAAACGCCTCGTTCCCACTTGTTTCTGAGAGACGTTTACCAGGGGAACCGTCATAAACTCTGATATAATCAGGATACTCCTTCTTCCAGTGTTTGTCGGAGGGGGATATGCTTTAAAAATGTTTAACTCATATGAAGAATTTTGGAGGAAACTGACACAACCTTTACATCCAGTACTAGCTAGCACAGTGTGCCTAACCAGCAGGCTTTTAGGAAAAAAACTAACTTCTTTTAGGCCTTGGACTATTTAGTGAAACCATACAGGCTGTAAGTGTAGCATTTCTGTGGCAGCTATGAGATGATGTGAACAACGTTAGCATTACCGTTAGCATTACCGTTAGCATTACCGTTAGCATTAGCGCTGAACCAATCCATCCATGAAGAAGCACCTACTAGCTAGCTACCCAACGACTTCTTGCGCTGAACACCAGGGGACTTGAGGCGTATTTCATACAGACCAAAAGAGAGCAACTGTAAACAAGGTGTAACATGCTTTTTTTTTGGTAAATAATGGCCTCTCCTTGGTCGTCATACTGAGTAGCTGTTAGCTCAGCTCCTTGTCAGACTCCCTCTCTAAATCTTTAAAGCGAGTCTGCTGTGATGTCTGTCTGCTGTAAGAGATGCTGATCTGGCACTTAATGATTTTACAAGCAATTTCAAAGTTGCACATGAATTTCCACAGGAGAGAGAAAATCAGAGAGTTTTGCTTGAATGAGGGCGTGTGCCTGACGATGATATTATCAGGTGTAAGGTGACAATTAGAGACAGTCTTTTCTGCATCTTAGTGTTTACTTACAATCAAAAATCATTGATAGCAAAGCAAGTCTTTAGTCTTGTCTTATGCAAATTTTCTTGTCCAAAGCCATAATTAGTGTCAACAACAACACAGTACTTTTGCCCTTTGATTTGCAAGGGAAGGTGGTTGTAGTCATGTAAATGGTGACCCTGCCAGATCCCCAGTTTCAAGTCTTCAATATCATTAGTCTGCTACCGAACACTTTCTAAATGGAAAAAGTGTCATAAGTTAGTCCTTAAAAGTCTCTTAAAGGTTTTTGCTGTTGTCTAGTGTTTGATCATCATTGGGTCCTAAGTTCTCTAACAAAGAGGTAGTTTAAAACTGGTTGGGCACTAAAATAGTTAATAGATGTGTTTTACATTTTGGCCTTCTAGCACATCCAGTCTTGAGATCAGTTTGACGATAAAATAAACAGGCCCTTCCAAAATGCAACATAAATTAAACTATTGCATCATATATCTTAGCTGAGCAGAAAGTGGAAAGGAAAAACAGTGTGAACTTTCAATTAATTAATGGCATTATTATGTTAAAATGAATCAATCAGGTGCTGGCTCAAGGTATGTAGTCACTATTTTAGTTTGCAGACATGAACTGATCTTCTCAACTAACGCTCAACAGAAATCTAGTGCATTTTCATCATATGCAGAGATGAAACATGTAAACATAATTTTTTTAGTGGTTGTTCCTTCATTACGATGCTAAAACAGTAAATACTCCTTTGCCATCATTTTTGTGTTTGTAAAATTGGCTAAGATTATACCTAAACTCAGGCCTAAAATCAACAGTTTAACAATGTGTTCATACACAACTAAAAACCATATTAAACATAAAGAAATTACTCTACTGGTTTCTAAAAATGTCTTACATCCTACATTGTATATTTCAAGACAACAGACAACAGACTTAAATCAACCAAAATTTATGGTAACTGCTGTGTGATTTTCTGTCTCATAATTTCAGCCGAAATGAGGGTTTATGGACCCAAACAGTAGGAATAGAAAAGCTTACTTTGTTGCAGTTGAGATCACAACAATAGTAGAGGAGGCTGAAGCCAGGCGACGCGCACTGCATGTGAATGAGCTTGGACAGAAACGCAGGACTGTGGGCGATACTGAAAAGAAATAGTTGGCTTTTAATTTGAACAGTTAAACAAAAAAACATTTGTATAGCTCAATCGGTTTGTATTGCTATTTAAGTCACAATGATTGTAAGGTTTCAACAGATTTTCAAGGAGTATGAAAAGTCAACACTTGCTTTTAAAATTATAGGGTTTTATTATATATAAAAACAGAAATAACAACAGCATAAATGTCAGATTGTTTTTTTACATATTTAATGTGATCTTCTAACAAAGAAATAATAAATAATTGGGGATATTTTAAGTTAAATTTATTTTATTTATATAGTGTCTATTACGATACAAGTTGTCTCTAGATGCTTCCCAGAGACCCAGAACTTGACCCCCGAGCAATTATTACATAAACAATGGCAGGAAAAATAACTCCCCTAGTGAGAGAACATTTTTTAAGCCGAATAGTGGCAAGACCCCCCCCCCCCCCGCTTTTAAGAAGAAGAAACCTGGATCAGGACCTGGATCATAAGGGGGGACCCTAATATATTGTCGAAAGACAACATATTAGAGTATTAATTATTCATTTGCCGGGGAATTAAAGTTCTGACTGCTACATGGTTAGTTGGTGGACTACAGAGACGACTATATAAACAGGTGTAGACAGACAGACAGCAGACACTGAGGTGGTCAGAGGGTGGGACTGCAGGTCAGGATGTCAGCAGGTATCCAACAGAGACGTCTACACAGACAGGTGGAGGTAAACACTGGGATGGTCAGAGGGACTGCAGGTCATCATGCAGCTCCTGAGGCTCTGGCCTGCAAACATGTACTGAAGAGAAGAGCACAACTATACTTTATTATACTATGAGATACTTCTTATTAATAACTGAGGATTGAGCTGAAATAGAAACAGAGGAGGTGAGGGGCACCAGTCAGTGGATCCTGCTGGTGTACCCCTGCAGCAGGTCTACAGCAGCAGATCTAGGGTGAAGCTGTGTTTCTTGTCTGGTCCTGCAGCTGCAGCTTTGACTAATGGTCCTAACACACTAAAGTTTATACTAACTATATACTTTACTAAACAGAAATGTTTTAAGTTTGGTTGTAAAGGTGGAGGTGGTATCAGCCTCCTTAACCCAAACTGGAAGTTGGTTCCATAGTGATGGTTCCTGATAACAGAAAGCCCGTCCTCCAAATCTACATTTGGATACTCTAGGAACTACGAGTAAACCTGCACCCTGAGAACGGAGAGCTCTATTAGGAATGTACTGTACTATCAGGTCTTGTAAATATTGCGGCGCCAGGCCATTTTGGACTTTATATGCAAGTAATAAAATTTTGAATTGGATTCTGAGTTTTACAGGATGGAGGGAAGCTAAAACTGGAGAGATGTGTTCTCTCTTGTTGATTCCTGTCAACACTCGCGCTGCTGCATTTTGGATCAGCTGGAGGCTGTTCAGAGAATTACTTGGACACTGCTAACTCTAACTAGAAGATACGAACACATTAATTAGTTTTTCAGCATCACTCAGGGAGAGGATGCTTCTTATCTTTGTGACATTATGAAGATGGAAAAACGCTGTCTTAAAAACCTGATTATTATGCTGTTTAAACATACAAATCCTCATTGAAAATAACTTAAAGGTTTCACACAGTTGTACTGGAGGCCGTCGCTACGTCAACTAATCACTTTCTAAGGTATTTTGCACCCAAACCAATAACCTCTGTTTTATCAGAATTAAGTTATTTAAATTAACAAATCAAAATAAAACCCCCTGATAGCATAAAACTGCACAACTTTCATAATGGGGATTGTAACTGTCTTCAGAGGCAAATAAAACATTCACAAATAGGCCTGAAAGTGGCAACAAATGTAAAATATGATAATAAGGGAGTTTTGTTTCCATTTATTAATTTAATTAACTTAATTGTGATAAATTATTATCTCTGGATTTCTTTTTTTTTGTAAAAACAATATAAAGATAAAGATAGAAGTAGGATCATTTGAAAAGGGACATTGACAACAATGAACAAATAGTCCTTTTTTTTACTGTGTTGCCTCTGGCAGATGTCGTCCAGCATATATGATGAAAAGTGAATGACATACTACATTTCTTTTTAAATGAGAGAAATATTCAGATAATTTAAAACTGTCTACTAATCTCACACTGCTGCCTCTAAAACCAAATTACTGTGAATGCCTCATTATCAATTAACTGTGAAAATCAACATTTTTATCTTTCTTTTCTGCGTTTGGAAGCTCGACAGACTTGAGAAACGCGTGTAAAGCAACTTAAGTGAGTAAATAGTGAAGTGACAAAAACAGAACTTTGAAATTACAACAGAAAGTCGTGAATCTAAGCGTGCGTGTTTGAATGCGTGTGTCCAATGCCGCTATCCATACCAGTTGTTATTTACAAACACCATTTTTCCAATCGCAGGTGCCCTCTGCCCCTCCCACCTACACCGGGAGGCAGCTGTGGTGAGCGAGGAGTTTGGAAAGAGGATGTGTGACAGAAAATGAAGAGAGGAAGAAGATGGAGAGGATGAGGAGGAAGGCGTCCAGGACTAGATGCCATCTAAATGGACTGGACTTAAGACATGGATGCCTTCAGGCCCCTTTCACTCTGTACAAACTTCAACACTGACTTTGTGCCAATCGAGTATTGTGTGAGTGTGTATGTGAGACTGAAAGAAAACAGGGTGTGGAGGACAGAGCTAAACCTTTTCTAGCACACAAGTCTCCATAGAAGGTTTGTAAAAATTGGAATAATCTCCAGCGAGTAGCAAAACAAAACACGTATGGACTAGGATCTAAAAAAATACAGACATGTAGTATTCCTTCTTTTGGGGGATTTGCTCCTCTGACACTACCGCTACGGTATCCTTGAAAACTGTGAAATCTGTTGCTTCTTTCTGCTCCAAGTCCCATCCTGTCAGGCAGGATGTCTCGTCTGCTGGTCCTCACAACGCTGGTGCTCACGTGGAAACATTTGGCTCTGTCCTCCATCCATCCACTCTGTACGTGAAGACCGAGCAAACTGGCAACTGTACAGCTCGAGCGCCGCCCTCTTAAATATAATCCAGCCTGTGTGTGTGTGTGTGTGTGTGTGTGTGTGTGTGTGTGTGTGTGTGTCTGTGTACGGTAAGCAAGAGGAAACCGCGTGTATGCGTGTCCCTGCAACTCCACCGCCTCAAGACTGTTGACCCCTGTCCTTTTTCTTGCTTCTCCCTCTCTGTTCTCCCTCCATCATGAATTGTCTCTGCATATAACCCATAACTCTCCTCACCTTACGTCTCCTCTCACCTGCATGGACACTGCAATTACAAACTGTGAAGCCTGGACTGCAAGAGAAGTTCCCAGTGAGTGTAGAGACACAGTGGAATCAGCGTGGAGCACCCGAAAAAAAGGGAACGTACACTTGATTGGGAGAATCAAGTAACTGCTGTTATGTATATGACAGAGCAAAGCGGATAAGGATTGGACAATAAAGGCGACAGTCATCAGTGGGGAGGTGCCGCCTGTGAATCTAGGTCAGACTGCTGCGCTCTCCCACATCTCTGGTGGCCACTGGCGGACTGAAGAAGCCAGGAGAGACTGTCACTTTGTCAGCAGGAAACGAACGCGAGGAAATGAAATGATCTCCCTCTCTTAGTTCCTCTATCTATGTTTTTTGTGCGTGTGGTGTGATTTAATGGGTGTTGGTGGGGAAATTTCAAAGTCCAGGTTGCTTTCTGGTGCTAAATAATTCTCTTCACAACTATCAAGTGAGGCACAGAATCAACACTTGTGAGGGTGCAGTAGTCAAACTGTGAGTGACAGAATATACAGTACAGTATATATATATATATATATATATATATATATATATATATATATATATATATATATATATATAGAGAGAGAGAGAGAGAGAGAGAGAGAGCTGTGGCTGCTGTGGGGAGATATTTTAGAGCCTTAGAAAGATCAGATTTACACTGGAAGGTAGGAAAATGAGCATCAAATGTAAGAGGAGATGAAGGAGGATGAAGGGTGGGGAGGACGGAGATAGCAAGAGCTGGTCCAAGGGGAGTCTAAGTGACAGAGGAATCCTATGTGAGAGTATGGCTGTGAAAGGTCTCCCTCCTCCTCCTCACCTTCCTCCTGTCTCCCTGTGGTCAGCCACAGCTCAGATTCCTGTGCCAAGAAGGACTCTCGTTTCACTGGAGTCTCCGTTTCACACGCTTTCCCTTCATTGTGGCACCAGCTCTCTCTTTCACCCGAGGAGCTGTGTACATAGTAGTGCTGTAAAGTTTCCTTTTTTCCTTTATTCTTAACTGTAGGCTGAGTTTAGACGCCAGCGATGCACTGGAGAACTGACCACATCAAAGTGATTTCATCTTCTTTTTTAACTGGATGCTTTGTATTCATACTTATTTTTCTCTTGCTGGCATCTTATGTTCTTTTCTTTTTTTTTAATCTAGCATTTTGGAAATGTTTTGCCAACACTAGATATGTTTTTATTTTGTTTGTTTGATTAATTTTCATGGAGATTATGTGAGATGTCATCTAAAAGGATTTATATTGGTTGTACCTCCTATTCTGAGGATACAAGTACAGTTATTTTGAAATTCTCACAAAAAAATAACAATGGCTGTGAATAATTGTGGCACTTCATGCAGCGAACAAAGACTTGTTATGATACTTTAGGGGTAACAAAACTATAAAAATCAGAGCAGGGAGGGCAGACTACAGTAACTTCAAGCCCACCAGTAGTTACCCAAGTGACCCCCTCATCTTACATCAGCCCTCAACTAAGAAAAGCTTAGGTTTTAACTGCTGCTGTATGTTTATATCCTACACGCCGGCTTTTCTAAAATAGGACTGCCAATTACAGGCCGACTTCATGCCCAAACATAGCTTGGCCTGCTATGTCGAGATGTGTTTGGGCTGACCCTCGTCAGAACCAGATCAATGCAAGAAGAACTGTCCTCAGGGGTTTGGATGGGCAGCACGAAGTCTCCACTCTCAGACCGGAGGAGGGATGTTTCCATTTTTTGATGTTTTCACTCAATGTGAAGTAATTTGAAGCAATTAAAAAAAAAAAAAAAAAAAAAAAAAAGAACAACAACATGATGTGACTTCGTAGATTTTGCACTTATCAACTACCTATCTGTGCATGCCGATCACCATTTCTACATACAAAACCTTTCTCAGATGTACTTTTGAATACTAACTCTATTTATGTAAAGGTCACGTGACAGCAATCATTATTTCAGTGTATAGCGGATTAAACACTTAATGTCTGTGCTTTCTTAAACACAAAAGAGAGCTGGTTCTTATGGAGCAAAGAGATTAAATTCAGGGGAAATGGTCCAAAATAGTATAATAATTACCCACAAAGGAACAACATGACATCATCAGTGGACCTAATAATAAGTTCCTCTGTTAGGCTTGAAGACTAAAGGGAAAAAAAATAAAACAATCTTTGGACTGATATCGTCTCTGTGTTAAAAATCATGTAGACTGTGGTGAAATTTGCACAAAACTTCTATGTTGAGTTTGTCGTCCACAGGCAGCCCATCTGAACATTCACCCTCCTCGGGCTCCAAATGTCCTTGCCTGTCCTCTCCTGGTTTGTCTTGCCTTCAGACTGTTCCAGCGGGGCAGCTGACAGGGGTAATATTGGTTTTCACAGCTATGACTGTGCAGCGACGCAGCATGCCTATGTATAGAAATATGATTCCCCTGATAAGAAAATAAAATACAAAAAAAAAAAACACTGAAAAAAAAACACTGAAAAAATACTCTGTTGTTTCTGTAACCGATTCAGAAAAGAAAAGTTCAATAAAGGTGTCATGTTTGTAGTTAACTTTTGGTTTGATCTGGTGTTTTATTCTAGTTTTAAACGGTTATTCTGAGGGTCAACATATATAATGAACAAAAACGGTTGCTGACTTTATCAGAAGAAATTATATTATAATTGACTTTTCAGTACATCTCATTGTTACATTTTGGTCAATAAAAACTTACATGTACTGGAGGTTTTAACAATGTCTGAACTATTGTTTCTAAGTACATTATATCTCAAAATTAAAGTTTTCCCATGCCACAAAAACCTGTTGTTTTAAGAGATCAATAACTATCAACTAAAGCCTGGTTCAAACCTTGTTTTGCCATTAAAATGCACAGTTGTCTTCACTAACGAAGCAAAGTTAGTAAGGTAACATCTTTCCGGTCACTGTAACAGGTGTACCTAATAAAGTGGCTGATGAGTGTATGCTGCAGATGGGCAAGGTATATTTTAGATGTTTTTCAAAGACTTTTACTAGTTTTGCCTTTTCACTCCACGTGCAATTAGTAAACACATATTTCCAAAGTTACATTCACTCCGTTTCTGGTGCAGCTTTTATTTTGGCTTTAGAAACTTTAAAAAAAAAACCAGTGTGGTGCAAAGTTAACGGAATTAGTTAACACATTGACTTTTGATTCTGCAGAAAGAATTTATGTTTTAACCATATATTTTATTAAACAAGGGACAAAGAATTTGGTCACACTGGTTTTTGCAGACCAGTTTTGAAGCCTGTTTTTCTTTGTACGGGCCCATTTCACCGACGCTGGGTTAATACAAACGGCTGGTTGCTTCACTAAACATGGTAGCATGACGATTACGGAGGAAGTGATAACGGCTAGCGATTGGCTGAGCCGTCTGTTAATCAGTCATATTAGAAATAAATGTATTGCTTGACATAAAATTCCTGGTGTGGTACAAAAAAAAAAATCCAAACCAAAATTATTTTTTTAACCAGGCTGTAAATATGTTTATTTCTGCTCTAAAGTTTGACATTTTAACATCGGAGTCAGTGGAGATGGACTCGCTTTTGCAGCCAGCCTCTAGCGGCCAGTCGAGGAACTGCAACTGCAAATCTTAGTTCCACATGACCTTAATCCAAATCAGAAATTAGATGGCTGGCGCTTGGTTTCAACTTTTGCACTTGACATGGCTTTAATTATTGTTGTAAGGAAAATGCACACCAGTGGTAGAAAAGTGTGCGAGAAAGGAACATTATTTGTAATTGGTCTGATTGTTTGTGACTGAATGCTTTGGACATTACTGAAATGAGCTAGTTGTGCCTGTTTTTGTGGAACAACTTTAATTACAACATCAACCACAGGACTACTCGCTCCCATGACAGCACATGACAATGTGCTTATTTCCCCAGCTTAGTAAATCTAGGTCTTGTTCTCTAAACCCAGGACCACCGTGAATAAATACTGTAAGCCATACATTCATGTCCTGCTCGGGACCCAGAACCACTCGCTGCCTGGCTGTGCTACCTCAGTCTGGTGCCACCTCCCTTCCGTGGCCGTGTGATCCAGTTTCAGTTGAGGCCAGTTTTGCCAGACTCTGTGGAGCTGATTTCTTTATCAGATGTCTGCAGAATAAAAAAAGGAAGGTTTTGTCTCCTTCCTTTGTGGCAGCTGTCTACCAGGCATCCACACACCTGCAAAGGAAGAAACTAGACCCTCCTCATACCTCACTTTGAAGACGGTGGAGAGCCGTCCGTCGTGAGACCACAGGGCCCCCCTAACAGGTATGCTTGGTTTGTGGAATTATGCCAAGAGTGCACTTTGCTCACCAAGTTTAATTAAAACGCAATCAGGACAAGACATTGGCATTAAGTAGAGAAAAAAAAGGAGCATAATCAGGAGCAGGGCCTTCATTTATAAAAATCACATTGATGAACTTTTTACAGCAGGTCCATGATATTTGAGATGCCATTTGATCCAGAAGAGATGCAAAAAGCAGCTGACTCAGTAGGGGTGGTGCAAAATTTTGACCACTACTAAACTAAATAGTTAGGTGAGGTCGCAACAAAATAAAATGTTGTCTGAGAAAAAAAACTATATCAACAGAGTCAAATAATGTTGAAGGTTTTACACAAAGAGACATCAATACAGTATCAACTTCTATATTCTCAATTGTAGATATAATGTAACGCTTTGTTGTTATGTGCTTTATGTGAAGCAAATCCAAAAACCAATCAAACTATCAGTATGGTGGAGACACAACTGTACAAGTGAGTGTGCTAATAACCTTGAATTTGTGACAATCCTTTTACCGAGAGAGCGATCTAAAGAGAGCACTCGTGTTTGATCCTCAGCTACATAGTCAATCATCCATCAGTGGTTTCAGTGATACTTTAGAAACGCTCTTATTCTCCATTTCCCTTCCTGATAAACAAGACAAAGAGCACTGCTGTTGATACCCAGTTACCTCTCTCTCTGGCCTCAATTCCTGTCTGGAATGGAAATTTTCTGACCTCTTTTGTGGAGCAATATGCATTGCTGAGGGAAAAGGAAAAGACGGATCAAGGAAATATGGTTCCAGTGAGGTATCGGCTGCAGGTGCCGAGAGAAAATACCAAGTCCGTCACAGGAGGTTTCCCCCCTTGACAGCGTTATAGGAGCCCGGCTCTATTGCATTAATTTGTTGGGTAAGAGTCATGAAGGGAAGTGATCCATCAAAGAGGCAATGGGAGCAATAAAATGATTAGACACAGATCTGTGATCATAAGTCAGTGGTTGGCTATAGCCGGCTGGTTACAGGCCTTTTCAGTGTTGTGTTTGACTGATTGCTTTGGTCAATTTCACATTAAGTGAACAAACTTTAATTGCCTTAAACACAGGTGAAAATGACCCCAGTGAACAGGACCGCTTAATCAGCTTAAGTGTTATTAGTTGAGAAGGAGGCATGGATTTTTTCTTTTTCTTTTTTATTTTTTTTTTACTGTTTAACATGCAGTTTTGTACCGAGTAAGCCACTGGCTCACAGACCGGGCATCAGGCAGTCACCAGGCCCACTGGTCATCTGGGCGGTGGGGGTGTGGATCACGCTGCTCTGAGGGGTGGGGGAAACCACTTGGATGGACACGTCAGAGTTGCCAGGCTGGGGATTTTCTGGGAGGTCCGTCATAGCCACACCCACTGAAAACAAATAAGAAAAGCATCGGCCTTTGTTCTCTTTAAAGAAGTTCTTAATAAAACATTAAGAAATGTGCGTGCGCACCTCAAAAATAAGCTTTGTGTTTGAGAATCGTTCCATTCAGAAGCACTCAAAAAAATCTTCAAATGTGTTAGATTTTCTAGGCATTATTTTCCAGTTTCGCATTTTTAAGTACGATAAAGACTTTCCACACTATGTTTATGAATAGCAACTTGTTAAAACTATAATTAATGGTTTGGGAAGGAGAAAAATAGATGATCAAGAAATGTATGCAGCAGATTGATAAATCAATATAAATTGAGTCCTTTTGAAAACAGGTGCCAATAAACTATTACCATCCGGCTTGCCTTTGAGGAGTAGTAAAAAAAGCCACTTGATAATAACTTTGTTGATGCAGGACTTGTACTGAAGGTAAACAAGAAGCATGTTCAGCAGTAGTCAAGGACAGTCGTGGTGATTCACGGACTGTTGAGAGCTGCGTCTGCCTACTGAGTTGTCACCTTTTGACATGATGACCTATCAGTTTGCATCTGCTCTTTAACTTATTGTTTTTTCCCCCCTCAAACTCTGACTAATTCAAGTTTTAGACTATTAAATGGCAGAAGAGGTTCTGCACACTCGGCTTAAATGAGATGAGCGCAGCTGTTAGAGGATCAACTTGAAGAGCATGCATACAGAAGGGGGGGGGGGGGGGGGGGGCTTCCCTAAATAATTTCTGTTTCTACTTCTATCCCAGTGACAAACATGTTTTATTCATCCGTCAGGGCTCGCTTAATTTCACCCAAAACAAGAACAGGCGAAACTACTGAGCCTCTACCTCACACATTTCTGGTTCCCTCTTCTTCTTTTCTATTTCAGACTTGGTTGACGAGGTCAGAAAATGGCTTCTGCTCGGGACGACAGTCTGGACACACTCTTGTGCATTCACACGCACCCCCAGGCCCCATGCCATTATGTCAGGTCAGCGGCGGCAACAGCCGTGCGGCGGGGCTGCGGAAGAATGCTCGTTGTCCTGCAATGGCGGCAGGAGCCCCTTTGTTGTGAGGAATGTGTCGCTGTGAGACCTGCGCTTAACTCATTGTTCATCGGCAACGCAAACAGAGAAACTACCGTGGTAGCGTTTGTTGCACATGTCAGAGTGCGTTTGTGATGACACAACAATGACCAAATCAAACGAGCTAAGGAGTAACTCAAAACAAGAGTAGAGGGGGCATTCTTCATCATCATCATCATAATTATTATTACAATATTACAAGGCTTTAAGATTTAAGATTAATACTTTTTGGCCGCACAAATGCATAAAATATGATGAATCTGGGAATTTCTGTGTTTTAGCATCATTCTGCTTTCTCTTTTGTTTTTACATTCTCAATCTCAGCTTTCTTTAATCTACAAATGTTCAGGGCCGACTTTAGTGCTATTTCATTTCAAGGTGCAGTGTAGTGCTGACGTTACAAAAAAAGTAATAAATAAAGTGTAGATGGATCGCTCTGCAGTTTGTAGTTTGGTGAAAGAATAATTTGTAGGCTTGTTAATAATGTTTCAAGGCACGTTGTTTAAAGCAATTCATATTAGTTTTTTTGTATTAAAATGTCACGTTCAGTTTTATTTAAAGGAATGTTTGATTGCTTTATGGAAGCAGTGTTGATTCCTTGTTGCCTTCCATCCTGTTTGTTGACAAAAAACTGTCAAAGCAGCTTTGGACCCATGTCCTGGTCATTTCCTTACAGTTGCTTTATGGGCTCATGTCACACATCAGCAACCATGAAAACGCCTCTCAGAGATACAAAACACAGCTGCTGAAACTGTTAACCACGTTAAATATCACGCTTTTTCTTTTGCATCACATTTCTCTACCGTTTTCTGGATTAACATGGTAATGAATCTTGTCAGAGTGACATCACAGAAGGTTGGGCTGCAGTGGCGCCACTGAAGTACCTTCGAATAAGGAGCATGTTGATAAATTATGTTAAAAAGATCAAACCTACTTGATCAAACTACACTATGTGGCGAACCGGGACCCAGAACGTTTAATCATGAAACAAAATGCAGCAGAAATTCACAAAACAAGCTGAACATAACATTCATCCCAATGAGGCTCCGTCGTTTGAGACGACGACCATCCAACAGCATGTCACCATATCCAGCAGATTTGTAATCCGATACATATTTTTATTTGTTGTTATTTGATCTGTAGTTTTCCTCAATCTTTTACTTGGTTAGTTCCTGTTTGGAAAGACTTGTTCCTCTTCGTGCTTGTGTGTAATTACAAGGACAGAGTTTAGCCATGAGTCTTGAGCTCTGATGTCAGTCAGTCACATTGGGCACGGGTGTGCATTCCCAGCTGCTGTGATCTGTCCTTCATGTGTTCACACAGGACGGAGACACACACATCATCTAAAATGTCTTAGTGTCTTCATCTCTGCAACTCCCCTCTTTCTTCACATGTATCCCCAGCCCCCACACGCCTCCATCTTCATCAAACACACCCTCAGTCCAGCAGACTTTCTTTCTCTTTTGCAATCGCAGACTTCACCGTGTCCCATTCCTGCCAGAATCTTCATCTGTCAACTTTAACATAAAAAGCAAAGTTGGGATAAATACTGCAGAAGGTTAGCAGTGAAAGGCTACTGGGTTTAGGTGGGCCTAGTATTATGAAAGTGTTTTTGCACGAACATGAAGAAGGGGTTGATATCAATGCAGGTAGGAATCTTATTATATAAGTATTTATGTTGCTCAGACGAATCTGATATAGTGGCATTAATTTGCCAGCAAGGTTAAGGTCTTGTATACAGCGCTATCATGTGAGTGTGGGTGTGTGTGCGCGTTCTTACACCGCCTCTCTTGTTGCGCCCAGAACTCCTCAACGGTTTTGGCAATGTCACGGTTCTCTCTCAGCTTCCTCTGCCATTGGCGCAGCTCCTGCACATCTGGCCGTGCCCTGATCTGCAACAACCCCAGCACACGTGCAAATGGAGCACATGGATGAGTCTGCACAGGCTGGCATCATCAATAACTGAATTACAATGCTGGCTAATTAGTAATAGTAGGCCGCCAGTGTTTCCCGTGACGGTTATTGGCATTGGTTGATATGCAGCGGCTGAACTGTGACTTGGATGTGCCGACAAACCCACTTGCATGCGGTCTGCTGTCTTTGTCAGGTCACACATGCTCATTTGTCAATAGCTACTCCGTCTGACATCCCCCTCAGTAGGTCGAATGTTTGCAGTCAATGTATCATATCTGTTGTGCATGCCAACACCAACAACAGGGTGAAACGGCTTTACAAACATGCCATCAGGTGCTGCATTATTACTTGTTATTATTACTGTATTATTATTTGATCTGATGTACTCAGTGTGAACTTATATTACGTGTGCATGTGTAGCATATAAAGGCTTAAGTTGGTCATTTAGCCCTCCACCGTAGAGCAGTTTGGTTATTTTATGAGTCGCTGACTTTATCTGTGTATCTGCGCCATACAGACACTTCACACGGTGACATTTTGCTGTGGATGCATCCTAACGGTTAATGAACAGGCTGATCCGTTTCCTTGTTCCTGCTGTGGTTGGTATGATTCATGCGATTGTTCCTGGAGAAACCCCTTACAGTTGTTGTGTTTGTGTGAGAATTGCAGGGTGTCCTGAAAGATTACCAAACAGATTTGCAGTTTAAGATGAAAAGATAAAACCCCTGAACACCTCGCTCTCCTGCTCCTCTCCCACTAAGTAAGGTTCCTTCCTTTCTTCCCCTTTCCTGTCCTCTATCCTCCTGTTCCATATTCTCTCCGGGGGAGCTCTTGTCTTTCCCTTTTCTCCTTCAGTTCCCAGGCGTCTCACACCAACATCTCACTCCCTCCCGAGATTCTCAGCCACATCACCGTTTCATCTCTCTCTCCATCCACCTCTCTGGTCTCTACTTAACATTCTCTCCCACGTCTCCTCGCTCCAGTCGTGCCTCCCACTGCTCCATTCGACCCCAACATTCTCCCAAGTGTCTGGTTGTGTGGCAACAATAGTGTCGCTATTCGTGGGTATGAAAGTGGGCCTGTTATATAAGGTTGGCCATGGGTTGAGGAATGGGCAAGACCAGTGAGCTCCAATAGTTAATTCCCTGGGTGTCATGCCGCCGCAGCAGCCCCTACGCTGATGGGAGCAAACTATAGAAATGGAAATGAGGGGTGAGGGTCAAAACTGGTTGGGGGTTGGAGTCCGTTGTGTTTGCGCACCATCGCTTGTGTGCTGCGTTTGAGTCAGCGCCATTTCCTCCTCTGTCTGTTTTCATTGGTTTCCTCCTGAAGTCTTATATCTATTATTCTGCTTTTGCTGCTGTCAGCTGCTCCCACAAGACAGAAATATTTGATGGTCATGTCATAACTGCACCGCATCACGTCACACATAAACAAAATCAAACTAGGGCAGTCAAAAGCTGACTTTTTAATGTGAAAACTTTATGGCGGATGTTAACAATTTGTGTGACAGAGATAAGGAGCTGAGCCCTGTGAGTACGCTTTTTCTGAAGCCCGCTTGTTCACATCAGCGCTGCTGATTAGCTGAACTGTTTTGACCCAGTGCATTAAGAAGATCTTGGCATGGAGTTAATTTGCAGTATCATGACGCCAAATGCACGTTTTTCTTTCCCACCTTGCACACTTCGTTTACAGAATGTTGTTGTTACATCCGCTCATGTCCCTGCACCACGCGGCAGTGACTGGCTTCGTGCATGCGAGTCACTCCTCTCGTGTTGTGTACGATGCATGGAGGGATGGATTAGAGTGATTAGAAAATTGCTGGGGGACTAGAAAGCCAAATGCATTTCACATGCGTAACTAAACATTCAAAAACCCTTAAGTGCAAATACACGTGCCAAGAAAACAAGCAGAGGAATAAAAATCTACAAAATAATGACAATAATAACAAATTGTGACACAATCTCCAACACAATCTCACATACTGTCGCAAGCTGAAACCCTACACCAACCACATTATTTCTGCGACACAAATTTTACACACCTCTCACACATACTTCTGCTGCTCTGCACATCCTTGCTCTCCTTTTTTGTCCAAAGCTGCTTGTGAGATTTAGTGTCACATTCAGCAGCAGCACAGAGGCCTCTGTTTGGCTGCTCTATTAACACCGACACTGACAAGTCACATAAAGACACAACCCCATTCTGCTCCATCTTCCCTTCACACTCCATCCACCCACCCATCACTCATCTTTTTGTTGACCCATGCTTTCCATTAAGGCTTTAACCAGCCCAGCGAGCTGTGATGTGATGCATGCCTCTGTAGAGTCAAGCACAGTAAATGACTATTGTGCCTTTTCAAACAGGTAAAAGTCTTGAATTCTGTATCACATGGCAATGACAGCAGCAGCTCAACTTCCTGAGCGTCTGCAACGATGAATCTATAAGCACAACTCCATGTGGTCGGTCAGCTGCCTTAACACTGAACTTCAGTTCAAACCATTCATCTATCGCTGCCCTCAGATCATTCAGCTGGAATCATAGACCTACTTTTCCTTTTGACTATGCCGCCTCTGGGGTGATTGTGTGTGAGCGCGTTTGGGTTTGTGGGCTTCTGTCAATCAGCTCTATTAGATGATGGCAGAACCAGCAGCGCTCCGCTTCTACAAGACAACTGGGGCCCGCGAAGACAGCAGAAATTGAAAACTGACATTTCTTAATGTATGATGATAATCACAGAGGTTATATAAAACCTGATGGTTGAAAACAAATGACCTAATAAAAAAAACTAATGAATCTTTAAAAGTTAAATCCTTGCATTATTAAAATAACTAGCCACAAATATCTTTATCAACATGAGCTCAATTAGTTTTAGTTGGCAAATGGCAAAGATTTAACTGCTTAGCCCTACTGTGTGTATGCTGAACATCTGTCAAATGAAGAAATAAATGTGACAATGTGATACGAACACACCCTCTACCTGACTACAACCTCCTAACATTAACAACCTAATTGTAGTTCATCACACAACATTCCCATTTACTCAAACTCAGCTGAGCGGACTTGAGTAATCCTGATAAGTCTTGATGAATGTGTGTGAGAGTGTGTATGTCCGCATACATACATGTGTGCATTACAGCGGCAGGCATGGATGAATGGATTAGAGTTGGGCTGAGGCACACAGTGTAAAGCAGATTATGCAACATGTTTAGACCTAGCAGCTCTTCGTAATTGTACGTGAGTGAAACAAGAGACGATCACATCGTCTGGGTCAGAGTTGTGAGTTAGAAAGTGTGTGTGTAAGTGTTTTGTGTGAAATCTTCTCTGCTGCTCTTCTTTGGTTCTCAGCGTTGTGACGAAAGAGATTAAAAATGGAGGGATAAAATTCCCCTCTGTAAAAATACTCTCCATCTCTGCTCCCTGGGCTTCGTTGTGTCTGCCTTTTTTTTACCACAACACACTTACTCACAGAAAAACACACACACACACACACACACACACACACACACACACACACACACACACACACACACATTGCAGTCAGGGAGTCAGCGCTGCGTCAGGGAGGTTATATAACAGCTGAGTGTGAGAGTGAGGGGAAAAGAGTGGGTGCACATTGGGGGGATGGGGGCGAGGAGAATGGCATGCACGGATCCTATACTGTAGACCCAAATCTTATTACCCAATCAGATTCTTATATCCCTGAAAACACTGCATCGTCCTCTTTTCTGTCCGGAGGCTTTTGTGCTGGTAACTGCTGTCTTTTTCCAAAAACAGGTAACGGCACAACAGTGCCTTTCAGGTCTTCGCGCACACAAAAAAATATCTCCACCCCATGCATCATAAATAAGTCAGGACCTTCTGTGTTAGTCAGAGGCCGATCTCCAACTTCAGACCCCGATTGTGCTGCATTTGTAAGCCTCCATCTTTCTATCTGTTCTTCCAAGCTGTAAATGTTTGCACAGCCTCATTTCCCTCCATCTCGCCCCATTCCTAATCTGACACTACTCTGCAACATCAGCTTGCCTATTCCTTCCCTTTTGTCATCCAACCGAGAACGTTCCAAACATAGCTTTATCCTTCCACATAATCCTCCCGCTCTCCCCCCAGTGACTACTGTATATGCCTCCTTCTTTCTGTGTCCCTCTTCCTCTAGATCCCTTGGGGTGCCCATCTGCAACGCTATCAGTGGGCCCTCTGAACCTTCCCTAAGACAGAGTGAGGTGTGATGCTCAGCTGGCTCACTGCTGCCCCCGCGTGTGACCAGAGGCAAATTGGATCGTGCGGTTTCTAAAGGAGATAAAGGAGGAAATACTGCCTTCTGCTGGTGCACAAGCTCCCTGCACACGTGCGTAAGCAATCAGTACATCTATTTACAGACGTCCACAGTCAACTATGTATCCGAGGGTATTTTCTTATCATTAAGGTGTAATCTAAGTAAGTATTACACAGAAACTGGAACTGTTTGTCTAAATTGCTTCTGATGGAAAACAGAGGCTGAGAAAACAAGTGCTTCCAGTGGGACTGCAAAACCACAACCCCTGCTTGTCCTTACACAATATCAGGTTGTGTTTCTGTGAGTGTGAGAGCGAGTGAGTGTGGCAAAATTGCTGCTGTGTGCCTCTGGCCATGTCTGTGTGTGACTATTTATATCGAAGGACCACACGGCCCACACAGGAAGGAATTAAAGCCTCACATCACCGATGACATAATCAAGCTGCTGTATGAAATCGCAGCCCCTGTGGAAGGAGGACTTTTTGGAAAAATTGGATTATACAACAAGACAATGCTGTGGGCTACCGCACACACAAGAGGACGTGTATGTATCCTGCCATGACCACACACAGGAAGACAATCTCAGTGGGGTCTTTTCAATTGACCGCATTATTCCCATCACAATTCTTTTCATAATCCTGCTTTGCTTCACATTGTATGTTTTTCAGTCAGTTGTGCATGTGGCTTAAGCTACAGATATATGAAATGACATGCATTTAATGCAACACTTATTTTATTTTCTCAAACTCTTTTTTTTTTTTCCATTTTCCACACTTTTTTCAGCCATTAGACATGAGGTCACGACCTGTGATAAAATTTTCACTAACGCCATTTCTCGGCACTCTGAGCCATAGTGCTTTTATAAGCGGCTGCAGAGAAAACCTGTAAACTGTATAGTCTGGCGTACCTTATGTCCCCTCCAGAAAGCCTGGATGAGCAGAGCAGCCTGCTCCTCGCTGAGCTGCAGAAACAGAGGGATGGGAGGCCTGGGGCTGGAGGAAATAAAGAAAGCATCATGAGATGTGACAGAAGCACATATGCACTTCTATGACTTTTTTTTTTTTTAAATCACAAATGAAGCATGTAACTGGGAGTGAGCATGTTCGTGTTTTGTAATGAACCTTTGTTTCTCTTTTCAGTTATAGACACTGTACACACATTGGGAAATATTTGAATGCTGGCATTACTTTTGTCATTTTATCCGACGACCTAAACATTTTTACATAATAGTTTTTACATTAATATGGGATCAAAGTGCAGAGGTTCACATACACATGATATTCACTGTCCACATATTTTCATCTGGAAGTGGATGTGTGAGGATGGTTGAGGAGACACTCACTACATGCTGAGCCAGTCTTTGACGAAGGGAATCTCATGAAAGTTCACTGAGGCCTGTCCCTGCCTGCGGGGGTTATGACTGAAGAGAGGACAAACATGACACACTTTTTCTTTTTTTTTCTTTTTTTTTTTTTTAAACACACTAGCAAGGTGACATTTGGCTGAAGTCATGTGGTAGGACGAATGTTGCTGATTGATGAGTGTGTGGGAGGGCTCTTACTTGTAGAGCCACTCAGTTAAGAAGTCACGAGGGACAAATGCTGTGAATTTCCTCTGAAACACAAATGATCATTTGCAAGGTAGAGTTCATCTTTATCTTTGCTAAAAGACACTAAATGATCAAAATATACAACTGTTAATACACAGCAGACACCAGTGTTCCCTGAGATTACCCAGGATGGATTTAGCCAGATTTGGGTTGAATAACATTACAAATTTATGTGCAGATGTATTTAGATATAAAACATTTGGAAACCATCATCGTATTATGATAATATGATGTTATGATGTGTATGTAAAACCTTAATTTGCAAAGTAATGAATAACTGTGAAAATAAAATAAATTAAATGAATGGACTATGATGATAAAGTGCACCCAGAGATATAATTTTGTATTATATATGTTAGCAATCAATGCAAAACTGTGCTGAGCAAAGCAAAGTCTTACAATTTAAGGTTTGCAATTTATCTAAAGTGATTATAACATTCTTTGTTTGTAATCAGAAGAAACTTTTCGACCTCGAAACAGCCGCGTTTCTTGGCTTCTTCCAGCAAAGCCTCAAGTCCCGCCAACAACACTGGAAACACCGTCTTCTCCAAGAAACATTTAACTGGACCTGACACGTGCACATGAACATAACTGTGTACATTATGCAGTTTATGGATGTTTACTTCCATCCACATTATGGTCGTAAATGGGTAAAGATTCCGCACCTTCTTGCATCTGTTTGGAAGCGTTTCCTAGCAGAGAGACAGCAGCAGGAGCCGGGTGGCAATGAAGAGAGGACGCATCTCTAACAGGATCTTTATCCTTAAAAACCTAATAAAAACCACAGTTATTTCCAGGTTGAGTCTGTATGCCACGCTGGTGGCAGGATCGCGTTAGTTTGACAACTCACCTTGTTTGTGGGGAGTCCAGGCTTGGTAGAGGTGAGCTGGTGGACGTGGAGGCTCACCGAGCGTCTGTCTGTCAAAAACACGCCAAAAACACAACTTTTTTTTTTTTTTTTAAATGTAATCTAAAGCTAAAACGAAATTGTTCTCAAAAGCCGTACCTCCACATACTTGTTCCCAAAGGTACTCATTTTCAGCAGTTATTGTTTCCATCGCCGGCTTGTGTACTCCAGCGTTCGCGAGGGAGCCGCAGGTTGCTAAGAGCCGCCGGTTGCTAAGGAAGCGCGTTCCTAGTAACGCCTGGTGTCAGGCAGGAGTTGAGGAGCGTGTTGTGTTTAACACAACATCCTGCCGTATTTCACGAGAAACCCAGCAGCTCCACGCAAACCGCACGTTAAAGATGCACACGTATCAACTAGAAAACGGTATACTTATATCAGTATAAAACTGAACCCACTGTACCGTGGGGACGACGTTTGGGTAGACGTCATGTAGGGACTGCAAAATGCGCCACCAATAATAACAGTATTGGACATTAGTTACACAACAGTCACCAAATTGCATAAGTCAACATACTACTTTGTTGCCTCTTGTTGAAAACACCATTTGATTGTAAGACATATATTGTAGAACAGCAGGGTAATAGATATATCTTATTTTGCAAACGTTTGTGCATCTTTATGAAGGAGGGCCCCAGTTTGTTGATGATATAGGACAATGATGAATGGTTTATGCTTATCTGGCATTGTTTGCTGTTGATTGGCAGCGGAAAGAGCTGATAGGAGATTCATTGTCTGATATTTTTATATAAATACCCATCCATATTAATAAAATAAACATTAAGAAAAAAAATCTAATCAAATTGGTTTGCCCGACCAGCGGCATTGGGCCGTTGGGGATAATCCCAATGTACCGAGGTGGACTCAAAACCGCTTCTCTGTCGTCAGGTTGAGTCTTTATGGAGCACCATAACACCTTATAGGAGTTTGGTTCACTGCTCGTCTACTCTGGTTGTGATAAATGGACAAATTTAGGCCAGATTTTCTTCTTTTTGGTGCCTCCATGGCTCAAGTATCCAGCCAGGCCTCTATACTCGCCACAAAAGGGCAACTGACTATTTGACATACAAACAACTGTGAATTATGCATGTTTAGATTTACACTAAGAGATTTTTTTCTTCACAAAAACTGATAAAAGCCTTGTGTCAATTTAGATTTAAAAAAAAGGGGTGGAGGGGGCACCTAACCATAAATCATGACTTTTTATATTGGTGGCACTAGATTGAATTTTTGCTTTCATAACATTTCTTTTCACACTGCATGTTAATTGTATGTGTCTAAACACAATTTTAACTTAAAACAAAACATAAGATAACATAAGAAACCTAGATATTTTATTGTGTTGTGTAAAGCTAAAAATGTCCTGCTGTTATTATAGTGTCCATAAAATGTCTTTTCAATAAAATGGTTTCAAATATCTGCATAAACAAATTATTTTAAAGTTTATAAATTGTTTCATTAAGCAATAAGGCTAGAATAAAATGACAGAAATCTAATGAGTTTTGTTTATATTGCTTTAAATAAAATATTAAAAAACAAAATGCAATTCTCCCCATTCAAAAAAAGAGAAGCTAAACCATAGAAAAGTAATATTGATTTTAAACCATAATATGAAAGAATTTCTTCAAAATTAAAGTCTTTATTGGAATATATTCCAAAGCAGTTAAGTCATCTCATGACTGAACAAAAATAGCCATTTATCTTAAAAAAAAAAAAAAAAAAAAGTCCTTGGATTCCAAAATGCACCGAACAGCTTTTGACAAAATATACATTGCAGTTACTCGTTCTTCGCAGCCACTAATTGACTTGTTAATAAATAATATTGTGAAAACATTTTTACAAATAACATTTTAGACTTACCCATAGTTGCAACCAAAACCGCTTACACAAACCCATTTTTAAACAAACTGCAGCCCCGTGCCACAAACCTACCAAGTTGTTACAGTGCATCCTCTGATATCAACCCCCCTCCCAAAAAAAAAAAAAAAAAAAGAAAAATGCAATGAGTAACAACAGAAATAATAGTGAAACAATAATGAATTCATTTTTTTTGTCTTTTTTTATGAAGCAACACTGATAAAAGTACGTAATATAAAGGACCAATTAACAGTAAAATGTACAGATTACATTCTGTCAGGATGTTAGACTAGTGAGAGCCCATGTGAGGAGGACGTTTAACTCAGCTAGAGCAGGAGAAACAAAATCTAAAATAAAAGCACACTCTTGTCAGCAGGAGAAGTTACATTTTTCATCCTTCAACATTGGTTGATGATTTTTTTTTTACCAGGTATGGGACCGCCCCTTTACATCCATGATGCACATAAAAGAGCATGGTTCAAGAGGAGTCACATGCTGGCATTATTCCTTGAGTTGACTCATAATCAAATAAATATTTTACTTAATGTACATAGTGAAGCGCCTCATAGTGTTTGCTGCGCTGAGTGTTCAGCTCAGTGGTTTTATAGTGTTGCCATGATTGATGGAAACTTGCGTCAAGCCTTCACCTCAGCAGACATTAAGAACATGTCCATTTCATATACAGCATGATCCGTTCTCACCCCCCCCCCCCCCCCCCCCCCCCCCCCACAAAAAAAAAAAAGTTTTACTTATGGCTAAGTGAAAGCATGTGGCCAACCCACGTTGTAGTGAACCAAACTTATCCATGGCGAGTGCAGACTTGCAAAAGTTCAACCGCAGTTACTGTAGAGGCTGCCTAGACAGCGTCTCAGGCAAAAGGTGCCGTGGTCTTTATCCTAAAAATAAAATGTGAGATGCTAAGAATGACATTTTTAAAAACAAGTTAAAGAAGAGAAAAAAAAAAAACTGTGACCGAGTTGCAGTGTGAAATAATGAAGGAGATGAGTCTGTAACCCCCCCCATTCCACCTTCCTGTAGAACTGGGAGGTGCCTGAAGGGGGGGTGGATTAGTCTGCTCAGGGGTATCTGGCATCCTCAAGAGCTGATTCAGTGCAATGAAAAGGGGAATGGGACTTCTAGCTTCTTCTCTGGTTCCATTTCTCTCTCTGCATTCCTTGACAGTCCAGATACAAACTTCCCTCCGATTCTTTCTATAATACAAAAAAAAAAACACATTCACGATTCCATCTTCGCACGTTGCTTTAACAATCCACAGCCTCTGTGTGTTCAGAGTTTTTATGAATAAATCCAAACTCTTTGATTCCCCTCAGTTTTAAAGAAGTTGGTGAGAGCTATGTACAGAGGGGGTGTGATGGTGTGTTTTTGTGGGTAGTGGTGGGTGGTTTGCTAAGGGCGCGGTTCTCCGTGGACTCTGAAGCGGTATAGGCAGGTGTACTCCGGATGACCCCAGTTAGACAACACCCGCACCTCAATAATTTGGAAGGTTTTATCGTTCTTCTCCTGAAAGATAAGACAAGATGTATTCAAAAACTGCTGCCGGATACTGAAGTGCGTTTGGCCTCTGATGGGACACAAAGATCCCAAAGTTACCTTAACAGGAAAAGTCTGTAGTGAGTCCCCGTCCTCCTCGTAGGTGTAGTGCCCCAGCAGCTTCCCCTCTTCTTGGTACTCATCCTCTAGACCCTAAATATAAAACATTAAGAGCAGCATTAGACAATGATGCGTACGTTTGATTTATGAGAAACACATGGTTTTATATTAGTATTACTTACAAATACAGTGAAGTTGCGTGGGGCGCTTGTGATGTTTCCAGTCGGGGACAAGGCCTTGGGGATGTGCTCCAGACAGAAGGATGTTGGCAGGATCCTGAGGGACAACCTGATCACTAGATAACCCTGAGAGCCTTTGAACGCCCAGCAGTTACCAGGATACACATCCGGCTGATGGGGAGGAAGTGATGGAGATTCATTGTTTACGTCTGTACACCAAAAAGTGCTAATTTCATTAACCCTCTACCAGTAAAAGTCCTCTCATTCTGGATTTTTAACGGTGTGGCTCACCTGGATGACGACACGTGGAGACTGGGAGAAATACCAGAGTGGAAGACCAAACAGACTCATGAGGGCTGTTTTGGTCTCGTATGTCTCAGAGCAACGAGTGCTGAGGATGCTGCCACCTGCATGTACACAAAAACGATAAAACGCCATCAAACTATATGAAATCCTACATTTACGGTGCTATATGCAAACACCTGACTGTTTCAAACGTAACACAAGTGTTGAACACTGGTGCCGTGAGTGTGGGTACTGATTCTGTGCAGACTGTTGAAGTTTGCTTTGATAAAAAGAGAAAAATTCTTTTTTTTTTTTTTTTTTTTTTTTTTACTTGATATTTGGCATCGACGTTATCCACAACACAACTCACCTGCTGTACTGTCTAAGTTGTTATGCTTGTAACCGCTAATGTCGCCTTGAGCTATTAGTTCAAACAGGAAGCTGCAGAAGTTTGGTGATTTAGGAGAGACTTGAATTTTTTTTAGTGTTTTCAGTTTTCTGAAACGCCGTGTTTAAATTTAAAGTCATACTTGGAATTTGGAACAGGATAATTATTCACTCCAGAAACAAGTTACATGCATGAATCTGGAACATTGGAAAAAAACAAATTTCACAGCTGTGAAAGTCGATACAATTTAAAGCTGAAGAGACAACAGTACTTTACAATGTTAATACCCCGCTGTCCTCGCGCCTGCTTAAGCCTTCACCCTTTTGCGTAGGACATATATGACATTGTTATGGAACAGCTATCTTGTTAATCCTTATGAACCTGAACACGGTTAACTACTGACCCACATAAAGGATCAGGACAGACAGGCTTCCTTCTTACCTCCAGACTCCAGAGCGTAGTCCACCAGGCCAGTTCGGTCCTGGGAGTACAGCTTTAGGGCATTCTGGACAATCAGCTTCACTTGCTGGGTTTTAGACCAATAAACAAAAGTTCAATATTACTTAAGAGCTCAAAAATGCCAAAGCAACACTTTCAGTAACTCATCTTAGACTGTGTTGTTGATTATGCTGTATGTCCATTACCTCTTCTGCCAGCCCCTCAGAGGCAGAGGTGTGCTGGACAGTCCCAGTTATTGTCTGAACGATGTTCTGGGTTTGGGACTTAGCCTCGCCCAGAGTCTGGGCCCGGCTAAGCTCCAGCTGTAGCGATACGTTTCTCAGGATGCTCATTTCCAGAGAAGCCAGTGCAGCCTGCAAGTCAGGTGTGTTCACGTAACGCTGGGACAGCCAGAGGATGAGAGATTCGGGCACCTCACCCTGCTGCTGCTCTGACCCACCACTGCCAAAGAAAAGAGCATGCAACTCCTTCCGCAACTGCGAGGACACCTGAGCCGATATCTGAGCGGGAAAAGATAGAAATGTGTGTGAAACGTGTGAAAGATCAGAAGAGTAAGTGCATACAAGAGTTGTAAAAGAAACTGTGCTGCTTACCGTTTCCTGCAGTGCGTCCAGCTGCTCACACTTGCCTTTGCATCCAACAACTCCCTGCAGGTCCTCTCTAATTTTACCCAACTTTACCTCAAGCCTCTGCACCTCAGCTAGCAGAGCATCATGGTCCTCCTGCTTCACACCCACACTAAGGGAAAGACAGAAACTACATGTGAGCTGCCATAATGGTGATAAACCTGCCCACAAAATGCACATAGCACATTATGTAATACAAATCTGATGTGAAGGCTTCTGTACCTGACAGTGGGTGTATCTGCTGCGGACGCGACCGCCTCTTTCTCCCTTTCCTTGTTCTCGTGTTCAAAATGCTGCTGTTTCTGCTGCAACTCCTATCACACACACATGAGCAAACATCACTGCAGCTGGGGGGAAAAGTCTAAAATGTCATTTTCATCATTCATAAACATGACTACTGAAAAACAGACCATAATAAATCATTGAATAAATTAACTCTGCAATTTAAAAAGATTCCCCAACATTACTTACAACAACTTATCAGATTAGTGCTTTTCCAGTTGATGCTTGTGGTTAGTGTCAAATGTGTTCCCTCTACATTTTTACTTTATGCGTTTTGTGGCTCATAAAAAAATAGCTTTTGTTTTTTTTGTGCTTTGAAATGACACTTTAGCTGTGATCTGGTTTATATGAAAATAGATGATGATTAAGCAGCTCAGCAACATTTAATTTCATATTAGTTCATGCATGCTTATCCTGTAGAATAACAAAAAGGTTAAATAATTAAAATTAAAATTAATTAAATTGTATAAAGTGTAGAAATAGTTATATCATGTCTTGTCAGTGGATATGCAGCAAATCCTCCATACACACCTCAGTTTTGGTTGCCAAAGCTTTGAGCAGCAACTCTAGATCAGTCAGACGTGCTGTCTGAGTCTCTTGTTGCCGTTTCTGCTGCTCTTCCGTCTGCAAAACAGAAATTACATTTATGTTTCCAAGAAAATAACTACCCTTTCTGCAAGTGAACACACAACCCAGGAACATGTGTTTATCCTAATCCAGGGGCGCAGTATAGGGGAGAAAGGTTAGGAAGATTCCAGGGCCCCTGTCAGTCAGTTTTAGACTGACAGATTACATTTAGACTGTAAAAGATGGCCTTTAGCACATTTTATATGCCTGTTTTTAATCTTGCATCAAATAGTGAATTGCATAACTGTATGCAGCAAATATTGTACTGGTAAGTATTGACCTACAAGAAGCAAGACAGCCTTCAAGGTTAGAGTTATGTAAAAGCTTTTAATAGGTCAGTTAGATCCTAGAGATGTGATGAGAGCAGCTGCGCAGGGGTGGTCCAATCTGATTACTTTTCATGGGGCCCAAAATTCCTGGCGGCACCCCTGTCCTCATCCACCTACTTCTGCTCTCTGTGTGTTCTTCTGCTCCAGCTCTCCCTGCAGCACGCTGAGTCGCTGCTCCAGCAGGGAGGACACCCACAATCCCAGGGTCTCCCTGTCCGTCTGAGTGTGAAGCTGCTCCCTCAGAGTGCTGTAGAGACTCAAAATATCCCCGTGATGCTGCTCCACCTTCTGGTCACCCTTCTCAACCCGATCCCACAACAGAGCGAGCTGGCGTTCCACCTGTTCAAGACGCTCCAAGTCCACACCAGAGACCGCCACAGGGGGTAGGATTGGCTAAAGAGGAAAATGTACAATTAAAATAAGCTGTTAAACTCTAATATCTAACTCTCAGTCAGCCACACATTTCACCTGACATGTTTAAACTGTAATGTAGTTGTTTGTTGTTTACATAATCATTAAGGGCTTTCCTTCACAGCCTCAGGAGGACATACCGTTGCCTGGGAGACTAGTGTGGCTGGGGCCTTCTCCAGTGGAGTCTCTGGTGAGGGGACTGAAGCTGGTACCACTTCCAAGTTAGAGAAATAGGTGAAGGGAGATGCAGGATACCACTCCGTTAGATTTATGGCTGGAAAGAAGGCAAACAGGGACGCACTGGACGGACTCCATAACCATAAAGCTGCAGAGACGACAGAGCGAAGGGTTAAACCTTAACCAAGTAGGAGACTCAAAACAAACTGAGGATCTAAGATTTTTATTTAACTTTCAAAAGGTAAAAACACATATTTAAATGTATATATTTTATATACATACATGTGTATGTATATAAAATAGTATAATATAAATAATACTATAAATTGTATAAATAAATAAATTGTAAAAGAATGACTGATATATCTAAACATTCACATTTAATTAAAATATACATGTCTTGGACTCAAATATTTCTTTTTACTAATCATATACAAATCATAAACTGTTTCCACCTTTGAAACTAACCAGTACCAATATGTAGAGCGTTCGTGTTTTGCTGTTTGAGCGGGTTTAAGCTACAGCGAAGGCTTGCAGAGGCTGACCTGAATCTGCTGCTGGATTTTTTCAGCTTACTCTGGGGATGTGTGCTAGTTAACGTTCACTGCTTCTTTACAGGGAGATTTATTCTATATGTGTTGACTTAACTAAATGGGTTGCATCTGTGTGAAAAAATGAACACCACAAGTTACTACAAACTCACCAAGGAGGAGTAAAAGGGGCAAAAGGAGCATGAGAAGCTTCAAGAGTTTGGGAAGGCATCTGAAACACAGAAACACTTGTCAGTAAAATAATTACGCAGGAGCATGAGCATGTGTTCACATGGCCCTAATCAGCTCCTAAATAAAATGTATTGTCATTTAACAGCTTTTGTGATACAGGCACCCTCTTTAACACTTAGATTAGGCTTAAAATGTTTTTTCTTGATGATTAATTATGGCATTGGATTTGGCTTCTATGTTAGGTGATTTGAGATTAATTCTGTTGTGCTAAACAGAATAAGGTAAATTGAAATGAACTGAATTATCTGCACTGAACTGATCTGAAAGTGATGCTATCAGAACAGGACGAGTGAAATAAAACAATAACTGGATGTCAGAACAAGCATCTGAAACTCTGCAATACTCCATGAAGGTCGTGAGATAATTGTCTGCAAAAGCCACAAGCTGTACAGCATCATAGTTGTTTTCTTGTACTTGAAAAATAATCAAACATAGATGATAATTCAGCCATTAAAATACCAAATCCTCTTCCTCTTGATATTCCAATGATTTAACATTAAAAAGTAGATACTGCAATGATTAAACGTAAAAAAGGTGAGGGCTCTTACTGTGTCAGAAAGAAGACATTGAGGAGAGACATAAGAGACACCAGCTGGTACCATCCTCTTGCAAGAAACCACAGCAGCCCCTTGCCTGCTTTCGCTGGACAACAGAGGAAATACAGAAGTATGAAGACAATTAAAAAAAAAAAAAAAAAAAAAAAAAAAAAAAAATCACATTATAATGACTTCTAAGGAGATCAGAAAAACTTTGGCGCTCACCTGGAGCTGCCAGAAGCCACCAGAGGAATGAGACCAGCCTCTGTGCTACTGTGGTAACACCTGATGCCAACGCTTTGCCTGCTCTCACTACACAGTAACCTGGCTGCAAGAGGCAGTAACCTGGAATTCAAGGTGGGAGAGGGTACAATTTACACATAAATGCTGATCACACGCCGCTACTGCCTCTACTGGCCGAGTTATCAATACACAAACCTAAACTTGAAAGTAATTATATTGTTTAACCTGCATAAGCTAGGATGGTCCACAGTGCCCCCACCAGGCGTTGTGACCTGGATGAGTGTGTGATGAGGACGGTGTGTGTCTCAGAGTACTGCTTCCCTTTGCAGTCATCACCTATGTACGTCAAAATAATGGGTAAGCAGGCAAGCAAAATGAAGGAAAAAGAAAAAAGGATGATTGATTGAAGCAATGCATGTAATGGCAAAATTAATTCTGTAAATCAAAGAATAAAAATCAAAAGAAAGTTTTAATTCTGAAACAAAACAAGGCAAAGCTTAATGAAAACAGAACAAAACTGAAAAAGAAAACCAAGAAAAAACCTTTCACACCTGTCAACTACTGATTTAAATTAAATGATTTTTATTTAACTCTCTTTACCCAAATGTTTAATGATTCAAACTTGATTTCACCAGTGGGGAGGGAGGGGGTGGCGGGGGCCACCTTTATTTTTGTTGCATTATGCAACAATTATACCTCTTAAGTAACTTTTGTTTAATTTCTGATATAGACTTATAAAACAGGGATTAGACTCAAGTAGACTCTTGAACTAGAAGGTTTTGGGGTCCACACTTGACTGAAAGAAGCATCTGCAGGTCATAACGGTCAACGGGCTGCTGACTAGTTAAAGCAGTTCACACAACCTCTGCCTACTGACTCTGACAAGGGTCATGCATGTCATTGACTCTGCCAGTCATCAATACAAATGAGAATACAAGTATTCAGAAAAAGGTGAGCCTGTGTTGTGGTTTCAGGGCGCTTACACAGGGAACCGTTGAGATTAAGATGTGATGCATCTTCAGTCGCCAGATCCTTCACATTCATGCTCCCACAGAAACTTGAGTGAGCTGCAACACAGAAAAGATAGATTTATTTGCATAAAAACAGCACCGCATGAGAACACTACTAAAAATTAAAAAAAAGCCAGGTAGATGGTAATAAAAAAAACTTTAAAAAAAATGCACATGCCACCATTAGGACAGCTGATGAAATCTAAGTCTTCATGAAGAAAATGTCAAAAGAGATGTGTTAAAGCAGTGAAGAGAACGCCTTGTAGCACCTGCTGGATCCAAGAATAATAATCTAAAAAGAGAAAGGAGTAATGACACTCCTGCATCAGAGAAAACACTTGCTGTGGAAAGAACCCGCTTAGATTATCAGTATACCAGAAAGAAAACTAAACGTTAAATTCAAATTACTAGAAGGGTCACATGGTGGAGCTGCACATGTGACTTTTCAAATTTTAAACTAAAATCAAGTGATTGGCGTAACCAAAGCTCTTTATTTACTGTCTGGAAATTTGAGGATCTTGAAAAATGCAGAATAAATGAGATGTGAAAGTCAGGGGGTCATTTATGGGCACATATGCTCTCACAACCTAATTTAACAAAATCGCTAAATCAAACTTGTATGATGGTGTGGTCTGAAGTCACAAGATGATGGTTTGACCATTTAATTTTGATTTTGGTAAACTTCCTCCATTAGAAATAGAAAAAATTCCATAAGAATGAAAACTGAGTGGATTGACAAGGAGAAAAAAGGAAGGAAGACTGTAACATCCTTCAAAGCAGTTTCACAAAGTTTCTATTTGCAAAAAGCACAAGTCTGCATCTTTAATCCAATGTAAGGACTGTTCCTCATTCAACAAAACAACAGAGGTCATTAACAGAAGAGCAGCAGCAGGTGTCAGGAGCTGTGGTCTTTACCCATTTCCCTCTACAAAAGGGAAAAGAAACATGAAGTACCTTGTCCTTCACAGCCATTATCCCTGTAGCCCATCATCCTGTGCAAAGTCGTCTGCTTAAACAGCCACAATTTGGAAAAACTGGATGATGCCGCTTGTCTCAATGAGTCCCAAAATGATACAAGGATACCTGGTGACACAGTGGTCCATACATTCAGTGTTAGTCAAAATGCACACTTGGTTATTATAATTAAACACAAAAGGTTACAAACAAATATTAGTGACAGAAGGAGGAGGAGGAGGAAGAATCTGATGATGGAAATATTCCCTAAACCTGTTATAAAAAAAAGAAAACAGGAATCTGTGGAAGGTCAAGAAAAAGCTTGATTTGAAAAAAGACGACAGTAATGAGGACGAGGCAGGTCTGAAGAAAATTGAGGAGAAAATGAGGTTTCAGATTAGCAACAAAATTTCTGAAGGCTTCAGGAGTCAGTTTTCCGTGCAAAGACCACTGAGAATCTCACGCTGAGAGTTGGCACAAGGAAAATCAAAAGTGGAAAAAGAGGTAATAGACAAATAGAAGTTAAACAAAGAGTCTTCTGATTGTGTACCTTTTCTGTTTGGACTCTTGGCCCCTGAACGCAGCTGCATCACACTGCTGAAGACAATAGTGACTAAGGACACTATGGGGGCCAGGGCTTGTTTACTGTAGCGCATGCATGTGTTAGACACTGACATCAGGACACCTGAAGAGAGAGACCACTGACGATTAGATTCTTATTAACAGGTACACAGGCCTTTGACCTTCAAGCTCAACGTTTACCATTTAACTGGGCAAATCTCTCAATTTTAGACAAACTCGACAGTTTCTCACCCGTTTTGTTTTTCCGACTCCTGTCCCTGGTGTATATGCTGGTAAATGATGAAGATGCGGAATTGAGGGCATCTGCGGACAGTTCTGTGGCTTGAGATGATGAAGACGACCGTATGATAGCAGAATCCATCTTCTGAGAGTGCAAAGAGCAGTCGTTGCAGATGTATCCATTAGCGAGTGAGGAGTGGGACTTTGACGCACTGGCATTGCCATTTACACCTGAGGATCTGTGGCTGGAGCTCTGCCCTGAGGGGGGACAGCACACGCACACATATAATTCATTTATTTACAAAAACAAAAAGAAATGCTTAAATTCATCAATTATTAATACAGAAACATTGATAATCATCGATGAAGTATGCAGTCACTTTGCCTTGATGGAATACATTTTCAGAATAACAGACAACAACACTGGCAAAAGAAGGATTGAGAGTTAAAAAACCAAACATGTAAATCCCAACTCTATTCCAAAGAGGATATCTGCTTCATTGGAAAAATAATATAAATTATAAAAGAACTGCAAAAGTATCAACTATGCAGCTGAAGGGACTTTAAAATTATATATAACTAAACTGAAATATTATTAATTCTGCAGTAACATAAACCAGCTCATTTTATACACAATGTGCTCTTTTTGTTGCTTTAATGAACTTTATACCAATAACAGGCTTCAACAGTCTTTTAAGAAGTGTAACAACATAAAACAGCTTCTTAAAAACTACAAAGTGTTATAGTCTACTCTAAAATGCGGTAGAGAAAAGAATCCAAAAGTTCCAAACTGCATGCCTCATGCATGTCAAAAGCATTTGACTACATTAATTAAATTTCAGCCAAATTCAAACCAGCATGATTTTCTTTTGCTTCCTTTTTTATCTCCAAAAGAAAAGTGTGTATAAGGACAAGCTCCAACTCAAATGAGTATTATTTTGACTAAAGTGGGACTGAAAATTTCCCTTGCTGATCAACCATGGCATTTCCTTTCCGTTTCATTTCCACTCTTGGAAAAAGACTTCAAAGAAACGAGCACATGACCTTGATTTGAAACTCAACCATAAATGTTGCTTCAATAAGCTAAATAACTCAGAGAGCAAACATTTAATTGAATTTGCATAGTGATAGAGACTTAAGGAATAACTGAAACTCAACTCTTTCTTATTAAATTCACTACAAAGTTGTGTACAAATACCCTCTAAAATCAACTTTCCGTTTTAAGAGGGAGTTTTCAGCCACAGATTAGATCCTGTATACAGGAGAAGAAATCAAATGTCTATATTTTACACATGTTGAATATTTGGTGCTGGCATTTTTTAAACTGACCCCAGTGCCCATCCACAGCAGTTGTGGTGGTGGTGGTTGTCGTGGTGACTGTGCGCTGTCTCAGTTGGGACTGGTCATGAGCGGAAGAGAACTGAGACACATCGGACGTTGTGTTGCCGTCGTGAATTCTGCTGCTGCTGTCAATCGGTGTACTGGCAGCTGAGAAAGACAGAGTTTTTCTTGGTGTTGCAACTTGGCTCAGGGATAAAGACAGGGAACTGGAAGTGGACTGCTGCTTTCTGCTGCGTAACGTCCTGGAACGGCAAAGATAAGAGATGAATAGAGATGAGATTTGTTGTGCACACAAGTATTAGAAAGGCATATTAAAAACATTATTTGTTCCACCAAACCTACTTCACAGCTCCAGTGCAAAAGAGTATGTGTATGACGTGGTGAGTACTAACCCCAGTGGAGATTAACTCCACATGTCAGTTATTTCAAGCAGTAGTTACAGCTACTGTAAGTTAAACCAATGATTTTTTTTGTGGTCTGCTGACTCACAAATCAAAAACTACACCTTAGTTTTAGCTGGATATGCATTCAATCATATTATAGTAAATGTTACCAAATTAATGACATGTTGAATTCTTCATGAATATTATGCTCAACCAAGACAAGTTGACCACAAATGGTCATCTTTTACAATATGAACACATTTTTAACATCTTAATGACATTGATAGGAATAGCATTTTAAAAGCGATGTCAATCTTAATATTGACCGTTACATTCTTTTAAAGTACTGATTAAAAAAAAAATTAGAAAAATCTAATTTGTTTATGTGTCACATGCGCTACAGTTGGAGCATTAGTCAAATCACATGATATATAATTTAAAGTAAATTAAATTAATTCAAACTAGTCATGATACAATCAATTTAGGAGGCAAGTCAGATATTCAGACTGAAGGGTTCCAGGACACATAAGTCTCTCCCTCATTTAATGCAGTTTGCTTATGAGTGAGATGCAGGCTCTTTGTTAAAAATAAAATAATAGTTCACAAAAAGTAGGAGGATATACAGATGAGGTGCTAACCAAAAACCATGCATGCAGTACCTTTTTATTGTTGCCAAGACAGACGGAAATAGCCTGGATTCATAGATCAATACTGAATGAATATTCAGGGTTTTTCCTGTCTAGATAGATGTAAGTTGCCCACTTAGGCCAAATTTCATGCCACCTGAGCACATAACTGTTTCTTCCATGCATGGAAAATGGTATTTCCAAACCTGTATGAACTTTACCTGTACTCGGTCAGTACTCAGGGTAAAGTCAGTACTATTTGGTAAGACAATGTTTCAGAGTCAGAGAAAAGGTTGTTCATAGCTAAACTCACCGTGTTTCTTTCTTAGTGCTGGTGAAGCTGCTGCTGTGGTCCTGGGAGTAATCTGCTCGGTTGTCGTTACCATAGTGACTGGTGCTGCTCTGTAGACGCAGACTCCTTCGTGACATCCTGGGCGACTCGTAGACAGGAGCAATCTTGTGCTCTTTTTCAAACTCTAATGCTGCAGTGGAGTAGCTGGAACTGGGACAAAAGGAAGAAATGAGAGAAGAATGGAAAGAGAAAGAACTTTAGAAACTTGGTGAAAAAATAAAAGGATAGTGACAGAAGAGCAGCTTCTTTACACTGCATTGAAGACCTGGTGCATTTTTTTTCTTGTTGTTTGGGGCCCTCGTTAAAATTACATATGACAAACAATATACACGTGCCATGTCCACATGTACAACAGATCATAGGAGGTTCATTACAAACGTTTTGGGTTTATGCTGCAAATCAACCTTTGCACTTCAGATGAGTTTTGTACCTCCCTTTATTTCATTCCCTCAGATGAAAACAAACACAGTTCCTTTGTAAAGCTGTGACATGGTTGTTCTCTGCACTGGGCAGTGTTCCTGACAGGAAATGAGTCACTTAGGAGGGGAAGATAAAATATGACAAAAGAGCAGGGACACAGTGCCTCTAAAAATAATACTACTGGACAAAAGTTTGGAGTAAACATCTCTACATATACAAGCAGAGCCAAGAGGGAAAAAAAATCCACCCAGTGCAAACCAAAACCATTGATAATTGAAAACACACCATGAATTTTCTTCCTCATGTTTTACTGTGACTCACAGGGCCACACCCACTTAAGGCATTCAGACTTCTACTTCAAAGGTAAAACTGTTATAGATTTAAAAGGAAACATATTCAACTGCTGTTTTTTCTGGTTTATTATTGATTTGTAATTTCTAATCTTATCTAATCTGGTAGAGTCAACAGTCTGCCTAGGTCTGTCTGCGAGTTGAGAATGAAAGTAACCTGTCACCAGAGGACAGTAAATGCACTTCCTGTTACACGGATGAAAAAGAGCAAGCTTTACTGTTTACAGAAGAGCTTTCAGGTTTATGCCATACATACAGCACCAGTCAGAGGTCCAAGACAGTGATGACAAAGTCTTGTATGGACACTCTGGTCCCAGGACAAAGTAGCCGTTGCAAACCAACAACGCTTTATGTTCACACATTTGTGCAAGTGCATGCGTTGAGCAGGTTCCTGCCCCTGGCTCTAAAACCTGAGGATTACACAGCTCCCATCAGAGCCAATTATGTGCTTTCATCCTCAGTCTGCCTCCTGACTGCTCAGCCAACTGCTTCGTCTCTGAAAACACGACCGGGGCAGTACCTTTTCCAGCACCTTTTCCGTTGTGTTGGTTTGAAATGGCTTTCTACTGCTAAGCATTGGCCAAGAACTGGTAGCATAAGCAAATGTACCAGTCATTGACATAACTACATAGCTAATCAAAACGATATGAGCCATCTTTCAGGTTTCTGTGTGAGAGAAAGTCCGGACTTGAGTTTAAATAACTACAGGTTAACATTCAGTCTATGAGAACAAACGCTCAGAAGAAAATATTAATAAATGTGCTTGAATCAAAGGCAACTGGACTTCTTCATCTTGGTTCTTAAAGAAATTTCTTCAGTTACACTGGTGGGGAGTCAGAGGCTTTCCTCAGTTAGAACCAAGGAAGCTGTCTTGATAGAAGTCCAAATGTCTTCAAAAACAAAGAAAAAGAAGTCCGATTGGCTTTGATGACATACCTACATGTATGCATTAGGAATTAAAACCATGAACACACTGAGTTTTAAAGTATGGTAGATTGTCAAAACTTTCTACTGGTAGTGCATGTGTAAAGGCAACAGATCATACTGTAATATGGATTTATCAGGCCAGATGACAACAGAACATTCAATTATACAAAACAGCAATGTTGCTTTTCATCATAATACAATTTGAAATTCAAATATTGAAACAGAGCTTTTGTGGAAAATATAGTTTCTATATTATATATCTTTAAACATTGTAATGTAGTCATTCTGGTCTACAGTAAAAATAATATCTGATGCATTATTTCAGGTTACCACCTGGGATAAAAGCGTGGGTTTTAAAGATACATTTCTAGGTGATTTGAGAAAAAAGAAAAGAAACCACAGAGCAAAACAAGATTCGGGATTCTTTGGAAACGTTGCCAAGCAGCTGGGTGTGAAAGCAATGTTGAAGGGCAGGAAAGGGTGTGTGAAAAACAAAAATTCAGAGCTAAAGAATCAACTTTTGCTTTTCATGGCAACTGAGGAGAAATAAACAGGTTGTATATAGTTAAAACAACAACCAGTCCATTTGGATTTCTCAAAACAAAAGTCAACCTCTCCTTCTGTGATTGTGGCAACCACCACCTTCTTACAAAATAGAACAAAACCTAGCCCATCTAATCAGAAACTGCAAAAATATTGAATTAGTTTACAAAACTTTCACTTAGCCTGATTTCTGAATTGATCTGTGAGTCAATGCTTTCCCAGGTGATTCTCACGACCCACATCAGTGATATAAATAGAGATAGGCACAGATCCTATTCAGAAGCAAGTGAAAAAGGCACAGATGAAAAGGAGGGTGCAGAGTATAGGGGGAAAAGACACTTTCACACTGATGTTCAGCTTTCTGGAATCTCTTTTTATGCAACACCAAAACATGGATTGAAGGGCCAAGTTAATGATCTTTGCAGTGCCACAGAGGTTAGAGGCTGGAAGCCCAACTTGCCTGACAAATAAAATGGAATTACAACAAGAATGTCTTTTCAGCATTTTTATCAAGTGGGAAAAAAAAAAAACAACAAATACAATGCAAAACAATTTTATCTTACAGATTAACTTTGTAAAACATACCAATTGTTTTCCTGTGCTTGAGCTGAAAAAAATGTTAAAAATGAAAACAAATCCCTTTTTTTGTATATTTTTAAAAGCCAGGATGTTTGGCCATTAAATAAAGTCTTGTGTCCGGTATTTGATTTGCTGTTATTTTACAAATCAAAACTGCTGAATGAACATCCTCCAAGAGCAGGAATATATTGTGTTATCAATTTGCACTAAATGTTGTTTTGTCTTGTCCTTTCTTTAAAAGAGCAGTTTGATGCTTTCATCTTGTCTTCTAACCCACAGAAAGCGTGCAGGTAAGTTTTCTCTAACACCATCTATTTATCTCTGCACCATCTCTGCACCTGCCCAGACCTCTTCCTCACATGAGGGCACATTACTGCCATTTGAAAAAATGTAATTATTTTTTAATGAATTGTTTTCCAATTTAAGTTATTTTCCATTTCCTTAAGGTTACCTTTACATCTCCATGTTAATAAATATTGTTTAGAAAGGTTAAACTCTTTAGAGAAAAGTGCTTGTGTATGTATATGTCTGGCACCAATTAAGAATTTACCATTTCACCAAATTCATTTAAAATATTGATTTATAATGTGAATCAGTATTTTTACCTAAAAATATTGGTATATGCATTTTTTCTATATTGATCAGCTGAACAACCCTCAATGGCTCACAAAATAATTCAGTAACTTTAGTTTGGATGAAAAATTAAAACGTCAAAGTCATAAATCATTGATGACATTTACATTTTCTTCTCAACATGTCACTAAAACTGAAAAAATGTCAATATTGAACAGAGGTATTTGTTTAAAATTAAAACAAAACAACAACAACAACAACAAAAGGAATTAAGAGTATAGTATTTTCACCCATCAGCTATACCTGTTTTTTCCTATTAAGGATTAAGGGGTCTGCACATCACTCTAAAGCAACCAGCTGATTTAGTATCACATCTGCCTCACAAACTTTGGCTACCATGAGAAACACATATCTGAGATTATAGAAACCATGTGGGTGGACAATTCCTTCCCAAAAAAAACGACAGGAGTGGTTAGCAAACCAGAAAAAACTTGCAAGAAAGCCTTTAACTCCACATGCACATGTTACTATACAAATTTTTACAAGCCAAAGGGTAACGTATTTGTCCCAAAAACAAATTATGTTCTAGCATGTTAAAATCACTTTGAACCATCTTGTTGAATTGTGCTATACAAATAAACTTACCTTCCCTAAAAGAAACATTTACATCCAACACATTTTACAAAAGGTATATAGCTTGAAGACAGTAATTTAGCTTTTAATCACCTTACAGGCATATTCACTCAGCACAGAATGTATTATGTAGGAATTTCACAAGCTGCAACTTTCACAAGTCACATTCGTGCCAAAAGGAAACAAAAAACAAAAACATTTCAGAAGGTTGAGATGTTGTAATTTGGCTGAAGCACTGCCACATAATGGATCCATCTTACATCTGAAATGATCAGCCTTTGAATAATATGCAAGAAAAAAGAGCGTAAGTGCAAAAACACAAACTTCATCCCTGGTTCCCAACACTGTTACAGATTGAGGATCCAACTTTCCTCCAAAGTGCTGAAGCCTATATTTACCAAAGGCCAGGAACAGTGAATTTGGACCATGCAGAATCCTCAGATTTCCATCCAACTATCTCTGGGTAGGAAGGAGTTGGCTCTCTGATATTAGGACAACTCCTCTCAGCCTCATTTGACTGCCCACAGAGAGTCTGGCTCTATCTGTGGTGTCCTTCAGTCACACTAACACCCTACAGTCTGCTGTTGCATGTTACTTTGGTTTTCATGGAAACCACTCTAAACAAGACCCTGGCTTCAGAAACACAGATCAGTAGTGGGACATGAGGCTGGACACTTCCGCAACAGATGCTCAAACACAAAAAGGACACAAGCACATAGCCAACATATCATAAATCAGCAACTTTTAAAGCTACAAAGAAGCCTTTATTGTTGAAGTAAGCGCGCACACACAAAAATAAGGCAAAGACCAACTCTTCATAATCCAGCTGGCACTTGACCAGTGGTGCGTATACTGATGCATGTTCAGAGCACATGTGAAAACAACTGTGACAGCAGGGTGAACAACAGCTGTCCAGCTGGCACTCTGTTTATTCAGTTCAGCCCAGGTTGGGCTGCATCCCAGAGCCCAGTCTTCAGGAAAAATATTTAACCATCCTATATTTTGGATTTGCCCAAAATAAAAAAATAAAATAAATAGAAGCCTGCCTTGTCTACAATTTGATCATAAAGTGTTCTTATCATTAACTTAATATTATAGGTACCAGTTATTAACAGTCACACTTAGTATTATATAGTTCAATCAATACTGCAGATTAACAAATGGTTCAGTTTAACTATCTCACACACACACACACACACACACACACACACACACACACACACACACACACAAAAGAAGAACAAAGCCACAAATCAAAAAGCCCCACTGACCCACTTTCACATCATGAAATATGAAGGTTTTCTGTGAGTCAACACTCAGCACACACCTGCTTTCAGTGGTAAATGGGTGTAGTCAGTTTTACTGGAGGTGGTGTAGCTACATCCTCAGAGAACATATCATACAACTTTAAGTGTTGGGTTTTGCCTTTCTTTTGTATTGATTTAAAGCACAAAAATTTAACAAATCAATACTGTACTACATTCAAGACTAATTTTGCAATGTATGTGGAGATCACAAAAGAGTCTGTGGATAAAATGACCATGTTCCACATCAATTTATATTGCAACAAAGTAATTCCCTTTGCAGATCAAGGAAAGTAAAATAAAAATTATTATTAATAAAATTATTCAAACGTATGTATATATTCATAAGTGTTTCCTGTCCTGCATTTTTAACTTACAATTAAATGCATATATGGGCGTTTTCCCTGACTGAAACTGAACATGCTGTGACGACCTCCTCTTCCTCTTTGACTATTCAGAGCTACAAAAGTTGTCACTGCCTTTTTGAGTTTTGACAACAGATGGACCAACCGTTTTTGTCACCTGACCCCGTCTCTCTCGGCACTCTTATTGTAGACAGCGCATACCCTCTACACAAACATCTACAGCCTGAGCACTTTCAGCTGCAGCTTTGATCAAGCAGCGCAACGTACAACCAAGCTGTCTCTTGGAATTTGAACTAATGAAAGGAGATGTAACTACATTTAGTTTAGCTGATCTACATTATACTCAAGTGTTATTCATGTTGGTTTCTCAGCAGAGCAAAAATGATCGGCCTCTTGGTTCCAGCAGACACACAAATAAAAACCAGAGATCTCTAAACTAACTAGAGAAGAAGCATAAACTATTAGTCTAATCCTAGGATCAGGGGCACGGTTGTGGTGGTGTGGTTCATTAATAGCTTTTCGGCTGACTAAATTCAGAGGAACACGATTACAATTAGCTTGTTCCAGCCTTTCAGTCTACCTGGCAGATTCCAACAGGAGTGTCAAACAAGTTTTTGTACTTTCATCTTACTGTAGTTCAGTCTACAGGATGATTCATAAGATTTGTTTAAAAAAAATTGCTCTCTATTTACAAGATTGGACCCTGGATGCAATTAAGGTAACCTGAAAACAATAAGAACGTTAGGTTGCATTTAACATTTTGGTAAAGAAGTAACTGCAGCTTTTCACAACTTTTATTCTAGATCTAAACATAAACAGACCCAAAAAGATTCCTACAGGGATTCCACTTTGCAGCAAGCCCCCCCCCCCCCCCCCCACTTACTAAATACTAACTGCAGCAAACTCATAAAAATAGAATTAAAAAGAAAAAAGAACAAAAAAAGGCTACAACTATCCCATCATGAGACATAATTACTGAGAAACTGTCGTTCAACTTTCCTCTCTTTAGTGGGAAAGAGGACCCTGTGGTATGCCCGAGGACTGCACTTCTCTGCAACCTGAGGTCGTGTTGAAACTCGACTTTTTACAAGACATTTTCATACTTTCCCTTAAGAGATGGGAGGCATCTGCCCCCAGACATCAAGCAATCACTCTTCAGTGCACAAGGTTATAATTCCTTTCCTGACTAACCCTCAAAATGCCTTCCCCACATCTGAAAGCCTTTGACATCAAAGATGACAGCTCTGAGTACAATAGCATTCCTCCACATGCAGAAACATTACTGGTCAGGTGATGACCGCACCAAGAGCACAAACTGAGATGCAGAGCAGGAAAGACTGAATTAAACATATAATGGGAGAGACTAGAGTTGCAAGGACAGTGTGCATATTCAACACTAAATCCAAACTTTGGATGCATAAATTAAAAAATAAACAGCAAGAAGAAAAAGAAAAACAGGGCGTATAAAGCCAAAACTAGGATTATAAGCTGCATTTTACCCTGTGCAAGGCTTCCCAGTTCCCAACAGAGCATACCAACACACAACTGACTCATGAGACTGACTCATCAAAACCTCAAGATATTTAGAGTAATAAAAAAAAAAAAAACACACACAAAAAAAAAAAAAACGTCTTTCAAGATGAAAAACTACACTCCATGTTCAGTTTAAAATTATTCATATTCATAGATAAATAATACTAAGCATAATACAGCAGCATATAAATATTTAACATTCGCATCAGGACTTAACTTGCTCTGACTTCAAAGAAAACCCCACACAACAGTAAACATAATATGAAGAAGCTACTGGAAACTAGTGGACTTTGCTGGTGCAGTCTTAAAATAGCTTGAAATGCAGCAGCAGTGTCTCAAAAACATCTTTGCTCCATTCTTAGTTAATTCTGTGCATTCCCATGAATCAGACATGATATACATTACATCACTAAAATATGATGACCTGGATGTTTTATATTGCAGCCAGTGTCCTGCAGCGTAGCACTAAGGTCTCACCTGAGAGAGTAAGTATAACCGGTGTTCTCTGGAGCACACTGTGGAGGAGTATATGTGTGTAGCTGAGAAAAATCCATGGTCATTCTTCGTTGTTTAGACTGAAAGAGTCAGGATGCAAGAAAGAGGACTCATTTGCTGACATTTCAGGAGAAGAATAATAAGCAGGAACTTCTGCATGCATTCAAAAAAATGGCATTGTTCAGTCTGTCTCTTGCAGGTTCTGCAAGTGAGCTCAAATTTTGTCACATTAAACAACACTTTAAGAACACATTGAAGACTCAATAGACACATTAAAAACAATACAGCACTAACAAATTCCCTGCCTCTTCTCCAATCAATTTTTGCAACATTCACCAGGCAGGACTCCAGGAAAACACAAGCTCTACTTAGTGCTACACTGTACGACTATATCAGAAAGCCCACTGCAGGCAGCCGCTAATGAGAGTTACTGGACATTCCTCTTCCTCAGAAACACAACAACGCTACTGTGAGACAGTTGGCCAACCTCTTCCTGCATGATGGCTCTGGCTGACGGAGGCAGAGCTTTAATGAATGATGGGTCTCTTCTCCTCTTGTCAGAAAACAGGCTTCAGCTGAGAGAATAGGCCGGTGGAGACAGGACAGTGACGATCTTCTTTCTATTTGTATTAGGCAGACTACTCACCACGACCGCTAGCCGTACAGTGACTGCTTGAGTAAGCTTGGCATTACGAAAGCCAGTAAAACAGCAGAGAGGTGGGTGGGGTGGACTCTAAAGCAATGGGCGGGAACCGGCCTGAGGGCTGAGCTTCTCAGAGTGAAACCTGCTTTTTATGAACAGGTTTTGCAAATACCATGTTACCGCAAAACACTGTCAGTTAGCAATTTCCCAGCTTGCTTAACAAAACCTAATGTACTCAGTTGAACATACAGTTCAAAGCTTAAAATTAAAGATTAACGCAAGTTAACCTCTTAATGGAATATCTGTGATATGCTTTACAGTATATTGATAAGAGTACAAAAGGTCTCTTGTCATGGTAGTGTTTTTAGCTCTGTGCCTGTTTTTAACTGTTGTTACAGCTTTGCAGGACCAGCCTTCAAGGTACAGCTTGTTCGGTGTGATGTGTAATTCAGAAAGTTGAATAAATCACCTCTGTTAATGCTCTGTGATGTCAGTACTCTGTAAATCTAAATGTTTAACTAAATGAACATTTTTCAGGCTTTGGCAGTCTCAGAGCAATTTGTCTCTTTTCATTAAGTAAGGATTTTTTGGGGGGGTTTTAGACTGCACTTATATGCGCAATATAATGGCAATTGAGTGTACCCGCAGCCCGAGGTAATTCTTTCCAGTTTACTGAAAAAGATTTAAACCATGGTCCATATGACCTAGTTAATATACTAATAGTTTCTGACTCTTAGGGCCGGCCAGATCAGCCATGTACAGAGCTGCATACCACCACATGCATGTGACCAACAATATAATCAAAAGGGAGACTGCTGTCAAAACCTTTTCTCAGCTATTCAGTTAAGCTTGAGGACATAAAAGAGAGAGAGAAAACTTTAAATTAATGACTTTTTGTAAAATCCTCCTCTAAAATCTCAACACATAATCTCTAATCAAATCCTCATCCAAATCTCCAAGCCTAGGAAGGATAAAAGGAAACAAATACCAAAAAGCCAAGGAAACTACTTAAATTTAGCAAGGATTATTATTTTTCCTCCAAATGTCAGCTTGGTGCGATGAATCTTAATAGAAAAATAGGAAGTGGGCATTTACAATAAACGCCAAACAACTTCCTGCAGAGCAATAACTGGACTATAACTATGAGCTCATCTACCGAAGAGACAGACTGAACAACAGCACCAAAACACATAAAAGCAGTCATTACAAACAACATGCTGCTGCACAGGGACTCGTGCTTCAGTTTACTTCACAATCACATCCCACGTCTGTTTTGCTGCTTCCTTTACGCAAACCACCTGCGACAACACGGCAAACAGCTGAGTCCTAGAGACTGGGCCAACTACTGTCAAAACACTGCTCCAGTCTGACGCCGTTTTACAATAAGGAGGCATAGTTAGTCTAATTTAGACACGCAGACTGTCCGGCTGAATAACACGCAGTCCAGTTACCTTCTCACGTTGCTTCGCTAAATTTAGAGTTACGTGTATTTAGACGTAGCCGTCAATCACGCAGCGCTGACATGATCAACGTACCAAACCAATGCGGCATCGTAAACGTTTATTTACCATGTCTCGATCACCTTTCCCGAAAACTATCGACATATTACATATTTAATGACCGATAATCTAGCAGCTTAGCCAAAAATAAATACCCAAGAAAATGAGGCCCAAGACTGCGTCGGCTGTCAAAACAGTTGTTGGTAGAGGAGAGCAGCAAGGACAAACTAAATCCACATAAAATGCAAAACGCATATTAACAGCAACAAAATGTGGCTACATTAAGAGGTTACTCATAGTAGCTTGTCAACTTGCCCGCGTGGTTTGAATCCATGAATGTTGTTATTTAAAAACGCAGTCCCAAGGAGCCGGATCCGCGCATGTCTGGCACGTAGGAAACGTAAACTTCTGCCAGCATCCCGCCGCTGGGATCCTTCAAAGCGTAATGAATATGATGTAGATCTACAGATTCTGCGGTTCTATTTTTTCTCCGGTAGAAAGATGTGAAAGTTTACAAGCAGCTCGTAACTGTTAACTGCTGCTGCACAACAAGAAGGTTTCCAAAATGGCTTCCTAAGCGTAACAAAGCCAGAAGGATCCCTCCAAAGCTGATCCTCCCACTCCCGGGCCTCTATTGTCGGCCAGGGCGCACAGTTTAAATCTGTTGGAGGGAAGAGCGCTACAAGACTCCCGGTGTGGTGCTGTTGCCGCCCAGTGCACGGACAGGACTCACACTTTTAACCGTTGAAGCCTTGGAGGGAAACTCGATGCATCACAGCTGCTTCCGACACCAAAATAATGTAACACAGGGCTTTAAAATATCTTACGTCCTAAAACACAGAGTTGCTTCCTCTAATTCCCAGACGAGAGTGAAATAAAAAGTTGCTATGTGGACATTTGCAATATTACAAGTAAGCTTTGAAAGCAGACTATAAACTATCACGAAACACTACAAGAAAGTTCATTTACAATGAGTAATTTCAACACTAATCAACAAAATGGTTAAAAGAATTCTGAAGGGTTGACATGCAATTCTGTTTCTTATAAGTCTTTGAAGATATGCCACTTTGACCAAGAATAATCAGACTTGTTTGCTTCTGTGCTTATTACAAACCAATTACCATTTAGGTACGGAGACCATTGCATGTTCAACAAAAAGCAAAAATACATAACCATCCATCCAGCCATGCCTTTTCTGTACTCACTTCATCCTATTCAGAGTCACAGGGGACTGCTGGAGCCTAGCTGTTATTGAAGGACAGACGGTATGCACCTGCTACACCCTAGACAGGGGATCAGTCCATCAGAGGGTTAAATGCAAACTTTTTAGTTTAATCGCTTTGCAGAGGAAGCTGACTAAATACACTTTTTGTATTGGAAAATAATTATTTGGTTAGAGAATCAAGTTATTCCAGTTTAAAAAGTGACAAACACACAAAAACAAAACCTTTGACAGAGAAGCTTAAGAGCTGTAAAAAGACAACTGCGTTTAAGTGATAAAAACAAGCTTACATACAAACCAGCAGAATGTGATGAGCAAATATCATGGAAAATAAGTGGAATGTGATAAACACAATTTAAAGAATAGGAGCACTCCATAAAAACATTAATAGTAGGATTGTGACGTGGAACCCCAACTATTAAAAACAAAAAAACAGTTTTTTTCAATTAAGGCCAAAAGATAAGTAATATAACTAAGAACTAATGAGATAAAATATTTATTCCTAATATATCTAGAATAAAAAAAAATTAAAAATTAAACTTTATAATAACTTTATATAATAGACAGATCCAGTTCAAAATAATATCATATAGGAACGTCATTAACTTCTTAATTTTGCCTGTATAGTAACAAATATCCTTAAAAAAAAAAAAACAGTCCAAGCATGTACAAACCCCAACTTCAAGTATCTTGGAGAGAGGAATAGGATCCCCATGAAGTCACAAATCTGTCTCACAATATTGACAATCTCTACAAGATACACACTACTCTTAATAAAAAAATAAAAGAAAATAAACTCCTTTATATGACTGCCCAAAGAAAAAAGAACCAACTTGCAATGTGGAAAAATAAAAATATATCAAATAGCATAAACAAAGTGTATTTACATGTGACTGGATCAGTGGACAACACTGTAGGGTTGGAAAGAAAATTAAAAGCAACATATGCTGCATATTTACACTCTATAATGACTAGTTCATTTCCATTTTTATAAAACAAAACATATGCTATCTTTTGGTAAATGCTGTAGTGTTGTAATTTAATCAACCCATACAATAAAAAAGGGATGGGCATCACAGAATGTACTCTTTTTCTTCCTATGTTCATATTGTGACATCCCCTTTCACGCCTGGAAAAACTAGTTTTTGCAAAACAGTATTTGCAACTGTCAAACAACTGTGACTTTGTCCCCTGCTTTGCGTAAGATTCCTCTGAAGTTGGTCAGCGGAGGTACAGTAAATGACTATTATTTATACCTGAACGTAACAACAGCTGAGCGAGGGCGCCACCTGCTGGACAGAAGGCGTCAAACCGTCACCTGATTGTGAATCCAAACTCAATGAAACCTTTAGACTCAACAACACAATATGCTTCTCCGCCAAAGATTTAACAGCTAGACATTTCACACCCTTTTTCAACTGAGATGTAAATAATAACAATAATAATAATAATTTAAGTCCCTCTTCTTTTGTCCAAGTCAGTTATATATTCTTAAAGGAAACATCACGCACATGCAAGTTTTTAACGAAGTGCTACATTTGAATGAAACGACTCTAAAGACAGATTATGTATGTTTGGCGTTGACAACTTTTAAGTCCAGATAGACGGTTATAAATATTTTAATTTACACGAAAAAAGGGGGAGAAGCATTTTGCACAGGATTGGTCGTAGAAACCCCCCATAAATCTAGCCAGGTTCAAATTCTGTATACACGAAACAAGGCCAGCTACAACAACTACTCGTGATTTACTGAACAAAAAAACAAAACTAAAAATACCAGGAAAAAACTTGAGATTACAAGTTAGCTTAAGCTTCTCATGACAGCTCAAAATAGAGCGCGTGACACCATTTTACATGAACACTATCAAACAAGAGTGAGACTACTCACATATTGACGGTGTCTGCGGAGTGCTGAGAGTGTGGGGAGGTATTTTATTGAGCTTGTCGTTTCGCAAACCGTTGTACATTTACTTGTTTGAAAAGAGGACCTTGCTCCAACGTTCGCCTTGTTCCCAGATCCCTCATACTTTCCGTCGCTGATGCGCGCGGCGCGGGGAGCGTCACGTGCTCACTCCTTATTTGGAAAAAATGACCATATATAGGGTCTATTCAAATTCCCGAAACCACGCCCCAATCCTGATTTTCTAACAGCGTCGGTCAAAGGAGCTACTGTACGAGAATGAAGACAAAAATCACAGTTTCCATCAAGGAAATCCAAACAAAAATCTGACCTTTAACTGTCACTTGTGCCTCAATTGTTGTTATCTATAATTAAATCCTTTAGTTGAATTGTTAAAACTAATCACCATAGTCTCTAGAATGGTTATTCATTGCAATAATTAATGAATGAAGAGTCATTAATGGAACCGGGACCCTTATTTCTAACCTATGCTTGGAAAGACACATACCAGAGTAATACATTTTCATATTTAACACTGGGAATGTGGTTCTACGTTATAGACTATTTATACAATCTTTTGGTTTCCATTACATGTAGCTTTATTTCGCTTTTGTTAGATTAGTTGGATCATCTACTTTATGTCCTGTTTGTAATGTTCTGTTTCTTACTTTGCTTTTGTTTACTGAATCAGCATAACATATTGTCTTATGTAACATGACCATGTATGGTTTGATGACCTGTTGAGGGCATACCCTAGTCTAAAAATCTAGACATTCAACCTTTAATAGGATATCAGCAGGGATGCATGTATGGATGGATGTTGTCTTACGTCTTTTAAATGTTGGATTGATGTTGGATTGAAGATTAAATTGCATACCAGCATACCAAAGAAAAAAATCTCCTAGTATATCAGAAGTTATTCTTAATATTTGTTCCTTATGCTTGTTTTCCATTACTGATCCAGAACTCCTTGGCGCCCGAACTATGTATTTTGACTAGAAGAAAAAAAACCTGAAAAACTGGTTATTTATGGAATGATTAGGGTGGATCACCATTGTCCCTGAGATCACGTGACACATTTATGTGAAAAGGAAGATGACTAAAAGCCTATACATAGCAGAGAGCTGTGCTGCTGGTTCACAGTGTACATGCTTAGTCTCCAGTCAAACACAATGAAAATCCTCATTTCTATCCTGTGTTTATACTATCTTCTTCCAGTGGAGGCTGAACACATAGATCGCTGTGAGTAAACTAAAGACAATACTTTTCTTAATCTAGATGAGACTGAGTTTCTGTTCTTGTTTGTGCTCATTTCTTCTGGACTGGAGCTTTAGCCTGTTATCTGTTTCATTTTTATCAGATTCTCGTTGTGAGAGTTGTCTCGCAGCAGCACAAGGTACGGCTGATTCAACACACCTCAGAGCTTGTTATTGCTTACTTATATATGAGGGGCACATGTTCCTTGCATGACTTTGCATTTCCACTGAGAAACAGATAGAAAATAACAACGTGTGCATATTGCGTTCCAGAATTGGAGGAAGCTATAAAAGACACTCCACCTGACAGCAGACAGTCAGTGATCGAGAAGCTCCTCAGTGGGCAGCTGTGTGAGAACCTGTCTTACAATGAACACGTCTCAAAGGACAAAATGAAATCCACCTGCAGGCGCTTGTTGAGTGAGACAAGATTGAAATATAAATTGTTGACAAAATTATTTATTTGCTACAATCGAATACATTGTTTAATCACAAATCATCCCTCAGATTCCCACAAGGAAAAGTTCCATGTGGCTTTGGTGAATGAAAAGCAAAAGAATCTGAGTATTGTCCTGTGTTATGAGCAGTCCCATGCATGTGTAGGAGTTAAACGTCAGCATTTTCAGGTAAGCCGCAGTTACATTGGCAGCTGTGAAACCCAGAGTTATTGATTATCTAAGCAGAACAAACTGTTTTTTTTTTTTTTTAATAATTTCACTTTCATGACAGGATTCCAAAGCCATCTTCACAGAAACTGACATTGATGCTTTACTTCGGGACAACCAGGAAAATGTACGTGTTGCTCGGCCTTTGCATGCAGGATCACCGGCGCACAAAAGAGATGAGATGTGAAACTCTGCAACCGTTTTGTGGAGGCACTAGTGGCTTGATTTGTTTTTATAGACTGGCACAATTAACAGGAATGTTGTGATATTGAATTTGATTATGCAAGACTTTTGAGGAAAAATATTTTTTAGGACAAATGTCTCATTTCAACAACATCTCATCTCAACATTAGGAAACATCTGAAGAGCAACATTCCTCCACATAACCTAATAATGTATGTATGCAAAGTACTTACAATTATTTTACAATTAATTTAGATTAATTACCATGACCTTAATGCATCATTAGTCAAACACTCTTGTAGTCAGTTTAACAAAAAAAAATGGTTTAATAAGTTCAAGTTATCACAGTTGGGTAATACAATGTTTGAAAAGATTGACCATCTAGCACACTTAAGATCTTGTGGATCCTTTTCAGTACTCAAAAGTATAAAGTCATGTAGGAAATGAGCTGCATATACTATGGATAGATGGTCAACATGTTCTCTGTAGTTGCTTATATAAATAAATTCAATGAGCATTCACTGTTGGTGTCTCAGTCTCAGTCAGTAACACGCCTATACAGTTTGTTTGTCCCACAACAACATGCTGGCGTGTTTTGGACAGCTCCTTCATCTCTGGCGGTCCCAGTATCAGCACTCTGGTCAGCACTTTAGCTGAAGAGCCTTTAAATAATATATGGATGCTTAGCAGGATGGAGGAGAATGCTGCATACCAGAAACCTATCTACACTGAATCAATAATTACAGCACACATGAAAATCGTGGCTGTCCAGTCACTAGGAGGAAAACAAAATAGCAGAAATAATAATAATAATAATAATAATAATAATAATAATAATAATAATAATAACTGAAGAACTGGAAAAATAGATATTATGTGAATCATGTTATATAGATGTTCTTTTTATGCTTGCTTAATTTTTCTCCTGTTACTCCGTTTTCTCCCCAGGGTTTTGAAACGTGTATGTTAGGTGAATCTAAATTGGCGATTCAAATTTGCCTATAAGAGGAAACAGGAGTAAATGTGGTTGCTTGTTTGTTTATCTGCACATTGTTCGGCTATAAATAATGCTATGTCTGAGACATCTATGATACCTTTTCCAGGATATCAAGCGTCATATGGCCCTGACTTCCCAGACATAAGATAATAAGAAATAAGAAATAAGAAATAAGAAAATGTGGAAATTTAGCATAGGTTAAAACTAGTTTGTTTGGTTTTTTTGCCGGGCAACATCAGAGTGCCAGGTACGTTGTGATTTACAACATAAAAATAAATAAAAAAGCGTTATACATAACAAAAAAACTAAAAAAAAACTAAAAACTATAGGAAACATAAGTACCACAAACAGTTATATCATTGAACATTTAAACAACCATTAGGAAGTACCCTTAGGCTTAACCAGACAAATATTGTGCTTAAACACTTGCATGGCCTTACAGCTGGGTATAATTACTTTATAGTCTGTTTTTACACTACTTAAACTTTTTTTTATCTGCCACAAAAGAGGTGACAGATGTAAATAATGGTCGAAGTTGCTGCTTGACAAACATTTCGTTCCATTTAGCTCATATGTCTCCTCTGGGTTCATTATTACGTCATCGTTTTGAGGAATGAACGGGTGAATAAATGGAGTTTGGAAGAGTCAACACGAGCAGGGCGCCTGCGCAGTATTGGAATGCGGCCGGGCCGCGTGCTGCTGTTGCTAGGAGGCGCTGTTGGAGCCCGGAAAAGGTGGGGATGGTGAAGAGGATGACGGCCGGACCGAGATTGAGAGGAGAAACGTGTCATTTCTAGCTCAAGCCCACAATCTGCACGTCTCAGCGGCAGTGTTCTGCGTCCAGAGAGAGCAAAGAGGAAAGAAGAGTCTATTTTTCCTCCCGTTGTGCAGGTATGAAGCCACGCGGTTTAGCAGCTGTTTGTGAGCGGCACATCTGGACTCGGTTCAGAAGATACCAGAACACGACCTACCGTGGGGGGGGGGGGGGGGGGGTGGGGGGGGGCTCACTTTATTATATAGAAACACAAAATGAACTATGCTGAACACATTTTTACCAGTTAATAGCAGTGACAGCAAATACAAAGACGTTTCTGTTCCTTAACATTCATCCACAGACTTTTGCGCTCACAGGCTAACGCCCTGCAACATCACCTGCCTGGAGCAGCCCGTGTTACGATATCATTTTCAGACATGTCAGTGTTAGAAACTCGTTATTAGACCAAGTAAGTCTATATTTACATGAGACGCGGAAACGGAAAAGGATCGGCAGCCAAGTCTAAAAGAAAGGAATGTCAGGAATGCGATGATGTGACAACACGCAAAGACAGACAAGACCCTCTTTTGTTGCCCCGGTTTACCACTTACAGTGTGATTCAAGATGATTTTCTCTAGCTAATCAAATCCTCTCTAGCCCAAACTCAAAAGTTGTGATCTCATTTCATGTTCTCTACTTGACTGTAACAGCTGGGCGACAAGGCCACATGGTGCGTGTTTCCTGCCCAGGATGTGGATGTGTGGGTTTCCAGAGATGGAGAGCTACGAGGACTTCTGTCTCCGGAGCCTGGCCGCACTGCAACAGGAGCTGAAGCTCAAGAAGACAGCGCGTGAGCCACTGCTTTTCCAGACAGCTCAGTCGGTCATCCACTTCCACGGAAGACCTGTTCTCCCACCTCTGGTAAGAAAGGAAATAAATAAAAGCAAGGGGCTATTTCAAGGGGCAACACAATATCGTCCACTTCCGTTACCATAGAAGTAAGAGGATTGCCACAAAATATAAGTGAAACCTGCTCAAGGATTTCTGCGTGAGGCTCACATAACCTTTCATTTCTAAAAGAGGATAGACTATCCTCGTGTAGGAGAGCTTTACCAAGGGCTGCCATTCATGGTGTTCTGTGATACTAAAACCTACGTCCAGAAGAGCTGTTTCCAGGAGCCTTACCTCCTGTGTCCACATGTCAAACTGTGGACCGTGAGAACAGTCCATTAAATCAGCAGCTGGCAGGGAAAAAGAAATAAAAAGCATTTGATGATGAGAAGAAACAGGGTTACTTGAAATACGCATCAGCTTGTGACTGCTGACAAATTAAGTTCTTAGGAATATATTCACATGACAAGGAGGCCAGTGTGAGGATGCAAACAAACAGAAAAGTAAACCAAAATAAATCTTATTGAAACATGCGGGGTGTTGAAAACAACAATGCAAGAAATTTTACCCACAAGGGGAAAGAATTAACACTCCTGTGAGAAACTCTTTCAGTTGTTCTAGTTTGTAAGAAAAGAATTTTAAAACAAACACTTTTTCTTGTAGTAACCTTTCTTGCTTTTTTTTTTTATATATTGAATTCTTTGAGGTGTGGACTTCATTGATCCAAAACAACTTTCGTCCTCAATTAGGTTTCAGTTTACTCACATTTCAGTTGACACATCAGGTTTGCAGGATGGAGCCTCATCACTGACCTTTTTTCTTTTTTCTTTATTTAATTCAAGATTTATCTTCAGAGATCCGAACTGTTTGCCTGCCATGCTTTTGTGTCGATGTCTTTCCTGGTGAACATTTTTAACAATCTTCCTGAAATCTACATTATTATCAACAGCCTTCCTCATGTTGATGGAATTAGAGATGTATGCTTGTGTCTTTACTGCAGACTTCAGAACAGCATCTCCACAGGTCCTTTACTTTATATGCAGCATTCACTATATGGCCAAAACTATTGGCTCACCTGCTTTGACTCGCATATAAGCTTAAGTGACGTCCCAATCCTAATCCATAGGGTTCAATATGAAGTCGGTCCACCCTTTGCAGCCATAACAGCTTCAACCCTTCTGGGAAGACTGTCCACAAGGTTTAGGAGTGTGTTTATGGTAGTTTTTGACCATTCTTCCAGAAGTGCATTTGTGAAGTCACACTGATGTTGGACGAGAAGGCCTGACTCTCAGTCTCCGCTCTAATTCATCCCAAAGGTGTTTTATGGGGTTGAGGTCAGGACTCTGTGCAGGCCAGTCAAGTTCATCCACACCAGACTCTGTCATCCAGGTCTTTATGGACCTGCTTTGTGCACTGGTGAACAATCATGTTGGAAGAGGAAGGGTCCAGCTTCCAACTGTTCCCACAAAGTTGGGAGCGTGGAATTGTCCAAAATGTCTTGGTATGCTGAAGCATTCAGAGTTCCTTTCACTGGAACTAAGGGACCAAGTCCAGCTCCTGAAAGACAACCCCAACCCCATTCCATGAAGCTCTCTGCGCACTGTTCTTGAGCTAATCTGAAGACCACAAGAAGTTTGGAGGTCTGTAGCGACTGACTCTGCAGAAAGTTGGCGACCTCATCCCACTATCCGCCTCAGCATCCGCTGACTCCACTCTGTCATTTTACGTATCCTACCACTACCACTGGCTGAGTTGCTGACGTTCCCAAACACTTCCATGTTCTCATAATACAGCTGACAGTTGACTGTGGAACACTTAGGAGTGAGTAAATATCACAACTGGATTTGTTGCACAGGTGGCCTCCTACCACAGTTCCACACTGGAATTCACTGAGCTCCTGAGAGCAACTCACAAATAGTTGTAAAAACAGTCTGCATGTCTAGGTGCTTGATTTTAAACACCTGTGGCCACCTGATTACGATTATTTCGGTGGGTGAGCCAATTTTGGCAATATAGTGTATATTAAAAATAAATGTGGAAATGTGTTTTCTTCCTTCAAACAGTAATTGTACATTTTTCACAGGACCAGCAAAGTCCTGTTTATCTAAATACATTTTTTTATTTCTCTTTTATCACTTACTTGTTTACTTAATGTTTTCCGTCCTGATACTTTTCTTGTTCTTACCTGGTTTAACTGTTTCTTTCCTTTTTACAACCCTCCCATTTTGTCCCAGGTCCAAATTCTAAACACAGCTGTGTGGGAACAACCCACTTCTTTTGCCACATTCCAAACATATTGTCTCTAAAATGTAGATGTATATGCATTTATAATGTGTTGTCTTTTGCAGCTGAATGCACAACATTGCACTGAGATGTGTGGCTACAGACAGAAGGCGGTCCAGCTGGAGCTTGACTTTCAGAACCAGCAGAGAAACAAGTTCTTGGACCGGGTTCAGGGCATACTGGATCAAGCCCAGGTCAGCAGCACACTCCTAGTCGCAGGCTTGAGTGTGATATGATGGAGCATTTTCCTTCGTACAAAAGAATTTAAAATGATACCACATCATTAAAAAAGTTTAAATGTTCACCTCTTCCTCATATATTAAAATAGGTCTGTGTGTCAGTCCCTCACTGCACCACAAAAACTGAATTACACTCTGTCATGCAGTCCCTGGTGTCATTTGGAGCCTTGACTACAGTTTGTCTGACTTAACTCTCCCTCTGGTGGACGGTGCTATTTTTACCTGGACACAGCTTTGTTTTGTAAGCTCAACATCCCCAAGCAATCTTACTCTCATGCCAATAGTCCTCATGTGTGACATTTATGTTACTTACAATATTTGTTGTTTATGCCCTTTATCCCTCAGTGGATTTAAAAGGATGTGATAAAGGTGCCATTAAAGTGTAGACTGTCAGTGCTAATTTAATGGGTTCAACAAAACTGTAACAACAGCATATAGTCTTTTTTGTTTTCATAAGCTCACCATTACTTATTATTTTGCACAGGTACATAAAGTATCAAATAAAGAGGATGATAAGGAGCCAGTTTCCAGATCTGCAACAGTTAGTGGCTACACCCTGGTCACTGACTCGCCTGGGCTTTCCAGAGAACCGGAATTTGGGCCTCAAGTGAATGATCCTGTGACGCCATCCCCTGAGACCCCCACGCTTCATGGTTACAAGAGAGAGGAAGACGTTGCAGTGGAAAAGCAAGAAAAGAGCGAGGACGAAGAGGATGATGACGAGGATATTAGTTTGGACAGCCTTCTTAAGAGATCAAGGGAGTACGTGAAGAGAGAGCAGAGTCACCACGTAATCGACCGGAGTCCCCCACTAGAGACTGTGTCCGGCAAAGATGAGAAGAACTGTAGCCCTGTGAGGGACACTGGTGTTGAGTTTGGATTTAGTCTTCATCACAGTCCAATCGGCCCACCTCCAATTCATCAGTATTCTCTGTATGATCCCAATCCTCAAAAGCCGGTCTGCATCTCGCCTAGTACGTCAGAGCGGTATGGTTGTCTTCCCAGTCCAGAGTCCAGCATTAGTCCCCGTCCACACAGACGCAGGCCACGGCCAGTTTCCACAGGGAACATCCATATTACTTTTCCCATTGGCCCGGCAGACCTTATTCCTCGTAGCCCAGGAAGGTCAGGGGAAGGTACTGGCATGCCAGACTGGGGAGAGACTTTGTCTGTGGGTACAACATCCTCTGGTCACTGTGGCTCAGCCGGGACAGATGGTGTTAGGAGGAGTGGCATCCGTCCACCCAGTCACTGTGGTATCAGCCCAGAGCAGGAGAACGGAAGCCCCGTTAGCGCCTCGGTTCCCAGCTCCATGCCACAACACGATCAACTCCCTGCAGGGTTTCGCCGGCGCTGCCACACACTAGACAGTCACCTGAATACTTACCAGTCTGGAGCTGAGCACATAGACCGCAGCCAGGAAAGGGTGCCTCGGTTCATGGCAGGTGTTATGCGGTTGGCTCCAAGTCGGCGCTCCACTGCAGCTCCTTTAAACCAGTCGTATGAGGGGGACAATGCTCCACCATCTCTGCTGAGCTCTCACGTGGCTCCTGACTTTGTGACACTTGGGATGGAAGCTGGTAACCCTCAAGGACCAAACAATGGCAAGAAAACACCAATTGTCCTCAGAAATACAACTGAATCACAGGTCAGCAAAGCAGGTGAGTCTTTCTTGAGTTGTTGGCCAGTGTTTTTTTGTTTTTTTAAATTTACTGGAATTTTGTTACTCCCCTTGAGAAGAGCGTTTTATCCATTACACCTTTTTGAATAAATGAATAAAATGTTGACATAGTAACAGATAAGCGATTCTTCGTGTATTTTGTTTTTATTCATATAAACAGAAGATGCCCAGTGGCGAGCACAAGCTCTGGAGGACATGAAAAGGCATCTAGAGGAGGAGCATGCCTTGCAGATGTCTTTGCTCCTTGCTGAGCAGGAGAAAGAACAACAGCGCCTTAGTCTGGTCAGCACATAGAATCACACTATTTCAAAAGGAGTACATTTGTTTGGTGTTATATTTCACCAGTTTTCACCAAGTTGTTACGAAATGCAACAACAAAACCTTCTATTTTTATTTTGGTGTTTTTTCTTGCAATGCTGCAGAGGTATCAAACAGATCACCCTCATTCTTCATTTTTTTTTGTTTTGTTACAGAGCAGCAGATATATGGATGACTTTGTAATGTGTTTTGTACGTTCGCATGTGCTGTTATGTGAAAGAGGTTGCACGCATGCAGGGATTTTCTGAGACATCATCTTCTCTTAAAGATAAACTATCAGTACAAAGAAACAATAATGTGATTGTTACCAGGTCTGAAAATTAAGTAAATGTATCCTCAAATCAACAGGAGTAATTATTTGACAAAATACAGAAGGAAAACCCAATTCCTCTTCAGCAGCTTGTTTCAGTTCAGTCAGTTCATTTGCTATTTGTTCGCATAAAGCTCTCTGGATTTTAATTAGGCTGAGATCTCCACTGTGAGTGGGCCATTGCAGCACCCTAATTCTTTTTATATTGAGTCATTCTGAGAAAAATCAAAGGTGGTATGCTTAGAATTTTTGTCAGCCAGATGGTCTCAAATTTGACTCTAGAGTATTTTTATTTATTGAATCTATATCAATAAAAACTTAACATAGGTAGCATTTCTTTGTCCCATGACTGCACATGGTTATTTTACATGTTTCTTGTTTACAGTTCAAAAGCAATGATTTAATGTACTTTATTGCTGTATTCAGGAGCTGGAGGAGACAGAGAGAAGACTAAAGGAACAGAGTTGTGCATGGCCTGTGAGTGGAGATTTGTGCGGCTGGAGCCGCAGGTCTGGGAATGGCAGCTGTCCTGTCATGAGCCCCTCCTGTCCAGGACTAAGCCCTATCCACACACCATCAGAGCGGTCACCAGGGCACAGTATGGGTACCACCGCACTTCACATCTGTACTGGAATTTGGAACCAGTGGTTATAAAACAGATAGAGATAGAAGCATTTAAGATACATTATCTCTAAAGGAACTGAGTGATGTCTCTAAATGTAATACTAGATCTCATATTCTGAACCGAATATCCCTTCATTTAAACGTCTAAACAGATACAAATATTCTAGCTGTGCAACAATTACAGTTTCCGTGCAATCTTGTCAGAGCTATTGAAAACTAACACTAACATTTTCTTTTTATGTTTTCATTTTTCTTTAAAACAAATCCATATTTCTTGATTATATTGCTTGATACTGCGTGTCTGAGGTGACCAAGTCTGATCCTTTCTCTTCCAGGTTTTCCCAGTCCTGTTCCTTCTGGTGCACCGTCTCCTTCTGTCCAGTCTCCCGTTTATCTGTGGGGCTCCACTTGGGCAAACAAACCACGGACAAGGCTTAGTCTGGTGGGTGTGAACTCAAAGAGAAGGGTAAATGTATATTGCCAAATACAGATGACAAGTTGTACGCTTGAAAGCCCATAAGCAGAAGACTACACTTATGCAGGTTTATGCCAATGTAGAACATCTGAGCTGAGCGGATGGAGCTGTAATCTGCCTCAGAGTATCTCTTAAAACAACCATTAAAAACAAGAGTAATGACTCTGGCAGTTAACATCTGGTCAGATCTGCTTACATTAGACAGTTTTAACTATTACTACTACCTGTGCAGTATTAACCATTGTTTGTCATTTTTATTTCTGGTTTCTGTAGTTTTTCAAATAAAATCTTTCTTAGTGAAGCAGCTGGATTCTCTTCATCAGAATCAGAGAATCTGTATAACCGGGGGTCAAACCCCAGGCTTGACATTAAAATAGAGTTGTTTGAAGCAGCTGGTGTCCTACACGGGCAGTTGATGGCAGTAAACCGTTGTAGGGTCACAGTGGCATGTGCCCTGACTGGTGTAGGTGCTGATCTATTTCTTCCTTGAGAGAGTGGTAAAGGATGGTATTGGAGGCTTGTTTCTTTTTCTTTTTTTTTTTATACAAAACTGTTTTCACTTTTTAGACAGATTTACCCAAAAAGATTCTGCCACTACTGGGTAGTTGTTCTGATTGATTAAATATAACTTGTGATAAAAATGATGGAACAAATAATTCAACTGGTCACTGACTAACTTAGTTAATTTATTGCTGGATAACTTCACTTAAGCAAACTCTGGATATCGGAGAGGGTCCCTTGTGGAGGCGTGCATCAAGCAGGTAAATTAATTTAGGTGTAGACATTAGGCCTTAGGCAGGTCTTTGCACAGTAATGCATTCATCTTTAACCTAACAATCTGCTTCATGCGCTCGTGTTCAGATATATATGTGTGCATGTTCTTGCTGTGTTTCATTTTCAGGTTGTGACAGCAGAGCATCAGAGAGCATTCTGTCGAATCGGTGCCATTATCCGCGGGTTCCTCGTACGCAGACTGCTCAAAACAGAGAAGGTCAAACACCTGCGCCAAACCATCGGGGTGAGACCAGAGTCACAGATCCACACAAAAACGATGCACAAGCAACCAAACACTAACGCGTTCAAATAATATATACCTAATCTAATCAATGAATCATGATGTTAATAGCTTGGGAAGCTTGGGCTTTTTGATTTGTGGCTTTGTTCTTCTTTTGTGTGTGTGTGTGTGTGTGTGTGTGTGTGTGTGTGTGTGTGTGTGTGTGTGTGTGTGTGTGCGCGCGCGCGCTCAGGACACCCAGGAATTCATCCAGACGTTTCAGACTGAAGCGGCGCAGAAGAACGGCACCTACACAGCACAAGATCTGTCGCTGCAGGAGAGAGTCAGAGCTCAAGTACGACTGTATAGTTACTGTCTACAGACAGCAGAGGTCCCCCTTTCTTTATGTTTATGTGTGCGTATTCTGTTGAACAGCTACGAGCAGCCCTGTATGACATCCATGACATCTTCTTTGAAATGCCTCTGAGGGATCGCTTTGCATTGCTGCAGCAGGAGAGAGAGCTGCGTGCAGAGAGGAAGCTGCGGGAGCTGGTAACCTGATGATTACAACCCAGTTTTCAATAAAATGTTCAATATTGTTTTTGTTTTAGCCTGGCTTGATGAGAGGCAGTTGTGGTTTTAAGAGGATAATATCAAAGTTTGTCTGGATTTATTTAGCTCCCGGTCATAAATCTGTAAAAATAGTCACCCGTGTCTACTCTTACCAGCATTAATGAAAGGTTTGTAATGCATTTCTCTCAGCTCAGCTAAATGCCAACAATGGAGTGATATTGCATGAAAATAAACATAATAAGCTGTGTGTATTAGTGAACCATAACCTGATGTTTTCTATGAGGTCTAGATAAAGAAACTGGTTCAGATGGTGTTGTCTCCTGCAGGAAAAAGTCAAGTGCCCCAAAGAAAGACTGTCTCTCTCTGCTGCCACACAGAGGTCGCTGGACAGGAAAAAGAGGTGAGTTGGGAAGAAAGAACACAGGAAGCTGGATGGTGATATGCCCTCAGATGCTTTTTGTTTTAGACATTGACATCCCGTTGTCAGCAATGCTTTAATGATGTTTCTGGTGCTCCTCCAGGGTTAGTGAATCTCCAGCACAGACCAGGAAGATTCAGCACAAACTAAAAAGTCCTACGACCACCAGGTGTTGCTGTTGTTGCCTCATTACTTTAGTGTACCATCTCTGAAGTTTGTGATGTGATTCCTACATGCATTTTGTTGCTCTGTCCAGGGTTCCAAGGCTAAGTCAAGGCCAAAACTCCGGCCCACTGAACCGCCAGGGGTGAGTTTGCACTTAAGGAATCTGGACTAAGCGTCTCCAAATTTTACAACCTTGTTTTCATCTAATATATTTCCATGCAATTTACTTAAAGCACATTTGAATTTTTCCACTGATAGAAGTATTTACTGAGCAGCTTTGTGACTTTTCTGTTGATAAAAAGCTTCATGTTATAAATCAACCCAAAAAATGCAGAGGTTTATACCATCCTTTACTAACTAAGGCATCACGACTCCAGCGTCACTTTAATTACCTTAACAGATGCGTGTGTGTAGTTCTACTGTGTTTGCCTTTTATGACCTATAGTTTTCATTAACATATTAATTTGCTATTCATTTAATAAAAATAAGATTTTCTTTTTTTCATCACATAAAGAAAACTTAAGTCAAGTTGGCTTGAAGCTGTTTACTAAGCTGTGTTCGCTTAATCAGTGCTTTACGTATACATGTAAAATAAATCAGGAAGTAACCCTTCCCTTGTGAAAGTGAACGTTTCAGCCTGAAATGACGCCGTTAATGTCATCAGGGTGTGACAGCGACTGTCTGTTCTCAGGAGCTGGAACAGGAAGACTCCAGAGGAGAGGCTGAGGCGCTCCGACAGCCTGAAGAAGCAGCACTCTCTGGGTTAACGTGACCCAGTACCCCACACCTGTGAACTTGAATTTTTAGTCTTTTATCACAAACCTTGCACCACTGAAACTCTTGTCAGCGCTGCTAACAACATGAATGTTTTCAGTCTATTGTCTGAATTTCAAATGATTGTACTCACTTCCACTTTCACTGTCTCGTTGTTTTGACTGATGCTTTTACAAAGACTACATGTTTTTTTTAAAAATAAAAATAAATTAATGTAGCTGTACTTAAATGCAAGTGGTAAGAAAGTCTAACCTGAATGGAGAAAAGAGCGACCTGTGCCTCACAACCGCGCCTTTGTTGTCTAGTATTTGAGCATGCTTATATTCACCAGATGTCTTCATTAGTTTAAAGTACTTGCAGCAGTAGGTGACATTACGAGTATCGGTTTGATGTTGATGCTCACAACATGTAGTTGTAGAAGCGAGCAGAATTCACAAATATGTTTTTTTTAAGGGCTTTAAGTACCACTGTGTGCTTTTCTTTTAGTTTACATTGCTGAGTTTACAACACTTTATGACATTTCAGTAAATGAAGTAAATGTATATGTCTTTACCTCGAGGTGCTGTTGCGTTCACGTAGCCTCACGCAGATGCACTGCAGCAGTTCACTTATCTTTTGAAATGTGTCTACAAATGTGTCTAGAGTCGTATAAACAGTTGTCAAAGCACATTTTAATGAATTAGTAAAGTCACTTGTTCGCTGCAGAGCCAGTCACATAATTATGCTGCTTCTGTGTCTTGATGTTTTTCTCTGACGTTGCTGTGATTATTTAAAGAAGTTATTCTTTTTTTTTTTTATGTACAATGCTACTTTGTTATGTTTTATATGGCCACAATAAATTGTGAAATTAGTTGCCTTTATTTAAGTTTTCTAACCCTTAATTTATATTATACCCAAAGTATTTAGCAGTGGAGCTGTTTTGATTGAGCCTGGCCAGCCTCTCTCATTCTGTTCCTCCTCAATACAAAGAATTAAACAGTTATTTAACTTAGATGTCCAGGGCTCAGTACTAGCCGACACAACAAACTGCCTCTGGATGACACTGGAAAGGCATTCAAGCAATCAGAGAAACAAAGCCTGGGATGTCGGCCGAGTGAGGCCAGCAAAGTATCAACAAAAACATCTAAAAAGGCCTTCAGTGGGGAAAGACTGGTGGTGAATGAGCGGCGTCGGACTCGTTTATTGAAGGTGTGACTTGCAGTTCTGCAATGGGATTCATTAGCTCTTTCAGCCCATCAGTATGAGGCAATACTGTGATTTAAAGCTCGCTCTCATTGACGGTATCGTAGTGACGTTCTTATGATGGAGTTAAATTGTCGACAGGAGTGTGCTGATTCCAACAGACATCCACAGCAACTATGATAAATGTATTTTAAGAAAAAACAAAACCAACGCAAATAACAAATGATGAATAAATTATGAAATATCCATCGCAGACATTATTTATCCACTTTAATCAGCATTGACAACTGTATATACAGTCTTTGTTTCTTCCTTTTTTTTGCCATTATACATATTTAATTCATCCGTCCGTTGTCTATTCCCGCTTACTCCGTCTCAGGGTCATGGGAGTCTGTCGGAGCATAGTAGGCGAAAGGCTGGGGTCCATCCTGGACAGCTCGCCAGTCCATCGCAGGGCCACATAGAAAGACCGACAAACAATCGCAGTCATTCACACCTATGGGCAATTTAGACGTATCAATTAACCTACCCTGCATGTTGTTGGACTGTGGGAGGAAGCCGGAGTACCCGGAGGGAACCCACGCAAGCACTAGGAGAACATGCAAACTCCACACAGAAAGACCCACCGGGCCGGGAATCGAACCAGGAACCTTCTTGCTGTGAGGCAACAGTGCTAACCACTAAGAATTTTTTGTTACATGTCATTCACATAAGAAAAATTAAGCTTAATTTATAGCTTTATTTGCTTTTAAATTCCAATAGCAAAATGAGAACAAATATTGATCTAGTATATTATCATATATGGAATAGTTAATGAAATGTTAAAATCTCCATTTGTGTTTTAATTACACCCATCTGTCCTGGATTGCCGGCAGATTTTCCTGCTCATCCCGTCTTTCTCACGCACCTCACAGCCCAACCGACTACTGCAATTCTCTGCCCCTCCTTCAAAGTTCAATTTTAAAGATAAAGTTTTAAAAGGTGTTTAAAGATAGGACTACACCATTGTTGTGCTGAATTGTTAACTGCAAATGTTTTTGTTTTTTTTTGGAGACTGTTGTGTTGTCAGCTGTCTGTTGTTCTCTCTAACTTAGTCAAAATTCACTGAGCTTCTGAGAACGACTCAATCTTTCATAAATACTTGTAAAAATCAGTCTGCATGCCGAGGTGCTTAATTTTATACACCTGTTGCCATGGAAGTGATTGAAAAAAGACAATGAATAAATACATTTGTCACTTGCTCAGGGTTTATTGTAGAGTTTTCTGTCTGTTATCCACATCTATTAAAACCTGTACAGCTTGGATTAATCCATCCATAGTACGCTAACCATCCATCTGTAACTACAGGTTGGTGTGTCCAAACTTTTGTCTGGTTCTCTACATACAGTCGTACTTACAACCCTCAAGATCAAATAATTAACTTTTTTTTGTATATACCCAAAACATCATGTACTTTTCTTTTGGTCAAAAGAGAAATGTTATTAACAGGCGTATGTCTAAATACATCAAGAAGAATAACAAGAATTATGAACTATTGAAAAAGACTGAATAGCCAACCAGACACTCAGTATATGATGAGAAAAACAATTGTTAAATTTTTTTTTTTTTTTTTTTTTTTTTTTTTTTTTTTTTTATTCTAGGGCTCATCAGTTTACTTTGGACAGGCATCCTTAAAGCAGTCAAGTCAAAGTCCCACATCATCTGAGCCCCACTTTTTTTTTTTTTTTTTTTTTTTTTTTTTTTTTTTTTAATTATCCCCCGTGCATAAGTGAAAGTGAAGGTGATAGTGTCCCACACCAATCCTCTCAACAGCCCATTATTCAACTCCACTAATCCTGAACTCTGTCAAAGAGGACCAACAAACACAAACAGCAAAGTGCAAAGAGAAAGGAGCGGAGGGTAGTGGTGGATGTTGTGTTATTTATGATGATTCAGTGATGTGTGTGTGTGTGTGTGTGTGTGTAGTGTAGTGTGGGTGAGTGCATGTTGTTGTGTTGGGTGTAACACCCCAAGATGATCAGGAGCTGAGAGATTCAGAGTTAAAGAACCACAGCTGGCAGTGATGTTGACCTTCCACACCAGCTGGGCAGCTGCTCATGATAACAATCACATTTCAAGTTGGACCACCGCTGGTGCCGGTGTGTTGGGTCAGTGCAGTGCAGCAGCCCTCCCCAGGTGTACGAAATCCCCCCCCTCAGTTACCATATACCGGTCCAGCCCCAGCAGGTCACAGGACGCCCGGCCGAGGGCCGCCTACGTTGTCCATGACGGCAGAGCGGGAAAGCAGCTCAGGAGCCACAGGCGGACCGGTCAGCCGGACCGATACATGCCAGCAGCCACGAGAGTGAGTAATGGGTGGAGCCGGGGACCCCCCCACCCCAATCATCCTCCCCGCCACTCGGTCCGGGAAGAGGGGCGGGCCTCACCCCACCCCGACGGCAGGAAGCCGAGCGGAGGAGACAGACCCGCAGGACGGGGTCCAGGGCCGCCCCGCGCCGGCCCCCCAGCAGCCCGGGCCACCGCCCCTCCCGGAGGGAGAGCCCAGAGAGGCCAGGCCGGCAGAAGCCCCCCAGGCCGTCCGCCACAGCGCCTCACCCAGCCCACCGCCCCCCAAACCAGCCCCGATGAGTCCCTAGGCCGAGCCCCAGCGGCCCTCCTCCCACCAGATCTGGGCTCTGCCCGGCGGGCGAGACAGGGGAGCGCTGGTTTACCCATGGCAGCCCCAGGTGTCGTTGCTTCCCCCTCCCAGGCCAGCTAGCGCCAGATCCTTGGACCTACACCCTACCCGTGTGTGAACGTGATTTAGGTTTAGGCTGTGTTCCGGGTTCCAGATCGGACACAGTGAGTGTGTGCTACCAAACCTGTGCATGTAAACTAAGTGCAGATAAGGTGTGCTAAGGTGCATTAAAAGAAGGGGTGCATTAAAAGGAGGGCACGAGTTGGGGGAGGTATGGAGAGGCGGCAGCGCACTCCTGCCCTGCCGCCTCTCGACCGTAGGGGATGGTATGGAGAGGTGACAGTGCACTCCTGCCCCGCCACCTCTCGTCCCTTATGTGCCCCCAACCAAGCTCGGCACCTCCGGTCCTGTGTCTGGATGTAGTGAGGTGACAAGTGCCCCTGTGTGGTTGTGCTCTTGTCTAGTGATGTGTATTTAAAAAAGGATTGGCAGGAGCTTAGCCTGGGAAGGGGAGGGGGGGAGTTGTTGGTACTCCTCCCCCCCGTCCCACCAGCAAGACAAGGGCAGAGCCCCATGCAGCCACAGGGGTCGCAGCCCAGGGATCCACAGGACAGCTCGAGGGGTAGCAGTCCAGGCAGGGAGCCACGACGACCACCAGGACACCCCCGCCGGTCCCAGCTCCCCGGGGCCCCCCCCCAAAAGAGCGACAGCAACCCGAGGGGCCCGGAGGCCACCACAGCCCGGCTCCAGAGCCAACCCCAGGCCAGTCCCCCCCCCCCTCGGCTCCCCACCCCCCGGGGCAGGCGGGCACCCCCCACCCCCCGACCGACGGCAGCAGAGGAAGGGAGCGGAGGCGGTCCCAGCCCCCCCCCAGACCAACTCTCCGGGGCCAGGTGGCCTGCAGCGGTGCACCGCCAGTACCCCCGCACCTCCCAGCACTCCCCCAACCCCCAGTCCGGGAACGCAGGGGACCACCACTGACGGCGACCCGCACCCTCAGTAGCTGAGCAGGCACATGGCACCTTTGGGTTAGGGAGGTCATCTAAAGTGATTCCATTACCTGCGGTGATAGACCAGAGGTTTATAGTACATCAATTTCTCAATTAGAATAGATCGTAAAGCTATTCTGTAAAATATAATATATAATGGAATGTGCAGAGATCCAGGCCCAGTATTTCATTTTATTTTAAAATGAGCTAGAAAAGGTTTCCAAGTATCAGTAAAAGCTGCTAATTTGCTTTTATTAGTAAATGTTATTTTTTCTAGTGATATATATTCTATTATGAGGTTTATCCAGTGACTGATGTGTAAACAGGTTTTAGATTTCCAGTTAAGGAGAATTACTTTCTTGGCAATAGTTAGAGAAATTAGAACTGGATTTCTATATTTAATTGGGAAATTGTCAAGTTCTTGAAAGTTACCCAGTAAACATAATGACGGAGATAAAGGGACTCTGCAACTTAAAATCGTTGATAGTTTTTCTGTCACTGTTGACCAGAAGCCATAGACAGGAAGGCAGGACCATGTGGCATGATAATAATCATCTGTGTTACCCAGGGTGCACTGGGGGCAGATATCTGTGTTGACTAGACCCATTTTAAACATTGTCCGCTGTGTGATGTGAGTCCTGTGTATTACTTTATACTGAATAAGTCGTAGATTTGTGTTTTTTGTCATAGAGAATATATTATTACAGATGTCTGTCCAAAGGTCGGGGTTGAGAGTGGTTGTTAGGTCGTTATTCCATTTGGTTATTGGGAGGGCTAGTTCCGTGTCGTTACTGGATATAAGTTTGTAGATTCTAGAAACCAGTTTTTGGACCTTTGTGATTTTTCTTACTTCTTCAATAAATAGTGAAGGTTCTAGTAAGTCACAGTTGATCTCTACTTTTGATTTGATTGCAGATTTTAGTTGTTGATAATGTAGAAACTGTTGTTTTTTAATACCAAATCTCTGAGCTAACGAATCAAATGATATAAAGTGGCCGTCAGTGAAGAGATGATGGAGATGAGTGATACCTTTCTTTTGCCATGATGGGAAATAAATAGGTTTCTTGGATATCAGAAAGTCAGGATTGTGCCAGATTGGAGTTAATTGACAAGGTGTTAAGGAAGACTTTGTAATCTTTATTGTCTTCCACCAGGCTTTCAGAGTTGAGTTGATTGTGGGGTTTTCAAAAAGAGGCATCTTCTTTATCGATGTTGGAAGAAATGGTAAGTCAGAAATAGGGATATCCTTGCATTGGTTTTGCTCCAAGTTTTTCCATGAGCTGTGGTTTTCTGTTTGGATCCATTTGATTAAATACTGCATTTGAGTCGATAGGTAATAATATTGAAAATTCGGGGCTTCTAGGCCTCCTTTTGATCTCTGTTTTTGTAGTGTCGCTAAACTAATCCTGGGCTTCTGATTTTTCCAATAAAACTTTGTTACCAATGAGTTAATTGAGCTGAACCATTTATCAGTGGGGGTAACTGGGAGTACTGAGAATAAGTAATTCATTTGTGGTAATATCTTCATTTTAACTGAGGCTATTCGACCCATTAGTGAAAGTGGAAGGTTTGTCCATCGTTTTAAATCTTGTGTTATTTTATGGAGTAGAGGGATGTAATTTAGATTGAATAATTCTGATAGTCTGGAAGAAACATTAACACCCAGGTATTTAATGTTGCCAGTTCTGAATGGCAAAGAGTTATTTTGAGTTGCAGAGTCCCATACACTGTCTGAAAGTGGTAGTATAATTGATTTTTGCCAATTTATGGTATAATTTGAGATTTTTGAAAAATTATTAATGGTATTCAAAGTCTCTTGTATAGATTTATTTGGATCCTCTAGATATAGTAATACATCATCAGCATAAAGGCTTATTTTGTGTTGTGATATCGTGTCTCGAATCCCTTTAATTTGACGGTTTTGTCGTATTGCTGCTGCAAGGGGTTCAATAAAAATAGCAAAAAGTGACGGAGAGAGTGAGCATCCTTGTCTGGTTCCTCTCTGAAGTGTAAATCTTTGTGATGAGATTCCGTTTGTGATGACGGTGGCCAGAGGGGATGTGTACAGCGTTTTAATCCAGTGGATGAATGAGCTTCCAAATCCAAATTTGTGAAGAGTACTAAATAAAAAAGTCCAATTCACTTTGTCAAATGCCTTTTCTGCATCTAGGGACACAATTATTGATTTTGTTTGTCTTTTTTGAGCAATATGGATTAAATTAAAAAGCCTCCTGGTGCTATCTGATATATTTCTATTTTTAATGAAACCAGTTTGATCTGGGTGGATTAGCGCTGGGGTTACTATTTCTATTCTTGTGGCTAGGGCTTTAGTAATTATTTTTAAGTCTGTATTTATTAACGAAAGGGGGCGATAACTAGATGGGAGAGTTGGGTCTTTGTCGGGTTTTAGGATGACTGTCATAGCTGCTGTATTCATTTGTGGAGGAATTACTGAGGTGGCATGGATTTCAGCAACGACTTTATAATAGAGTGGTGATAACATTTCCCAAAAATGTTTATAAAATTCTGGGGGAAATCCATCCGGTCCTGGAGATTTGTTATTAGGCATTCCCTCCAGGGCTTTATAGAGTTCCTCAGGAGTTAGTGGGTTGTCTAACATATTTGCTTGTTCCTTTGATAATTTGGGGAGCTCTAAGTTTTGGAAAAAGTCATCTATATCTGATTGTTTGGGGTGCCGGTCTTGTCTGTATAGGTGGCTGTAGAAGTCCTTAAATACATCATTTATTTCCTGTGGGTTCTGAGTTACCTCTCCTAAAGAATTGGTGATGGAAGAGATAGTTGACTTTTCTTTTTTACGCTGCAGCTGGTTTGCTAAGAATTTTCCAATTTTATTACTGTATTCATAGTTTTCATATTTAAGTTGTTGTATAAGGAATTGTGTTTTATTGTATATAATGCTTTCATATTGTAGTTTTAAGTTATCAAGTTTGTTTTTAGTTTCTTTGCACGGCTTTTTGGAATAATCTTCACTTAATTGTTTGATATTTTGTTCTAGATCCGTTTCTATTCTCTGTTGTTGTTTTTTCCGATTTGTTGCATATGCTATTATTTTCCCTCTAATGTACGCTTTTCCTGTTTCCCATAACAATGATGGTGAGGTATTTGGGAGGTCATTCATCTCCAGAAAAAACAACCACTCCTTTTTTATGAAGTCGCCAAATTCTGTATCCTGCAGAAGTGATGTGTTGAAGTACCATCTTTTGCTGGGTTTAGATTGCATCTGAAGTGTGAGCGTTAGGGAGATGGGGGCGTGGTCGCTGATTAAAATTGGGTGGATTGAAGTTTCAGTTACATATTGAGAGAGAGAGTTGCTGATGAGGAAGAAATCAATTCTAGAGAAAGACTGATGGACAGAGGAGTAATAAGTGTATTCTCTCGCTGAAGGGTTCCTAATTCTCCAACTATCGCCAAGTCCGTAGTGTTTCATGTATTTATTGATGGTTTCAGTTGTTTGACAATTTCTATAAGATTGTGGATTTGAGCGGTCTAGTTTTGAATTAATAATGGCGTTAAAGTCTCCTGCAATAATTAGATTTGTTGAATCTTCTATTGATGAAAATAAGTTATGAAAGAAGGAAGGCTCGTCATTATTTGGTCCATAAATATTGACCAAGGTGAAGACATTTTGGTTGATGGAGAGATTGATTATAATAAATCTTCCATCTGGATCTGTTACTGTTGATTGATGCGTAAAAGGTATATTTTTATTGATAAGTATTGCTACTCCTCTCTGTCTACTATTGTATTTAACAATTGTTAAATTTATCCAAAATCAAAACATTTGTAAAAGAAATAAAAAAAAAAAAAAAAAATATATATATATATATATATATATATATATATATATATATATATATATATATATATATATATATATATATATATATATATATATAATATCCTTGGCTTTCAATGATTCGATTCGAACATGTAAACTTGAATCTATTGCTGAAACTATATCTATTCTGTTAATTGTAAATCTTTTGTTTTTCTCTGATAATTAAAAGGTCACAATCACACAAGCGCCCAAAATAAGTCAAAGTCTAAATCTACTGTGACTCTAAACAACATTGAAAAACAACATGAACGACAAGGTGTATCAAAGGATAAAAAGTTGATATCATCACAACAAACTTTAACAAACATTTGTGTCAAAAATTTGAGGGCGCTGAACCTCCAGAGTTCTGGCTTCAGTGCAGCTGTTGGACAGACAGCATTAAATACATTATTAACATTAGTCAGAGTTAACAGTCAAGGACATTAAAATTTTTTTGTATCTTATAAATGATTCACCTGTTTTTATGAGGTTTCTGTTTCTGAGCTGCTTTTTAGTTCATCGTAGAGTTTTTGTACTGTCTCAAGCTCTGCTGAAACATCTAGAAAAAAAAAGAAACCCAAATCTCAGTTTAATTTTCGGGGTGGAGGGGTTAATGTGCCCAAAGGATCCTATGAGCTTTGCTGTCGGGTACATTATGCCTCTAGTAGGGTCTCCTATGGCAAACAGGTCCTAGGTGACGGGCCAGACTGAGAGCGGTCTACAAACTACTCATAAACCAATTAAAAACATGGACCGTTATGTCGCCTGGATTGGCGTCACCAGGGCCCACCCTGGAGCCAGGCCTGGGGCTGGGGCTTGAAGACAAAAGCCTGGTGGCTGGGTGTATGCCCATAGGACCTGGTTGGGCTCAGCCTGACGTGACGACATGGGCCCAGTTTACAGTAGGCTCACCACCCGCAAGAAGATTCCTGAGGGGCCAGCGCAATGTGGTTTGGGTAGCGGTCATGGCGGGTTGCCTAAGCAACCCAATCCTTGGACCAAAACTCTGGTAATAGAAACATAGAATGTCACCTCATTGGAGGGGGGGGCCTGGAGATTGTGTGGGAGGTTGAGAGGTAGCGGCTAAAGATAGTTGGCCTCACCTGCACGCACAGCTTGGTCTCTGGAACCCAGCTCCTTAGGAGGGGCTGGATTCTCCACTACTCTTGAGTTGCCTGGGGTGAGCCTTCTTATAGCTCGCCAGCTCTGCCACTATGGGTTGGAGTTTACGTAGGTGCACGAGAGGGTTGCTTCCTTAAGCCTTTGTGTCGAGGAAAGGTCTACTTTGGGAACCCCAGGACCTTCAGCATGTGCTGGGACAGTTTGCAACTGAGTGCGAAGTGGCTGGAATGAGAATCCGCACCTCCATATCTCAGGCCATGGTTCTTGACCGAAAAATAGTGGCTTGAAAGAGCTAAGTCACAAGGTGAAGCTCTCAATTTACCGGTCAATCTATGCTCCCAGCCTCACTTATGGCCATGAGCTTTGGGTAATGACCAAAGGACAAGATCACAAATACAAGCGACCAAAATAAGTTTCCACCGCAGGGTGGTGCTACCTTAGAGACAGGGTGAGAAGCTCAGTCATTCGGCCAGAGCTGGGGGTAGAGCTGCTGCTCCTTAACTTCAAGAGGAGTCAGCTAAGGTGGATTGGGCATCTGTATAGGGCACTTCGTGGATGCCTCCCTAGGGAGGAGACCCTGGGGAAGACTGAGGACATGGCCTGGGAATGCCTTGGGGTCCCCCTGGAAGAGCTGGAGAAAGTGTCTGGGTTGAGGGAGGTCTGGGCATCTCTGCTTAGACTTCTGCCCCCGCGACTCGGCCTCAGATGAGCAAATGAAGATGGATGGATGGAGAAAGCTGGAGAAAGACTTCTGCAGGGCCGGAGAATCGAACCAGGAACAGTGCTAACCACCAAGCCACTGTGCTGCCAATTTAAAAATATTTACATAAAAATGATTTTTGCCTGAAAAACGGCAACAAGTTCACATTTGGTGGACGGGGAGTGTGGCAGAAATGTTACACTCATCCTGTTTATGTGACCCAGATAAAAATGGGTAAAAACGTGCATCTATCAACAAAAAAAAAAAAAAAAAAAAAAGAAATTTAAACCAGGTGGTTTCTTTACCTGGAATTGAGTGCTCCTCTGTTTTGAGTGAGAGCTCGATTGATTTCTTCATGGTTTTCCTCAGTGTTTGCAGGATGCCCTCCTAATTCAACATTCAAATGTTTGATCACTTATCACAGAGTTAAAATTGGTCCAAAAATAAATGATTCACATGTAAAACAACAGAATACCATGTTTGTTTTATGAGTTTTGGTTTTAGAAAAATAATGATACCAATAGATGGTTATTTTAGTTGTTAAAGCACTTTTCATAATTATTTTTTCACATATATACATACTGTGAATTTCTTTCGAACTTATCTAAAGCCTTTATACATTTCAGGATTCACCATAATCTCATTAAAATTTTACAAAGCGGGACAAACCATCAAGCTATTCAACTGGTTCAGCATTTCATCCTTGGCCTGGTCAAACATGCTGTTCTTTGATTCATGTACGTGTCTCATAATCGTTTCCCTCATTTTTTGCAGTGAACCCGTTCCTCTGAATTCTGCTGCTCCTTGAAAACAGAAGATCATAAGATCAGTATTATCTGTGATTTCAAGGAATATACATTAAACCATTATAGATGTTATACAGTAAGATTTTACTTACTGTTGTAGCACTGCTGCATGTTTCCTTCAATATTATCAGTCAGACTGGTGTAGACGGTCTTCTTGCGTTCACGGATGACTTTGTTCAGGATTGACTTGAGTTTTTCCTCCTAAAAAAGATAAAATATGACATTACAATTAGTTACCATTTCAGGTTTTACCGCATGGCAAAATATTGTTTTTTACAATTGTCACAGACATAGATTATACATTAGTTTTGAAGTAGCAGCAGTAGCAATGACTATAACACTTTTAACCAACACAAATGTACGTTGTGAACATTATTTTGATTTTCTCGATCTTTACCTCTGTCTTGAGAAATATCAGCTGCAGTTCAACATTTCTGTACTTGTGAATCAGCCTTTCGGTGTCAAGTGAAAACGTGTTGATGGTATCGTTGAATGGTCCGCATTTGTCATCGTTTCTGAAACATGTTTAAAATTTGAAATAATATATTCATCCATCCACATGCAGTATTTACATCTTTTTTTTAACATATAAAACTGTTCCTATCATCATCAAAATGAGCTATAACATATGTATTACTATGTATATTTTTGGTCATGTTTTTTGGCACATCCAGCTGTTCATCCAGTGTAATATTATTTATTAATCTTTTTTTTTCATTTTTTCTGTTAAATGTTATCAGACTGTTTAATACCTCCATTGCCTTTTTTTTTGTCTCCATATTTCTTATTTCACTCATCGGATTATTGTATAGTTTTTAAAAATTATACTTGATTGTTTATCCTTTCTATATTGGGTATACAATATATTTTGTAGTGTTTTTTTATCTTTTCTCTGCTGTAACAATGGAATGTCCCCATTGTGGGTTAAAAAAAAGTATAATTTAATCTAAAACTGTATTTTCATTTATTATAATTACTTTAAAAATTAATACTATTTTTACTGTATGGTTAAAAAAAATGTGCCAGACAAATGCTTGATGCACTCTAAAAATGTTATCCGCTCTTTAAGTTCTTACGGGAAGGAATTCTTGAATTCTTCATCAATGCTGTTAGTCAGAAATGAAGCTAACTTCGTGTTGAGGTTCAGTATTTTTCCTTTTTTAGGTTTGTGGACGCCGCCGTTGTTGACAACACTCTTCAAGACCCAGTAAAAAGCAGCGCCACTCTTCCTCTGTGAAAGAGTGAAAAAATGTTGAACACAAAACCACAGGAAGTCCGAATTAAAAGAATATATCTAATCAGAATACATACAAGAGGATACAAGAAGGACTTCAAGGTTCTTTCACATGAACTTTTGGATTTTGTAACTCCTACTTGAAGGCATTTTTCAAAATCCATGTAAGAATGCTTTAATGCTTTTCGAACCAAGCCGTGCTGAAGGGTAATGTTTTTTATGAGGTTTTTATACACTTCTGTCTTGCTGCTGGCCTAAAAGACAAAAATAATAATAATGATAATAAAAACGTGAAACATTAAAAACAATAAGCCCTTGGCTTCTTATTTACTTTTTATTAACACAAGCGTAATTTACCAAAAGTATAGTATTTACTCTGTGTTCATTTTTATTTTCTTTATAAACCAGCCCAACCCATCTGACCTCTTCTCCACGACTGGCCCCTTGAATCAGAGAGAGAATCCCACGAGCTCCGGACACATAGTTCAGTGTTTCTGAGTGGCAGTCATTGAGGTTGCTCAGAAACTCCTGAAGCTCTGGTATTTCTGAAAAAATACAAGTCAAACAGAAAAGTAAATACAGAAATGTTTAGGTCACATTCAGAGTAATAATTATGGTTCATTTCATGTATCCAGAAAGTTTTCCACTGACTACTGAACAATGACTTCACTTACGAGTGTCCTCCTGATTTAGAAGTTTCCCTTTAAAAAACTCTCTGGAGCTCACTGTGAACACTTTCAAACAGTCATCACTGAAGTGTTTCTGAGGAACATGGGATTTTATTACATTTGCTGTCAAGAATAATCTCAGGACGCACACCGCCAATATTTCAAACTCACCTTTAAATTCCCTAATCTGTTGAACTCCTTGCGCACTTCCCTCTTGACGACTGTGTTTCGTTTAATAATGGCAGCACGGATGGCTTTGGCTGAGCTATTAAAAAAATAAAATAAAATAAAAAGAAATGAAATGAAATAAAGTAAATGGTGTTTGAAATTTAAACATTTCTCAATATATTTTAACCATTAAGTGTAGACAAAACCACAAATACAGACAAGAGTCCAGGAGACCTGAATATCATGTGTAACAGATAACGGATGGTTTGTGGGTTGGTTGTGTTTATGTGTTCATGTGACTGTACACCAGGACAAATTACGCTGTATTTTTGTTTGGACTGAGGCCTGTTTACATTTTTAATCAGTGGTTAATCTAGAAATGTAAATTAAATGTGAATATTTAACATTTTATTTCACTTACTGATCATCCAAATCTTCAGTAAGATCAGATTTGCTGCAGATGATATGAATGCGTTGACACTCGCCACCGTTTCCAAGGAGACTAGCAGCACCATTCAGGATCTCCCAGGATTCTTGCTCTGATGCTGCTCGATTGATTTCAGTTACAATCCACACAGTGGAACAATTCCCGACAATCTGAAAAGGCATAACATGTTTTATAAAAGACATTAATTGATGATGTGTAGAGAAAGAATTAAAACATCACAAAACAAAACAAAAAATACCGCTCTCCACATCTGATCCCTGCTCTTGTTACGGTCCCCGTTTCCAGGAAGGTCCACCAGAGTGACGTGCTGGAGAAGATCGTTCTTAGGCACCCTTAAAGTCACACATTTGACCAGTGGCCAATACCACCGTGTTACATCTTTATCTCCTTCCTGTTTTGTGTCACTTCTTGTGTATTTGAGAAATCTTGCAGATAGCTCTTTAGCCTGGTGTGGAAAAAAAGAAAAGAAAGAAAGAAAGTGACAGAGAGAGAAAAAGAGATGGATAAGAATGAAAAAGAAAACAATTTACACAAAAATAAAATATGCAGAATATAATCAGAAAGGAAACGTCAAAAAAAAAAAAAAAAAGAAAGGAAACATCATTTTGACATACTTTAGGGATGTGTATATACACACACATTCATATATATATAATATGTACAGCTGTAATTTATCAGTTCTGTATATGACAAATCCATTAAATGTAAATAAATTGCAATGGAAAGGATGAAATAATGTTCTTTCTTACAGATTCACATGTCAAAATCTTCTTCCTGGACTGCAGGAATTCAGGAATTTCTCTGAAGTATTTACTGTCTATGAGGTTTTCAGGGGATTTTGTTTTCCATTCATCGCCATACAGAGCTGACAGCTTTTCGCTGATTTCACAATCTTCATCATCCTCCTGTTCCTGATCTTCATCTTTATGAAAATGATTTATTGACCACAGCTCATCCTTCCACTCCTAAAAACAAAACAAAAAATATTTAGACTTAAGATTGACTATGAGATTGTAAAAAAATCTTTATTGTATATGTAAATCAGCTTCAAAATATAAAAAGCCTTTTTGATTTTTTTTACCTCTTTTGTGATGAATTCAATCTCTGCCTCATACTTTGTGTTGTGCATGTTTCCCTCTACTTTAATCATGACTGAGGTACACGCATTAACACTTCCAGAAGGCAGAAGATCCTTCTGACCAATCACAGCATTTATTAAAGAGCTCTTTCCAGCCCCCGTTTTACCAAACACACCAACCAGCTCCCTCTTGTCAACCTCCAGATCAAGGATTTTAGACCTGCAAAGGATTTAGATGAAGAGTTGATTCATCAATGATTGACTAAGTTTATTAAAACATCCATCCATCCATCCATCCATCCATCCATCCATCCATCCATCCATCCATCCATCCATCCATCCATCCATCCATCCATCCATCCCCAGACACTTCCTCCATCTCCTCCGGGGGGACTCTGAGGAATTTCCAGGCCATCCGAGAGACATAGTCTCTCCAGAGGGTCCTGGGTGTTCCCCAGGGTCTCCTCCCAGTGGGACAAGGCTGGAACACCTCTCTAGGGAGACGTCCAGGGGGCACCCGATACAGATGCGCAAGCCACCTCACCTGACTCCTCTCGATGTGAAGGAGCAGTAGCTCTAGTCCGAGTTCCTCCCTAGTGACTGAGCTTCTCACCCTATCTCTAAGGAAGCGCCCAGCCACCCTGTGGAGGAAACTAATTTTGGTCGCTTGTATGCGCCGTCTTGTCCTTTTGGTTATCACTCAAATTTCCTGACCATAGGTGAGGGGGGGAATGTAGCTTGACTGGTAAACTGAGAGCCTCTCCTTGCGACTCAGCTATTTCTTCACCATGATGGTCCAGTACACAAACTGCATGAGTGCGCATGGTACACCAATCCACCTGTCTCACGCTAAATCTTTCCCTCACTTGTGAACAAGACCCCACGGCTCCACCTTGAACAGCCACAATATCGTGATGGAGGGGTTTGTGTGTCTGAATGATCCTAGGAGCTATGTTGTTGGGGGCATTATGCCTCTGGTAGGGTCTCCCATGGCAAACAGGTCCTGGGTGATGGGCCAGACTAAGAGCGGTTTGTCTTGGACACTCTGGTAAACAGAGGGGATGAGTTGTCAAGTGATCACCACCTGGTGGTAAGTTGGATACGCTGGCAGAGGTGCTCCGCGAGTATGGGGTCTGGAGCCCTCTGCTAAAGGCTATTTGGTCTCTGTACAACCGGGAGCAGGAGCTTGGTTCACAGTGTTCCCAGTGCATGGTGGACTCCAGCAGGGTTGCCTTTTGTCACCGGTTCTGTTCATAATTTTTTTGGATAGGATTTCTAGGCGTAGCCAGGGCCCAGAGGGGTCCAGTTTGGAACCACAAGATTTCATCACTGCTTTTTGCAGATGATGTTGTCTTGCTAGCCAGGACAGGACCTTTAGCATGTGCTGGGGTGGTTTGCAACAGAGTCCAAAGCCACTGGTATGAGAATCAGCACCTCCAAATCCGATGCCATTGTTTTCAACCGGAAAAGGGTGAAGTGCTCTCTGTGGGTAGGTGGAGAGGTACTGCCCCAAGTGAAGGAGTTTAAGTATCCCGGGGATGATTCAAACTTGCAAACAAATCACAATGCAATCAATTTGGAAATGGCCTATGGAGGATCAAGATAAGATTTTTGTAAAACTTTGCATTCATGTGTAAATAACATTACCTCAAAGCTTTGTCTACCCTTGATGAAATTGATTTTTCAACTAATTCTCTTGGGGTATTGCAATGTGGAGCACATGATCCCATTATGAGTCCATGCCAGCCCAATATCTGTGCCCTCTATTATTTCCTTTGTCCTTTTTTGTTTGTTTGTTTTAACAAGAAAACATCTAACATATGCAGGACAGCAGCCCTCAAGGACTAAAATTGCCAAGCAGAGGGGATCTGCTTTGGTGGTCTCAGAATGGGGTCTCCATTTTTTGCAGATGATGTGATTCTGTTGGCTTCATCAGACCAAGACCTTTCAAATCTTGCTAGAGCGGTTCGCAGCTGGAATGAGAAAAAACATCTCCAAATCTGAGACCATGGTCCTCAGTCAGAAAAGGGTGGAGTGCCCTCTCTGGGTTGGGAATTAGATTCTGGCCCAAGTGGAGGAGTTCAAGGAGTTCAGGTTAAGGGTCATCCTTAAGAGTGAGGAAAGAATGCAGCAAGAGATTGATAGGAGGATCGGTGTGGCATCCTCAGTAATGCAGACTCTGCAATTATCTGTCGTGGTGAAGAAGGAGCTACAATTTTTGATTTACCAGTTGGTCTGCGTTACTACCCTCACCTACGATCACAAGCTGTCAGTAGTGACTGAAAGAATGTGATCGTGGATACAAGCAGTGGAAATAGTTTCCTCCACAGGGTGTCTGTGGCTTAGAAATAGGATGAGGAGGGGCTCAGAGCACTTCCTGCACTTCCACATCGAGAGGATCCAGATGTGGTGTCTCCGGGACACCTCCATGGTGAGGCATGTCCCACTGGGAGGAGCCCCAGGGACAAACCCAGGACACTGAAGGGACTTTGTGGCTAGGAAGAGGGAAATCTGAGCTACCCTGCTTAGGCTACTGCCTAAGAACTGCTACAAGATATGATCTTGGATAAGTGGACGAACATGGATGGATGGGAAAATTATCAAATATGAAATAAATAGGTGTAAAGGGTGACATACAGTACATGTGCGCTTCTGTTAAAGAAACAACTAAAACTTGTTGTTAACTAAATAGTGACAGGTTTTTACAAAAGACCCTCAAAAACACACCGTCAGCAACTGCTGTGAGTTTGTTTAAAATTATAATTATTAATAAAGAGTAGTAGAGAAAGCAATTATGTTATTTTTTTTTTATTCATTTTTTTAAAGAAATGTTGTGAATAAAATATAAGTTAAACTATTAGTGATACAAGCTCTATGAAACGAGCACGACAACACACTTACTGTGATACTTACTTCAGGAAAGCGTTGAGCTTTGTGTTTTCTCTGGTTTGCAGTCTCACATTGACATGTCCCATTATCTTTTTCACATCAGACAGTATCATTGCTTCTATCATCATAAAAATAAAAAGAATAAAAAATAACAGTATTCAGGAATCATTATATAACTTATATATTATATGAACTTATATATTTATGCTTTTACCTGAGAGTAATCTGGATTCAGTCTTACGCAGCCGTTTAGATGGTGTTTCCACTTTACTGGACTCTCCCTGAACATCCTGCTTTCTCTTTCCTTGTTATATTTATTTGAAAGAAAGAAAATATATACTTAAGTCCATTCTTTAATAAAAAGAATAAAAATAAAAGCAAAAATAATAATATTCAGGAATAATGAACTTATATAACTAATATATTATATGAACTTAAATATTTATGCTTTTACCTGAGAGTGATCTGGACTCAGTCTTACGCAGCCGTTTAGATGGTGTTTCCACTTTACTGGACTCTCCCTGAACATCCTGCTTTCTCTTTCCTTGTTATATTTATTTGAAAGAAAGAAAATATATAAAGTTAAGTCCTTTCTTTGGTGCTGTTTCTTTCTTTCTTTCTTTATGTTTTGTTTTTTGATTTGTATTAATAGAAAACAAATCTAATTTATAATACTGCGTTTCTCACAGATATCAGCTGTGGATGACGTAGCCTGAGGACAAAGAAATATAAAGCTTTTTGAACAGTATTGAGCCATTAACTGGAAATATACATGATACCATAATTGTTCCTTTATAAAAAAAAAAAGCTTTTTCTTCAAACGAACACACAACAATTTGTCTTTAAGCTTTCATTCATTAAAGTCAGGATTTATTGATTTAATGCAGGGAGTTTGAGTTATGAAAACAGATGATGTTCACCATCTTCATCTGTCATCAACAATGATCCCATGAAAGGTTTTAGTGTCATAAAATGTAACTAAATGTTTAGGCATGTTAAATCATTAAGTATCTATAAACTGCAATATCCTACTTTTCTCAGTCAAATGCTCTGTTTTTATATGTTTCTGTAGAAACTGCAAATAAAACAGTCATGAAAGAAACATACTAAAAAAAAAACTGAACAAGACACATTTACAATCATAATTCATATATATTATATTTTATTACTGTAAAATTATTTTGAAATTACTTGAGTAGATAAATCAACAGTGTCTTTATCTGGGTTTCGTTCTTCCTTGGGGAAAAAAAAAACACAATTATTGGAAACTGACTTGATTATAAACTAACAGCTGTGATTCTCTGTTAATATACTTCATCATAACTAGAAACATGTTCTTCTGTAATAGTGTATCAACAGAAATTTGATTCACAAATATTTGTAGTAAAACTGTACATCATATAGTCCCAGTTCTGGACATTACCTTCAACAGTTTCAGTCTCTTCTTGAACCTTGCTCGAGGTCCCACTTTATTGATCAGTTTGTCAATGTCATCATCCTCCAGACAATAAAGATTTTCCGTGTCAATGCCTTCATCTGTAAATAACAGCTAATTTCAGTCTTTGTCATCCAGAAATACTTTTGAAGTTGCTGCATAAATACATCCATTATATCTTTTGCAGGGTCATGGGGGTCTGCCGGAGCCTATCCAAGACTCATTACAGGTGAGAGGCAGGGGTACAACCTGGACAGATCACCAGTCCATCACAGGGCCACATACAAAAACTAACAGCCAAGCACGCTCACACCTATGGGCAATTTAGAATAAACAATCACCTTAGTATGGATGTTTTTGGAGCGTGGGAGGAAGCCGGAGTAACCGGACGGAACGCGAGCACGGGGTGAACATGCAAACTCCATACAGAAAGACTCCCATCGGGTCGGGAATCAAACCAGGAACCTTCTTGCTGTGAGGCAACAGTGCTAACCACCAAGCCACTGTGCTGCTGCTGCATAAATCCATTTTATAAATTTGTGGCAAGGTTTTAAACATTTTTGGTGCTTTTTAAAATACCACGCAGAATCATGGAACTGGTTGCAACACCTGGATGACTTTTTAACATATTTTTTGGTTGCTTATTTAATTCACACACAAGAACGAGCAGGAATCTGTTGAAAATGATCTGATAAACAAACAAACTACAAACTGTCACACCCTCTTCAGTTAATGTTAAGTTTGTTGTCAGTCATTCACACACATTTGTCCATAGTAATCATGTGTTTTAACAGTTTACCTTTAAATGTTTCAGTCCACTCGCTAAGACCCCACTGACTTAGTTTACCACAAACAAAGTCATCCATGACCAAGAGGATAAACTGAAAAATAAAAGACAATGTTACTGTTATATTAAGTTCTGCTCTAACTTGCAGATTTGTCTGGAACAATTATATAGGCAGATTAAAAATTGACAAAGAAGGTTAAAACAGCTTACCTGTTACAGAAGTAATGAAACTAAAAACAAACTGTGACAAAACGTAAGGAGATGGTTGTGAGAGTGAGATGTGTAGGAAGTCTGTTGGCACAGTAACGCAGATGGGAGGGGCCACACTGATCAAACAAATCATTGTTTTTTTTTGGTTTCGTTACCTTACAAAAGTGAGGTCTTTATGCTCCTTTGGTGCATACTGTTTGCATGCCTACTTTCCATTTGCCAAGCTGGCACAGGAAAAACCTAAATCACTTACTTAGGTCATTAATCCATAAACAAATAATTTTATTTACAAAGAAATGTTTTACTGAAGGTAATAAAAAGCAGGAATTATTACATTTATAATAAAGTTATGATTTAATCTTATAATCTAAAAACCTTTTTGAAAGTCCATTTTCTGTCATGAAATAACAGAATTTGCAAACTCATCCCATCCTATATTGTGGCTTCTCCATGTCGGTATTATGAATAAAAGTGAAGAGGCTGCTACCAAACCAAAAAGTTGTGGACAAATGAAAGTAATTACTCGTTTTTAGAGTGAAACTGAGCTGCTGAACGAGAACAAAGAGCCCAGTGCTTTTTAATAAACATAATTCCAGTTTGTGTTCAAACAAGTTTGATCTACAAACGTCCCAACGCCTAACAAACATCTGCTGGCAAAACAAAGATACCCGCCACTACAGAACATCACGTGCACCAAAATGCAAAACATGCAGCCTCTTCATGCAGAAATGAAACTGAAGCATAAAGACACGCAGAACACTGTTGGTTTTAAATCAGATGCAAGTCTGGCCAACACATGTTTTATAATGTCCGTAAAATACAGTTTAATACTTATATATTACTGTATATGCTGTCTGGATAACAAAATTGGGGATTTCTGTGATCCTCTTGCAATAAACAGTCCTCTTCAAAGAGAGCAATATACATGTATGCATTTTATTGAAATTATTAGAAAATGGATGTGTTGTGTGAAATTTTCTAGGTTCTGTGTGTGAGAAATGCCTTTATGATATAAATAAAGTGATATTCTTTATGTATGCTTCGCCTATATAACCAAAGTGATTGTGCTATGCTCTGCAGGGAATAAAAAGACTTGTTTTTTTCTAGCATCATAGTCTGTGTGTTTTCTGTGTACCTACCTCTGACGAACCTAGAAAATTTCACACAACAAGATGGAACATGAAAGTTTTAAAGTTAAAAGTACAGATAGGAATAGATGCATTTAATATACATAGAATAGAAAAAACAAGAGGGCAACTACAGAAGCGCAAGAAAATAAGGTTAAACCCTGTCATTTGAAGCATAAAATCAACAAATTACAAATGATTACTACAATGTATGCTATTTTCCAGTTTCAGCATTACATTTCCGGATTTATAAATCACTGAAATTGCAGTGCTTGCAGCCACAAACCAACACAAAATGAAATTAGCGCCTGTGTTTATCAATATCTTTTGTATAATAAATACAATATCAATTGTTTGGATGTATTGACCATGCTGAAGCAACACAAGTGTTATATAATATCGACCGAAAGGTAAAAAAAACTGCATCGTGACAAATGGTCTTAGTTCAGTCAAACACTTCGTCAAACTAGAAATACTTCAGTTTGTGTCATGATTGTAGATTCTTGTTGTGTGGATTCAGTTTTGTTGGAAAAGAAGAATTAAAATTGTCAATCAGAGCACAAACACTTAACACGTTTGACATATATATTTTTTAATTACCAGTTTTATGATGTTTTCTTGTCAAAGCTGCTTTATTCAGGTAGAGTTTTTGTACCATCACAAGCTCTGTTGAGACATCTGCAGCACAACGATCAATTAAATGTTTAGTTCGTCGGTTATACTGTATATTTACAGGAATGTGATTTTTAACGTAAATAATTTCACTTGGACATGTTCACATTCAACTCACGAGAGTTACCTGTTGTTGGCTGTTAGAAACACACACACACACCATGCTTTTTTTTTTCTTTATTACAAATCTACATTTGTTTTCATTATGAGTCACAATTCAGACACTATATAAGAGAAATGCAAAAGAGAACTTTAGATTTAAAGATGTGTATGAACGACCTATGGTCCAGTATTGTCGCACGAATAAGAGAGAAAACATTTTTGAGCAGTCGAGTGGGGATGGGGTCTAACAGACACATGGATGGTTTAGCTCTATGACAACTGAGGTCAGCTCAGGGTGGTCTACAGGAAAGACACAGTCTAGAATCAGGTCAGAGTCTAAGGGGGTCGCTGAAGCTGAAGAAATGCCCACAGCCGCTGCTGGGTGGGCCTGCTTGATTTCCTCTCTTATTCTGACAATGTTACTGCTAAAGAAGCTCATAAAGTGTTCACTACTCTGAGTTGCAGGAATGCTTGGCTCAACAGAATTGTGGTTTTTTTATCAGCCTGTCAGTGCTGAACAAAAAATGTGGATTATTATTATTATTAACTATGAATAATAAGCTGTTCTAGCTTTGCAAAGGGCTTTTTTATATACTATTAGACTATCTTTCCATGCACGATATAAATCTACAGATCCTACTTAACTGAGAGAAGTTTTTGCATCTGTCTTCGAGCTGCAAAGTTCTCCAGAGCACCTCTCACATGCGGAGTGCCTCAGGGTTCTATTCTCGGCCCTCCCCTTTCTTCATGATGTTTGCCTCTGCTTGATTCAGTTTTCAGAAAACTTGGAATTTCATTCAGCTTTCATGCTGATGACAGCCAAATTTATATTCTGCTGAAGCATGAAAAAGTGTACTCTGCTAAGCAATTGCTAGAGTGCATTGATGAAATGAAGGCATGGATGTCACTTAATTTCTTAGTGGGCCTAGTGATGCCTCTAAGATGCATGTATGATGCAGACTAATAGGAAGTTTAGAGGTGACTGCTCTGTTTTAGTTGCTGGCTAGAAATTGTGGAACGCGCTATCTTTACATATCAGGCAGACCTACTCACCTACAGTTTTTCAATCCTCCCTCAACACATACTTTTTTAGTCTGGCTGTTAAATCAGTTTGAGGCCTTAGTTTTAGTGTTTTATCTTATTGTTTTGTTTTTGTTTTATGCTTTTATGTTTAAAATGTGTTTCAGATGTTTTTGATTTTTTTAATGTTTTTTATCTGACTCCATGTTTGTATTCAGCCATTTAGTCAACTGTGTTGTTTTTAAGTGCTTTATAAATAAAGTTGAGTTGAGTATAAATTACAAAAGTTCCTTTGTTGTAGCCTACTTTAAGATCTTAAAGGAAAATCTCTCTTTGCCTTACTGTTTGTCGACATTTAGAATACTTTATATGCTACATGAATGTATTATATGTGGAAATTGTTCAGTAAATCCTGAATAAAGATGCATGTATTGTCATTAAAATTAAGTGAGAAATTACATGAGTCTTCATTTTATGAAGAAACCACATAATTCTTCCTGCAATATTTCAGCATGGATGGAGGAATTGATAGATAGAGTGAAGTTGCAAACACAAGTTAGGTTTGAACCGATACAACAAAAATGCAATGGCTAGGGGGTATCTTCTGAAATTATAAAACGGAGAGAAGGCGGTTGAGTTCCAGAGTCCCAGTGCCACCACCACAAAAGCCCAAACATTGAGCAGGACAGTTTCAGGCATGGTCACGATACTACTGCACTACAAAAACACCTATTATTACAAATAAATCAGCTGGCAATAGATGGGACCCACTCAGAGTGGTTGACCAAAGGCTGGACCGCCTGCATCATAAAGGATTCATAGTAGTGGACAACTCCATTTTTGCCCTACAGGGCAACCATGTACCTCTACACCACATGGTAGCATTTGTCAAACATGTCAAGTTACCAAGATAAGTAGGCACATGTCCTTACACATGATGATGGTCAAAAAGAGAAAATAAATAACACCAGAAGAACCAAACAGCCACTACTGATTGACAAACCAGTCTCTCAAGACTGTAAGAACACAAATATGTGCACCACCAAGCTGGTCTAGAAGAAAGCTGATACAGTATTTTGTATTTTGTCGCACTCTTTACTTTATCTCATCTTTATTTTACTGCATTATACACTGCTTGTCTTATAAGATGATTGTACAAGTCACAACAGAAGACATCTTGCACCTTGCAACTGCATGTACCATTCTTCCCAAGGACTGTCTGTGCAGATAAGCAGACGCATCCCCACTAGAGGTAAGATCTTAAGCCCGAGCCCGAGCCCGACCCGACCCGACCCGAATTTCGGGCCGGGTCGGGCCTAAAATGTCATTCATTACGTTCGGGTCGGGTCGGGTCGGGTCGGGTCGGGCCGGGCTTCTATCTCGCTGACTTTTTTTAATAAATATATGTTTGTAAAAATGTATACTAAAACGATGTGTGGAATTTGGATACTAAACTAATGAATACTTGTTATAAAATAAATAATTTGGATAAAACAGAGAAGACGCTGTAAGGTAATTGCTATTTAACTACTATACGAGCGCAGAGCCAGAGCTGTGCGCACGTGAACGCCGCATCTATTTTGACTCGGTATCCCTGATTATGGAGCAGCAAGAAGTCACGGATAAACTAAAGACAGGGGAACTTAAAAGGCAAACACACACCGGGAAGAGTGAGGTATGGAAAAGCTTCAACTTGATAATGTAAAATGCTCCAGAAACTTGCGTTGGCTTCGCTGAATGTCGTAAACGTGGCGCTTTGCTTTCATACGAGAGCAAAAAGACCGGCACCTCGACGCTGAGCAGGCATTTAAACCTTAATGATGTAAATGTTTATGCAGTCTTGTTAAACTTAGATTTCGTTACAAAAGGCTTTAATTTGTTAGCATAAATTACCTCCTCCTCCAGAAACCCAACAAATAAAATATGAAAATTTCGGTTTTGCTTCGGGCTCGGGCCTGCAAATCAAGTTAATTGGTCGGGCTCGGGCTGGGTCGGGCTTAAATACCCGCGGGCCTGGGTCGGGTCGGGCTGGATTTTTTAGGCCCGATCTTACCTCTAATCCCCACATCACTTGGCCCTGCTTATTTTCATGTGATTAGGGACCTCCTTATTTTCAATAAAAAGAAAGGAGGATGTCTGAGAACTCAAAAGAATGTAAAGAATGTAAACTGAGCCTTTTCTGTCTGTTCTCCTTGCAAGTAAAAAGAGAATACGTACTGTCTTTCTTCGTGTGTGAAATAAATGTTTAGGTTGCTTGAACCTGACATTTAATTGGTCCTTTGAGCCAGATTCCAATGTACCTGAGGATTCCAGCAGGTATGGTGGACTTCAGGAAAACCGTGGCCATGGTGGACTCACAGTGAGTCCTGAGATCCCTTTACCAGGACTGGATTCCACCTCACCAGCTGGAGTCCAAAGGTTGAAGGGAAAACCCAACAGAGACAAAGTTGGTGAGTAAGATCTTGTTACCCTGACTGAATAAGTAGGGTGTAGAGGGAAGACGGAGTCCGATAAAGTCTGTGAAAAATATTTGTAAAATTCTAGACGCTGGCGGTAAAAAGAGGGACGGCGGAGTCCAACAAATTCTGTGGGTAAAGGACGGCGAAGTCCAACAAATTCTGTGGGTAAAGGACGGTGGAGTCCAATAAATTCTGTGGGTAAAGGACGACGGAGTCCAACACAATCTGTGGGTAAAGGACAGCGGAGTCCTGTGATGTCATTAAATTCCGTGTTTAGTGATTGTGAGTGTGACTGGAGATACAAATACCACTAGGTAGGAAGCAAAGGCAAGAATATTCCACTCGCAAGAGTTGAAGTGAGAATTACCACTCCAGGTAATTTAATTGCTGTCCTACTGACAAAAAATTCAGGTGTTAGAATACCCTAGGTATTGAGACCAACCTGGACTAAAACAGAACATCTAATAATAATAATAATAATGACAATAATAATAATAATAATAATAAAAACAAAAAGAAAAATGTGGAAATTTATTGGTAAGGTTGACCATAAAGAAAGATTATCATGCAAAGATTGAAAATACATGCAGATGAAAGATCCTGGCTCAGTAAAATACCTTAACTTATGGGTCATTTAATATGGGTTTAAAAGGTACCATAAATTCACAGAAAGTATGTTGAAAACAGGATCCTGAAAAAATTAAACACTTAAATAAATAGGTAACACAACATGGATTTAATGGTAGCTTAAACATGCAGAAAACAGCAACATTACAATAAGTAAATATAAACAAAACAAAGAAGAAACCGAAACAAATGTAAAAGGAAGTATGTGAAGATACAGAATTCTGGATGAAAATAGCACAAAAAAAAGGAAGCATAAACAGAAACAAAACTGAGCAATTAATGTTTCACAGAAAAGAGGATGATGAAACAAGCCCAGTAGTAAAAAGAGATAGACAAAGAAAAAAAATGAAGGGGAGGAAGGAGCTGTAGCACCCATTATGTCAGAACAATTCAATTCAATTCAATTCAATTCAATTCAATTCAATTCAATTCAATTCAATTCAATTCAATTCAATTCAATTCAATTCAATTCAATTCAATTCAATTCAATTCAGTTTTATTTATATAGCGTCTAATACAACACAGGTTGTTTCTAGGCGCTTTCCAGAGACCCAGAACACGACCCCCGAGCAATTATTACATAAACAGCGGCAGGTAAAAACTCCCCTAGTGGAAGAAAAACCTTAAGCCAAACAGTGGCAAGGAAAAACTCCCCTTTAAGAGGGAAGAAACCTTGAGAAGGACCTGGATCATAAGGGGGGACCCTCCTGCCGAAGGCCAGCCGGGTACAGCAAGAAGTAAAGAAAGAATAGAGACATAGAGGCACCGTCAAAGGTACAAGACAGGATACAATAGTAACTATCATCAGTAGTCCAATTAGACTTCTGCGTATATGAGTAATATGGATAGATGGTGATCCAAGGGGATGGGGACTGCAGGAGACTGAGACAGACTGAATAGACCCGAAAGTCAGTAAAACATTTTTAAGACACCTGACCAAGTAGAGGAGATAATAATTCAATCGAAAAGACACCAAAATGGGTAAGAAATGCTGTAGGATGCTGGATAGTGACCTTATTCCTCATCCTGATTTTTTTGTTTGTCTGGTACCTGTGCGAACTGCCTAGAATAAATGTTTAGGTTGCTTGAACCTGAGAAACATGGACAGGACACGACAGGACACAAGAACCTTGATCAAGAACATAGTAACCTATATTGAGATCCATAATTACCTTTCTTTGTTTTTTCGCTGTTTGTTGTGCTGTTCTTCACTAGCAGCTAGAGACAACTTGTATTGTAATAGATGTAATAGATGTAATAGATAAATAAATGAAATTCAATTGAACTAAATTAGGATATATATGCATTTACATCTTGAAGCAGATGTTATTTTTTTAGGGTGCATAGGTGTACATGAGTGAGCTTGTCTTTCACCAGCTCTATTTGACAGTCTGATCAAACATATTTTATTAACAAATGAAACCCTGCTTCTGTCAAAGAGGACTACAATTACTGACTAAAATCATCCATGATAATCTTAAAAAAAAAAAAATTCAAATTCATTCAACAATGACCTCTGTTAACCTGACTGCTGATGCCAAGTCGTCATGATCCAGTCATGTTGACTGGATCATTGCAGGTCTGAGTAACATGAAAAACAGGTGTAGTGTGTAACACAAGGAAACTACATGCAAATCATTAGATTAAAACTCTTTAGCTTGGTTATGTTAGTTTAGACTAAGGGTAAACAACCCACATTATTAAACAGTTTATCTGCTTTGGGTGTGAACATTTGTTATTAACTGTCTTTTAGACATTTTAACACAGAGTAGTGAGTGAAATATAATGTTGCATCAGTTTCATTATACACAGGCCATGTCCATTGAAAATAATAATAATACTCTTCATTTGTCAGTGTATATCTCATGAAACACAACAAAATTAGTCCTCAGCTTTTAACCCATCACTACTTACACCAAAGCAGCGGTCTGTCATTTTTCCAGTGACTGCATAGCATTTGGAGGGTTAAGGTTCCTTGCTCAAGGGCCCACAGTTGTTTACCTGTTTTGCCAACTGGGGGACTTTAACCTAGATCCTCCAGACCCAAGCCTCTATAACCACTAGGCTACCACTAGAAGGAGTACCCGGAGGGAACACACACAAGCACAGGGAGAACATACAAACTCCACACAGAAAGACAACTGCCCAGGAATTAAACCAGGAACCTTCTTCCTGTTGCTCTGCCAAAATAGCCAAAACAGTCAGGTGATCATTAGGTAACTGATGTGTCCTGTGGCGGCTTGCACCTGGATCTCAGCAGCTGATGCTTTGAGTTGTAGAATGTGGCCTTCGTAAAATAAACTTGTTTAAGCAAATCATCTTGGAATTTGTGTTATTAAAATATCTTGAAGCGGTGTTTGACTGCATCACAAAACTATAGGAGTAAAACCACAATAGATGTAGAAATGTAGAACGTAAGAATGTAGAAATGTAAATGTAGAAATTGCAGTGATTTATGTTGATTGTTGTGTTTTTGGAGGTCTGAATTAATATGATGTAGTGCCTAAGCATAACCATGTATTTTTGGAGTTAATAAGTTAATAAACAGTAGTTCTCAAGCGTATTAACTGTCATGGTTTGAGAATAAAAATATAAATGAATAGGAAATTACAAAATTTTAATTAAAGAAAAAAAAAAACTGCAGCCTGGATAGTGTGACATCTCAACTGGATACTAAGCTAATTAAATTGTTTAAATAATAATAAATTCAATTTCACGAGGAACTAAACATCCAAAACAAGTGTTCTTTGATTTTTTTTTTTTTTGTGCAAATTAACTAGCACCAGTTTATTGGCAGCAACTGGGGGTACTAGAAGTAAAAAACAAAAAACAAAAAAAGCACAAAAGAGTCAATACTCAGTACACATACTCAGCTCTGCTACTCGTCCCACAAATGAAGGTTCCTTATAACTGTCGCACCATTTAAAAGGGAAATAAACAGGCTTTTAATGCTATAGATTTATTGCAAGGAAGCATTGTTACAACAAAGAAATAGTCTACCAAAGACAAATTTCTTTAACTTTTGTACTACGTTTATATTGCAAGAAGGAAACGGTTTTACTTTGTTTTTTGCCAAACTAATTAACGTCTCCATACACCTGAAGGAGACAAATTCACTCAGACAGAATACACTTGTTATAGTAATGCACACTGTTACTCTATGATAAACCAAAAGGATATAATAGAATTAATGAATTTGTTTTATATATATATATATATATATATATATATATATATATATATATATATATATATATATATATATATATATATATATATATATATATATATATATATATAATGTATAAGTTATATATTTAGATATAATAAATAATTACATATGGATTCTCTTTTATTGACTTATCAAAGTAACTTTGTCATATTAATAATAAAACAAACAACAAAACAAGAAAATAATTTTTCTATTTACAGTCCACCTGTAAGATCTAATAGTCTGCACAGTGATCGTATAAATTAAATCTGAAAACTTTGAAGTTTGATTAAATTGTGCTGATTCTTAATATGGTCTTACTTTTAAAGGTCAAACAGAATGCAAATGAGTTCATCCAGCATTTTTCAATTGTTCTACATTTTTTAAGCATAAAGTCCATTTGAAAAAAACAAAAACAAAACAACAAAAAAGGTATCTGCTTTTTTTGAAAATTAAAGGTAAATTTACATGCATTCGTAAAAAAAAGAACGAAACAAAAGAAATATACCTGTGGCATCTGCTTGAAGTAATCCATCACTACTAAGAAAGACTTTAAAAAGTCCTGCTGAGTTGGGTTTGGGACAAAAAGCAAGTGAACCGAGGTATCACCCTGAGTTTCCAGTCTGATATTAGAGTTAACAACATTCATAACAGTAGAACAGTAACTAAAGGGTCGTTTATCAGTTATCAATGACTTTCCACTGAAAAGTGAAAAAGAGTTGTGGTCTAAATGTCCATCCATCCATTATCTATACCCGCTTTATCCGTTTCCGGGTCACGGGGGTCTGTCGGAGCCTATCCCGACGCATAGTAGGCAAAAGGCAGGGGTCCACCCTGGACAGGTCGTCTATCCAGGGCCACATAGAAGACAAACAACCAATCACACTCACATTCACACCTAGGGAGAATTTAGGATGATCAATTAACTTACCCTGCATGTTTTTGGACTGTGGGAGGAAGCCGGAGTACCCGGAGGGAACCCACGCAAGCACGGGGAGAACATGCAAACTCCACACAGAAAGACCCATCGGGCCGGGAATTGAACCGGGAATCTTCTTGCTGGGAGGCAACAGTGCTAAGCCACCGTGCTGCCCCTGGTCTAAATGTGTAGGAAATATATATTGTAAGAATAGGGAATGAAAGTATGAAGAGAAGAATGTTTGGTCAAACTCATCAACATGGTAGCTCTGAAACTTGATCATCAGACCAGACCTTCTCATCTATAACCCTGATCATTGAGCTTGACTATACTATTGATTTTTGTTGATCTGGAAAAGGCTTTAAAACCACTTTGGGCAAGTCAGACCTCAGTAAAACTATTTATTCTGAATATTAATAGTATTTAAAAAAAAAAAGATATAATAGTCAAGCAGATGCTAAGTATATGTAAGGGAAATAATATCAAACTTATCAAAAATCAAAATATTGTTTAAAAAAATAAAAGAAAAAAACAAACAACTAAATATAATAAAAATGCTTGGTTATCATTGATATGAACGTGTAAACTTGAATGTATCGCAGAAACTGTCATTGTTAATTAGAACAAAAATAACAAAATCAGTAATTTCAGCAACCAAAAAAAAGTAATTTGGATAATTTCATTTAGGTCTATCTCTTTCATATTACTGTGTATATTTTAAAAAAATTGTAAGAATATTGCTTCTTCTTAAATATAGTAAAGTATGTGCACTTTTATTCTGAGTTTATTTATTATCTTTCCACTGTTTCTGTTTTCTCTCATAAATCTCGGATAGAAAAGACAAACGCCCAAAATATCAAGTTAAAGTATAAGTTAAAGTCTAAATGTACTGTTTAATCTAAACAACACTGAAAAACAACATGGATGACAAGGTGTATCAAAGAATAAAAAGTTGATATCATCACAACAAACTTTAACAAACATTTATGTCAAAAGTTTGAGGGCGTTGAACCTCCAGTGTTCTGACTTCAGTGCAGCTGTTGGACAGAGAGCATTAAACACATTATTAACATTAGTCAGAGTTAACAGTCAAGGACTTTAAAAATGGTTTGTCTCTCATAAAAGATTCACCTGTTTCATGAAGTTTCTGTTTCTGAGCTGCTTTTCAGTTCATCGTAGAGTTTTTGTACTGTCTCAAGCTCTGCTGAAACATCTACAAAAAAAGAAAACCAAGTTTCAGTTGAATTTTCAGTATTTCACTCATTTTTAACATAATTTTAGTGGTCCACATAGATAATCTCACAAACACAGTAACTTGGCCTGCCACACTCTTTCACCAGGGCATTCTCAAATCCTTACAAACCTCCAACTTACAAAACAATTGTCTCAAAATAAATTATTATCTTTTAAATATTTAAACCAGGTGGTTTCTTTACCTGGAATTGAGTGCTTCCCTGTTTTGAGTGAGAGTTCGATTGAGTCCTTCATGGTTTTCCACAGAATTTGCAGGATGGCCTCCTAATTCAACATTCAAATCTTTGATCACTTATCACAGAGTTAAAATTGGTCCAAAAATAAATGATTCACATGTAAAACAACAGAATACCATTTTTTTTCAGTTTTGATTTGGAAAAATAATTATACCGATAGTTGGTTATTTTAGTTGCACTTTTCATAATAATCTTTTAACATATATACATACTGTGAATTTCTTTTGAACTTATCTAAAGCCTTCATACATTTCAGGATTCACCATAATCTCATTAAAATTTTACAAAGCAGGACAAACCATCAAGCTATTCAACTGGTTCAGCATTTCATCCTTGGCCTGGTCAAACATGATGTTCTTTGATTCATGTACGTGTCTCATAATCGTTTCCCTCATTTTTTGCAGTGACCCTGTTCCTCTGAATTCTGCTGCTCCTTGAAAACAGAAGATCATAAGATCAGTATATCTGTGATTTCTTTTTTTTTTTTCTTTTTTTTTTCTTTCCCCCCCTTGTTTGCACATATATTATTGGTTGATACCAAATTGGTAAGACCCAAAGAAATATATACCTGCATTTTAATCTGTAATCAAGGGTTTTTTTTTTTTTTTTTTTTTTTTGTGTGTGTGTGTGCAGTGTGTGTGCAAATGTGTATCCTTCACCGGCCCTAATGACAGTCTAATTATTTCTTTTATTAATCCTTAAGTAGAACGAAGTACAAAAGAGAAAACAAAGATAAGAAAGAGTAAAAATAAAAGAAAAAAAAGTAAAAATACATAAATAAGTAACTAAATTCTGCCAGAGAGGGCCAAACTCACCAGGTGTGGTATGTGATCAAATCAGAAAAGGAAATAGAAAGAGAGAAAGAGAGAGACGAGACAGTGGTGGTGCAGTGTGGTGCCTATGTTGTGCTGTGTGTAAAAAAAAAAAAAAAAAAAAAGAATTAAGGGTAGTGATGTGGTGTTTAAAGTGGACACAAGACAATAGGGTATTAATTAAAAAGAACACAGAGGAAAGGGGAAGGAGCATTCCATTCTCTACTACATACCTGAGTTTTTGAGGGTGTGGGGGCAGTATTTAAAAAGTTATCTATGTAATAATATGCATTGAAGTACTTAAGTACTCATGCATGTTCATATATATACATATACACATACACATATACACATACTGTAGTGGATTTTATCAACGTTCAATTATTTAACTATTACCTTAAAAATAAACCTTAAATCTATAGTAGTAAATTACTGATGAGAAGTTTCCACGGAGCAATGATGAGACAGAAAAAGCTGGCGTCCAAGTCTTAATGCTGGTTTATTGTAGAGTTACAAAAGTACCATGCATGAGAAATAGCCCGGGCTAAGTCTGAAAATCTACAAAACACCCTCTTCTTTTATACTGTTTTTGGGCTTGGGGACACTCCCCTCTGACCCCTCTCTTCTGTTGGTCTCTTTTTCTTTTATCTTCTTCCATTAGGTGTTTCATATCATTCTTACCGGTGTCTGGTCTGATCATTCTGGGTTTTTTAAAAACATGCATAAGGCCCCTCCTCTACCGAGGGGTAGTTCCTACACGATGCCTCTCGTTTCCTACAGGCCAGATAGCAGTATGTACACACATCAAGGGCATCACACCCACACCTGTTCATACATCAAAGGCATCGCCTCAACATACTATCTGCCCCTCTTATCACACATTATATGCCCCTCTTCTATAGCAATAATTTTGTTGTGACAGTTTAATGAGGCAGCTGGCTCTTCTGGGCTCAAACCAGTACCTTTCCACGGCTCTTCTCCTTTACAAATAAGCTTACTTGTTTAATTACAATTCTCATGGTGAGTATAAATTCAGTGTTTAGACATCATTCAGTGATTAGACGCCAACCAGTTACTACATTCCCCCCTGTGGTCCTGAAAAGGACCACCCTTCACCCTAAAGTCATTTTCCATATAAGTGCACACACAGAATAATAAGATACAGCATACAGGATATTGAGGTAACCATATAAGTACCATTCCAGAGTAAATTCCCTACATCCTACAGTGAGGATCACATGAGGTGTTTATCAAATCCGCATAAAACCTACCCTGATATGAAAACACCTCACCACCATCCCGGGACTTGCCCATCCTAATGGTGTTGTGATCGTCACTGTTGGGCTCCTAGCTGAGTTCTGCAGACATGGCCAGGGAAACATCCTCCCACTGTGATGCAGGGAGGTAAAACCCCGACCAGGTGGCAGAGTCAGCAGTACAGTATTTCACTAAAGTTACAGTAAACACTCGTGAACATGCAAATCAAATAGTCGTGAAGGATAATACTTGTAAAAACCACACACCAGACCATGTCTATTCTGCATTAGCAGCTAGTTACCTTTGGTCTGTCAAGGGCGAACCCCGGCTATACTTATGAGGATCAATCCTCTTAAAACATTTTTTTATAAGAAATATTTTCTGTTGTTTTTTTCTCCAAACTCCTTTTGTCCATAAGGGCAGGGTCCGCTGGCAGAACCCCGTAATGTGTAGAACGATCTTCATCATGCTTGTGTCTACACAAGCTAAATTTTTAGTATTATTATTTTAGAATTATTTAGTAGTATTTAGTAATATCCCCAATCAGTTATTACAGTAGTCCCTTCACAGTTCATTGTGGTGACGTGGGGAAGCACGTTCCACTCCCCTACTCAGCATGACTTCCATTCCAGTGACTGCAGTAGCTTGCCGTTGCAGTCTGGCTTGGCAGAACTTGAGGAGAGTGGTGTTGGCCTGCTGGAGATGTGTTATGGTTTGTTTGGCTTGATCACGTTCAGCTTGCAACTGGCCCACCTTCTGCTGGAGCATGATGGCTGTCTGGCGGGCATCATTCAGCTGCACAATCAGATTCTCATGCTCAACTCTCAGCTGCTTCAGATTCTGGTTATATTTGCGTTTATAAGTAGTGCCCCTGATCTTCTGGACCTGTTTGCGGGCCATAGGGGTCAGTCCTGCTTGCAATGAGGAGTAGACAGCTGTACTCATAGTCCCTATCTCACTGCGGAGCTCCTCCCTGCGTGTATACTGCTCAAAAGGATGGACCAGGAATCTGGAGATCTGAGCCACATCACTTGGGCTGAGCCTGAGATAGGGTGGTCTGTAAGACGTTGGCTGGATCACTGCTGATGGTGGACCATGGTAGATGTCCACCAGCATTTCACGATCTTCTGGATTCACCGGACTTGCTGGACTGGACTTGACGACAGCTGGCTCCCGAACCACGGTTGAATCTGCTGATGGTCTCGCTGGTCTCCTCGGTGGTGCCTGGAAACGGCTCCCCCCTGGTACCTCTGGTGGCGGGTTGGAGTACCACTCCTCCTGCTGGAACTCTCCAGGGTTCCTGTTTGGAACAAGTGTGCTTGTACCTACGTGTGGCTGTGTGTCTAAAGGTATGTATGTGTTGTCCCAGTGTCCCTGCCCGTCATCCGGGGTCACTTGGGGTCCGGTAAAGAACGCCTCCGCCATTTTCAACAGTCTGTGGTGGAGACATTAGCGGTTTTAATGACTTCTTAGTGCTTTTAGACATTCATGTATGCATTTATACACATATATATGATTAATCGCTGAATTATCAAAATATTAGAGTTATTATTAAAAAATACGTACCATGTGGGGAGCAGGCAGCAACCATTACTTCCCTACCTATCTCTCTACGTTTCCTTATATCAAGGCGAGCCCTTCTCGTTCAGGCTCGACATGTATCTGTATCAGTGGGAATTGTCCTGTCAGACTCATAAACAGTCGTGATATAAGTGCACGCAGCAAAGGTATGACACAGCAAACCACTAGCAACACTATCAATATGATTCCTCCCAACACCATTCCGGCCATTTTTAAGTATCTTAGCCATCCTAATTTTCCCAACCAGTCCCAGAAACTCGTGATTTGAGTGTTCCAATTAGAATTTTTCACATGTTCGTCTCTAAGTCGCTTCATGTCCTTCAGGACTCCAGTCAAACTACCATTGGAACCTGTGTGCATCGGGATCAACGTACAACATTCCTCCCCGATTATATCACAGATCCCCTGGTCTCCTGCCATACGTGTTTCTATGACAAACCTGTTTTGTAGTGTCATTACAGATGTTGCATGTAGTTGTTCCCGCACTAATCCCACTCCTTTGATAGTGAAATTCATGAATCTTTGCTGGTTATACCACAGGAGATTAATCCACCTACTGTTTCGAGCTATGTACTGGGCATTGGTGATAGTTCCTGCGAAAGGAGTGGATCCTAATCCTCTCCCAGTAGTTATCCATGAGGATGCTATAGCAGTCTGGTCTTCTGGCACACCTAAGGGAACCTGGTCCCAGGTGATATAGACTTCATCTGATTTCTTCCAGCTCCAGTTCCATGCTGACTTGTCTAAGTAGGTGTCCTGGGTCTCCCTTCGCTTTCTGAGATGTTTTTGGATGTGATTTGATGTTTGAGTGTCTGCTGTTTGAGTGATCAAAGATAGCTGCCCTGTTATCATCATTGGAGCACATATTCCTGTCCAATTTGCAGGCAATTGTGGTACCATTGTGGTGTTATGCTCACATGTCCAGAAAATATCTCCCAGTGGTTGCGTACCATTTCCTAAGTCTGGTGTTCTATAGTGACCCATAAAGGATGAATTTCGGTAATGAATTACAGTTGCCCCGTTTACAACCAGTTGCTCACACTGAATACGCGCTTTTGGAGTAGTTTCGCATATTTTGGTTTTTGCTGTGGAATTACCAACCCTGTTTTCTGGATACCATATTATTCTATTGCATCTCACCAGTCCCTGTGCATCTGTCATTGCTTCTCTACCTCTAGATACAACTTTCTCCAGCTCACCTCGTACTATACAAAAAGAAAATATGATATTGTCTTTTTTGCGTACTACAGGGGGCAGAAGTCCCACTATTTCATTATCTTCTACGTTCAGTTTTCTGGGGCATACTGCTCTGTCACTGCTCCATGATTGCTGTCCTGCAGCCATAAATAGTGCACAGAGGGGAAAACACTTAGACATATCTGGACACCCTCCATTTTCACTTCCTGGTAGTGTTTCAATTTGGAGAAGTTTTTTAGCATTGTAGCATGCAATACAGTCTCGTTTGTCCTGCTTTTTTGCTGTAAACATGTCTTTTACTGAGTATTGTATCCATTGTTGGAACAAGTTTGTTTCCCACTGAGATGTTCTGAGTTTGTGTAAATCTCTCTTCTGTCTTTTGCTCATTAATCTTACTTTGGTTTCAGCTTCTTCTACTGACATGTTCTGCTTTGTTTGTATATTCTGACACATGGTCTTGGTGCATCCTACCTGAATGGTTACTGTCCCCTCCCCACGACAGTCCATGTCTTGTGGATATCCCAGCCAATGCTTACCCATTGACTCAGCTTCCACTTCTTCTGTCAGCACATAATCATATATATCCGCTTTGACATGCATTACATGTTTGATTTCCCCTTTAGCGTTATCGATTATTCCCCTGTTAGTAGCTAATGTGACCATTGCTAGGGCACATGTGTCTAACGTGTGACGCGAAGCTGCTGTGTTCAGATTAGTATTGTCTAGTACTACAATTTCCCCCGTTGTTAAGCCACAAAGGGTTAACATCATCAGCATGCTACTAATCTGAGTCAGAGGAAGCCCACTCCCCGCCCGGTGTGGGCGGATGTACATCCGCCTGCGGGCCAAGTGAGCCCCGCGTCTCTTCTTGTGGTGGATAAGGTGGTGATGAGCGTGCCTGTGATGGGCCACGACCTGCGCCCACCACAGCCCCATCAGGATCCTCTGGGTGTAGCAAATGGTAGTCTTCAGATGCTGGTAAGATCTCTTCAGGCGGCTCCTGACCTTCCGAGCCGCGTGCATCAGCATGAGGCTCACCAAGGTCAACAGGCGTACCGGCAGCATCAGAACTCTCTGACTCAGTGGACTGTAGTCGCTGTTGACGGCGGGCTGACAATCGAGCAGACCTCCTCTGGCCAGTTGAGGACAGCGACTCGGAGGTGGAGGAGGCCGGCGAACGGCTGAGATCGGCGGCCGGAGGGAGGCTCTGCGCCGCCCTTTCAGCATGCTCAGACTCTGACGGGCCCGGAAAGTGTCCAGGAGGGTCAGGAGGTCTATGGCGGGTGCAGTGGTTTTTATGGAACCAGAAGGGCTTACCTTCAACCTTTAAGGCAGTGGGAGTAGTGAGCACAACCTTAAAAGGACCCTCTCTACGAGGCTCGTTCCACTGACGTCTAAACACCCGTATGAACACCTGGTCACCAACTTGGACGTCTCGTGCGTCTACTGGAATGTTTGTCTCGTCTTTGCAGTGGGCTTCTTTCACCTGTTGAAGCACAAGTCTGTGGATTTGAGTCAAAGCACGCAGATAGTCACCCAACTCTCGCTCCAACTGTGCAATAGCTGGTCCTTCAAGGGGTCCTCTGGTCTGTGGGAGTGGCATAGGCCGACCTGTAAGCATCTCATGAGGGGTTAGGTGGGTTAATCGATTGGTTTGAGACCGCATTGCCATCAGAGCAAGGGGCAGCGCATCTACCCAAGTTAGCCTGCCCTTGCTATCTGCCATGATCTTAGCAATTTTAGTTTTCAAAACACCATTGGCTCGCTCCACAGAGGCTTGAGACTGCGGGTGATAAACACACCCGTACTTCTGTTTGATTCCCAGGATCTTAAACATTTCCTGTATTATCTGTGAAACAAAGTGTGGGCCATTATCAGATGATATGGTGTCTGGCATCCCAAACCTAGGAAACACTTCTTTACATAGAAATTTTGCTGCTGACTTGTGATCAGCCTTGGAGGTTGGGCATGCCTCGATCCATCTGCTGAACCTGCAAACAACAACAAGTATGTATCTTTTACCTTGCACCCGGTCGATCATGTCCACATAATCCATGATCAGATGGCGAAAAGGTCCATCTGGCATGGGAATGTGAGCTAGCGGCTGGGTGAACGTTTTACGAACATTGTACTTCGGACAGTGAGGACACAGAGCAAGTTCTCTGTCAACCATCGGTGTCATGTACGGCGACCACCACACAGCTTGTAGCTTCCTGATTACTTGGGCTCTGGAACAATGATCCGGTTCATGCATCTTCTTAATAGCAATAGGCAGTAGAGATAATGGTAAAACAAAATGTCCGCAGAAGCCCCTCCACAGCCCTGGATGAGGGTGTGAGGTCCGGACAGCGCCTCTTTGAACCCACAGACGTTTCTCTGCCTCTGAGACCTTGTTCTGTGCTTCTATCAATGATGCTAGGTTTGTAATGGGCGCACAGTCTTCCTCAAACAAAATTGGTCCCTGTATGGTCTGTCCTGTTGCTTCTTTGGCTGCTTCGTCTGCTAAGTTGTTTCCTATTGCTACTGGTGATTTGCTGTTCTGATGTGCTGCACATTTAACTATGGCTAATGCAGTTGGAAGTTGCATAGCCTGTATCAGCTCAACTACTGCTTTCCCATGTGCTACTGGAGTTCCATCAGTTCGCACAAACCCTCTCTGTCTCCAAATGCTTGCGTTTATGTGACATACTCCGTAACCGTATCCACTATCAGTGTAAATTGTTGCCCTTTTGTCAGCTGCTAGTTTGCATGCGGCAGTCAGTGCTTTAATCTCCGCTAATTGGGCGGAGCAAGGCTGGTCCACACTCACGGATAGCACTTTAGTAAAAGTACCATCAGGATTTAGTTGAACTATGCCATATCCTGCTCTATTTCCTGTCTCACCCCTAACACATGAGCCGTCAACAAACAATGTCAGGTCAGACGGGATGGGGTGGTTGTACAATTCCTCTCTCACTTTCATGAAGGTGTCCGTCTCCTTGAGACAATCATGGGGCTCACCTTCAGTTGGCAATACCATTCTGGTGGCTGGATTGATTGCAGTGCATCTCAGCACCGTCAGGTCTGGTCCTGAAAGCAGAATCTCATAACCTGTTCGTCGTGCTTGGGTTATCACAAAGCGTGGGCTGGTAAGCAATGCATGCAGTTGATGCGAAGTATACAAAAATACTGGATGGCCCATAGTGATCACAGAGGCCTTTTTGTAAGCGAAGGCGGCCGCTGCTAACCCTTGATAACAGGGTGGCAGCCCTTCCTCCACGCTATCTAATTTTGTGCTGTAGTAGGAAATTGGCTGTTTACCTGTTGGAGTCTCTTGCATCAACACTGCACATGCATACCCACGTCTTTCTGCCACATATAAATGGAATGGTTTGCTGTAGTCTGGATTGGCTAGAGCTGGGGCAGTCTGGAGATCTTTTTTCAGCATTTGGAATGCCCCTTCTGCCTCGTCAGTCCACTGTAGTCTGGCTGACTGTTGTCCTTGTCCTGCTGCTCGGATTAATGCTCTTAACGGGGCTGTTTTGAGAGCATAATCACAAACCCAGGGTCTGCTGTAACCTGCCATTCCCAAAAAAGACAACATGTGACCAACAGTTTCAGGTTTTTGTATTTGACTTATGGCTTCCAGCTGGGACGGTGCAATATGCCTCTTGTCCCCACTAAGCTGTCTGCCCAAATATTCTACTGTTGTTTGACAGAATTGCAGTTTTTTCTTACTTACTTTATGACCTCCTTCTGCCAGAGCCGTCAGCACTGCAATAGAGTCTTTTTCACATTGCTCTTTTGAATCAGAGCAAATCAGGATGTCATCGACATACATCAAGGTGGTTGACTGTATGTCTAGGTGGCTGAGATCATTTGCAAGAACACAATTAAAAATGGATGGAGAGTGCACAAACCCTTGTGGTAAGCGAGTGTATGTATATTGTTGACCCTTATAAGTGAAGGCAAACAAATATTGTGAATCAGGATGAACTGGTACACTGAAAAATGCAGAACACAGATCTATCACTGTAAACCATTTTGTACCTGGTGGTATATTGGACAACAACGTGTGGGGGTCAGGTACAATGGGCATTTCTTCAGCCACAATAGCATTAATTTGTCTCAAATCATGCACTAGTCTATATTCATTACCACCTGTTTTCTTGATGGGAAAGATCAGGGTGTTGCATGCACTTTTTGTTTTTATTAAGACTCCTGCTTCTTCTAATCCCGTTATGATGGGATTTATACCTTCTATGGCATCCTGTCTAAGGGGATATTGCTTCTGGTAGGGTAATCTAATATGTGATCTTAAACTGAACCTTTGTGGTTCAGCTGATTTCACTAATCCTACATCTGTCTTGTGTTGTGACCATACTTGTGCTGGGACCTGTTCTAATAATTCTATGTGTTCTTGCGTCATTACCATGTGCCTAGCTCTTTCCCGCGGTAGTTTAACCCTTTCTGCTATCACTTCATCTGCATGTGTGCATGTGATTTTGAAAAATAGTCCATCTGATGAAACACTGACTTCGGGGCAGTCTGTTGGAGTCCAAGCTTTGACTTGTCTTGCTGCGAGGATCATAGGACCTAGATCATGTGACTCGTATTTATCAGCAATTAACAGAGTGACATGAGGTGACGAGTTAGGAACTTGGAACCAGTCTTTGATCTTTTCTTCTGCGAACTTTACAGCTGCCGCTGCTCCTTGAGGTCCTACTATGATGTCTTCATACTGGATAACTGTAGTTCTGTTGTTAATGTTGTCATCCCAGCTTTTCTCAAAGTCCTCATGAGTTTGATCTCGGTCATACAACATGGTACAGTGGAGTGGAAGTGTTGGCTCTCTAGCCATGTCATAGTGATTCATTATCAATGGTCTCCACGTTTCCCACTCATGGTTGAGGAAAGAATCAGGCGTCGTCAGTTTCATCCAGTAGACTTGTGCCTCTGGGTCTTTGGATGAGACCTGTGGAGATCTTGTAGGAGTCGTTAGTGGCATCATGAGGACAGACATGCAATCGGGTTTGTCGTCTACTTCAAAATAGATGCCATCTGGTGTACATTTGATTTTTGCATTCAGCCGACATAGTACATCCCTTCCCAGGAGATTAATTGGTGTATCCGCTGAATACAATAGTATAAATCGTCTTGTCTCCTATTTTCAACGGAACCGGCTCAGTCATTGGTATTATTTGTGTCTTCCCAGAGAAACCTACTGTTCGAATCTTTGAAGCTGAGAGGGGTAGGCCGGCTCCTTGTTTTCCTCTGCCTCAGGTTTCTCTGGGCATCCCTATTGCCAGTATGCAGCTGGACCCATCCACGGTCCATTACCTTGTGGATCAGGGCCTGTTCCCGGGTTGGAGAATCCTGGGCTGGAACTCTTGAGTCCCCATCCAAGGGTTGATCGGACAGTCCCTCTGCATGTGTCCTGTTTGTCCACATCCCCAGCACTGCAACCTCGATTGGTAATGTGGTGCTGCTGAAGTTACCTGTGGGGCTGATTGGTACTGGCCTGGAGGTGGGCCTCGTGTCTGCCTTTGGGGCCTTGTCCATCTTCCCTTCATGGGTGGGCCGCCTCGTCCTCTCCCAGCTACAGGCTGCTGGATGCCTCCTCCTTGGTCCAGGTGCACATGGATAGGTGGGATCTGCTGACTCTGAATTTGGCCTGTGGGTGGCACTATAGGAAAAGCATTAGGCGCAGCAGGTGTCTGTTGAGTGAGAGGAGGTGCCATGTTGGGTGCTATTACAGGTGCTTGTGTTACCGTTCCTTCCTCAGGTTTAGCCTCGGGAGCGGTCGCACTCACGGCTGCTTGAGGCTTAGGTCTCTCTCTGTCCTTCTTCTGCTTTGCCAGCTCACCTATTTGCAGCTGAGTCAGCTTGGTAGCCAGCGCCTTGCTCTGATCGTCCAAGCCCTGCTTTTCCTCTCTGTGTGCATTCACATAGTGGATTACATGCTCAGAGAAAACAGGCCATTCCATTTTCATTAATCCCACCACTCCATTCAGCTTTGCTTGTACCTCTTTGGGCATGGCATTCTTCACATACAGCATAAACAGTGCTCTTGTGGAGTTATTTTCATTCCACTCACTCCCAGTTTCAGCTTTCCACATCTTCTGATAATCATACAGAAACTGTGATGGGTTGTCACACTCCTTCAAACACTCTTTCTCCAGCTTAGCTGGATCCATGCGTGAGGGGTACTTATCTCTTAATGCTTGCCACACCTGAGTCCGCATCAAATCGAACGGCACTTCATCATGATTATGCGTGGTCATCATTGGTGTATATCCGGCCATCTCAAATATCTCTGCGGTAGCAGCTCGTCCTGCAGCTTTTATCAGCAGAGCATTGATGTCTCCTCCTGCCAGCTTTATTCCTCCTGTGAGTTCTTCCAGCTTCTCGATCCATTTGTTTGCTCCATCTGTCAAAGGAGTTAACTTGCCTGCAAGAGTTATCATATCCATAAATGACCATGGAACATACCGATAGGCGTTGTTAGGTCCTTTGGCCAGCAGGGGATACACTCCCCCTGCAACTTCCCGCTGGGACGGGTCTCTCCTTATGCTCCTGCTCCTAGTTATCATCCCTTTTTCCTTTTTTATTTCTTCCACCTGCAGGTTAAGGTCAAAAGTCTGACATACATTAGCCTTGGAGGGTGTACTCGGTGTGTACTCACTCCCATAGTGAGGCGGAGGCTGCGGGTGACTCCTGCCTGTGGCCCCTCCTGCATGCTCCGTGCATTTCTCCATGTCTGAGCCTGCTTCACTGTCCTCGTCCGTAGATCCACTCACACTGCTGTCGTCATCCTTATCATCTTTTTCTGCTGTCCTCCCACCATCCGTACGCCTCGTTTCTGGCTGATCCTCCCTTAACAGACTTCCCGAGATTTCTGGTGATATCTGGACTTTGTGTTGCATATCGCTGTCTATCAGTTGTTTCAGCTGTTGCAGTTCTTTCTCTTCTAGTTCTCTTATTTTGTCCTCATAACTTTTTATTTTTTCACGTCTTTCCTTCTCCTCTGCAATTTCTTTTGTTGTTTTATATGATGTGGTGTGATTTTCCCTTCGTCTACTGTACCTTTCCCTGCCTAGTTTTTCTTCTTCTTCATTTATTACAATTTGTATTTTTCCCGTGATCGTTCCTGCTGCATCTTCTGGGTCTGATATCACAAACTGTCCTGCCTCTCCTGTGTTATACGGCGGCGGTTTGAGAGCTGCATTTCCCTGCACTATTGAGTTCCTGGTGGCTTCTACTCTAAAGTATTGTAGGATATCTCTCTGCTCAGCATTTTTCTGTTTTTTCTTTAAGTGTGTTGCGTCATACTTTTTGTCCTTCTTTCTCAATCCTTCTTCCACCATATCACAACAAATAGGATCAAAGCTGCCTTCAAGGGGCCATCTGTTCTTCCCAGCTGTTAGTTTGTGCCATTTCTTCATGCACTGTTGTATTTTCCTTCGATTGGTTGGGTGAGTGACAATGATTAATTTAGCGGGGGTTAGTACCTCCCCCTGCTTGTTACTATTGGCTCCCATGGTTCACAGCGTCACTCTGAGCTCTCGGGTTACGAGAACGCCTACCTTGGTGTCTGCCTCGTCTCTTCGCAGCCCCCACTCTAGTCAATGCAGAGTTAAGTCTGACTATCTTTTCTTTCAATTTTTATATGTTGTTAGAGCCACTCGTGCTCATCTTTTCAATGTTATTTTTACTACCACTGCTTCTAGCAGCTGAATCCTACAAAGGCACTTATCTTTTATCACAACAATAATTTACTATCACCGTTATGTGACTTACTCTACTCTGCTCTACCGTTCTTAGTTATTGTATATACACTTTATTAACATTAGGTTAGTAGGACAACACTATGGATATTAATAACACTTCTACTGTTCTTTAGTTATTGTATATACACTTTTATCAACATTAGGTTATTAGGACAACACTATGGATTTTAATAACACTTTCTTTGATCTTTATATGTACATTATCTACAGCCTAGGCCTGTTTTAGCAGCGCTTTTTTCTTTTTTCCATACACATTCATCTACTGTAGTCTCTTCTTGTACGGTTTACAACAATTTAACAGACAACAAAAAACTTTTAACTGTAAGTCTCTTCCTTAACAGTTCACACCACAAAATTAACTGTAGGTCTCATCCGCTACAGTCTTTTAGGTTCTCAGTAACCTCACTATCCTGCACTCTAGCAGTATCTCATCTCCTCCGACCGACCCCGGGGCTGCCCCTCGTTAGGCAAAGCAGTTCTGACCTCCTGCGGGTGGCACAAAATTTATTACTCACTTCCCGGCCTCGGGCTACTCCCTCGACAGGCAAAAGTAGTCTTCCCGCAGGCGGTACTTAACTTATTTTCTATAGTTTCCCCAACTACACTATTAATGAGCTCATACACTACACAGTTAATCGTCACTATTTGCTTCTACCAGTACTTACTCTTCTTTTCTACTCTAAGTGACTCTAAGACAGTTTAACGCATTTGACACACACACACTTCTCACTCCTCAAGCAATAACTCTCAGGACATACATACAACGACGGTCAGAGCATAAGAAACCAACAGTACATTAATCACATTAACAATCATTCATACGTAGACCTAATCGCCAGCTGTTACCTCTCATATATCTCACGTATTTATTATTTTTTGTTCTACTAGGTTTGTTCGGAGGAAGTCTATCAGAACCTTCTGACCACTGGAGCCAGGTGGAGGCTGGATCCCCATAAAATTTAGAAAAAAAGGAAAAAAGAATTGGTATCTCACCTGGTGGATATGGGGGCCCCTGGGGTCTCTGGCCTCCAACCAGCGTCCCTGATCGTCCAGTCCTTACCGCTTCCTCCTGGCTGGCTCGCCAATAAATGTAGTGGATTTTCTCAACGTTCAATTATTTAACTATTACCTTAAAAATAAACCTTAAATCTATAGTAGTAAATTACTGATGAGAAGTTTCCACGGAGCAATGATGAGACAGAAAAAGCTGGCGTCCAAGTCTTAATGCTGGTTTATTGTAGAGTTACAAAAGTACCATGCATGAGAAATAGCCCGGGCTAAGTCTGAAAATCTACAAAATACCCTCTTCTTTTATACTGTTTTTGGGCTTGGGGACACTCCCCTCTGACCCCTCTCTTCTGTTGGTCTCTTTTTCTTTTATCTTCTTCCATTAGGTGTTTCATATCATTCTTACCGGTGTCTGGTCTGATCATTCTGGGTTTTTTAAAAAACATGCATAAGGCCCCTCCTCTACCGAGGGGTAGTTCCTACACGATGCCTCTCGTTTCCTACAGGCCAGATAGCAGTATGTACACACATCAAGGGCATCACACCCACACCTGTTCATACATCAAAGGTATCGCCTCAACATACTATCTGCCCCTCTTATCACACATTATATGCCCCTCTTCTATAGCAATAATTTTGTTGTGACAGTTTAATGAGGCAGCTGGCTCTTCTGGGCTCACACCAGTACCTTTCCACGGCTCTTCTCCTTTACAAATAAGCTTACTTGTTTCATTACAATTCTCATGGTGAGTATAAATTCAGTGTTTAGACATCATTCAGTGATTAGACGCCAACCAGTTACTACAATACACATAACCATATATATATATATATATATATATATACATACATACATACATATATATACACATATATACATACATATACACATACATGCACATAAACATGTATATATATATATACACACATATATATATATATATATATATATATATATATATATATATATATACATACATACATATATATATACACATATATACATACATATACACATACATGCACATAAACATATATATATATATATATATATATACACACATACATACACATACACATACATATACACATACATACATACATACATACATACATACATACATAAATACATATATATATATATATATATATATATATATATATATATATATATATATATATATATATATATATATATATATATATATATACATACATACATACATACATACACATACATATATATATATACATACATATAGGGATAAGAAGACATGTATGCAGTTATCTAGTACATATTCATATACATTGTAAGCAGAGAAACACAATAATTAATTTGTACATCAATGCACACACACACACACACACACACACACACACACACACACACACACACACACACACACACACACACACATAACAAAGATCTGTGTGTAAACTTCTAAGCATCATGTATGTAAGATACATATGCATCAGTAGGTAGTTATTCATACATATAAATATACACTGATACAATCATGTGCACCTGTGCTTTTTAGTTTCATGTGCATATACATATATCCTGTATCTGTCCATGTATATATATATATATATATATATATATATATATATATATATATATATATATATATATACCCATACATCAATACATACACATATAGAACTGCATCTACATATACACATTAACATATACACACCTAGTGCATATATATATATATATATATATATATCTTTATACATGCATACATACTGAAGGAGAAACGCTGATAGTTGTTGTTGTTTAAACTTATTTTATTATGCATTTAAAGGACCTTGTTTTACTTCTGTTCTCCTCTGAGCCTTATCTTTCCCACATGATCTACTCTTTTTATGACCATTGTATGATAAGCTTTGCAGAAACCAAGCTGCAGCTCAGACACCCCCACTTGGTCATTAAGTACATCCTGGAGTTGTCCTGGAAGTGTTGGCAATCAGTTGTGACCAGTTCCGACCATCAATCACCTGCAACGAGAACTACAAAGGAGTAGCCATATGATAAGGATACATCTGTTCCGGGCAGACGACCCCCAGACTGGAAGGTGTCAACAGCAAGATGTGGATTCATCCTTTCCGGACAGATGGCCCCCAGACTGAAGGAGCCACGACTAGGACTATAAAAGACTTTTATTGTTGCAAATCCGTTGTTCTGTTTTCTGCGCTCATGTTGGAGAGACCTGTATTGGGTGCACGCATGAGCTACAGATTACAGACCCAGATATATCTGTTTTATAAGTAAATAAATATTTGGCTTAAATTACAAGGATCCTGGTCTTCTCTTCCTCGATAACTGAACACGTAGTAGGGATAAATCAAAGAACGTAAGAAAATACCCTACAGTTTTGGTGACCCCGATCGTGAGTCGAGGGAGAAAGTGACGCGGCGTCGTCTATTTACAGGTCCCGGCGAGGACCGTCCCGGCGAGGACAGGATACATAAAAGTCGAGGGTGATTACTCCGTTGAAGTTATTCTTCCTGGCCGGCCAAAATAAAAGGTAAGCAGAAACCTGTTAACATCAAATCCTGCATATTGAAAATAGTCTAAATTAAAGGAAGAATAATTATACGGACTTATCGACCCCATAAAAAGGGTTTGAAGTACGTTGAAGCCTTGTTTATCGGCGAATAAACTAAAAAACGTGACTAAAAAAGGGTTTGAAGTACGTTGAAGCCTTGTTTATCGGCGAATAAACTAAAAAACGTGACTAAAAAGGGTTTGAAGTACGTTGAAGCCTTGTTTATCGGCGAATAAACTAAAAAACGTGACTAAAAAGGGTTTGAAGTACGTTGAAGCCTTGTTTATCGGCGAATAAACTAAAAAACGTAACTAATATATTACCGGCGTGTAATATTAATAGGTTTGCGACCGTTGAAGCCTGATACTGGTTATACTAGAATCAAAAAACGGTACATTGGTGAAAAGACAAGTATAGATCGCGGTATTTGGGCTTTAATAGAGGTGAAAATCTCCTAAATTTGGAAGAAGAAGACCACACCGGTGTATAAATTTAAAAGAAGGTTGAAAATGGAAGGTGAATTTGATCGCGAATGTGAGGAATATGGTATGTGTGTTGGATTGGGTATGAATGAGAAAGGAGAAGTGGATGGTACAGAGTGGGAAAAGATGTGTGAGGAAGTGGAAAAACAAGTTTTAAGCAGGATAGAGAAGAAATATAGACCGAAAGAACGTATTAAACTGCAGAAAGCCTAGACTCAAAGTAATATTAGACGGACAAAAGATTGGACCGATCTCAGTGCACAACTTCAAAACAAGGAATTAGAAGTAATCGAGCAAAATAAGCAAGCTGCGGAAATAATTACTAAAACCAAAACGTGGCGTAAAAAACAATCACAAAGCAAAGACTGTAGAAAACGTGAAAAATATCGCAGACGTCTGCATCAATTAGTCATAGCAGCCACGGCCATCGCGGCAATTAAAACGGCAAAAGCGTGAAAAGAAAAACCACCACAAGACGATCAGAAAATCAGCATAGTTTCAGCACCAATACAACAGTCAAATAATCCCGGATTATATCCTCAGCTCCCTTCTACGTCTGACTCCCCCCCACCATATAATCCTGGGACAACGAAGGAAGAAATGTATCCTCTTGTTAGAGTGTGCGGACAATTAGCTGTAGACATGGAACAAGCTGAAGTAACCAGAGAAAATAAGACACGCATAGATAAGGTTTTACACCAAACAAAGGTAGAAGCAGCCCACAATAACCAATCTAGGGGGAACGAAGAGTCTTTTGGACGTGGCATGGAAGAAAGACTGGTAAGTAGCACTCCACAAGACAGAATGGAACACCTTGGGGAGGCTGGAACGGTTCTTGGACAGGTCCTGGGCAGACCTGACACCTCAGGTAATAGCAGACACACACACACACATCGACCGGCCGGACAGAGCCCACCCTTGACGTCAGACATGGAGAGGCTGTTACACCGAACTGAACAGCGGGTGGCTGAAAGACAGAGGCGGTTGGAGGAGGAACTAGAGAGACTGACAGATAGCATGAGAGAGATGGGACACAAGCAGCCTGAGCCCATTGCAGGCGAGCCTCTCCCTACTGGAACATGGGCCAAGCCACTCTTAGAAGTGATACAAAAACCTGATAAGACAAAGACTGACAAAGAGTGGACTGATGAGAATGACTGTGATAATTTATCAACTAACAGCGCACTGGCACAGGCTCCGCCCTTCAGTAGTACAGCTGCACGGTACAATTTAAGATCTCTGACTAAATCAGGACAGGTGAGAGGGACCTCAAATGTACATATGATGCCATTAGTACAGACTAGTACTGGACAAGCGATCTATAAACCTATACCGTTGACAGATATGACAGCACTGACTGAGAGACTCCCTCGCATGAGTAATGGTAGAAGAGTGTGGCTTAATAGATTCTGCACGGCATTCGAAGGTCATATTCCCTGCATGGGAGATCTCAGACAAGCAATGGCCGCCACAGCTAACGGAGTAGATAGGCGAAATATTGAGGAAGCAGCCCAAACTACATTAGTTCCCGATGCCACCCCGTTGAATAACTATGCCCAGCTGCTGTTTGTTGCAATCAGAGAACACTTCCCTGATGCATCCACTGCGACCCCCACCTCTTTCCCTTACACTGGACAAGACCCAAATTTATATTACTCGAACTGTGTGCAGGCGTGGACCGACACGACCGGACGTGATCCAGGGCATACAGAGACAGACCAGTTAATGTTCCGAACTGCAGTACTGACTGGATTACCTAGCGACGTAAAAAATAAATTAAATGAGGATCCCGACCTCATGGCCGGAGAGGAAGCCCGCTTTAAAAGACACGTTATACACCACTGTAAATTATATGCAGATAGGCAAACAGAAACTAAAGCTGAAGTTGAAAAGATGAAAGAACAATTGGTGAAGTTACAGCTAGCCCAGGCTCGTGATGAAGCTTCTCAGAAAAAACAAGAGAAAAAAGATTTAACACAAGATTCAACTGTTGCAATGCCTTTGGTCATGTGGCAGGCGCCAGCTAGGTCGCGAGGGCGGTTCCGAGGTGGAGGCGGCAGAGGAGGAGGAGCACCCAGGCGGCCAATTGCACCTCTACAGGAAGGCTGTTTTATCTGTGGAGATCCTCACCATTGGAGGAGAGACTGCCCCCATGCACCACAGGGCGGACCTCCAGCCCCCCTCAGAGGTGGATCCCGGAGTAGCAGAGGAAGGGATGGACCTCCAGTCCCATGGAACCAATCACAGCCATGGGGCGGGAACTGGCAAGGTGGACAATACCACTAGGGGTGCCCAGAGAAACAGGGACCCCTGGCGGATGCAGGTGCCATGGTTCCCTTCAGCGTTAACCAACAGCGTCTCCTGGGGCTGGTTGACACAGGAGCAACATGTTCATCTCTGAACTGTAAGCTGTCTCCCACATAGCCACCACAATACCTGCAACGTACTACCACTCTGGCAACCACCCTGGCCGGACAGACTTTTGGACATTCATTTATATTTTCCCCACAAACACCTGTGAACTTGTTGGGTCGTGATATTCTCACGAAGCTGAATGCTACCATTCTCTGTGGTCCTGAGGGACTTGTTGTCACTTTTCCAGGAGGACAATCCGTCAAGGCTCAAGACACCTCCTGTTCTACTGGTCAATGGCTTATGGCTGAAACGCCACATTCAGGTCCCACTGCTGACATCTACTGGGCATTACTGGATGCAGAGCAAGCTGACAAACCTGGTGTGTTCACCCAATTCCAGCTGTGGAAGCCTTGGTTCCAAACCCTCCGCCCCTACTTCCCGCCGCCTGACCCATTGCATTGTACTCTGTTTTATGATAGAATACATGATTTGATTTATGAGGAGGATTTCCAACACATTGTAGGTTCTACTTGGACATTGAAGTCCACACATTTGATAGTAGGGCCTGAAGGCGTAGCCGCCAGATGTGTTCTCACAGATGCCCAGCTACGCTGGTACCAGATGTCAGCAACCGCCGTCCCGCACATTTCTTTGGCTCTCTCCCCGGGACATGAGGCCCGGGAACTTGGACCAATGGTAAGAAAAGCTGACTCTATTAAAGATTGGGAGAACACTCCCCTACCGGGTGTGGAATACTCTCCTGAGACTGACTTTTACCGCATTGACATAGGAGAAGTGTATAATGCTGCTGTATTAGAACATAACCAAATCTCCAGACAACATGGACGAGAATGTACTGACCATGAGGATGCTAAACCGCTCATTGACTCACTTCCTGACTCCCTTTGGTCTACTGGACCTTTTGATGTTGGTTATTGTCCTACAGTGCCCCCTGTAGAGATTGAAGTCTCCCCAGGGTCACATGTATATAGACCACAGTATCGTTGGACTCCAGATGCAGACGAAGGTATGGAGGAGGCCCTGACTGGCCTCTGGACTTCGGGAGTACTGGAACCTTCTGAATCAACCTGGTGTACTCCACTCAGACCTGTTCTGAAAGCTGACCAACTTTCTTACAGAATGGCACATGATTTACGTGCAGTTAATGATGTTACTCTGACCCCTATCTTACCGGTCCCTGACCCCCACAGAATGTTGGCATCCATTCCACCTACATGTCATTGGTTCTCAGCAATTGACTTAGCCAACGCATTCTTTTGCATCCCTTTACATTCAGACAGCAGACATCTCTTTGCATTTAAATACAAGGGAGTGAACCTGCAATACACTCGCCTACCTCAAGGGTTTAAAAACTCTCCAGGTATATTTAACCAATGTTTGAGATCTCTCTTGCAGGATGTGGTCCTGCCTGAAAGTTGTGTATTGCTGATGTATGTGGATGACTTGCTTTTGGCAGCCCTTGGGTGGACTGGGTTTCCCTCAGTCCAAGAGAGGGAAGCCTTGTACAGCTCTTGTTATAGCATTAGGTGTTTTTGTAATCTTATTTCTTTTCATGTTTGAATGTCATGTCCATAACACATGCACCAGAGAACGCAAACAGAAGGCCTCTCGGACAGACACGAGTAAGGAACACTATGACCTCACTTCACATCCGCATAGATTCAAGCGGAGAACAGGGTATTATATCCCGATTTCCGCCAAATCTCCGAAAGCCCAGATGGAATCTCTTCTTAACCCATGTGATAGACCCAATACACTCACTACACAGTTGTATTTTTGTTACTCTGCAAACGTCACTCAATCCGTAATTCAGTTCGATCTAACGTCAGTACAGTTAGGGGGCTACAAGGCTAGTGTGTGGGCGGGATATCCCCTGTACCTAGACACCACAGGATATCTGACAGCAGGAGGATGGGGAAGAGTCTCGCATGTCTTGGATGCCACTTGGGACTCCAGCTCCTATGGGTATGACAAACAAGCCAGAGAATGGAAGTCTTGAATCTCATACTGGCAGCGAACAGGTAACAAATTGATACTTTTCTTAAATACATCAAGTGCACCTTTACGCGAGATCCCTGACCAGGCTCATCCATCCCCGTTTACAATAAATTCTAGATGTTACACCCTAGGCCTGTGCGTGTATAAAACCCACGTAGACCCCTGTCATTTGTATCCTCTTTTTTCAGTGTTTCTTTTTAGCTGTACTTTGATTTGTTGATTTGCTGTCGTTTGTGATCTCAGAGGCTGAGATCAAGAGAGGGAATGAAGGAGAAACGCTGATAGTTGATGTTGTTTAAACTTATTTTATTATGCATTTAAAGGACCTTGTTTTACTTCTGTTCTCCTCTGAGCCTTATCTTTCCCACATGATCTACTCTTTTTATGACCATTGTATGATAAGCTTTGCAGAAACCAAGCTGCAGCTCAGACACCCCCACTTGGTCATTAAGTACATCCTGGAGTTGTCCTGGAAGTGTTGGCAATCAGTTGTGACCAGTTCCGACCATCAATCACCTGCAACGAGAACTACAAAGGAGTAGCCATATGATAAGGATACATCTGTTCCGGGCAGACGACCCCCAGACTGGAAGGTGTCAACAGCAAGATGTGGATTCATCCTTTCCGGACAGATGGCCCCCAGACTGAAGGAGCCACGACTAGGACTATAAAAGACTTTTATTGTTGCAAATCCGTTGTTCTGTTTTCTGCGCTCATGTTGGAGAGACCTGTATTGGGTGCACGCATGAGCTACAGATTACAGACCCAGATATATCTGTTTTATGAGTAAATAAATATTTGGCTTAAATTACAAGGACCCTGGTCTTCTCTTCCTCGATAACTGAACACGCAGTAGGGGTAAATCAAAGAACGTAAGAAAATACCCTACAATACAAACACACATACATACCCACATATGCACATCCGCACATGTGTACACACACACACACACACACACACACACATCCACATGTGTACGCACACCCGCACACACACATCCACGTGTGTACACACACACACACACACATCCACGTGTGTACACGCACACAATCACACACACACACACACACGTGTACACTCACACACACACACACACACACACACACACACACACACACACACACACACGTACACGCACACAAACACACACACCCACACACGTGTACACACACACACACACACACGAACACACACACGTGTACACACACACACACACACACGTGTACACGCTCACACACACACGTGTACACACACACATACACACATGTACACGCACACACACACACACACACACACACACTAATCCACGTGTGTACACACACACAATCACACACACACATGTGTACACGCACACAAACACACACACGTGTACACGCACACAAACACACACACCCACACACGTGTACACACACACGTGTACACACACCGACAGACACACACACACACGAACACACACACGTGTACACACACACACACACACACACGCACACACACACACACACTTGTACACACACACACACGTGTACACACATACACACACACACACACATCTGTACACGCACACACACACGTGTACACGCATACACACACACGTGTACATGCACACACACACACATGTACACGCACACACACACACACGTGTACACGCACACACACACGCATGTACACACACACCAACAACATAGAAACCCACATATATATGGAAATACCTACATACTCATACTTATTTGTGCATATAAATACATATATATACAAAAATATGATAACAATAATAACAATAATAACAACAACAACAACAAATCATTTACATATCTCCTTCCTTTGAATAATTATTCTTAACTTTACTAAAGTAGTTATTCTTACAAATCCCTTGTTGGTTCCCATCGTCACCGGTCATCACCCCCATGCTCTCCCGCCCCCAGGCCAACCCATGACCCCCCCCGGAGGCTGCCGCAGCCAACCCAACCAGCAGAGCGGGGCAGAGGAGAAGGTGGCCACCGGCCCCACATCCCCTTCCAAGTCAAACCACCACCGCAAGGAGCCTGACAAGCTCAGGAAGACATGGGTGCAGAATGCCCCTTGATCCCCAGGCAACCCAACGTGACGTGTCCCCGCCAAGCAAGAGTGGTGTCGTCACGGTCCGCCAGTGTCGGCGCAATGGCACACGTCCGGGCCGCCACAGCAGTGACACCAGACTCCCAAGGCCGAACAGCACTGGGCCGGCAGAGGGGGGGCGGGCTAGGCGGTGAGACGGGAGAGAAGGCGGATAGAGGAAACAGGGGCAGAGCAAGCAGCCCCGGGGGACCGAGACGGCCACCACCCGCAGTCGCCAACATACAGAGCCAAGGCGGAGGAACAGGAACAGGGGGAGAACACAGCCGACACCCAGAGGCCGCGCCAGGCCAGGGAAAAGGAGTCCGCCAACACATCCCGGCACACCCGGACGGCGATCTGCCACCACACCACTTTCAACAAGGGGGCCCCCCCCCAGCAGCCGGCCCCGGTACCAGGCGTCGCAGGCAAGGAGTAGCCCCAGCCCCCCCGAGACCCAGACCCCCCCCCCCCCCCCCCCCCCCCCCCCCCCCCCCCGCAGGACAAGACCCAGACAGTAGGAGCGCAGGCCGGACCACCAGGCACCCAGTGATCTGCCGAGGCCGTCCAGCGCATGTTCCCCTGGTAGTCCCTCATGTGAACCCCTCACCCCACCTGGCCCCTTGTTCTCTCAATTTTTTATTTATTTATTTATTTATTTTTTTTTGTTACATATATCTATATACATATATATACATATATACACACATACACTTTTTTTTTTTTTTCTTTCCCCTTCCTCCCTCCGTTTCTTTGTTAATGTGTTTGGGTGCATTAAAAAGAGCAGCTGGTACATGTATGGTGGGCGCTCCCTACACATCCCAGTGCTCTCTATTGTGTATATATATATATATTCATCTATATATGGTTATGGTGCATTAAAAACATTAAGAAACCGGCATTTGCAGGGTGGACGCCCCCCACAGGCCCCAGCCCTTCTTGTCATGTTTGTCTCTATGTTTTTTTTTTAAAATATTAATATTAATATTAATTTTTTTTATATACGTGTATATACATATATATATATACATACACATACATACATACATATATACATATCTTTTTTTTTTAATATAAATATGAGAAAGTATATCTGTGATTTCAAGGAATATACATTAAGCCATTATAGAACTAGATTTTACTGTTGTAGCACTGCTGCATGTTTCTTTCAATATTATCAGTCAGACTGGTGTAGACGGTCTTCTTGCGTTCACGGATGACTTTGTTCAGCATTGACTTGAGTTTTTCCTCCTAAAAAAGATAAAATATGACATTATAATTAGTAACCATTTCAGGTTTTCCCTCTAAGCAGAATATTTTTCTTTACAATTGTCACAGACATAGATTATAAATTAGCTTTGAAGTAGCAGCAGTAGCAAAGACTATAACACTTTTAACCAACACAAATGTACGTTGTGAAGATTATTTTTATTTTCTCAATCTTTACCTCTGTCTTGAGAAATATCAGCTGCAGTTCAACGTTTTTGTACTTGTGAATCAGCCTCTCGGTGTCAAGTGAAAACTTGTTGACGGCATCGTTGAATGGTCCACATTTGTCATCGTTTCTGAAACACATTTAAAAGTTGAAATAACATCAAATATAATTACTTACTTTATTCTATTTATACTGTACAGTTACAAAGTGGGTCAACCAAGCAACTGATTTAATGGACAAATTTTCAGCTACAAAAATTGTATTCACACTTTAAGTTCTTACGGGAAGGTATCCTTGAATTTCTCATCAATGCTATCAGTCAGAAATGATGACAACTTCATGTTGAGGTTCAGCATTTTTCCTTTTTTGGGTTTGTGGACGCCGCCGTTGTTGACAACACCCTTCAAGACCCAGTAAATAGCAGCGCCACTCTTCCTCTGTGAAAGAGTGAAAAAAATGTTGAGCACAAAACCACAGGAAGTCTGAATTAAAATAATTAATTAAAGAATTAAAATAATATTTCTAATCAAAATACATACAGGAGGATACAAGAAGGACTTCAAGGTTTTTTCACATGAACTTTTTGAATTTTCAACTCCTTCTTGAAGGCGTTGTTCAAATGCAATGTAAGATTGTGCCATTTCCTTTAGAACCAAGTTGTGCTGAAAGCAAAAGCTTCTCACGAGGTGTTCTAACACTTCTGCCTTGCTGCTGACCTATAATAAAATAATTAAAAAAACAAGACTTTTTTTTAAGTAACAAGCCTTTGGCTTCTTTTCATTTTTTTTAATAACACAATCATAATTTACTAAATATAATGTATTGACTCTGCACATTGTTTTCCTTTTTATTTTCTTTATAAACCAGCCCAACCCATCTGACCTCTTCTCCACGACTGGCCCCTTGAATCAGAGAGAGAATCCCACCTGCTCCAGACACATAGTTCAGTGTTTCTGAGTGGCAGTCATTGAGGTTCCTCAGAAACTCCTGAAGATTGGGGATTTCTGGAAAAATACAAGTCAAACAGAAAAGTAATACAGAAATGTTTAGGTCACGTTCAGAGTAATAATTATGGTTCATTTCATGTATCCAGAACGTTTTTCCACTGACTACTGAACAACGACTTCACCTACCAGTGTCCTCCTGATTTAGAAGTTTCCCTTTAAAAAACTCTCTGGAGCTCACTGTGAACACTTTCAAACAGTCATCACTGAAGTGTTTCTGAGGAACATGGGATTTTATTATATTTGCTGTCAAGGATAATCTCAGGATGCACACCGCCAATATTTCAAACTCACCTTTAATTTCAGTAATTTGTTGAACTCCTTGCGCACTTCCCTCTTGACGTCTGTGTTTCGTTTTAAAATGGCCGCACAGATGGCTTTGGCTGAACTAAAAGAAACAAGATAAATAGTGTCTGAAAGTTTTTGAAATCACTGCATTTTTAACAGTTGTGTGTAAACAGAAAACAAATTTTTAAAGCCATGAAAGTAGAGAAAAGAGCTCAAAGAAACAAGAACCAGGATTATTATGACATCAAATGTAACATGGACAATTGGTGGTATGACCACATCACTTCTTATTGATTTGTCTACTAATGAAGACATAAGTTTGACACAACATTTTGGATTGTGAATGCTTAGATGGTAAGTGATAGTGACCATCCTTTAAAACACCAGTATAAGAGCACATGTTTCCATCTTTGTACCAAATCATTGTTTAATTTCTAGGAAGGGTCATGTTGTGCTGCAGAGGCACGGCGTTTTTGTGTGAGTAGTGAGCTTATGTTGTTAGTTCAACCTTGAAGCACATATTACCTCAAGGGTTATTAAATAAAGCACAAATAACCTGATTTTGTGCTATATGTAACCTCACATTAGGGATATAAACGACTGACTGATTTGAGAAAAGCCATAAAATTAATAAAGAATCCAAGGTCTAATGTTAAGACTCTTAAAATACTTTTGTTTTATTGCACATTTTGGAAATGCCTATTGCTGTTGTATTATTATTATTATTCTTTCTTGAATTAATTTAAAAAAAATCTTGCAGAGCAGGTTGTCCCAGCTCCATTTGTTTCCACTTTAGTAAACCAGGGTGGTAATTAAAACATCTGGTGTTTACAGTCTAGTCTTGAGATCTTTCCTCGACTGTGGAAAAAAGCATTCCAGATTAGGAGTAGCTTATCATTTGTCACTCCAGGTATATAAGTTAATTTAGTCAAAGTCATGTTTATTGTCAATTCTACCACATGTAAGGTATATACAGAGAATCAAAATAACATTACTCTCAAACCCTCGGTGCTACACCACAAATAAATAACTCTAAACTCTCTAAAGTGCAAATCTCAATTCTAAAAGAAACAAATAATAATGACGCTGGGTTTAAGAACCAAGGGCAATGAAATAACAATAAAAACAATAAAATGCCAGTTTGATGATAGACATTATTGTAATGATGAACTGCATTGTAATTTGGTGAAATACCTTATGTGTTATTGTTTGTGTTTAGTTAGACCATAGTAACAACTTATACTGCTCCTTCGTATTCATGTGACTGTACACCAGGACAAAACTCAGTGTATATTTATTTGGACTGAGGCCTGCGGACATATTTCATAAGTTGCATATCTGGTTATTAAAGTCATCTATGCACAGTTAGTGTTTTACTTACTGATCATCCAAATCTCCAGTAAGATCAGATTTGGTGCAGATGATATGAATGCGTTGACACTCGCCACCGTTTCCAAGGAGACTAGCAGCACCTTTCAGGATATCCCAGGATTCTTGCTCTGATGCTGCTCGATTGATTTCAGTTACAATCCACACAGTAGAACAATTTCCAATAATCTAAGAGAGTAAGAGTATTTTTAATCATATATATATATATATATATATATATATATATATATATATATATATATATATATATATATATATATATATATATATATATATAGACCCTCCTCTCTCCTGGACAATGTGAATGCAGCACTGACAGCGATCCCTACCACAACAATCACCGAGACCAATGAGCTTATATACACTTCAGCAGCAGTGATCCTGGAGATGTTTGGCTATAAGAGCAACCATGGGAACCATGAGAAACATGACCCACCATGGAAACGAAGGTTGGAGGAAAAAATCAAGGCGGCACGGAGAGAAGTGAGTCAATTGAGGTGCAACGAAAAGACCAGTACCCAAGAGGTACAACCAGATACCCATACCTGAAGCACTCAAAACTGCCAAACAAAGGCTCCAAGCCTTGGCTAGCCGCCTAAAGAGATACACTAGAGACAATGAAGCCAGACGAATAAACAGGCTGTTCGCAACTCAACCTGCGAAAGTGTATGCTTAATGGGGCAGGGTAATAACAGCAGAGCAGACACACCAAGGCTGGAAACTGAGAGGTACTGGAAGAGCATATGGGACAAGGATGCAGCACATAACAGCAGTGCTCAATGGCTAGTCTCCCTGAGAGCGGAGCACAGCAACCTCCCTGAGCAGAAACCAGTCACCATCACAGTGGCAGACATCCAAGAAAGAGTCTCAGGTATGAAAAACTGGACAGCACCGGGCCCGGACATGATCCAGGCCTACTGGCTAAAGAAACTCACAGCACTCCATGAGCGCCTGGCAGCACAAATGAACCAGCTGCTAAGAGATGGGACTCACCCACAATGGCTAACCGAAGGGCGAACGATCCTGATCCTGAAGCATCCCACAAAGGGTGCAGCCCCATCTAACTACCAACCAATAACCTGCCTCTCCACAACATGGAAGCTCCTGTCAGGCATCATTGCGACTAAGATAAGCAGGCACATGGAGCAATACATGAGCAAAGCACAGAAGGGCATAGGCAGAGATACCAGAGGAGCCAAAACAAGAAAGCCTACGACTCGATGCCACACACATGGATCACTGAGTGCTTGGAGATGAACAACATCAACAGCACTCTAAGGGCCTTCATTGCAAACTCAATGAACCTGTGGAAAACCACTCTCGAGGCAAATGGCAAGCCACTTGCACAAGTGTCCATCAGATGTGGCATATACCAAGCAGATGCGCTGTCCCCACTGCTGTTCTGCATAGGTCTGAACCCCCTAAGCCAAATAATCAACAAGACTGGCTACGGATACCGCCTCAGGACTGGAGCTACGATCATTCACGTCCTCTACATGGATGACATCAAGCTGTACGCTAAGAGCGAGCGGGACATAGACTCCCTGATGCACACAACCAGGATCTACAGCAACAACATTGGGATGTCATTCGGGCTTGAGAAATGTAGGAGGATGGTGACAAAAAGAGGCAAGGTAGTCCACACAGAAGGGGTCTCAGTCCCAGAAGGAACAATAGCAGACATTGAGGACAGTTACAAGTACCTTGGAATACCACAGGAAAATGCTAACCTCGAAGGGGCTACAAGGAAAATGGCAAGAGCCAAATACCTCCAGCGAGTAAGGCAAGTCCTAAGAAGCCAGCTCAATGGCAAGAACAAGTCCCGGGCAATAAACAGCTACGCCTTGCCAGTGATCAGATACCCTGCAGGAATAATAAGGTGGCCAAAGGAAGAGATACAGACCACAGATGTTAAGACAAGGAAGCTCCTCACCATGCATGGTGGGTTCCACCCCAAATCCAGCCCACTGAGACTGTACGCAAGCCATAAGGAAGGAGGCCAAGGACTAGTCAGTGTGAAAGCCACTATCCGGGACGAAACTGCCAAGCTCCATGAGTACATCAAGGACAAGGCCAAAACGGATCACGTACTCAGCGCCTCAGACAATGGCAAGGTGAAGAGGTTCTGGAGGAGAAAGCATCATGGGAGGACAAGCCCCTACACGGGATGTACCATCGAACCATAACTGAAGTGGCTGATCTCAAGAAGTCCTACCAATGGCTAGAGAGAGCTGGCCTACAGGACAGCACAGAGGCACTCATCCTGGCTGCATAGGAGCAGGCTCTGAACACCAGAGCAATAGAGGCCCAGATACACCAAACCAGGCAAGACCCAAGGTGTAGGTCGTGCAAAGAAGCACCGGAAACAATCCAGCACATAACTGCAGGGTGTAAGATGCTGTCAGGGAAAGCATACATGGAATGCCACAACCAAGTAGCAGGCATAGTCTACAGAAATATCTGTGTGGAATATGGGCTGGAAACCCCAAGGTCAAAATGGGAAACACCTCCCAAGGTGGTGGTAAATTACAGAGCAAAGCTCCTGTGGGACTTCCAGATACAGACAGACAGGATGGTGATGGCAAACCAACCAGACATCGTGTGGTAGACAAAGGGCAGAGAAAAGCCGTGGTGTTGGATGTGGCAATACCAAGTGATGGTAACATCAGGCGAAAGGAACACGAGAAACTTGAGAAATACCAAGGGCTCAGAGAGGAGCTGGAGAAGGCCTGGAAGGTGAAGGTGACAGTAGTGCCCGTGGTGATCGGAGCACTCGGGGCAGTAACCCCCAAACTGGAAGGGTGGCTGCAGCAGATCCCCGGAACAACCTCAGACATCTCAGTCCAGAAAAGTGCAGTGTTAGGAACAGCAAAGATACTGCGCAGAACCCTCAAGCTCCCTGGCCTCTGGTAGAGGACCCGAGCTTAGAAGGGACACCACCCACGGAGGGTGAGGAACGAGTTTATATATATATATATATATATATATATATATATATATATATATATATATATATATATATATATATATATATATATTCTTTTTTTTTTTTTTTACACACACTAATCACCCCTTTCCACATCTGATCCCTGCTCTTGTTACGGTCCCCGTTCCCAGGAAGGTCCACCAGTGTAACGTGCTGGAGAAGATCGTTGTGTGGCACCTTTACAGTTACACACTTCACCAGTGGCCAGTACCACCTCGTTACTTCTTTGCCTTCTCTCTGTTTTGTGTCACTTCTTGTGTATTTGACAAATCTTGCAGATAGCTCTTTAGCCTAGAGATGAAAAAAATAGTAAGAATATTTATTTATAATTTATTTCATTAAAATTCACTGTGCACAAATTCATTGAAGTTAAATTGATTGTATTAGAAACAACGAAAGACTTTATTTACAGATTCACATGTCAAAATCTTCTTCCTGGACTGCAGGAATTCAGGAATTTCTCTGAAGTATTTATTGTCCATGAGGTTTTCAGGGGATTTTGTTTTCCATTCATCTCCATACAGAGCTGACAGCTTTTCGCTGATTTCACGATCTTCATCATCCTCCTGTTCCTGATCTTCATCATCATGAAAATGATTTATTGACCACAGCTCATCCTTCCACTCCTAAAAACAAAAGATAATTATGTAGACTTTAAATTGACTATGAGAGTGTAAACAAATCTTTATTGTATTCTAATAAGTAAATCAGCTTCAAAATATAAAAAGCCTTTTTGATTTTTTAAAAATGTTTACCTCTTTTGTGATGAACTCAATCTCTGCCTCATACTTTGTGTTGTGCATGGTTCCTTCTACTTTAATCATGACTGAGGTACACGCATTAACACTTCCAGAAGGCAGAAGATTCTTCTGACCAATCACAGCATTTATTAAAGTGCTCTTTCCAGCCCCCGTTTTACCAAAAACACCAACCAGCTCCCTCTTGTCAACCTCCAGATCAAGGATTTTAGACCTGCAAAGGATTTAGATGTAGAGTTGATTCATCAATGATTGACCTTAATTGATTCAATTTTGAAATCACAATGCTATCTAATGCTAAATTTTTGTAAAACTTTGCATTAATGCCATTCAGCTCCCTCTTGTCTTCTTCCAGATCAAGGATTATAGACCTGCAACGGATTTAAGTTAAGTCACCAATAATTGATTGATTTCATGCAAACTTTGAAGTTACAAGGCTATCAATGTAGAAATGAGCTACAGGCAAATCAGCTACAGAGCGATTTATGCCACTCAGAGATTTACTTCCGGGTTAATCACTAAACATCTAATCCAGTTGAATATTAACATCAACTTTGTAAATTCCCACCAACATGCTGTCTTGATTGACACACCTCTGCAACATTGCATGCGTCGAGAACAGAGATGCTGTAGTGGCAAACTGGGGTGGTGGTCCCTTTTTTTTAAAAAAGGGGACCAGAGAGTGTGTTCCAGCTATAGGAGTATCACACTTTTCAACCTCCCTGGGAAAGTCTACGCCAGGGTACTGGAGAGGAGAATTTAGCCAATAGGAACAATGCAGTTTTCATCCTGGTCGTGGAATACTGGACCAGCTCTATACCCTCCGCAGGGTGGTAGAGGGTTTATGGGAGTTTGCCCAACCAGTCCACATGTGCTTTGTGGATATGGTGAAAGCGTTTGACCGTGTCTCTTGTGGTATTCTGTGGGAGGTGCTCCGCGAGTATGGGGTCTGGGGCCCTCTGCTTAGGGCTGTTTGGTCTCTGTACAATTGGAGCAGGAGCTTGGTTCGCAATGTTTCCAGTGCATGTTGGACTCCATCAGGGTTGCCCTTTTTCACCAGTTCTGTTCATAATTTTTTTGGACAAGATTTCTAGCCGTAGCCAGGGCCCATAGGGGGATCCAGTTTGGGAGATTTCATCTCCGCTTTTTGCAGATGATGTTGTCTTGCTGGCTAGGACAGGACCTTCAGCATGTGCTGGGGCAGTTTGCAACAGAGTGCAAAGCCGCTGGTATGAGAATCAGCACCTCCAAATCTGAGGCTATTGTTCTCAGCCGAAAAGGGTGAAGTGCTCTCTCCGGGTAGGTGGAGAGGTACTGCCCCAAGTGAAGGAGTTTAAGTGTCCGAGGAATGAATCAAACTTTTAAATCACAATGCTATCAATTTGGAAATGGGCTATGGATTATCAAGATAAGATTTTTGTAAAACTTTGTATTCATGTGGAAATGACATTACCTCAAAGCTTTGTCTACCCTTGATGAAATTGATTATTCAACTAATTATCTTGGGGTATTACAATGTGGAGCACATGACCCCATTATGAGTCCCAATAGCCCAATATCTGTGCCCTGTAATTTATCCTTTGTTCTTTTTTGTTTTTTTGTTTTTTTTTAACAAGAAAACCTCTAAAATATACAAGACAGCAGCCCTCAAGGACTAAAATTGCCAAGCAGAGGGGATCTGCTTTTGTGTTCTCAGAATGTGGTCTCAACTTTTTGCAGATGATATGGTTCTGATGGCTTCATCAGACCAAGACCTTTCAAATCTCTCTAGAGCAATTCGCAGCTGAATGTGAAGCAGCTGGGATAAGAAGTTCAAGTAAGAGTTGACAAATCTGAGGGTCTTCTGGAGCAAGAGATTGATAGGCGGATTGGTGTGGCATCCTCAGTAATGCAGACGCTGCAATTATCTATCGTGGTGAAGAAGGAGCTACAATTTTTGATTTACCGGTCCTTGTTACTACCCTCACCTACGATCACAAGCTGTCATTAGTTTCTGAAATAATGTGATCGTGGATACAAGCAGTGGAAATAGTTTCCTCCACAGGGTGTGTAAGTACTGCCTTAGAGATAGGATGAGGAGGGGCTCAGAGTAGAGCGACTGCACTTCCACATCAGGAGGATCTAGATGAGGTGTCTCCTGGACACCACCATGGTTAGGTTTTACAGGCATGTCCCACTGGGAGGAGATCCCAGGACAAACCCAGGACATGCTAATAGGAATTTGTCTCTAATCAACATGAATTTTGTAAGTTTTATGACCCAATTTGAAATATAAAGGACTGGTTCTTTAGGTGATGGTTAACTTGTGGCATTGGTTGTGTAAAAACTGAAAAGTAAAGTAGAGAAAGTAATTCCTTTTTTGGTGATTTTCAAGAAATGTAGTGAATAAAATAAAAGTTAATGTCTTAGTGATAAAAGCTTTTATTGAAATTACACGACAACACACTTACTGTGATACTTACTTCAGGAAAGCGTTGAGCTTTGTGTTTTCTCTGGTTTGCAGTCTCCCATTGACATGTCCCATTATCTTTTTCACATCAGACAGTATCATTGCTTCTATCATCATAAAAGTAAAAAGAATAAAGATAATATTCAGGAATCATGAACCTAAATAAGTAATATATTATATGAACTTATATATTTATGCTTTTACCTGAGAGTGATCTGGATTCAGTCTTACGCAGCCGTTTAGATGGTGTTTCCACTTTACTGGACTCTCCCTGAATATCCTGCTTTCTCTTTCCTTGTTATATTTATTTGAAAAAAAGAAAATATATATTTAAGTCCTTTCTTTGGTGCTGTTTCTTTATTTATTTACGTTTTGTTTTTAGATTTGCAATAATAGAAAACAAATCTAATTTATAATACTGCGTGTCTCACCAATATCAGCTGTGGATGACGTAGCCTGAGGACAAAGAAAAATAAAGCTTGTTGAACAGAACTGAGTCATTAACTGGAAATATACATGATACCATAATTGTTTCTTTATTAAAAAAAAAAAAGCTTTTTCTTTAAACGAACACAACAATTTTTCTTTAAGCTTTGATTCATTAAAGTCAGGATTTATTGATTTCCAGAGAGTGTGAGTTATGAAAACAGATGATGTTCACCATCTTCATCTGTCATCAACAATGATCCCATGAGAAGTTTTAGTGTCATGAAATGTAACTAAATGTTTAGCCATGTTAAATCATTAAGTATCTATAAACTGCAATATCCTACTTTTCTCAGTCAAATCCTGTGTTTTTATATGTTTCTGTAGAAACTGCAAATAAAACAGTCCTAAAAGAAGCATACAAAAAAACAAACTGAACATGGCATGACAATCATAATTCATGTATATTATATTTTATTACTGTAAAATTATTTTTAAATTACTTGAGTAGAAAAATCAACAGTGTCTTGATCTGGGTTTTGTTCTTCCTTTGGAAAAAAACCACAATTATTGGAAACTGACTTGATTATTAACAAACAGCTGTGATTTTCTGTTAATATACTTCATCATAACTAGAAACATGTTCTTCTGTAATAGTGTTTCAACAGAAATTTGATTCACAAATATTTGTAGTAAAACTGTACATCATATATTCCCAGTTCTGGACATTACCTTCAACAGTTTCAGTCTCTTCTTGAACCTTGCTCGAGGTCCCACTTTATTGATCAGTTTGTCAATGTCATCATCCTCCAGACAATAAAGATTTTCCGTGTCAATGCCTTCATCTGTAAATAACAGATCATTTCAATCTTTGTCATCCAGAAATACTTTTGAAGTTGCTGCATAAATCCATCCATTATATCCTTTGCAGACTCCACATAGAAAGACTCCCATCGGGTCGGGAACCAAACCAGAAACCTTTTTACAGTGAGGCAACAGTGCTAACCTCCAAGACACTGTGCTGCTGCTGCATAAATCCATTTTGTAAATTTGTGGCAAAGTTTTGAACATTTTGTTTGTTTTTTTTTTAATACCAAGCAGAATCATGGCACTGGTTTTAACACCTGGATGACTTTTTAACATAGTTTGTATTATTGGTTGCTTATTTAATTCACACACAAGAACGAGCAGGAATTTGTTGAAAATTATCTGAAAAACAAACAAACTACAAACTGTCACACCCTCTTCAGTTAATGTTATGTATGTTGTTAGTCATTCGTATCACTCTTGTTCAACACATTTGTCCTTAGTAATAATGTGTTTTAACAGTTTACCTTTAAATGTCTCAGTCCACTCACTAAGACCCCACTGACTTAGTTTACCACAAACAAACACATCCATGACCAAGAGGATAAACTGAAAAATAAATCACAATGTTAATATTATATTAGTTTCTGCTCTAAGTTGCAGATTTGTCTGGAACAATTATATTGGCAGATTAAAAAATGATTAAAAAAAAGGTTAAAACAGCTTACCTGTTACAGAAGTAATGAAAACAAAAACAAACTGTGACAAAGTGTAAAAAGATGGTTGTGACAGTGAGATGTGCAGGAAGTCTGTTGGCACAGTAACGCAGATGGGAGGGGCCACACTGATCAAACAAATCATTGTTTTTTTTATTGTTTTCGTTACCTTACAAAAGCGAGGTCTTTACGCTCCTTTGGTAATTACTGTTTGCATGCCTAATTTCCATTCGCCAAGCTGGCACAGGGAAAATGTAGATTACTTACTTAGGTCATTAATCCATAAACAAATGATTTTATTTACAAAGAAATGTTTTACTGGAAGTAATAAAAAGCATGAATTATTATCATGAACCAGTCTGTGTTTGAACAACTCTGATCCACAAAGGTCCCACCACGTAACAAACAACTGCTACCAAAACCAAGATATCCGCCACCACAGAACATTACGTGCACTGACATGCAAAACATGCAGCCTCTTCATGCAAGAATGAAACTGGCACATAAAGACACGCAGAACACTGTTGGTTTTAAATCAGATGACGCCAATCTGGCTAACACGTTTTATAATGCCCATAAAATACAGTTTAATACTTATATATTACTGTATATGCTGTCTGGATAACAAAGTTGGGGATTGTTGTGATCCTCTTGCAATAAAAAGTTCTTTTCAAAGAGAGGAATATACATGTATGCATGTTTATTTCATAGTGCATTTTATAGTAATTACATACCAATGAGAGAGAAAACTTTTTTTTTTGTTTGTTTTTCCCTTGTTTGCACATATATTAATGGTTGATACCAAATTGGTAGGACCCAAAAGTTATATATATATATATACATATATATGCATTTTAATCTGTAATCAAAGGGTTTTTTTTTGTGTGTGTGTGCGTATGTGTTTACAAATGCGTGCAGATGTGTACCCTTCACCAGAACTCATGCATGTGTATACATACACATATATATGTATATGTGTATGTAATACCTGCTTGGGGGAACCAGGACGCCAGGTCAGAGGGGAGGTTACACGACCTGTCCTTCCAGAGACTGGGTACCAAGCCCCAATAACGCTGAGCGAGGCAGCGAAGGACCTGAAAGATAAGATCATGGCGAGAAAAACACAAGGCAACCCCGGCAGCGATTACCAAGACTAAGCGAAGCACCATCTGAAAGTTTCCTGGACAATGTGAATGCAGCACTGACAGCGATCCCTACCACAACAATCACTGAGACCAATGAGCTTATATACACTTCAGCAGCAGTGATCCTGGAGATGCTTGGCTATAAGAGCAACCATGGGAACCATGAGAAACATGACCCATAATGAAAACGAAGGTTGGAGGAAAAAATCAAGGCGGCACGGAGAGAAGTGAGTCAATTGACAGAAGCCCAGAAAGGTGCAATGAAAAGACCAGTACCCAAGAGGTACAACCAGATACCCATACCTGAAGCACTCAAAACTGCCAAACAAAGGCTCCAAGCCTTGGCTAGCCGCCTAAAGAGATACACTAGAGACAATGAAGCCAGACGAATAAACAGGCTGTTCGCAACTCAACCTGCAAAAGTGTATGCTCAATGGCAGGGTAATAACAGCAGAGCAGACCCACCAAGGCTGGAAACTGAGAGGTACTGGAAGAGCATATGGGACAAGGATGCAGCACATAACAGCAGTGCTCAATGGCTAGTCTCCCTGAGAGCGGAGCACAGCAACCTCCCTGAGCAGAAACCAGTCACCATCACAGTGGCAGACATCCAAGAAAGAGTCTCAGGTATGAAAAATTGGACAGCACCGGGCCCGGACATGATCCAGGCCTACTGGCTAAAGAAACTCACAGCACTCCATGAGCACCTGGCAGCACAAATTAACCAACTGCTAAGAGATGGGACTCACCCAGAATGGCTAACGGAAGGGCGAACGATCCTGATCCTGAAGGATCCCACAAAGGGTGCAGCCCCATCTAACTACCGACCAATAACCTGCCTCTCCACAACGTGGAAGCTCCTGTCAGGCATCATTGCAACTAAGATAAGCAGGCACATGGAGCAATACATGAGCAAAGCACAGAAGGGCATAGGCAGAGATACCAGAGGAGCCAAACACAAACTCCTGGTTGATAGAACAGTCGTCCAAGACTGCAAGTCCCGAAATACCAACCTGTGCAATGCCTGGATTGATTACAAGAAAGCCTACGACTCGATGCCACACACATGGATCACTGAGTGCTTGGAGTTGTACAACATAAACAGCACTCTAAGGGCCTTCATTGCAAACTCGATAAACCTGTGGAAAACCACTCTCGAGGCAAATGGCAAGCCACTTGCACAAGTGTCTATCAGATGTGGCATATACCAAGGAGATGCGCTGTCCCCACTGCTGTTCTGCATAGGTCTGAACCGCTATGCGGTTGATTGTTGATTATTTGGTCTAAGCCAAATAGTCAACAAGACTGGCTATGGATACCGCCTCAGGACTGGAGCTACAATCAGTCACCTCCTCTACATACATCAAGCTGTACGCTAAGAGGGACATAGACTCCCTGATCCACACCACCAGGATCTACAGCAACAACATTGGGATGTCATTCGGGCTTGAGAAATGTAGGAGGATGGTGACAAAAAGAGGCAAGGTAGTCCACACAGAAGGGGTCTCAGTCCCAGAAGGAACAATAGCAGACATTGAGGACAGTTACAAGTACCTTGGAATACCACACGCAAATGGTAACCTCAAAGGGGCTACAAGGAAAATGGCAACAACCAAATACCTCCAGCGAGTAAGGCAAGTCCTAAGAAGCCAGCTCAATGGCAAGAACAAGTCCCGGGCAATAAACAGCTACGCCTTGCCAGTGATCAGATACCCTGTAGGAATAATAAGGTGGCCAAAGGAAGAGATACAGACCACAGATTGTAAGACAAGGAAGCTCCTCACCATGCATGGTGGGTTCCACCCCAAATCCAGCCCACTGAGACTGTACGCAAGTCATAAGGAAGGAGGCCAAGGACTAGTGAGTGTGAAAGCCACTATCCGGGACGAAACTGCCAAGCTCCATGAGTACATCAAGGACAAGGCCGAAACGGATCACGTACTCAGTGAATGCCTCAGACAATGGCAAGATGAAGAGGTGCTGGAGGAGAAAGCATCATGGGAGGACAAGCCCCTACACGGGATGTACCATCGAACCATAACTGAAGTGGCTGATCTCAAGAAGTCCTACCAATGGCTAGAGAGAGCTGGCCTACAGGACAGCACAGAGGCACTCATCCTGGCTGCATAGGAGCAGGCTCTGAACACCAGAGCAATAGAGGCCCAGATACACCAAACCAGACAAGACCCAAGGTGTAGGTTGTGCAAAGAAGCACCGGAAACAATCCAGCACATAACTGCAGGGTGTAAGATGCTGGCAGGGAAAGCATACATGGAACGCCATAACCAAGTAGCGGGCATACTCTACAGAAACCCCGGAACAACCTCAGACATCTCAGTCCAGAAAAGTGCAGTGTTAGGAACAGCAAAGATACTGCGCAGAACCCTCAAGCTCCCTGGCCTCTGGTAGAGGACCCGAGCTTAGAAGGGACACCACCCACGGAGGGTGAGGAACGAGTTTTTTTTTTATAAGGCGGAAGAGGTGGATGGAAAAAACACGGGCAGCGCGAGCAGGGGACCAGGACAGCCACCGCCCACAGTTCGCCAACATACAGAGCCAAGGCGGAAGAACAGGGGGAGAACATAGCCCGCCAACACACACAGAGAGCGAGCGAGCTAGCGAGCGAGCGAGCGAGCGAGCGAGCGAGCGAGCTAGCGAGCGAGCGAGCGAGCGAGCGAGCGAGCGAGCGAGCGAGCGAGCGAGCGAGCGAGCGAGCGAGCGAGCGAGCGAGGCGAGCGAGCGAGCGAGCGAGCGAGCGAGCGAGCGAGGAGCGAGCGAGCGAGCGAGCTATGCTATCGAGCGAGCTAGCGATCTAGCGAGCTAGCCAGCCAGCCAGCCAGCCAGCCATGCCATCCAGCCAGCCAGCCATCCAGCCATCCATCCATCCATATATATATATATATATAGATATATATATATATATATATATATATATATATTTTTTTTTTTTTTTTTTTTTTTTTTTCTTTTGCAAATATGAGAGAGGGGGTGTTGGGGAAGGCATGCACGCCGGGGCCCGGGGCTGCCCCAGGAGAGCCATGCCACCGGCTACGCTCCACCATCAGGAACCCCCCACAAAGGGGCACCAGAGTCCCGAGGCGGCCAACACACACCCCCAGCAGCAGGCCAGACACCAGGGCCCCCCGACAGGGCTGCACAGGGGCGCACCAACCAGGGAGCCAAGACGGTGGCGGACACCCAATCTCCGCCCCAGCGCCACCCCCGGGAGCCGATCACCCCCCTCCCATCCAGACCACCACCGACGCTCAATGCACAGCACCTGACAGGGATAGCAATGCCCCGACCCCCCAGCGCATGCCAATTTTTGGTTTTCCAGTTCATGAGGATTGTTTTCTTGGCGATGATTAGGGCCATAAAAAGGATTCAATTGGAGCTGTTATCCAGTGATAGAGTAGAGAAATCTCCCAGAAGGCAGACTGAAGGTGACAGTGGGATGCATTTTAAACATTCTTTCCCCCATAAAGTGAACTCTGTGAATTACATTATATCGTATAAGTTGTAGATTTGCATTAGCGGTGGACATAAATATATTTTTACAAATTTTGGGCCAGAAGTCAGCATTGTAGGTAATCTCTAAATCTTCTATCTATCCCATCTAAAATTGATGGGATAGATATTGTTGGGTTGTTTGTTGCAATTAACTTATAGATTTTGGATAACATTTTCTGTGGACTAGTAATTTGAGTTAATACTAATAGCAGTCGTGGAAGGTTAAGGTTGGGTGTTTTACTATTTATTTTTGTCTGAACAGTAGATTTAATCTGAAGATATTCTAGAAATTGATTTCCTTCAATGTTATACTTCTGTACAAGGTGAGAGAAAGGAACCAGAGTGTTGTTTTCATAGATATCTTTAAGCTGCGTGATGCTCTCAGTGATCCATGAAGACAGATTTAATGGTTTTCTATTAATCAGAAAATCCAGATTATTCCAAATAGGAGTATATTTACTTGGTGATACCGTGGTATTAGTCATTTGGTAAAAGTCCCACCAGGCCGTCAGAGTTGAGCCAATAATTGGGTTTTTGAAGCAGGGGTGATGTGTAATAGTAGGCTTATAAATGGCAAATCAGAGATATTGATTTCTTTACAAAATAATTGTTCTAGCTCTATCCAGGAGAAATCCTATTGATTTGGTTTGATCCATTTATAAATATACTGGAGTTTATTTGCAAGATAGTAATGCTGGAAGTTTGGGGCCTCGAAACCACCATTTAATTTATTTTTTTGCAGCGTCGATAGTTTAATTCTAGCCTTTTTGCTTTTCCAATTATAATGTGTGATTAATGAATCTAAAGATTTGAACCAGGGGGTTGGAGGCTTGCTGGGAATCATTAAGAAGAGATAGTTTACCATAGGAAGTATGGTCATTTTTACTGTGGCAATTCTACCATTAAGATTTATTGATAAATTCATGCAAAGTTTTAGTTTTTTTTTTCTATCGTTTTCAGGAGTGGATTGTAGTTAAGGCCAATTAACTCTGACAGCTTAGGGGAGATGATTCCCAGGTATTTGATGTTGCCGGTGGTGATTGAGAAAGGTGCAGTGTCAGTTGCAACATCCCAGCTGTTAGAGTTCACTGGTAGTATAGTGGATTTACACCAGTTAATAGTGTAATCTGAGATATCAGATAAAGAATTAATACGGTTGATAGTTTGGGGAAGTGATGTTGATGAAGTTTGTAGATATAAGAGAATATCGTCAGCATATAAGCTGATCTTGTAGGTTGTATCTCCTGTTCCGATTCCTAAAATTGTGCTGTCTTGTCGTATGGCTGCTGCAAGAGGTTCTATAAAGATAGCAAATAGTGATGGAGAGAGTGGACATCCTTGCCTTGTACCCCTGTGTAGCGTGAAGCGCTGTGATATTAATCCATTTGTGGCGACTGTTGCCATCGGTGATATGTAAAGAATCTTAATCCATTGAATAAATGATTCACCAAAGCCACATTTTTATTCCAAACAAGTGTTTGGAATAGAAATTCCCAATTAACTTTATCAAATGCTTTTTCTGCATCCAGAGAAAATATGGCTGTTGGTGTATATCTTTGTGAAGAGTAATGAATCAGATTAAATAGTCTGCTATTATTTGCAGAGTTCCTTCCTTTAATGAAGCCTGTTTGATCTGGGTGGATGATAAGTGGAGTTACTGTTTCAATTCGTACTGGAATCGTACTTGGAATTGCTAGCACTTTACTTATCAGTAAAGTGCTAGCAATTCCAATTTCTTCATTTTACACACTTTTTGTTTTAGCATACTGTCAGGTTTAAACGACATAAACATTAATTAAGCACAATAAAGAAGGAAAGACAAAGTCAGTAAGTTTTCATATCATCAGCACAGAGGACGGACAGAGAACTCAGCCACATCTCCGCTGCTCTCGTCTCTGTCCGCAACCCCCCTCTGATGGCCTCTTAAGGCTTTTATTGAAAATAAGGAGGTCACAGATGTCATGGAGATAAGCAACACATACAAGATATATTCTGACGTGTACAATTATCTTATAAGATGAGCCACATCTCCGCTGCTCTCGTCTCTGTCCGCAACCCCCCTCTGATGGCCTCTTAAGGCTTTTATTGAAAATAAGGAGGTCACAGATGTCATGGAGATAAGCAACACATACAAGATATATTCTGACGTGTACAATTATCTTATAAGATGAGCAGTATACAGTGCGTAAAATAACAATGAGATAAAACAAAGAATATGTTAAAATTTAACCCTATCACATACGAATATGTGAAATACACCCTAAGGTTAGGGACTCTCTTTCTCAAAAAAGCAACTGGATCTAAAGCTGAATGCAGCAAATCTGCAGTGTTACTGACAGTGCAGAGTTGCAACCTAGGTCTCAGTCCTCAACTGTTTTTCTATGTTCCACTGTAGGAAGATTAAAAGCTTTCTAAGATTGTTGATAAAAATTGTTCACTACCAGCAGAAACTATATTACTGAGAGGATGTGGGGTTCCAGAGTCCTATTGCCACCACCCCGAAAGCCCAAACATTGAGCAGGACAATTTCAGGCATGGTTATGATACTACTGCACTACAAAAACACCTATTATTACAAATAAATCAGCTGGTAATAGATGGGATCCACTCAGAGTGGTTGACCAAAGGCTGGACCGCCTGCATCATAAAGGATTCATAGAAGTGGACAACTCCACTTTTCTACAGGGTAACAATGTACCTCTACACCACATGGTAGCATTTGTCAAACAAGTCAAGTTACCAAGATACGTAGGCACATGGCCTTACACATGATGATGGTCAAAAAGAGAAATAAAAATAACACCAGAAGAACCAAACACCCACTACTAACTGACAAAACAGTCTTGAGAGACTGTAAAATACACAAATATGTGCACCACCAAGCTGGTCCAGAAGAAAGCCTATGGCTGTATAACATGAACAGGACACGAAGAACCTTGATCAAGAACATAGTAACCTATATTGAGATCCATAATTACCTTTCTTTTTTTTTTTGCTGTTTGTTGTGCTGTTCTGCACAAGCAGCTAGAGACAACTTGTATTGTAATAGATGCTAAATAAATAAAATTCAATTGAACTAAATAAGGTTATGTACGCATTTTCATCTTGAAGCAGATGTTATTTTTCTAAGGTGCACAAGTGTACATGAGTAGGCTTGCCTTTCACCAGCTCTATTTGACAGTCTTATCAAACATATTTTATTAACAAATTAAACCCTGCTTCTGTCAAAGAGGACTACAATTACTGACTAAAATCATCCTTGATAATCTTAAAAAAAAAAAAAAAATTCAAATTCATTCAACAATGTCCTCTGTTAACCTGACTGCTGATGCCAAATCAATGTTGACTGGATCATTGCAGGTCTGAGTAACATGAAAAACAGGTGTAGTGTGTAACACAAGGAAACTACATGCAAATCATTAGATTAAAACTCTTCTAGATAACTAACTAGATTAATACTCATCTTATTTATAAAGTTTAGATTCAGGGTAAACAACCCACATTATTGAACAGTTTATCTGCTTTGGGTGTGAACATTCATTACTAACTGTATTTTAGACATTTTAACACAGAGTAGTGAGTGATAACCTTTGAGCCTATGAGCATCCAAGTACCGGAAGTTCCGGTCAAGATGGCGCCAGTGTGTTTGGCCAGCCTTCTGTCCCTGCGAGCTTTGTTTGTGTTTGCGTTCTGTTTATTGATCGTAGTAACAGATGTCAACTCGTTGGCGATCTATGATCGCCAGGCTCTCCTGAATCTTCGTCCCTCTTTCGGAGGTCTGTCTCGACTTGGACTCCACGGGCGGGAGTCGGGCCGTCCCCCGCTTCTCTCAGGTATACCATCTCACCTGTATCGTACTCCGCCTCCACAAAAACGGCGCAGACGACGAGGGAAACGCAGCGGTTTTCTGGTGAAACTGAAAGCCAGTCTAAGACGCTCTCCGTCAGCCTTCATCAGAGCCGCTGAGTATCGTCGCCTGACATTGCGCCGCTGTTTGGTTCCGATTGCGCCCTGTCTGGTTCCCCTTGTCGGCGTGGATGTGGAGCTGCAGGCCCGTCGACCCATCTTGCCGTACCTCCGCAGGCGGGGGAGAGGCCTCCACAACCTGCGGCTGCTTCCTCGCGCTCTGCCTGCAAAGGATACTCCGGCCCTGGCCAGGATGGCGCTGGTGAACGCTAGATCGCTAGCTAACAAAACCTTCGTCCTAAATGATTTCTTCATCACCCATCGACTGGATTTCCTGCATTTAACTGAAACCTGGATTTCTGGAGATGACAGCAGTGCCTTCAGCGAACTTTTGCCACCAGACTGTTCGTATTTCAGTGTTCCTAGAACATCTGGTCGGGGAGGCGGCATGGCCACCATTTACAGGAGCAGCTACAACTGTAAACAGGTGATCCCAGCAAGGCCTTACTCCAGTTTTGAGATGGATTTATTTAAACTGGACTCTGCTTGCTCTGTGTTTTGCGCTGTTATATACAGACCACCAAAGTACAATAAGGACTTTATTGATGACTTTGCTGATTTTATGGCTGGAGTAATGCCAAAATATGACTCTTTTAATTTTGTTCAGTTTGTATCTGCCCCTACGCAAGAACAAGGTCACACACTTGATTTAGTTTTAGCTCAAGGTTTTACTGTTTTTAACCTTGAAATCTGTGAGGCTGTGTTTTCTGATCACATGCCTATTTTGTTTGATGTGCAGCTCCCGTGTCACATAGTTAAACCTTGTGCCCCTGCCCTGTGCAGTCGAACTATTAACTCCTACACAGCCGCTCAGTTCTCTGCAGCTTTTAATTCCACCATTCTTTCACCAGAATATCAGAGCTGTAATCCAGATATTGAAAGCATGTCATCTTACTTTTATTCAATCTGCCAAACTGCTTTAGATAATGTAGCTCCGCTGAAAACAAGGCTCTCCAGGCTGAGATCTGAGTCCTGGTTAGATGAGGCTACTCGAGCTGTGAGGTGGGAGTGCAGGAGAGCCGAGCGGAAATGGAAGAAAGACCGGTTACAAGTCTCCTTCCAGTTGTTGAGAGATAGCTGGCGATCTTATCAAAAGACTATGAAAGCTGCCAAGACGAAGTATTTTTCAGACATTATTGCAAGTAACCGTCACAATCCTCGGGTTTTGTTTAAAACTATTAACTCTGTTCTAAATGCTCCACAATCGGCCTCTCTGGAGAACTCAACCAGGGTTTGTGAGATGTTCGTGAGCTTTTTTTATTGATAAAGTTAGGAATATTAGGACCCTCATTACCCCTCTCCCTTGTACTCCCTCCATGTCTATCACATGTTCTACTGTTTTCCACCAGTTTGAACCTGTCAATTTGTCTTATTTGGAGAAATTAATCAGTCAGATGAAGCCATCAGGGTCTCCTAATGATCCAGTTCCACCTCGTCTTTTTAAAAAAGTTTTTCCTACCCTGGCTCCTCATGTTCTTAGTATAATTAATGGCAGTTTAGTTCATGGGATTGTGCCCTCGTGTTTTAAACTCCACTTATTAAAAAGCCTGGCTTGGACTCTTCCATTTTGGCAAATTTCAGACCCATCTCTAAGCTCCCATTCCTTTCGAAGGTTCTTGAAAAAATTGTGTATTGCCAGTTAATAACGTTTTTAGAAGAGAACAACATTCTTGAGGTTTTTTAGTCGGGATTTAAACCCCGTCACAGTACTGAGTCAGCGCTATTAAGGGTTTCTAACGACATTTTAGCAACAGATGCTGGTCACTGTGTTGTTTTGGTTCTGTTGGATCTGGCAGCTGCCTTCGACACAGTAGACCATCAAATCCTTTTGTCTCGCCTAGAAAGCTGGGTGGGCATTCAAGGTGATGTTTTAAAATGGTTCAGATCATACCTAACGGAAAGGAGTTTTTGCGTCCGTCTTGGACATACAGAGTCCTGCAGGACACCTCTTACATGTGGTGTACCTCAGGGTTCTGTTCTCGGACCTCTTCTGTTTTCATTGTACCTGCTTCCAGTTGGACCAGTTCTCCGTAAACATGGGATTTCATTCCACTTTTATGCTGACGACAGCCAGATTTATATATCACTAAAGCAGGAAGAAGCATATTCTGCTCAACAGTTATTACAGTGCATTGATGATATTAAGGCATGGATGTCGTGTAACTTATTACATTTAAATCAGGAAAAGACAGAGGTTCTGTTATTTGGCCCGAGTGACATCTCTAAGGTACATGTCAATTTGGGTGTTTTAAATGATTATTTGAAACGGACAGCAACGAGTTTGGGTGTCAAACTGGACAGCAACCTAACTTTTAATGCTCATATTAGTTCAGTGGTCAAGTCCAGCTTTTTCCATCTGAGACAATTGTCCAAGGTTAAACCTCTTCTTTCTCGCTGTGAGATTTTAATCCACGCTTTTATTACAACTCGTTTAGATTATTGCAATGCTTTTTATGTTGGAGTTACTCAGAAATCACTTGCTCGGTTGCAGTTAGTCGGTGCTGCCTGTCTTTTGACTGGTGCGCGGAAACCAGAGCACATTACTCCCATTTTAGCATCACTTCATTGGCTCCCAGTTCGTTTACGCATTGATTTTAAAATTCTTTTTATTTGTTTTTTAAATGTCTTCATGGTCTCGCTCCAAAGTACCTATCTGACCTGATCCAGGTGTACACTCCTCCTCGCTCCCTCAGGTCAACAAATCAGATACAGTTAGTCGTCTCCAAGATCAAGAGGAAACTGAGAGGTGACCGAGCCTTTTTCAATCTTCGGACCAAAGATCTGGAATGAGTTGCCCCTGGACCTCAGACAGATGGACTCATTTTCCACTTTTAAATCTGCTCTTAAAACATATTTCTTCACTTTGGCTTTTAATTGAGTTGGAATCTGGAGACTGTATTGTATTTTAATTGTCTTATGTCTGATAATTGCCATGCTCTTTTACTAATTTTATGCTTTGTTCAGCACTTTGGTGAACCTTGTTTTGTTTAAAGTGCTTTCTAAATAAAGTTGAGTTGAGTTGAGATAAATGGTAAATAAACATAATGTTGGACCAGTTTCATTATACACAGGCCATGTCAATTGAAAATAGTAAGCAATAATAATACTCTTCATTTGTCAGTGTATATCTCATGAAACACATCAAAATTAGTCCTCAGCTTTTAAACCATCACTACTTACACCAAATCAGGGGTCTGTCATTTTTCCAGTGACTGGGTAGCAGTTGGGGGGTTAAGGTTCCTTAATCAAGGGCACACAGTGGTTCACCTGTTTTGCCAACCTGACTTTAACCTAGATCCTCCAGACCCAAGCCTCTATAACCACTAGGCTACCACTCCCTAAGTTCATGCAACAATACATATTAAAGAAAAAAATATAGGTCTGATTACATAAAAGAGTGTATTCAAATACTACAGGCTTGCACCTGGATGTCAGCAGCTGATGCGTTGAGTTTTAGGATGTGGCCTTTGTAAATTAAACTTGTTTAAGCACATCATCTTGTTTAAGCACATTAAGTGGTTGTTGTCTTCCTGCAGCTCAAACTCAGTCTAAACCCTCTGATAAGTGTGTTTGACCGCAGCACAAAACTAGAGGAGTAAAACACAGTAGCTTCGAATTTACAAAACATTGCAGTGATTTATGTTGATTGTTGTGTTTTGTGGAGGTCTGAATTCTGAATGATGTAGTGGCTAAGCCTAACCATGTATTTTTGGAGTTAATAAGTTAATAAGCTGTAGTTTTCAAGTTTATTAACTGTCATGGTTTGAGAATAAAAAGTCTATTGGCAGCAAGTGGGGGTACTAGAAATAAAAAAAAAAACACAACTATGGCACCATTTAAAGGTGACATAAACAGGCATTTTTAATTCTATAGATTTATTGCCAGGAAGCATTGTTACAACAAAGAAATAGTCTACCAAAGACACATTACTTTAATCTTTTACTACATTTATATTGCAAGAAGGAAACGGTTTTACTTTGTTTTTTGCCAAACTAATTAAGCACTCCATACACCTGAAGGAGACAAATTCACTCATACAGACACTCGTTCTAATAAAAGAAACAAAAACAAAACAACAAAAGCTATCTGCTCAAATGCCAAAGGTAAAATTACATCCATTCATAAAAAATAACAAAAGAAAGAAATATTCCAGTGACATCTACTTGAAATAGACAATCACTTGTAAGAAAGACTTTAAAAGGTCCTGCTGAGTTGACAAAAAAAAAGATTTAATAGCCAAACAAATGCTGAGTATATGATGGATAAAACATAATTCTCAAACTTATCAAAAATCAAAATATTTGTTAAAAAAGGAAAACAAACAAAGAACTAAATATTATAAAAATGCTTGGTTATTATTGATATGAACATGTAAACTTGAATGTATTGCAGAAACAGCTATTGTTAGAACAAAAATAAAATCAGTAACTTTAGCAACCGAAAAACAAGTAATTTGATCATTTCATCAAGGTCTATCTCTTTCACATTACTGTGTATATTTTAAAAATTTTGTAAGAATATTGCTTCTTCTTAAATACAGTAAAGTATGTACTCTTTTATTCTGAGTTTATTTATTATCTTTCCACAGTTTCTGTTTTCTCTCATAATTAAAAAAAAACAAATGCTCAAAATATCTTAGAAATAAGTCAAAGTCTAAATCTACTGTGAATCTAAACAACACTGAAAAACAACATGGATGACAAGGTGCATCAAAAGATAAAAAGTTGATATCATCAACATTGACAGCATTCTGAGCTGCTTTTCAGTTCATCTCAGAGTTTTTGTACTGTCTCAAGCTCTGCTGAAATATCTAGAAAAAAAAGAAAAACAAATCTATGTTTAAATTTCAGTATTTCACTTATTTTTAACATAATTTTGGTGGTCCACATAGATAATCTCACAAATACAGTATATCCTTTAACATGCACTGTGGTTATTTACATAGTGTTAAATCAGGATGGCCATCTGTCTGGAGTGGTTGAGAGGCCAGAGAGGAGGGAAAAAGAAGAAGAAGGAACACAAGTTGATCACAACAACAGAGTCAGAATAAAGTTGGAGTAAAAGCAGTCAGAGTGAGAAAACATGTATCATGGGAGGTCCCTCAGCTGTCCAGACCTCTAGAAGTATAACTAAGAGATGGTTCAAGGTTATCTGAGCTCTCCTTAACTATACGCTTTAACAAACAAGAAAGTTTTAAGCTTACTCTGGACTGAGAGCTGGATCCAGAAGAGAGGGGCCTGATGACTGAAGCCCCTACCTACCATTTTACTTTTAGAAACTCTAGGCACCAAAAGTAAACCTGTAGTCACCTATGACGTCTTTAAGATATGATGGGGCTAGGTCATTAAGAGCTTTATATGTGAGAACATTTTCAAAGTATAAACTGGATTTTAATGACTAGAAGTTGAACTGGAGGCATAATTTCTCCTGCTAGTTCTCGACCCAACCTGGGTGGAGCAGTTTGGATGATGGAGATCTTTTTAGAAATTTAGTAGGGAGATGATTGTGAGAATGAGATGTGTAGGAAGTCTGCTGGAACAGTAATGCAGGGGATGTGCCACACTGAGCAAACAAATCACGTTTTTTATTGGTTTCGAGACCTTATAAAAGCGTGTTTCTCCAGGTCTTTACGCTCCTTTGGTAAATACTATTTGCATGCCTACTTTCCATTTGCCAAGCTGGCACAGGAAAAATGTAGATTACTTACTTAGGTCATTAATCCATACTCAAATAATTTTATTTACAAAAAGTGTTCTTACTGGATGTAATAAAAAGCAGGAATTATGTAATTTATAATAAAGTTATGATTTAGCCATATAGTACACCCCTTTAAGTAAGCCCGACCCACTTGGACTTTAAAAGAGCGGCGGATAAGGCTAAGGAGGGAAGATTCAAACCTTCGCCATCCACCGACCAACCTACGATTTAAAAAAAACAGAGCATGCCTGTAGCTCAGAGACGTCTTACAACCAGCCGGGTCCCGGCGACTCCTCCACCATCACCGACCAAACAAGCCATGCTTTCTTCTTTGACGACTCCTCTGCCATCACAGACCGGACAAGCCATGCTTTCTTCTCCAGGGTCGCCTCCAGACCCTCACGGTTCCGATCCATCTCAGGACCTCTATGCCGAAGTGCCTGATCGTCCTAGCCAACCGGAAAAAGCTTCAAAAAGCAAGGTTTTGATGTGTCCAGGAACGTAGATATGGAGCATGACTCCGCTCTGTCCCCGATTCCGGAGAAAGTCCGGGATGAAATGGACGGTCTCACATTTTGTCAAAACGGTCAAGGCAGCCGTTTACCACCACTACGGATGTCAGGTTGACCATCCTAGTCAGACTCAACACCCCTGTTTAAAAAAACGTTGTACGTAACTCTGTGTTTTATTAAAACAAAACAAAAAATAACAACTCGTATGTATCCTACCGTTATAGTAGATTAGTTTTGTGTTTCATTTTAAAAATGTTTGTACGTAACTTTGTTTTTATTAAAAAAAAAAAAAAAGCTTGTATGTATCCTACCATTATAGTAAATTAGTTTTATTTAAACAGTGTGTAACTTTTTCTCTGAATTTCTCTTAATAAATTCCATCTAACCAGAGTCAATCGTCTTAGTCTCTGTTTGAGAGGTTGCGGGTAAACATAATGACTGAGAAACGAATCCTGAAAAAGGCCTATTATGATCCAGCTTTGGAGAAACATCAGGTTGGCGGATGTGAAAGAATTTTTATCAGAGCAGGATGCCTACAGTCTGCACAAACCAGCCAGAGTCAATTTTACCCTGAATAGAGTGTTTGCTGTGAGACCGTTGAACCAATTTCAAGCCGATCTGTGCGACGTTTTGATTTTCAAGCCGGAGGATTGTTTCACGTACGTTTTCACTCCACTTTAGCACGCATCATGGGTATGAAGCCCGGCGAGTGGTTTTTGTTTGACCGAAAACTAGCACCTCATTCCACGGATGTGTATCTGCTACAGCGATATAGTAGCGCCTCAGATGGTCGGAGATGTGTATGCGCCACTGCTGAGAATGTTAATAAAGCGTATTACAAACCTTCAGATACTATATAAGAGAAATGCAATGGAGAACTTTAGATTTAAAGATGTGTATAAAAGACCAACGGTCCATTAATGTCAAACCAATAGGAGAGAAAACATTTCTGAGTAGTCAGGGGGGATGGGGTCTAACGGACACGTGGATGATTTAACTCTATGACGACTGAGGTCAGCTCAGGAAGGTTAGAGACCCTTTCTCAAAAAAGCAACTGCATCTAAAGCTGAGTGCAGAAAATCTGCAGTGTTACTGACAAGGAAATTCACAATAAATGTATAATAAAAACATAATAGTGATAGATAAAAAACAATCATATATAGTTTCATCTAGGTATGTTGCTACTGTTGAATCAAAGATTCCCAGAGTCTATTGATAGGAATAGATTCACTTTTATTTCCGTACAGATGCATCTGAAGATCCCACCGAGATGCACAAATGCCGGCATACAGATGAGATTTGAACACTTCTGCATAGACCCTCTTTTTATACAGTCCTGAGTTAATGCAAGGCTGTTTCCTGCCCTTTTTTTTTTTTTACAACAGTTTGTAATGTATTTCCTTTAGACTTGAACCTTCTGTTTAAGGCAACACCCTGGTTATCTAATGCATGCCAGAAGGCCTTCTTTGCAACCTTCTTGGTGCATCTTCCCTGGAGTCCTGCCCTCCCCTGCTGTAACAGGTATTCTTTTATTGCCTTTGTCGCTGCTCGTACCACTAAGTGACCAGTCCTGATCAAAGGTGTTCCTTAACTCCACTTTCTCTGGTCAGGCTGTTATCTTATCAGCTGCCCATGTTAGTGGATGAGACCACAACCCCAAAGGAAATACATAATAAACCAATAAACCTAATACTCTAACAATTCCCTTCAGTATTTTACTTTTTATTTTTTTAAGGTGCATAGGTGTACAAGAGTGAGCTTGTCTTTCACCAGCTCTATTTGACAGTCTGATCAAACATATTTTATTGACAAATGAAACCCTGCTTCTGTCAAAGAGGACTACAATTACTGACTAAAATCATCCACGATAATCTTTAAAAAAAAAAAATTCCAATTCATTCAACAATGTCCTCTGTTAACCTGACTGCTGATGCCAAGTCAGTGTTGACTGGATCATGGCAGGTTTGAGCTACGTGAAAAACAGGTGTAGTGTGTGACACAAGGAAACTACATGCAAATCATTAGATTAAAACTCTTCTAGATGAAAAACTCAGCTTCTGAGAGAACACACCCTAATTATGTTAGTTTAGACGCAGGGTAAACAACCCACACAACCCAATCCTGCTTATCCCATCTTTCTAACGCATCTCGACAGCCCAACCCAGCACTGTAATTCCCTGCCCCTCCTTCAAAGTTCTTTTTCACCTACACAGCTGTTCGCAGGTCCATTTTTGCACTCCAGTTACAGCATCTTGCCTCTTTGGTCACTAATCTGTCTTTGTCCTTGTTACCTGTAACAGGTGAGCAGTGTTAAAATTTGATCTGTCTTTGGAATTGCACTTTACAGCTGCTGACCACCATCTGTCATGCTGAGCAGAAATGATAATTTTTACATTGTGATTTATCTTTCAGTTCCTGCACAACGTCATGGATGATTTTGTTTGTGGTAAACTAGATGAATGGGGTCTTAGCGAATGGAAGGAAATTTTTGAAGGTAAAGTTTTAAAAGGTGTTTAAAGATAGGACTACATCGTTGGTGTGCTGAGCAAAACTAACATTTTAAACTGTTAACTGCAAATGTTTTTGTCTTTTTAAGAGACTGTTGTGATGTCAACCATTTGTTGTTCTTGTCTTTGCTGTAACTTAGTCAAAATAGAAAAGGTTATTGAAAACAAGAAAAAGGAGTTAATTAGATGATGCAACCAGATTTATAATGCTAAACAATAAATTATAAAATTCACATCTGACTCTGTAAGCTTGTCACACTTTTATAACATAGATTTATGCAGAAAAAAATTACTAAGACTTGCAACAGCATCTTTTATATGTTATTTGTAATTGTAGAAGAAGCCATCGACCAGGAAAGTTTCTATTTACTAAGCGACAAGGACATTGATGATTTGTTTCCAAAAAAAGGACCAAGACTAAAATTCAAGAACAAACTTGGGTTGTTAAAGGTAAAGTTCAGCACTGTGAATGATTGTTGTATATGTTTGCATAAATCAAATATGTAATTATATTCTATTACAAGTGAACTTTTCTTTCTTGTTATCATCTTATGAAAGTTTAAAAGATTACTACATCTCATTTATAACCATAGCATAGACCAAACGTTTATGAAATATTTCTGCTTTGCATCTACATTATTGCCACTAGAAAGAACAAAATGAAAATCTAGATAAAGAGCATTTGTCTGTTCAAATAAGATATTTTCAAATATATTTGATTCACAATTTTTTATTAAATGTTAAACTGTATGATTATTATAGTTTATGTTTTCAGTATTTGCATAAAATCTTCATGACCTAACAATGATGTCATTTATCTGTTGTCTCCACAGCTTCATGAAAAACCAGCATCTTCAACTGAGGTAAAGAAGGTGTTAAAATTCATAGACATTTATTGACCGAACATGCCTTTACCCTACATTTGCTTTTCATGACATTTAAATGTCTTGAAACATAGTCATCGTTCATAAAATTGGATCACTGTTGTTCAAGTGAGGAACAGGGATTGTGAATCTCCTATTCTTGTTTCTTAACTCATTCATCCGGTATTTTAACAGGCAAATCCTAGATCCAGTGTATAAATACAAATTTAAATACAAAGAATTTAGTTGTAAAAACCTTTTGAAATAGTGTTAATTAGTTAAAGTGTTAAAAATCCTGTATAAAAGACTTTCATCTGTGTTCATCGTCAGGTTTTACCCTCCACAAGCGATGAAGGTTGGCTATCTGAAAATTCTTTCTCATACAGATAAAAAAAATATTAAAATAATTTACGAAAAATCCAGGAAACAAATTCTCTCTTTTTTCCTAAAATAAAAAATGAAGGAAAGAGAAAAATGGATGTTCAAATGGAGTCAAGTAAATCGCATACATCACATAAACGACAGCGTTCCAACGAAACGAGAGCATCCTCAGGTATTTCTTATGACACCGTAGCAACATGCAACCCATTATAAATACTTTACCCACAAATATACTATATTTCCTTTGCTTTGACAGTGTCTGGGGTATATAATCTGACTGAAAACAATCCTGATATAATGGATTTCTTCTGCTTTACATATATGGTACCTTTTAAATGCTTTTTTTTTTTTAATTTTACTTCTATTCTGACAGAAACAAAAATACTGTCTGAGGTGAAAGCCACAATAGAAAGTGTTTGTGAAAAATTGTGTGAAGAAAAGGACACAAAGCTTGGTGCTTTTGTGAAGTAAGTATTTAATAGTAAGTTGCTTTCTGGGCATGCTAGTTTTAAGATCGCTCAATTCAGAAGAAAATAAAGAATTTGGTTTTAATGTAATTCAAGCACTTTTTAAAGGTATAAAATAAAAATAATATCATTCATCACAAATTTTCAATATCAGAATTTTTAGTTTCTGGCTCTGATTATTAAAAGAAATATTTGTTAATGAGGATAGTTCAAATTAATTAGAACGGCCCCTGAAAACTTTCTACACAACTTGTACAGCCAGAGGTCAACGAGAAAGTTCTGTTGAGCTAAACCACCAGCTTGTGAATCAAACAACAATAATGGGTCTCTTACTTTGAAATGCTGTAAGTAACATTTTGATCAATTAAACCATTCACAGCTAGATGTCCTCCTGATTTTTAAACACAACATTTTTAGTGTTGGTATGTTTTCTTAATTATCAACTTTAATTCTCAATTCTTCACAGACTGAAAATCGAAGAGCTGGAGACAAAGAAGAGAGAGATAGTTGGTGTCTTTGGTAAAACGGGGGCTGGAAAGAGCTCTTTGATAAATGCTGTGATTAGTCAGACAACACTTCTGCCTTCTGGAAGTGTTAATGCGTGTACCTCAGTCATGATCAAAGTGGAGGGAAACATGCACAACACAATGTATGAGGCAGAGATTGAGTTTATTACAAAAGAGGTAAAAAAACAAAAAAAAAAAAAAACAGAAAACCGAAAAAAATAAACATTTCTTGTTTTTTAGCTGTAAAAATACAGTTTTGGTCACAGCACTTACTAACATACTTAACCAAATAAGTGTTCAAATAAGCCTTTTAGGAGTGAAAAGATGAGATGTGGCCAATTAGTCAGTTTCTTGGTGATCATGAAGATCAGGACCACGATGACGAACATACCGAACTCACTGAGAAGCTGTCAGCTCTGTATGGAGATGAATGGAAAACAAAGTCCCCTGAAAACCTCATCAACAGTAAATACTTCAGAGAAATTCCTGAATTCCTGCTGCCCAGGAAGAAGATTTTGACATGTGAATCTGTAAGTTAAGATTATAATTTTTTTTCCTTCCTTTTTTTGTAGATAACATTAATTCTAGTTCAGATGATTTCACTGTAGTGAATTTGTGTACAATACAAGTGAGTAAACAGCTGTTCATCAGTTAGGTATAATTATTTCTACCTATGCAAGCACACATCTCATGGGTGTAAAGTTTTATTACAAAACAGTACAAAGATGATACTAATGATAAGAATCAAAACCTGTATTTATTAAATGATATGTAACTTGTGGACATTTTGATTCTGCCATTTTTAAAAAGAAAATTAAAAAAAAGCTTATATTTGAAGGAGAGCTGCAAAGCTCTGAATATCTCCACCTAAGTATCAAAATATAGTTGACTGACGTTATAGGAAACATTTACAATAAATAAATACAAAATAAATGGCCAAATATTAACCCTATAATGACAGATGTATCATATTTGATCTATGGCGAGGCGAGGCGAGGCGAGGCGCGGCGCGGCAAGGCAAGGCAAGGCAAGGCAAGGCAAGGCAAGGCAAGGCAAGGCAAGGCAAATTATATTTGTACTGCTTTACAGCTACATAAAATGACAAGAAGGCAAATAAATGGGAATGGGAATGGGAATGGGAATGGGAATGAAAAAAAATTATATAAAGCATAAAAATATCAATTAATTAATTTAATTTAATTAAAAATGAAGAGTGCAGATAGAATCCTTCCAGCTGTCAAATGCAATGCTAAATAGAGCAGTTTTCAGGCTAGATTTGAACATTGTCACAGTTGAGGCCTGTTTCATACCTTCTGGAAGACCAGATTTTAGGACCATAAAACTGAAACGCAGCTTCACCTTGTTTAGTCTTGACTCTGGACACCAGCAGGAGCTCACTCCCTGAGGAGTGAAGGAATTTCTGAGACCTTTGTAAAATCTTCTTAATCAAAAAAGTTAATAAAAGTTTCAAACAAACCAGAGACTTTAAATTAAAAAAATATATATATGTAATTTACCTCAAAACTATGCATTCAACTTACTGTGTTGGTCCTATTCATGAACCGGTCTTTAATCAAGTTATCATTTTTTTCTCTTCTGCAGATTGAAGAGTTATCTGCAAAAATTAAAAAGTACACAAGAAATGACACAACACAGGGAGAAGATACAGATGCAACACGGTGTTATTGGCCACTAGTCAAATGTGTGACTGTGAAGATCCCACACAATGATCTTCTCCAGCATGTCACACTGGTGGACCTTCCAGGAAATGGAGACCGTAACAAGAGCAGGGATCAGATGTGGAAAGGGGTATTTATAAAAAATAAGAATGCGAATATTATTATGCTATGCACATTTTTCTGGAACCTGTAATGCTATAATATCCCTTTTCTAATCATGAATTAATATAAATATTATTACAAAACTTATTATGGACTCACAGATTATTGGGAATTGTTCTACGGTGTGGATTGTATCTGATATCATTCGAGCAGCATCAGACAAGGAAACCTGGGACATCCTAGAACATGCATGTTATCTTCTTGGAAACGGTGGCGAGTGTCAACGCATTCACTTCATCTGCACCAAGTCTGACAATGAAGATAATCAGTAAGTAAGCCTATACTCTATACCCTAAATATAAAAGTCAATAAGACCTAGGAGAAAAAAAATAAACAAGGATTTAGAATGGCAAGTGGAAGCCCATTAATTTGAACTCATTTTAAGGAAGAATCTAAAAGAATGAAGAAACCCAATCCCATCCTACAGGTGAGAATAATCTAGACTGACAAGAAGGTTGCTGGTTCGATTCCTGGCTCGGTGGGTCTTTTTGTGTGGAGTTTGCATGTTCTCCCCGTGCTTTCGTGGGATCCCTCCGGGTACTCCGGCTCCCTCCCACAGTTCAACAACATGCATACTAGGTTAATTGCTCATTCTAAATTGCCCGTAGGTGTGAGTGTGAGCGTGCTTGGTTGTCTGTCTTGTATGTGGCCCTGCGATGGACTGGCAACCTGCCCACGGTGGACCCCTGCCTTTTGCCTGCAATGCATCAGGTTTCGATGGTTCCCTGTGACCCGTCGAAGGAGTAACCGGGTATAGATAATGATGGATGGATAGTTGTTACTGCGCAAGATGACTTTACATAATGATGTATAAATCCAGTAATTATATGTTAGATTTAATAATATATCTACACTATATGATAAAGTTCAGAGTAAACATGGTTGAAAATATGATCATGTTCTTTGTCATGTTTACACCTTAATAGACATTAATTTAATAAAAGCACATTTTTTTTAAGTTAGAGTATTTAATCTGTGTCCAAGCTTGTATGCACCTCAAGCAAGTGTAAGATTTTAATAGTATTTAGAACTTATTAGTTCTGAGAACAAAAATAACGTTTCTGCACGCAAGCAGGGACTTTTTTTAATTTTGAGTTTTTTGAGAGTACACAATCTGAAAATGAAAACACAGACTAATGTTCTAAAATCTAAAAGGTTTAGTAATATACCCCATATATAAGTAAAGACATAGTTTCTGTGAGTTTTTCAAAACTTTAGTTTACATATTTCTCTATTAATCTGTAAACATGACATAGAACATGATAGAACTTACTCTGTACTTTAAGTGAAAACACAGACTAATGCTTTCAAATGTAAACCGTATGCTCCTATTAAAGACAGTAATATAGCCCCATACTTTTACAGTTCAACAGATTTTACTCGTGGTGACCTACTTAGGAGGAACACAGAGGTCAAGGAAAAACTAGAAAACGAATTCAAGAGGAAACATGGAATTAATGTGAGTCTGAAATACTGAGAGAATTTCCTTGCAGTATTTTTTTTTGATTTTCTACAACAAAAATATGAAATACTTTCATTTCATTTCTTTCATCCCCAGAAACACTTTAGTGGTGACTGCTTCAGAGTCTTCACAGTGAGTTCCAGAGAGTTTTTTAGAAGGAAACTTTTAAATGAGGGGGACACTGGTATGTATTTTTTTTATTTTGTAAAACTTTTTTGGATTCAGAAAATATGCAAAAGACGTGCTTATTTTTATTTCTTTACACTATGATGAAAAATCTGAATATGATGTTTTTAAATATTTACTTGTCTTTGTTTTGTACTTTTACAGAAATACCTGAGCTTCGGGGGTTTCTGAAAACGCTCAATGACTGTCACTCAGAGACATTGAATTATGTGTCTGGAGCTCGTGGGATTCTCTCTCTGATTCATGGTGCCAGTCGTAGAAAAGAGGTGAGATGAATGTCATGTTATTTAAATTAAAAATCTACAGAATTATTAAACTCTCCTGAAACTATTCTCAGCAGTTTGCACACAAAAATATAAAAGATTTTTCTTTAAACATTTCTTAGGTCGCTAAAGAAGAAAAGGTGTGTGAAGACCTGGGGAGAAACATAACCTGTCAACTTGACACTATCAAAAAAGAAATGGAGAAGACCTATGATGCTTTTGAAAAGTGTCTTACTGAAGGAGTTGAAATTTCTAAACATTCCTATGAAAAAACCTTGAAATTCATTTCTCCTAAAGTATGTATATTGATCAAAAACATCAGATCATTTTTATCTGTGAATGCATGTTCAACAAATATTTTATTTTATTTATTATTTTTATGTTATGTCACAGAAGGGCAGCGCATTTCACAAAACACTGAAGTGTCTCGTCAATAACGGTGGCATCCACACAAAAAAAGGGAAACTATTAAACCTCAATCTGATGTTGGCTTCGAGTCTCACTAACAGCATTGATGTGAAATTCAGAAACACCTTCCCGTAAGAATTTAAAGTTCACAAAAAATTCTTTGTTATTTATATCTTACTTATTTTCCAACTGTGGGGAATATTGGTTGAATTGGTTAATAACCCAGTTTTATCAGATGCGTCATTACTTTAGTCCAATTGTATCACACTAAAGAAATTATGGTTTTGTTTAAACTTTTTTTCAGAAATGATGGAGAAAGTGGACCGTTCAACGGTGTCATTAATGAGTTTTCTCTTAACACTGAGAAGTTGATTCCGAAACACAAAGATGTTGAACTGCAACTGATATTTCTCAAGACAAAGGTAAAGCTATGAAACCAAACTAATGTTCACAGCTTAATTTTGTACATTTGTGTTGGGTAAAACTGAAACATTAATTTGTATATCAACGTCTGACACTTCAAAGCTGATTTAGTTTATCACTGTTAGCTGTGTTTTAGAGGCAGCGCTGTACTACAAATTGTAGTTGCAGACTTATAGACTCATACTAAGTCTTGAATTAGCATAGTTTGGTCTTTGATGTAAAATCTAGAACAGTTTCAAGAACAATACTCTTTTGATCCACTTTAGGAGGAGCAGATAAAGACAAAGCTGAAACAGGTCATCCGTGAGCGCAAGAAAACCATCTATCGCAGTCTGATAGAGACAATAGAGGAAGACATGCAAAAGGGCTACACGAGTAAGAAAGTCAATGATTGTATAAAGCCTTTGACTATTTGCATTTTTTTTAGTTATGGATAAAAAGTAACATTAGCATCTTCTGTTGTCCTCTTTTGAAGAAGCAGCAGAATTCACAGGAAAGGACTCTCTGCAAAACATGAGGGACGCTATTAAGAGTCATGTCCAGGATGCAAAGAACACCATGTTTGACCGAGCCAAAGACGTAATGTTGGAGAAGCTGAAAGGCTTGATGGTTTGACCTATTTAAAAAATTTAACGTTCACATGATGAAACTAAAAAATGCTGAGTTGTACATTTTACTATGATTTTTTTTTTTTTACAGTATGTCACTCTTAAAAGGTACTTTAGTTTCTAAAATATCTAGCTATTATCACTAATCACCATCACTAAAGAAAAAAAGACATACACATAAAACATTATTATTGTGTATAACATTTATTTCTTTGCTTTTTGATAAATGCTAAAATATTTGAATGCCAAATTAGGACTATATACTGAAGACACTGGAAGACGACATGAAGGAATCAATCAAGTGTTCCCTTCAGATGGAGGACCACTCATTCCCAGGTATAGTAACAGAATAGCCTGATGGTAAATCATAAAAATCATCACTAAACAGTGGTAAAGCATTGCTAAAGTAATCAGTGGGTGAAAAAACATTAGGCTTTAAAATATGAACAAAATTTGTTGGGTCAGATGAAAACAGGACGTGTACCTTCCCTACTGCATCTTCTGACCTCTATATATGGACTTTATTTGTTGATTAAAACTGGCAAACTTACTTACTACTTTATTACTTACTACTTACTTTTTTGACATTTTTGCTACATGGTTTGATACTGTTTTTTAAAATATTATTATTTTATTCTTCATATATAATTAAAATGGAGGACCAAATAGGACAAATGAATTTATATAGTTTCCTGAATTTTGCATAGAGCACCAGCAACACTGAAAGGGAGTGTATCAAAGCGAAATAACAGAAGTAGACGACTAAAATCAACAAAATTTATAATTAAAGCACTAAATATATTTGTCTTGTAGATGTTTCAAATGATCTTGAAAAGGTACTAAAACTCTACCATGGATTGAAAACCAACTAAAATATGGAAACGTCACGAGGAAGGTAAATCTTTTGTAAGTGAACAATTATCTTTAAACGTTTTGCTGCTCGTTCTGTGCTCTGATGAATGTTGATAATGTATTTAATTCTGTTTGCCCAACAGCTGCACTGAAGCCAGAATGCTTGAGTCCATGAAAATGACAATCCAGGACACTTAATGTTCAAGCTCCTGAAAATGTTGAGATAAATGTTATGACTAATGTATTTTTTAAATTGTGGTGTTATAATCTCTACTTTTATAAAATTTTGTTTTAGCTTGTCATTAATCTTATTTTTGACTGTTGCTTATATACACAGTCTATTTTGATTATTCATGGGATAGATATTTTAGTTATTAGTTGTTGATTCCCATTTTGTATTTGAGGGAGATGAAACAATGTAGGAATGGAATTAAAATGAATGAATGTGTCAAGTAATCATAATTATATATTTTGAAAATTAATTCTTTTTCAGTGAGTTTTCAAAATAACATTGTCACAATAATAATACAGAAAAATGAAAATAATTTTGTATTCACAGTCCACATGTAAATACTAACAGTCTCTACAAGGAACTTATCACCGTAAGACATGCAATTTGTAAAATTCAGAACTTTGAATAATTCGTGCTGGTCATTGATAGTGGTCTTACTTTTTAAGGTTACACAGAATGCAATTGAGTTCATACAGCATTTTTCAGTTATTTGCTTTTAATTTCATTTAAAGGGGCCAGCTCCAAACTGTTCCCACAAAGTTGGGAGCAGGGAATTGTCCAAAATGTCTTGGTGTGCTGAAGCATTCAGAGTTCCTTTCACTGAAACTAAGGGGGTCCTGAAGCCCAGCTCCTGAAAAACAACCCCACACCATAATCCCCCCTCCACCAAACTTTACACTTGGCACAATGCAGTCAGACAAGTACCGTTCTCATGGCAACCGCCAAATCCAGACTCATTCATCAGATTGCCAGATGAAGAAGCACCATTCGTCACTCCAGAGAACGCGTCTCCACTGCTCTAGAGTCCAGTGCTTTACAGCACTGCATGTGACGCTTTGCATTGCACTTGGTGATGTTTGGCTTGAATGCAGCTGCTCGGCCATGGAAACCAATTCCATTAAGATCTCTGTGCAGCTGATCTGAAGGCCACATAAAGTTTTGAATTCACTAAACTCTTGAGAGTGACTCATTCTTTCACAAATAGTTGTAAAAACAGTCTGCATGCTGAAGTGTTTGATTTTACACACCTCTGGCCATGGTCATTGGAACACCTGATTATGATTATTTGGATGTGTGAGCAAATACTTTTGGCAACATAGTGTAACTAAAGTGTGTAACCTTTTTGTTTCCATTCTGCAAGCAACACCTATATAAGAGAAAAGGGATATTGTTTTCAGTCCTTGAAAAAAGACAATGAATAAATACATTTGTCACTTGCTTAAGGTTTATTGTAAAGTTTCTGTCTGTTGTCCACATTCATTAAAAACTGTACAGCTTGGATTATTCCATTACACAGCTATTTACTGAATACCATGTATACAAACATGCACAAAAACTGCCAGTTTCCAAATGATGCATAACTTTAAAAAACATTAAATTTTCAGTTGCCAATATTCCCAGGAGAGGACACTGAAGCACGTTAACCTGAAAGTTGTACCTCGCAATGCTCAGAGAAATAGAACAAACCCCAGCACTCTCCAGGCATCGTTGTGCTTGTTAAATGTTAAAGGCCATGATGGCTGACACTGACCTTTTACACTACACGAATACATGCTTCACTTGTCTGCTCTCGTGTACAGTGCATTTAGCTTTGTTATAGTACAAGTAATTAACTATGTGGTAGTACCAATCAAAAGCTGGGACATAACCACTCCATCCAGTCATTCAAAATGAAGAGGTTGGTTTGTCCAAACTTTTGTCTGGTTCTCTACATACAGTTGTACTTACAACACTCTCAGGATCACATAATTACTTTTTTTTGTATATACCCAAAAGATCATGTACCTTTCTTTCAGTCAAAGGAGAACTGTTATTAACAGGCGTATGTCTAAATACATTAAGGGAAGAATAATAAGAATTATGAGTTATGACCTTCTCATTGGTAACCCACATCATTAAGCTTGAATATACTATTGATTTTTGTTGATCTGGAAAAGGCTTTAAAACCACTTTAAGCAAGTCGAAGTGCAGTAAAAATGGTTATTCCAAAAAAGAATAAGATTTAATACCCAAGCAGACACTCAGTATATAATGAGAGGAAAAAAAGAACATTCTCAAACTCATCAAAAATCAAAATATTAGTTAAAAAAAACAAAGAGAAAAAGAACAAATTAAATATAATAAAAATGCCTGGTTATCATTGAACATGTAAACTTGAATGTATCACAGAAACTGTCATTGTTAATCAGAACAAAAATAACAGAATCAGTAATTTCAGCAACCAGAAAAAAAGTAATTTTGATTATTTCATTTAGGTCTATCTCTTTCACATTGCTGTGTATATTTTAAACATTTTGTAAGAATATTGCTTCTTCTTTAATAAAGTAAAGTATGTGCACTTTTATCCTGAGTTTTTTTATTATTCGTCCACATTTTCTCTTTTCTCTCATAAATAAAAGGTCACAGTCTCTTATAGAAAAGACAAATGGCCAAATAAGTCAGAGTCTAAATCTACTGTGAATCTAAACAACATTGAAAAACAACATGAATGACAAGGTGTATCAAAGGATAAAAAGTTGATATCATCACAACAAACTTTAACGAACATTTATATCAAAAGTTTGAGGCCGTTGAACCTCCTGTGTTCTGGCTTCAGTGCAGCTGTTGGACAGAGGACATTAAATACATTATTAACATTAGTCAGAGTTAACAGTCAAGGACATTAAAATGGTTTGTATCTTATAAATGATTCACCTGTTTCATGAGGTATTTTTGTTTCTGAGCTGCTTTTCAGTTCATCGTAGAGTTTTTGTGCTGTCTCGAGCTCTGCTGAAACATCTAGAAAAAAAAGAAGTTCCAGTTAAATTTTTAGTAATTCACTCATTTTTAACATACTTTTGGTGGTCCACATAGATAATCTCACAAATACAGTATATCCTTCAACATGCACTGTGGGTAGTTCCTAACCTGGCCTGCCACACTCTTTCACCAGGACAATATCAAGTCCTTAAACCCTCCAACTTATAAAAAAATTGTCTTCCTCTTTAAGGTAAATGTATAACACCAGTTCAATTGAATTCAATTGAATTTAATTTAGCTTTATTTACATAGTGCTAAATCCTAAAAAAAAATATATATATATATGTATATATATAACAAGTCATCAAGGCACTTGAGCAATACAATTCAATTCATTCTTAATTAGTCCAGACAGTAAGACAATAAAGGTAATAATGATATAATAATAATAATAATAATCATAACATAATTGCCCAGCTAAGGCAAACAAAAGACTTCACCGAGACTTTATGACTGATATGAACAAGCACAAGGTGAATGTGGAATGGAAAAAAGTCCCTTTTAACAGAATGAAACCTCTGGCAGAACCAGACTCGGGAAGGATGGCCATCTGTCTGGAGTGGTTGAGAGGCCAGAGAGGAGGGAAAAAGAAGAAGAAGGAACACAAGTTGATCACAACAACAGAGTTAGAATAAAGTTGGAGTAAAAGCAGTCAGAGTGAGAAAACATGTATCATGGGAGGTCCCTCAGCAGTCCAGGCCTCTAGAAGTATAACTAAGAGATAGTTCAAGGTCACCTTAGCTCTCCTTAACTATACGCTTTACCAAAGAAGAAAGTTTTAAGTATTTTAAATATTAACATAAAAATGATTTTTGCCTGAAATATGCAAACAAGTTAACATTTGGTATACGGGGAGTGTGGCAGTAATGTTACACACATCCTGATGAATATGGGTAAAAATGTGCATCTATCAACAAAAAAAAAAAAAGTTCAGCTTATCAACATAAATCATTATCTTTTAAACCTTTAAACCAGGTGGTTTCTTTACCTGGAATTGAGTGCTCCTCTGTTTTGAGTGAGAGCTTGATTGATTTCTTCATGGTTTTCCTCAGTGTTTGCAGGATGCCCTCCTAATTCAACATTCAAATCTTTGATCACTTATCACAGAGTTAAAATTGGTCCAAAAATAAATGATTCACGTGTAAAACAACAGATTATCATTTGTTTAAATGTGAGTTTTTGTTTTAGGAAAACAATGATACCGATAGATAGTTATTTTAGTTGTTAAAGCACTTTTCATAATTATGTTTTTTTTTTGTTTTTTTTTTTACATATAAACATACTAAGAATTTCTTTTGAACTTATCTAAAGCCGTTTTACAATTTCAGGCTTTACAATGATTTATGATCTTTTAAATTTTACAAAATGAGACAAACCATCAAGCTTTTCAACTGGTTCAGCATTTCATCCTTGACCTGGTCAAACATGATGTTCTTTGATTCAATTACGTGTCTCATAATTGTTTCCCTCATGTTTTGCAGTGAACCCGTTCCTCTGAATTCTGCTGCTCCTTGAAAACAGAAGATCATAAGATCAGTATTATCTGTGATTTCAAGGAATATACATTAAAAGATTATAGATCTAGATTATACTTACTGTCGTAGCGCTGCTGCATGTTTCCTTCAATATTATCTGTCAGACTGGTGTAGACGGTCTTCTTGCGTTCACGGATGACTTTGTTCAGCATTGACTTGAGTTTTTCCTCCTAAAAAAGATAAAAAATTACATTACAATTACTTACCATTTCAGGTTTTACCTCTAAGCAGAATATTTTTCTTTACAATTGTCACAGATATAGATTATAAATTAGTTTTAAAGTAGCAGCAGTAGCAAAGACTATAACACTTTTAACCAACACAAATTGGGAACATTATTTTATTTTTCTCAATCTTTACCTCTGTTTTGAGAAATATCAGCTGCAGTTCAACGTTTTTGTACTTGTGAATCAGCCTCTCGGTGTCAAGTGAAAACTTGTTGACGGTGTCGTTGAATGGTCCGCATTTGTCATCGTTTCTGAAACACGTTTAAAAGTTGAAATAACATGCACTATACATCTATCCACATGCACTGTTCGCATCATTTTTTTAACATATAAAACTCTTCCTATCATCATCAAAATGAGCTAATATTTCATGCAAAATCTGAACTTACCACATATGTATTACTATGTATATTTTTGGTCATGTTTTCTGGCACATCCAGCTGTTCATCAAGTGTAATATTATTTATTAATCTTTTTTTTAATTTTTTCTGTTAAATGTTATCAGAAAAAGTATAATCTAATCTAAAATGTGCCAGACAAATGCTTGATGCACTCTAAAAATTTTATCCGCTCTTTAAGTTCTTACGGGAAGGTATTCCTGAATTTCTCATCAATGCTGTTAGTCAGAAATGAAGCTAACTTCGTGTTGAGGTTCAGTATTTTTCCTTTTTTAGGTTTGTGGACGCCGCCGTTGTTGACAACACTTTTCAAAGCCCAGTAAAAAGCAGCGCCACTCTTCCTCTGTGAAAGAGTGAAAAAATGTTGAACACAAAACCACAGGAAGTTTGAATTAAAAGAATATTTCTAATCAAAATACATACAGGAGGATACAAGAAGGACTTCAAGGTTCTTTCACATGAACTTTTGGATTTTGTAACTCCTTCTTGAAGGCATTTTTCAAAATCCATGTAAGAATGCTTTAATGCTTTTCGAACCAAGCCGTGCTGAAGGGTAATGTTTTTTATGAGGTTTTTATACACTTCTGTCTTGCTGCTGGCCTAAAAGACAACAATAATAACAATGTTAATAAAAACATGAAACATTTAAAGCAATAAGCCTTTGGCTTCTTATTATTTACTTTTTATTAACACAAGCATAATTTATTAAAAGTAATGTATTGACTCAGCACATTGTGTTCATTATTATTTTCTTTAGAAACCAGCCCAACCCATCTGACCTCTTCTCCACGACTGGCCCCTTGAATCAGAGAGAGAATCCCACGAGCTCCAGACACATAGTTCAGTGTTTCTGAGTGGCAGTCATTGAGGTTGCTCAGAAACTCCTGAAGATTGGGTATTTCTGGAAAAATACAAGTCAAAAAGAAAAGTAATACAGAAATGTTTAGGTCACGTTCAGAGTAATAATTATGGTTCATTTCATGTATCCAGAAAGTTTTCCACTGACTACTGAACAATGACTTCACTTACGAGTGTCCTCCTGATTTAGAAGTTTCCGTTTAAAAAACTCTCTGGAGCTCACTGTGAACACTTTCAAACAGTCATCACTGAAGTGTTTCTGAGGAACATGGGATTTTATTACATTTGCTGTCAAGGATAATCTCAGGACGAACATCACCAGTATTTCAAACTCACCTTTAATTTCCCTAATCTGTTGAACTCCTTGCGCACTTCCCTCTTGACAACAGTGTTTCGTTTAATAATGGCAGCACGGATGGCTTTGGCTGAGCTATTAAAAAAAAAATGTATTAAATAAAAATAAATAAATAAATATATATATATATATATATATATATATATATATATATATATATATATATATATATATATATATATATATATATATATATATATATAAAATAAAAAGCAATGAAAATAAATAAAATAAATGGTGTTTGAAATTTAAACATTTCTCAATATATTTTAACCATTAAGTGTAGACAAAACCACAAATACAGACAAGAGTCCAAGAGACCTGAATATCATGTGTAACAGATAACGGATGGTTTGTGGGTTGGTTGTGTTTATGTGTTCATGTGACTGTACACCAGGACAAAATACGCTGTATTTTTGTTTGGACTGAGGCCTGTTTACATTTTTAATCAGTGGTTAATCTGGAAATTTAAATCAACTGCAAATATTTAACATTTTATTTCACTTACTGATCATCCAAATCTTCAGTAAGATCAGATTTGCTGCAGATGATATGAATGCGTTGAAACTCGCCACCGTTTCCAAGGAGACTAGCAGCACCATTCAGGATCTCCCAGGATTCTTGCTCTGATGCTGCTCGATTGATTTCAGTTACAATCCACACAGTGGAACAATTCCCGACAATCTGAAAAGGCATAACATGTTTTTTTGGAAATGGCATTAATTGATGATGTGAAGAGAAAAAATTCAAACATCACAAAACAAACAAAAAATACCCCTTTCCACATTTGATCCCTGCTCTTGTTACGGTCCCCGTTTCCAGGAAGGTCCACCAGAGTGACGTGCTGCAGAAGATCGTTCTTAGGCACCCTTAAAGTCACACACTTGACCAGCGGCCAATACCACCGTGTTACATCTTTATCTCCTCCCTGTTTTGTGTCACTTCTTGTGTATTTGAGAAATCTTGCAGATAGCTCTTTAGCCTTGTGTGGAAAAAACAAAGAAAGAAAGAAAGTGAGACAGAAAGAAAACAATTTACAAAAAAATGGGATGTATATATATATATATATATATATATCACATGTATAGCTGTAATTTGACTAATCCATATATGACGAATCCATTAAATGTAAATAAATTGCACTGGAAAGGATGAAATAGTGTTCTTTCTTACAGATTCACATGTCAAAATCTTCTTCCTGGACTGCAGGAATTCAGGAATTTCTCTGAAGTATTTACTGTCTATGAGGTTTTCAGGGGATTTTGTTTTCCATTCATCTCCATACAGAGCTGACAGCTTCTCACTGATTTCACAATATTCATCATCCTCCGGTTCCTGATCTTCATCATCATGAAAATGATTTATTGACCACAGCTCATCCTTCCACTCCTAAACACAAAAGATAATTATGTAGACTTAAGATTGACTATGAGAGTGTAAACAAAACATTATTGTATTGTAATATGTAAATCAGCTTCAAAATATAAAAAGCCTTTTTGATTTATTTTTTATTTTTACCTCTTTTGTGATGAACTCAATCTCTGCCTCATACTTTGTGTTGTGCATGTTTCCCTCTACTTTAATCATGACTGAGGTACACGCATTAACACTTCCAGAAGGTAGAAGATTCTTCTGACCAATCACAGCATTTATTAAAGAGCTCTTTCCAGCCCCCGTTTTACCAAACACACCAACCAGCTCCCTCTTGTCAACCTCCAGATCAAGGATTTTAGACCTGCAAAGGATTTAGATGAAGAGTTGAATAATCTATGATTGACTAAGTTGATTAAAACATCCATCCATCCATCCATCCATCCATCCATCCATCCATCCATCCATCCATCCATCCATCCATCCATCCATCCATCCATCCCCTTATCCCCAGACACTTCTTCCATCTCTTCCGAGGGCACTCTGAGGCATTCCCAGGGCAGCCGAGAGACAGTCTCTCCAGAGTGTCCTGGGTCTTCCCCAGGTTCTCCTCTCGGTGGGACATGCCTGGAACATCTCTCTAGGGAAGCATCCAGGGGGCATCCGATACAGATGCCCAAGCCACCTCAGCTGAGTTCTCTCGATGTGAAGGAGCAGCAGCTCTAGTCCGAGTGCCGCCCAAGTGACTGAGCTTCTCACCCTATCTCTAAGGGAGCGCCCAGCCACCCTGTGGAGGAAACTCATTTTGGCTGCTTGTATTCGTCATCTTGTCCTTTTGGTCATCACCCACATTTCCTGACCATATGTGAGGGTGGGAATGTAGATTGACCAGTAAATTGAGAGCCTGTCCTTGCGACTCAGCTTTTTCTTTACGGTCCAGTACACCAACTGCATGACTTCGGATGCTACACCTATCCGTCTGTCTCACGCTAAATCTTTCCCTCACTTGTGAACAAGACTCCAAGGCTCCACCTTAAACCGCCACTATATCGTGGTGGAGGGGTTTGTGTTCTCGAATGATCCTAGGAGCTCTGTTGTGGGGGACATTTTGCCTCTGGTAGGGTCTCCCATGGCAAACAGGTTCTAGGTGACGGGCCAGACTAAGAGCAGTTTACAAACCACTCATAAACTGATTAATAGCAAGGACCATTACGTCACCTGGATTGGCGTCACCGGGGCCCTACCCTGGAGCCAGGCTTGGGGTTGGGGTTTAAAGGCGAGAGCCTGTGGTGGCCGAGTCTTTGCCCATAGGAACCAGCTGGGCTCATCCTAAAATGGCGATGTGGGCCTGTCTTCCATCAAACTCACCACCCGCAAGAAGATTCACGAGGGTCCAGCCATTTCAGCCGTCATATGTTGGAGCTCACCCTGGTGAATGAGAGGGTCGCTTCCTTACGCCTTCGATAGTGCAATCCCCAAACGCGGTGCTGGACACAGGAAGTAAGGGAGGCTGTCAGGCTGAAGAAGAAAGAGTTCTATCGGGCCATGTTGGCCTGTGGGACTCCTGACACAGCCGACGGGTACCAGCAGGCAGAGCAAGCCGCAGCTCGGACGGTCGAAGAGGTAAAAACTTGGATCTGGGAGGAGTTTGGTGAGGCCTGGGAGGAGGACAATCAGTCGGCCTCGAAGAAATCCCTGCAAACAGTCCGCCACTTCAGAAAGGTGAAGCAGCCAACAGTGTTTACAATGCGGGTGGGGAGCTGTTCTCCGCAACTGGGGACATTGTTGGACAGTGGAAATAATAATTTGAGAATCTCCTCAATCCCACCAACATGCTTTCCAATGAGGAAACAGAGGTTGGGGAATCTGCAGTGGACTCTTCCATTACCCAAGCCAAAGTCACTGACGTAGTCCATTAGCTCCTCAAGTCTCCGGATGTTGTAGGGCTGTCTTGGTTGACACACCTCTGCAACATTGCATGAGTCAAGGACAGTGCCGCAGGAGTGGCAAACTGGGGAGGTGGTCTTTCTTTTTAAAAAAAGGGGACAGAGCCAGGGGCCAGAGGGGGTCCAGTTTGGGAACTACAAGATTGCATCTCTGCTTTTTGCAGATGATGTTGTCTTGCTGGCAAGGACAGGACTCTCAGCATGTGCTGGAGCGGTTTGCAAACTTTGCATTCATGTGTAAATGACATAACCTCAAAGCTTTGTCTAACCTTGATGAAACTGATTATTCTACTATTTGTCTTGGGATATTGCAATGTGGATATGATCTCATTACGAGTCTGTGCCCTATTTTTTCCTTTGTCCTTTTTTGTTTGTTTGTTTTAACAAGAAAACATCTAAAATATGCAGGACAGCAGCCCTCAAGGACCCGAATTGCCAAGCAGAGGGGATCTGCTTTGATGGTCTCAGAATGGGGTCTCCACTTTTTGCAGATGATGTGGTTCTGTTGGCTTCATCAGGCCAAGACCTTTCAAATCTCGCTAGAGCGGTTCGTAGCTGAATGTTAAGCAGCTGGGCGAGAAAAAAGATTCACGAAACAACATCGAAATTAGATCCTGCCCCAAGTGGAGGAGTTCAAAAATATTTGTCAATTTTTGTATTTTGTCTCCTGGACACCTCCATGGTGAGGTTTTACAGGCATGTCCCACTGGGAGGAGACCCCGGGACAAACCCAGGACACACTGAAGGGACTTTGTCTCTAAGCTGGCCTGGGAATGCCTTGCGATACCCCAGTTAAGTTGGACAAAGTGGCTAGGAAGAGGGAAGTCTGAGCTACCCTGCTTAGGCTACTTCCTAAGAACTGCTACGTGATATGATGGATGTTCAAGACAGAGGTGGTCTTCCCCCATCAGGTCAAATCTAGTCAAGTAGACTGTCATTGCTAATCATTAAAATAAATGAATAAATAATTTGTGTGTATGTGTAGGCGTGCTCATCAATGTTTCTGTACTCTGACTCAGCTGAATACATAATGCACTCCAACTATTATTATGATTATATTATTACATCTATTATATTATAACTGTTTTTTGCTTGGTATTTAATTTAGAGGCAGTATCCTGCATAGGATTAAATAATGTCAAATATGAACAAAATAAGTGTAAAGTGTGACATACAGTACATGTGCGCTTCTGTTAAAGAAACAACTAAAACTCATTTTTTAACCAAATAGTGACAGGTTTTTACAAAAGACCCTCAAAAACACACCAACAGCAACTGCTGTGATTTTGTTTAAAATTATATTTTTTAATGAAGACATTGCAATTGGGTGCCTTATGTCACTCAGAGGTTTGGTTTAAGGTTAAACGCTAAACATCTAATCTAATCTAGTGAATTATCAACATGAACTTTGTAAGTTTTAAAGACCCAATTTGAAATATAAAGGACTGGTTCTTTAGGTGATGGTTAACTTGTAGCATTGGTTATGTAAAAACCGAAAAGTAAAGTAGAGAAAGCATTGACTTTTTTGGGTAATTTTGAAGAAACTTGAATAAAATATGAGTTAAACTATTAGTGATATAAGAGTTTGTGAAATGAGCACGGCAACACACTTACTGTGATACTTACTTCAGGAAAGCATTGAGCTTTGTGTTTTCTCTGGTTTGCAGTCTCACATTGACATGTCCCATTATCTTTTTCACATCAGACAGTATCATTGCTTCTATCATCATGAACGTAAAAAGAAAAACAATAATATTCAGGAATCATGAACTTATATAACTTATAAATGATATGAACTTTTATGCTTTTACCTGAGAGTGATCTAGATTCAGTCTTACGCAGCCGTTTAGATGGTGTTTCCAATTTACTGGACTCTCCCTGAACATCCTGCTTTCTCTTTCCTTGTTATATTTATTTGAAAGACAGAAAATATATACTTAAGTCCATTCTTTAATAAAAAGAATAAAAATAAAAGCAAAAAAAAAAAACAATATTCAGGAATCATTAACTTATATAACCTATAAATTATATGAACTTATATATTATATGAACTTATATATTTATGCTTTTACCTGAGAGTGATCTGGATTCATTCTTACACAGCCGTTTAGATGGTGTTTCCAATTTACAGGACTCTCCCTGAACATCCTGCTTTCTCTTTCCTTGTTATATTTATTTGAAAGACAGAAAATATATACTTAAGTCCATTCTTTAATAAAAAGAATAAAAATAAAAGCAAAAAAAAAAAAACAATATTCAGGAATCATTAACTTATATAACCTATAAATTATATGAACTTATATATTATATGAACTTATATATTTATGCTTTTACCTGAGAGTGATCTAGATTCAGTCTTACGCAGCCGTTTAGATGGTGTTTCCACTTTACTGGACTCTCCCTGAACATCCTGCTTTCTCTTTCCTTTTTATATTTATTTGAAAGAAAGAAAATATATACTTAAGTTTATTCTTTAATAAAAAGAATAAAAATTAAAGCAAAAACAAAAAAAAACCCAATATTCAGGAATCATTAACTTATATAACTTATAAATTATATGAACTTATATATTTATGCTTTTACCTGAGAGTGATCTGGAGTCAGTCTTACGCAGCCGTTTAGATGGTGTTTCCACTTTACTGGACTCTCCCTGAACATCCTGATTTCTCTTTTCTTGTTATATTTATTTGAAAGAAAGAAAATATATACTTAAGCTTATTCTTTAATAAAAAGAATAAAAATTAAAGGAAAAAAACCTATATATGCACTTATATATTATATGAACTTATATATTTATGCTTTTACCTGAGAGTGATCTGGATTCAGTCTTACGCAGCCGTTTAGATGGTGTTTCCACTTTACTGGACTCTCCCTGAACATCCTGCTTTCTCTTTTCTTGTTATATTTATTTGAAAGAAAGAAAATATATACTTAAGCTTATTCTTTAATAAAAAGAATAAAAATTAAAGGAAAAAAAACCTATATATGCACTTATATATTATATGAACTTATATATTTATGCTTTTACCTGAGAGTGATCTGGATTCAGTCTTACGCAGCCGTTTAGATGGTGTTTCCACTTTACTGGACTCTCCCTGAACATCCTGCTTTCTCTTTCCTTGTTATATTTATTTGAAAAAAAGAAAATATATATTCAAGTCCTTTCTTTGGTGCTGTTTCTTTTATTTATTTATGTTTTGTTTTTTGATTTGTATTAATAGAAAACAAATTAATTTATAATACTGCTTGTCTCACCAATATCAGCTGTGGATGACGTAGCCTGAGGACAAACAAAAATAAAGTATTCCAACAGTATTGAGTCATTAATTGGAAATATACACAATACCATAATTGTTACTTTAAAAAAAAGGCTTTGTCCTCAACAATTTGTCTTTAGTAAGCTTTCATTCATTAAGGTCAGGATTTATTTATTTATTTTATGCAGGGAGTTTGAGTCAGGAAAACAGATGATGTTCACCATCTTCATCTGTCATCAACATTGATCCCATGAGAAGGTTTAGTGTCATAAAATATAACTGAATGCATGCAATGCTGAATGCATGTTAAATCATTAAGTTTCTATAAACTGCAATATCCTACTTTTCTCAGTCAAATCCTCTGTTTTTATTTGTTTCTGTGAAAACTGCAAATAAAACAGTCATGAAAGAAACATACTAAAAAAAACAATACTGAACAAGACACATTTACAATCATAATTCATATATATTATATTTTATTACTGTAAAATTATTTTGAAATTACTTTATCTGTGTCTTTATCTGGGTTTCGTTCTTCCTTGGGGAAAAAAAAAATACAATTATTGGAAACTGACTTGATTATTATAGTATAACAGCTGTGATTCTCTGTTAATATACTTCATCATAACTAGAAACATGTTCTTCTGTAATAGTGTATCAACAGAAATTTGATTCACAAATATTTGTAGTAAAACTGTACATCATATGTTCCCAGTTCTGGACATTACCTTCAACAGTTTCAGTCTCTTCTTGAACCTTGCTCGAGGTCCCACTTTATTGATCAGTTTGTCAATGTCATCATCCTCCAGACAATAAAGATTTTCCGTGTCAATGCCTTCATCTGTAAATAACAGATCATTTTAATCTTTGTCATCCAGAAATACTTTTGAAGTTGCTGCATAAATACATCCATTATATCCTTTGCAGGGTCATGGGGGTCTGCCGGAGCCTATCCAAGACTCATTACAGGTGAGAGGCAGGGGTACACCCTGGACAGATCACCAGTCCATCACAGGGCCACATACAAAAACTAACAACCAAGCACACTCACACTTACACCTATGGGCAATTTAGAAGAACCAATCACCTTAGTATGGATGTTTTTGGAGCGTGGGAGGAAGCCGGAGTACCCAGAGGGAACCCACGCAAGCACGGGGTGAACATGACAACATGAACAAGACTCCCATTGGGTCGGGAACCAAACCAGGAACCTTCTTGCTGTGAGGCAACAGTGCTAACAACCAAGCCACCGTGCTGCTGCTGCATAAATCCATTTTATAAATTTGTGGCAAAGTTTTGAAAAATCTTTGGTGCTTTTTAAAATACCAAGCAGAATCATGGAACTTGTTTTAACACCTGGATGACCTTTTAACATATTTTGTATTATTGGTTGCTTATTTAATTCACACACAAGAATGAGCAGGAATCTGTTGAAAATGATCTGATAAACAAACAAACTACAAACTGTCACACCCTCTTCAGTTAATGTTATGTTTGTTGTTAGTCATTCACACACATTTGTCCTTAGTAATAATGTGTTTTAACAGTTTACCTTTAAATGTTTCAGTCCACTCGCTAAGACCCCACTGACTTAGTTTACCACAAACAAAGTTATCCATGACCAAGAGCATAAACTGAAAAATAAATCACAATGTTACTGTTATATTAAGTTCTGCTCGAAGTTGCAGATTTGTCTGGAACAATTATAAAGGCAGATTAAAAACTGATAATAAAGGTTAAAACAGCTTACCTGTTACAGAAGTAATGAAAACAAAAACAAACTGTGACAAAGGGTAAGGAGATGGTTGTGAGAGTGAGATGTGTAGGAAGGCACAGCAATGCAGATGGGAGGAGCCACACTGATCAAAAAAAAATTTTTTTTATTGGTTTCATTTCCTTGCAAAAGCGAGTCTCTGCAGGTCTTCACACTCCTTTGGTAAATACTGTTTGCATGTCTAATTTCCATTTGCCAATCTGACACATGAAAAATTTAGATTATTTACTTAGGTCATTAATCCAAAAACAAATAATTTTATTTACAAAAAATGTTCTTACTGGATGTAATAAAACGCAGGAATTATGTAATTTATAATAAAGTTATGATTTAATCATATAATCTAAAAATCTACTTGAAAGTATATTTTATGTCATGAAATAGCAGAATTTGCAAACTCATCCCATCCTATATTGTGGCTTCTCCATATAGGTATTATGTATAAAAGTGAAGAGGCTGCAACCAAACTAGAAATTTGTGGACAATTGAAAGTCATTACTGGTTTTTAGACTGAAACTGAGCTGCTGAACGAGCTTTTTAATAACCCAAATTCCAGTTTGTGTTCAAACAAGTCTGATTTACAAACGTCCCAACGCCTAACAAACATCTTCTGCCAAAACAAAGATACCCGCCACTACAGAACATCACGTGCACCAAAATGCAAAACATGCAGCCTCTTCATGCAGAAATGAAACTGACGCATAAAGACACGCAGAATACTGGTGGTTTTAAATCAGATGATGCAAGTCTGGCCAACACATGTTTTATAATGTCCATAAAATACAGTTTAATACTTTTATATTACTGTATATGCTGTCTGGATAACAACATTGGGGATTGTTGTGATCTTCTTGCAATAAACAGTTCTCTTCAAAGAGAGAAATATACATGTATGCATTTTACTGAAATTATTAGATTAAAAGTACAGATAGGAATATATGCATTTAATATACATAGAATAAAAAAAAGACAGCAACTAAAGAAATGCAAGAAAATAAGGTTAAGCCCTGGTATTTGAAGCTTAAAATAATGAAATTACAAATGATTACTACAATATGCTATTTTCCAGTTTCAGCATTACATTTCTGCATCTATAAATCACTGAAATTGCAGTGCTTGCAGCCATAAACCAACACTAAATAAAATTAGCTCCTGTGTTTATCAATATCTTTTGTTTATTAGTACAATTGTTTGGATGTATTGACCATGCCAAAGCAAGTGTTAGATATTATCGACCGAAAGGTAAAGAAACTGTTTTGTGACAGATAGTCCAAGTTCAGTCCAACACTTCATCAAACTAGAAATATCTCAGTTTGTGTCTTGATCATAGATTCTTGTTGTGTGGATTCAGTTCTGTTGGACAAGAAGCATTAAAAGTATCAGTCAGAGCACAACAGTTAACACATGTTTATTCTTTGACATATATATTTTTTAATTACCAGTTTTATGAGAGGGGAATTACGACCTATGGTCCAGTAATGCCGTACCAATAAAAGAGAAAACATTTTTGAGCAGTCGAGTGGGGATGGGGTCTAACAGACACATGGATGGTTTAGCTCTATGACGACTGAGGTCAGCTCAGGGTGGTGTAAAGGAACGAAACAGTCTAGAGTCAGGTCAGCGCCAAATAGGGTTGCTGAAGCTGATGAAATGCCCACAGCCACTGCTAGGTGGGCCTGGTTGATTTCCTCTCTTATTCTGACAGTTTTACTGCTAAAGAAGCTTATAAAGTGCTCACCACTCTGAGCTGCAGGAATGCTCGGCTCAACAGAGTTGTGGTTCTTTGTCAGCCTGGCTACAGTGCTGAACATAAAACGTGGGTTATTTTTATTATCAACGATGAATAATAAGCTGTTCTAGCTTTGCAAAGAGCTTTTTTATATACTATTAGACTATCTTTCCATGCACAATTGAAATCTACAGACCTACAAGAGTAGCAATTTCTTTCTATTTTACACACTTTTTGTTTCAGCATACGAATATGTGAAATATACCCTAAGGTTAGAGACCCTCTTTCTCAAAAAAGCAGCTGCATCTCAAGCTGAGTGCAGCAAATCTGCAGTGTTACTGACAAGGAAACCAACATCTGCAGAGGTACAACCTAAGTCACAGCCCTCAACTGTTTTTTATATGTTCCACTGTAGGAAGATGAAAACCTTTCTAAGATTGTTGAGAAAAATGTTCACTACCAGTTAATAACTTATTAGTAAGGTATAACATTTCTGAGGTGTTTAAGTCTCGATTTAAAACCAGCCACTCTACTGAATCTGCTCTGTTGAGGGTTTTTAATGACATCCTAACCATAACCCTAACCCTAACCCTAACCCTAGCCACAGATGCTGGTCACTGTGCTGTTTTGGTTTTATTGGATTTAACAGTGGCCTTAGATACAGTCGATCATCAGATCCTTCTGTCTCACCTGAAGAGCTGGGTGGGTATTTGAGGGGTCATGTTAAGCTGGTTCAGATCCTACGTAAGTGAGAGGAGTTTTTGCATCTGTCTTGGAGCTGCAAAGTTCTCCAGAGCACCTCTCACATGCGGAGTGCCTCAGGTTTCTATTCGCGGCCCTCCTCTTTCTTCATTATGTTTGCGGGTTCTTCCCGCCCTTTTTGTTGGTTTGGATTGGCTGCTGCCGCTGCTGGGGGTCCTATGACAGGGGGGATGTTGGGGGCGATGACCGGTGACGATAGGCACCAACAATGGAATTGTAAGAATAGCTATTTAAAGGAAGGATGTATTTAAATAATAATAATAATAATAATAATAATAATAATTATTATTATTATTATTATTATTATTATTATTAGTAGTAGTAGTAGTAGTAGTAGTAGTAGTAGTAGTAGTAGTATTAATAATAATAATATGTATTTATTTATTTATTTTTTCTTTTCATTTCCATTCTTGTCAGTATGTATCTCATGATACATACCTGAAATCCCGAAATTGGACCTCTGCTTCTAACCCATCACTAGTTTTTTCAGTAGGAGGAGTGGGCTGCTATCCCAGCCCAGGGAGCAACTGGTTAGAGTTAAGGCCTTGCTCAGGGGCCCACAGTGCTTCACCATTTTTGTCAGCCCAGGGACTGGAACCTGGGTCCTCCAGGCCCCAAGCCCACCACTGTAACCACTAGGCAGTGTCCCTCTTTGGCAGAGGGCTAAAATCATATATATAAAATGCATATATATATAACTCTTGTGTTCTACCCACTTGGTATCAACCATTATCATTATGTGCAAACAAGGGCAAAAAAAAAAAAAAAAAAAAAAAAGGAAGCACGGGGGAGACACAGACGGCACAAGGCACAAGGCCAGGCAAAAGGAGCTCGCCAACCCATCATGGCACGCCCAGACAGCGACCTGCCTTCACACCACCCCCTCCAAAAGCCCCCCCCAGAGGCTGGCCCCCCATACCAGACCCACCAGCCAAGGCGTACCCCAGACCCGCCGAGGCCCCAAATATCCCCGCCGAAGGACCAGCCCCAGACAGTAGGAATGCTGACCAGGAAGCCATGCACCCAGAGGCCTACCGGGGCCACCTAGCACGTGCCCCCTGAACAGCCCCACCTAAACCCACCCACCCGACCAATGAATTTGTCAAGTAATTTAAATATTTAGATATAATAAATAATTACATATTTTGGAAATGGATTCTCTTTCAATTACTTTTCTAAGTAACTTTGTCATAATAATAATAACAAACAAAAAAACCCAAGAAAATAATTTTTCTATTCACAGTCCACCTGTAAAAACTAACACATTCAAGTAAAAGTTGAGCAATGACAAGGTTAGATACCTTTTTGCTTCCATTCTGCAAGCAACACATATATAAGGGGAAAAAACGACAATATTTTCAGCGCTTGAGAAAAGACAATAAGGTAAACCTTTTATCACTTTGCTTAAGGTTTATTGTAAAGTTTGTTGTATGTTATGCACTCAAATCTCGCAGTTTCCAAATGATGCTCAACTTTAAGAAACAATGCATTTTTAAGCATAAAATCTATTTGAAAAAAAAAACAACAACAAAGGTACTGCTTTTCTCAAAAATTAAAGGTAAAATTACATGCATTCATAAAAAAAGAACAAAAGAAAGAAATATTCCAGCGGCATCTACTTGAAGTAATACATCACTACTAAGAAAGACTTTAAAAAGTCCTGCTGAGTTGGGTTTGGGACAAAAAGCAAGTGAACCGAGGCATCAAACTGAGTTTCCAGTCTGATATTAGAGTTAGCAACATTCATAAGAGTAGAATAATAACTAAAGTTTCATATATCAGTTATCAATGACTTTCCACTGAAAAGTGAAAAAGTGTATATATATTGTAAGACTAGGGAATGAAAGTATGAAGAGATGAATATTTGGTCAAACTCATCAACATGGTAGGTCTGAAACTTGAACATCTGACCTGACCTTCTCATTGGTAACCCTGATCATTGAACTTGACTATACTATTGATTTTTGTTGATCTGGTAAAGGCTTTAAAACCACTTTGGGCAAGTCAGACCTCAGTGAAACTATTTATTCTGAATATTAATTGTATTAAAAGAGAAAAAAAAATTATTATCCAAGCAGATGCTGAGTATATGATGGAAAAAAAAATTCTCAAACCTATCAAAAATCTAAATATTGGTTAAAAAAAGGAAAGAAAAAAAAAACAAAGAACTAAATATAATAAAAATGCTTGGTTGTCATTGATATGAACATGTAAACTTGATTATATTGCAGAAACTGCTATTGTTAATCAGAACAAAAATAAGAAAATCAGTAATTTTAGCAACCGAAAAACATGTAATTTTCATTTCATTTAGGTCTATCTCTTTCACATTACTGTGTATATTTTAAAACATTTTCTAAGAATATTGCTTTTTCTTTAATACAGTAAAGTATGTGCACTTTTATTCTGAGTTTATTTATTATCTTTCCACAGTTTCAAATAAAAAGTTGATATATTCACAACAAACTTTAACAAACATGTCAAAAGTTTAAGGGCGATGAACCTCCTGTGTTCTGGCTTCAGAGCAGCTGTTGGACAGAGAGCATTAAATACAATATTAACATTAGTCAGAGTTAACAGTCAAGGACTTTAAAATGGTTTGACTCTTATAAATGATTTGCCTGTTTCATGAGGTTTCTGTTTCTGAGCTGCTTTTCAGTTCTTCGTAGAGTTTTTGTACTGTCTCGAGCTCTGCTGAAACATCTAGAAAGAAAAGAAAACCAAATCTATGTTTAAATGTCAGTATTTCACTTATTTTTAACATAATTTTTGTGATTCACATAGATAATCTCACAAATACAGTTTATCCTTCAACATGCACTGTGGGTAGTTCCTAACCAGGCCAACCACACTCTTTCAACAGGACAATATCAAGTCCTTAAAACCTCCAACCTATAAAACAATTGTCTTTCTCTTTAAGGAAAATTTGTGGAGGCAATGAAATGAAATGAAATACACTCCTCCTCCTTGAACTACCACCTTATCGTGGTGAAGGAGATTGTGTGCCCAAAGGATCCTAGGAACTATGTTGTCGGGTACATTACGCCTCTGGTAGGGTATCCCATGGCAAACAGGTCCTAGGTGACGGGCCAGACAAAGAGTGGTCTACAAACCACTCATGAACCAATTAAAAGCATGGACTGTCAGGCCTGGGGCTGGGGTTTGAAGCTGAGTGCCTCGTGGCCGGGATTATGCCCATGGGACTCGGCCAGGCTCAGCCTGAAACGGTGATGTAGGCCCGCCTTCCAGTAGGCTCACCACCTGCAAGAAGATTCACAAGGGGCCGGTGCAATATGGTTTGTGTAGCGGTCGTGGCTGAGGTGGTTTGAGCGTCTGTATAGGATGCCTCCTGGACACCTCCCTAGGGAGGAGACCACGGGGGAAGACCATAGACTATATCTCTCGGCTGCCACCGGTCCCCCCGGAGGAGCTGGAGGAAGTGTCTGGGGAGAAAGAGGTCTGGGCAACTTAGACTGCTGCCCCTGCAACCCGGCCCCGGATAAGCGGATGAAGATGGATGGATGGAGGAAGTATTCATTTCCACAGTGCTCAGTGGAAATTAACACGCAAGCATGGGAAGGACAGGCAAACATCTCACAGAAAGACTCCCGCCATACCGGGGAATCGAACCAGGATTCCCCAGGCAACAGTGCAAACCACCAAGCCACTGCGCTGCCAATTTAAAAATATTTACATAGGAATTATTTTTGCCTGAAAATGCAAACAAGTTCACATTTGGTGGATGGGGAGTGTGGCAGTAATGTTACTCATATTCTGTTTATCTGACCCAGATGAATATGGGTCAATCAACAAAACAATGAAGAAAAAATAAAGGAAAAGTTCAGCTTATCAACATAAATCATTATCTTTTCAATCTTTAAACCAGGTGGTTTCTTTACCTGGAATTGAGTGCTCCTCTGTTTTGAGTGAGAGCTCGATTGATTCCTTCATGGTTTTCCACAGTGTTTGCAGGATGTCCTCCTAATTCAACATTCAAATCTTTGATCACTTATCACAGAGTTAAAATTGGTTCAAAAATAAATGATTCACATGTAAAACAACAGAATACCATTTTTTTATGCGAGTTTTTGTTTTAGAAAAACAATGATACCAATAGATGGTTATTTTAGATAAAGCACTTTTCATAATTGTTTTTTTTTACATATAAACATACTAAGAATTTCTTTTGAACTTATTTAAAGTCTATTTACAATTGCAGGATTTAGCATGATTTATCATCAGTAAAATTTTAAAAAACGAGACAAACCATTAAGCTTTTCAGCTGCTTCAGCATTTCATCCTTGGCCTGGTCAAACATGATGTTCTTTGATTCATGTACGTGTCTCATAATCGTTTCCCTCATGTTTTGCAGTGAACCCGTTCCTCTGAATTCTGCTGCTCCTTGAAAACAGAAGATCATAAGATCAGTATATCTGTGATTTAAGGAATATACATTAAACCATTATAGATCTAGATTTTACGTACTGTCGTAGCACTGCTGCATGTTTCCTTCAATATTATCGGTCAGACTGGTGTAGACAGTCTTCTTGCGTTCACGGATGACTTTGTTCAGGATTGACTTGAGTTTTTCCTCCTAAAAAAGATAAAATATGACATTACAATTAGTTACCATTTCAGGTTTTTACCGCAAAGCAACATATTGTTTTTTAAAATTGTCACAGACATAGATTATACATTAGTTTTGAAGTAGCAGCAGTAGCAATGACTATAACACTTTTAACCAACACAAATGTACGTTGTGAACATTATTTTGATTTTCTCAATCTTTACCTCTGTTTTGAGAAATATCAGCTGCAGTTCAACATTTTTGTACTTGTGAATCAGCCTCTCGGTGTCAAGTGAAAACTTGTTGATGGTATCGTTGAATGGTCCACATTTGTCATCGTTTCTGAAACAAGTTTAAAAGTTAAAATAACATCAAATATAATTACTTAATAAGTTGGTTCTATTTATACTGTACAGTTACAAAGTGGGTCAACCAAGCAACTGATTTAATGGACAAATTTTCAGCTACAAAAATTGTATTCACTCTTTAAGTTCTTACGGAAAAGTATTCTTGAATTATTCATCAATGCTGTCAGTCAGAAATGAAGCTAACTTCGTGTTGAGGTTCAGCATTTTTCCTTTTTTGGGTTTGTGGACGCCGCCGTTGTTGACAACACCCTTCAAGATCCTGTGAAAGGCAGCGCCACTCTTCCTCTGTGAAAGAGTGAAAAACTGTTGAACACAAAACCACAGGAAGTCCGAATTAAAATAATTAATTAAATAATTAAAAGAATATTTCTAATCAAAATACATACAGGAGGATACAAGAAGGACTTCAAGGTTCTTTCACATGAACTTTTGGATTTTGTAACTCCTACTTGAAGGCATTTTTCAAAATCCATGTAAGAATGCTTTAATGCTTTTCGAACCAAGCCGTGCTGAAGGGTAATGTTTTTTATGAGGTTTTTATACACTTCTGTCTTGCTGCTGGCCTAAAAGACAACAATAATAACAATGTTAATAAAAACATGAAACATTTAAAGCAATAAGCCTTTGGCTTCTTATTATTTACTTTTTATTAACACAAGCATCATTTATTAAAAGTAATGTATTGACTCAGCACATTGTGTTCATTATTATTTTCTTTAGAAACCAGCCCAACCCATCTGACCTCTTCTCCACGACTGGCCCCTTGAATCAGAGAGAGAATCCCACGAGCTCCAGACACATAGTTCAGTGTTTCTGAGTGGCAGTCATTGAGGTTGCTCAGAAACTCCTGAAGATTGGGTATTTCTGGAAAAATACAAGTCAAACAGAAAAGTAATACAGAAATGTTTAGGTCACGTTCAGAGTAATAATTACGGTTCATTTCATGTATCCAGAAAGTTTTCCACTGACTACTGAACAACGACTTCACTTACCAGTGTCCTCCTGATTTAGAAGTTTCCGTTTAAAAAACTCTCTGGAGCTCACTGTGAACACTTTCAAACAGTCATCACTGAAGTGTTTCTGAGGAACATGGGATTTTATTACATTTGCTGTCAAGGATAATCTCAGGACGCACATCACCAGTATTTCAAACTCACCTTTAAATTCCCAAATTTGTTGAACTCCTTGCGCACTTCCCTCTTGACGTCTGTGTTTCGTTTAAAAATGGCAGCACGGATGGCTTTTGCTGAGCTATTAAAAATAATAAAAAAAGAAATAAAGTAAATGGTGTTTGAAGTATTTTTTAACCATTATGTGTAGACAAAACCACAAATACAGACAAGAGTCCAAGAGACCTGAATATCATGTGTAACAGATAACGGATGGTTTGTGGGTTGGTTGTGTTTATGTGTTCATGTGACTGTACACCAGGACAAAATACGCTGTATTTTTGTTTGGACTGAGGCCTGTTTACATTTTTAATAAGTGGTTAATCTAGAAATTTAAATCAACTGTAAATATTAAAAATTTTACTTCACTTACTGATCATCCAAATCCTCAGTAACATCAGATTTGGTGCAGATGAAGTGAATGCGTTGACACTCGCCACCGTTTCCAAGGAAACTGGCAGCACCTTTCAGGATCTCCCAGGATTCTTGCTCTGATGCTGCTCGATTGATTTCAGTTACAATCCACACAGTAGAACAATTCCCAACAATCTGTAAACGCATAACATGTTTTGTAAAAGGTATTAATTGATGACATGTAAAGAAAAAATAAAACATCACAAAACAAACAAAAAATACCCCTTTCCACATTTGATCCCTGCTTTTGTTACGGTCCCCGTTTCCAGGAAGGTCCAGCAGAGTGACGTGCTGGAGAAGGTCGTTCTTAGGCACCCTTAAAGTCACACATTTGACCAGTGGCCAATACCACCGTGTTACATCTTTATCTCCTCCCTGTTTTGTGTCACTTCTTGTGTATTTGAGAAATCTTGCGGATAGCTCTTTAGCCTAGAGTGCAAAAAAAGAAAAGAAAAAAAGACAGAAAAATATAATATCAATAATAAATGAATACATATGAATTAAAAAAAAAAAAAAAAAATATATATATATATATATATATATATATATATATATATATATATATATATATATATATATATAGCTGTAATTTGAGTGTATATGACGATGATCCACTAAATGTAAATAAATTGCACTGGAACGGATGAAATAGTGTTCTTTCTTACAGATTCACATGTCAAAATCTTCTTCCTGGACTGCAGGAATTCAGGAATTTCTCTGAAGAATTTACTGTCTATGAGGTTTTCTGGGGATTTTGTTTTCCATTCATCTCCATACAGAGCTGACAGCTTCTCAGTGATTTCACATCTTCATCATCCTCCTGTTCCTGATCTTCATCTTTATGAAAATGATTTATTGACCACAGCTCATCCTTCCACTCCTAAACACAAAAGATAATTAGGCAAACTTTAAATTGACTATGAGAGTGTAAAGAGAGTATTTTATTGTAATATGTAAATCAGCTTGAAAATATAAAAAGCCATTTTGATTTTTTTCCATTGTTTACCTCTTTTGTGATGAATTCAATCTCTGCCTCATACATTGTGTTGTGCATGTTTCCCTCTACTTTAATCATGACTGAGGTACACGCATTAACACTTCCAGAAGGCAGAAGATTCTTCTGACCAATCACAGCATTTATTAAAGAGCTCTTTCCAGCCCCCGTTTTACCAAACACACCAACCAGCTCCCTCTTGTCAACCTCCAGATCAAGGATTTTAGACCTGCAAAGGATTTAGATGAAGAGTTGATTCATCAATGATTGACTAAGTTGATTCAACTTTGAAATCACAATGCTATCAATTTGGAAAGGGCCTATGGAGGATCTACATAAGACTTTTGTAAAACTTTGCATTCATGTGGAAATAATGTTACCTTAAAGCTTTGTCTACAGTGGATGAAATTGATTATTCTACTAATTATCTTGGGGTATTGCAATGTGGAGCTCATGATCCCATTATGAGTCAATGTCACCCCAATATCTGTGCTCTGTTTTTTCTTTTTTCCTTTTGTTTGTTTTAACAAGAAAACTCTAAAACATGCAGGACATGCCATAACAAAATAAGTGTAAAGGCTGACATACAGTACATGTGCGCTTCTGTTAAAGAAACAACTAAAACTCATTTTTAACCAAATAGTGGCAGGTTTTTGCAAAAGACCCTTGAAAACACACCGACAGCAACTGCTGTCAGTTTGTTTAAAATTATAATTATTAATAAAGAGCTTGCAATTGACCGCCTTATGTCACTCAGAGGTTTAGTTTAGGGTTAAACACTAAACATCTAATCTAGTGAATTATCAACATGAACTTTATAAGTTTTAAAGAACAAATTTGAAATTTAAAGGACTGGTTCTTTAGGTGATGAATACTGAAAAGTAAAGTAGAGAAAGCATTGACTTTTTTGGTGATTTTGAAGAAATGTTGTGAATAAAATAAAAATTAACTTATTAGTGAGATAAGCTTTTGTGAAATGAGCACGACAACACACTTACTGTGATACTTACTTCAGGAAAGCGTTGAGCTTTGTGTTTTCTCTGGTTTGCAGTCTCACATTGACATATCCCATTATCTTTTTCACATCAGACAGTATCATTGCTTCTATCATCATGAAAGTAAAAAGAAAAACAATAATATTCAGGAATCATGAACTTATATAACTTATAAATGATATGAACTTATATATTTATGCTTTTACCTGTGAGTAATCTGGATTCAGTCTTACACAGCCGTTTAGATGGTGTTTCCACTTTACTGGACTCTCCCTGAACATCCTGCTTTCTCTTTCCTTGTTATATTTATTTGAAAGAAAGAAAATGTATATTTAAGTCCTTTCTTTGGTGCTGTTTCTTTATTTATTTATGTTTTGTTTTTAGATTTGTATTAATAGAAACAAATCTAATTTATAATACTGCGTGTCTCACCGATATCAGCGGTGGATGACGTAGCCTGAGGACAAACAAAAATAAAGTATTCCAACAGTATTGAGTCATTAATTGGAAATATACACAATACCATAGTTGTTACTTTAAAAAAAAGGCTTTGTCCTCAACAATTTGTCTTTAAGCTTTTTTTCATCCAAATCAGGATTTATTGATTTATTGTAGGGAAGCGTGAGTTAGGAAAACAGTCAAAACAAGGACAAAGAAAAATAAAGCTTGTTGAACAGAACTGAGTCATTAACTGGAAATATACATGATACCATAGTTGTTTCTTTAAAAAAAGGCTTTTTCTTTAAACGAACACACAACAATTTGTCTTTAAGCTTTCATTCATCCAAGTCAGGATTTATTGATTTAATGCAGGGAGTTTGAGTCAGGAAAACAGATGATGTTCACCATCTTCATCTGTCATCAACAATGATCCCATGAGAGGTTTAGTGTCATAAAATGTAACTGAATGTTTAAGCATGTTAAATCGTTAAGTATCTATAAACTGCAATATCCTACTTTTCTCAATCAAATCCTCTGTTTTTATATGTTTCTGTGGAAACTGCAAATAAAACAGTCATGAACGAAACATACAAAAAAAAAACTAAACAAGACACATTTACAATCATAATTCATATATATTATATTTCATTACTGTAAAAATATGTTTAACTTACTAGAAAAATCAACAGTGTCTTGATCTGGATTTTGTTCTTCCTTTGGAAAAAAACCCCACGATTATTGGAAACTGACTTGATTATAAACTAACAGCTGTGATTCTCTGTTAATATACTCCATCATAACTAGAAACATGTTCTTCTGTAATAGTGTATCAACAGAAATTTGATTCACAAATATTTGTAGTAAAACTGTACATCATATATTCCCAGTTCTGGACATTACCTTCAACAGTTTCAGTCTCTTCTTGAACCTTGCTCGAGGTCCCACTTTATTGATCAGTTTGTCAATGTCATCATCCTCCAGACAATAAAGATTTTCCTTGTCAATGCCTTCATCTGTAAATAACAGATCATTTCAATCTTTCTCATCCAGAAATACTTTTGAAGTTGCTACCTAAATCTATTTTAAATTTTTGTGGCAAAGGTTTGGACATTGCTAAGAATTGTTGAGAAAACTGTTTACCTTTAAATGTTTCAGTCCACTTGCTAAGACCCCACTGACTTAGTTTACCACAAACAAAGTCATCCATGACCAAGAGGATAAACTGAAAAATAAATCACAATGTTACTGTAATATTAACTTCTGCTCTAAGTTGCAGATGTGTCTGGAACAATTGAAAAGTTAAAACAGCTTACCTGTTACAGAAGTACTGAAAACCAAAACAAACTGTGACAAAGGATAAGGAGATGGTTGTGAGAGTTAGATATGCAGGAAGGCACAGCAACGCAGATGGGAGGTGCCACACTGAGCAAAAAAAAATCTGTTTTTTATTGGTTTCGTTTCCTTGCAATAGCAAGTTTCTCCAGGTCTTCACACTCCTTTGGTAAATACTGTTTGCATGTTTAATTTCCATTTGCCAAGCTGGCACAAGAAAAATGTAGATTACTTACTTAGGTCCTTAATCCATAAACAAATAATTTTATTTAGAAAAAAAATGTCTTACTGGAAGTAATAAAATAAAGAAATTTTTACATTTATAATAAAGTTGTGATTTAATCATATAATCTAAAAATCTATTAGAAAGTATATATATGTCATAAAATAACAGAATTTGCAAACTCATATATCCTATATTGTCCTATCCTATATTGTCGCTTCTCCATATAGATTTTATGAATAAAAATGAAGAGGCTGCAACCAAACCAAAGTATTGTTGTTGAGTAGTGATGAGGGTTGTGGACGATTTAAAGTGATTACTGGTTTTTAGAGTGAAACTGGGCTGCTGAACGAGAACAAAGAGTCCAGCGTTTTATAATAACCTAAATTCCAGTCTATGTTCGAACTACTCTGATCCAAAAACGTTCCACTGCATAATCAACAACTGCTGCCAAAACCAAGACACAAGTTGTAAATTTGTCTGGAACAATTACAAAGGCAGATTAAAAACTGATAAAAAAAAAGGTTAAAGCAGCTTACCTGTTACAGAAGTTAAGGAAAAAAAAAACTGACAAAGGGTAAGGAGATGGTTGTGAGAGTGAGATGTGCAGGAAGGCACAGCAACGCAGATGGGAGGTGCCACACTGAGCAAAGAAATAACTGTTTATTATTGGTTTCGTTACCTTACAAAAGTGTGTCCCTGCAGGTCTTCACACTCCTTTGGTAAATACTGTTTGCGTGTCTAATTTTTACAGGAAAAATGTAGATTACTTACTTAGGTCATTAATCCAAAAAAAAATTGATTTTTTTTTTTTTTACAAAAAAAAAAATACTGGAAGTAATAAAAAGCAGGAATTAATAATTTAAAATAAAGTTAAGATTTAATCATATAATCTAAAAAAATATTTGAAAGTTCATTTCATGTCATGAAATAACAGAACTTGCAAACTCATCCCATACTATATTGTGGCTTCTCCATATAGGTTTTATGAATAAAAATGAAGAGGCTGCAACCAAACCAAAGTATTGCTGTTTAGTAATGATGAGCGTTTGAAGATTTAAAGTCATTACTGGTTTTTAGACTGAAACTGAGCTGCTGAACGAGAACAGACAGCCCAGTGTTTTTTAATAAACCAAATTCCAATCTGTGTTTGAACAAGTCTTATCCACAAACGTCCCACTTCGCAACCAAGATCTGCTGCCAAAATCAAGATATCCGCCACCACAGAACATCACGTGCACTGACATGCAAAACATGCAGCCTCTTTATGCAGAAATGAAACTGGCGCATAAAGACATGCAGAACACAGGTGGTTTTAAATCAGATGCAAGTCTGGAAAACACACGTTTTATAATGTCCATAAAATACAGTTTAATACTTATATATTACTGTATATACTGTCTGGATTGTTCTCTTCAAAGAGAGCAATATACATGTAAGCATTTTGTTGAAATTATTAGAAAAAAATTATTAGACAAAAATGTGTGTGTGTGTACACATCTGTGTGTGTGTGTGTGTGTGTGTGTGTGTGTGTGTGTGTGTGTGTGTGTGTGTGTGTGTGTGTGTGTGTGTGTGTGTGTGTGTGTACACATGGTTTTTCTATTCTGGTGGGGTCCCCGACCTGACTTTTCAGTTACCTCGTGGGGTCCAATTTTTCCTGTGGGGACCCAAAGCCGGTCCCCACAGGTACGACCATTGGAATCAATAGAAAACAGCCTGCTGATATGCCCAGTGCGGTTTTTTTGAAGTAGTAAAAATGGACCCCAGGAGGTTGATTTTCAAGACCAGTGGTATGCACACATGTGTGCCATGTGGTCAAAGGTGGTATTGCCGTGTGTAAAATTGCACGGTGGGGACATTTTTCCTGACAGTGTGTGAAACTTGTAAATTTTTTTAACTTTAAATTTAATGAATAATAACAAAGTTTTTCCTCTTTTATGTAAACATTTTTTGTTAGCACATACATTTTTTCCAAAATCATATCATGAGGTACCCTAGATGCCCCACTTCTAGTGAGCGTAGCCCAGTTCCAGATCTTATAAAGGGACTTGGCTCTGTCACTACATAGTAAAGTTTGATAGTATTATGCTAACATGTTGGCATTGTCTCACAATTGGCACAGCGGTTATTTTCCCAAAGGTAAATAACTTCATAATTTTATATATACAATATTTGACAAAAAGTTGAGAATAATACGAAGCTAACAAACATGTTTTGTCGCTTACATAAAATCAATTATTAAAAGACACAGTACTTTTAAGATGTTCTTACTTTACATAAGTGTAACACATAACAGAACCCAAAAGGGAACAATGGCACCTGAGCATTAGTTTCACCCAGTCTTATTGAGAGAGCTAAAGATGCACAGTGTGCTTTCCTCAAGTCTCAATATTGAACCTCATCATCAATATAGTTGACCACTGAGCCTTTGTTCCTTAATATGTTTTACTTGCTTTGGCATGAAAAAAATTAAAGTAGAAAGCTGTGAGAGACTCAGTGGTGATTCTGGTTTTGATGCTTCTCAGTAGGATAACCTGAGGTAAATGCATAGTAACAGTCATTATAGCCAATAAAAACATATTTATTAGGAAAAAGACAAATGCAGTAAATAATAACCTTTAAAATTGACTCTTACACCACTGGCTCAGGAATCCTTGGGGCTCAATGGAAACAATATATTTGTAAATCTTAGAGCAATAAAGGTGTTTCATGCTTTTACTTCTTCTTCTTGTACTTCTGTTGTGACCAAAAAGTTGTGTTTTATGGGCCAGACATGCCACCTCACAACCTGTGAGAACAACCTGCTCATCCACACACCTATCATAGGTAGAAGGTCAGTTAAATAATCTGAATCAACTCATCAGTACTGTTTGGCGTTTGTTTTGTCAAGCTATTTTGAATTTTTCTTGCATTCCTGTGTGTGTGGCTGTTTGCTTTATTAAATGATTTTGTTCTGCACTTTTGCCTCCCTCATCTCTTGCATTCAGGTCCTTGCATAATATATCCATAACAACCTTCCTGAATTTATGTCTCGTTAGTTGGTTTGGTATACATTGCCTCGTCTTTTCCTTTCTTGCTGCTGACCTGTTCTGTTTCAGTACGTTGTTTTGTTTTGTAACTCTCCCTGTTTAGTTGTTTGTCTCCCTGTTACTCTGGTCTGTTTGATGCAGTTCTGGACATAACTGTCACGTTTTTCCATTTTTTTTCCCCACATTTCAGCTGTCTGAGAATATAGAGAACCTAAGCTTGTTACATATTGTTGTGACTCATCTCTGATGCCATGATTGCGCCCAGCTGCGCTCAATCAGCCACCGGGCATGTCCACCATGATTGCCTGCACCTGGTTTGTCAGCAGGTGTATATAAGGATCAAGGAGACCGCAATGCTGGCGCCAGACTGTTAGTTTGCCCAAGATGTGTCTCCTTCATCCCTGGACTCCTCCAACTCCGCTCTTGGCTCAAACCAATCCATGCAGGAACTTCACCATCATCCTTCACCACCTTACCCACAATAAACCTGATATCTTCAGTTGCGTCCTGCGTTTGGATTTCCCGCTACCCGCACAACAGAACAGTCTGGCCAATTCAATGGATACAGCGGATGCAACCTTGACACATCCCAATCTTGCCCGGCACGAGCAGTTGCTGCAGCTTCTGGACCATAAACACAATGCAGTTCTCTCACAGCTGCAGCAGCTTACCAACACCATGGCAGCGCTCACGGCCACGGCTTCCTCATCTGCACTGCCAGCCCGCTAGCAATTTCCACACCGGTGAGAGAGGTACACATACCTGATCCGAAGCCTTATTCCGGAGATCCAGGTAAATGCAGAGGATTTTTATCTTTTTTTTTTTTTTTTTTTTTTTTTTTTGGTTTTTCAGCAAAAGCCCCTTACATATGCTACCGATCAGTCACGGATATCTTACATTATCGGTCTGTTGAAGGGCAAAGCTCTGAGCTGGGTGGAGGCAGCTTATGAAGCCCAAAGCCTGGGACAGATGACTTATGCTAACTTTATTGATGAAATAAAGAAGGTGTTTGACCATCCAGTCAGGGACGGTGCGGTGGCTAAGCAACTCCTACAGGAACGGCAGGGATCTCTCAGCGCGGCGCGTATGCCGTCAACTTTCGCATAATAGCGGCAGAGGCTGGCTGGAATGACGCAGCTCTGCAAGGTGTCTTCTCGAAAGGACTTCGTGAAGGACGAACTTGCCATCAAAGACCCTCCAAACTCCCTAGATGAACTAATCTCCCTGGCCATCAGACTGGACAACCGACTCCGAGAGAGAGGACGAAAACGCCAAGGCCAGCCGTTCCCCACACCAGCATCCTTCGCGGCCCCGCTTCCACCCCCTAGCATCCCGGCAGAGGGGGAGGAACCCATGCAGTCGGGTCGCACCCATCTCCCCTGGGAGGAGAGACAACGCCGGCTCCAGAGCAGGTTATGTTTTTACTGTGGGAAGGAGGGCCATCGTGTGGCAAGTTGTGCTTTGCGGCCAAAAGACCAGGGTCACCAGTGAGGGCGGGAGTACTGGCGACCCCAAGCAGCTCCATCCTGCCATCCATGACCCTGCTTCCGGCCACTTTATGTCTCCCTCATTCAACGCACCAGTTTGTGTTTTTTTTTTTTTTTTTTTTTTGGATTCTGGAGCTGAAGATTAGCCCATCAACTCAAGCTTGCAACTGAGCCTTTAGACCCCCCAGTCATCGCCAAAGCCCTGAATGGACAGCAGCTGTACACTGTTCATGTCCAGTCCGCACCAATCAATTGATTGTTTCAGGTAACAATCAGGAATTACTCAGTTTTCTCACTGTGGATACTCCCAATACCCCTGTGGTCCTCGGGCACCCATGGCTTTCGCTCCACAATCCCCACGTGAACTGGCACACAGGCCGTATTCTCAGGTGGGACCCCTCTTGTCACTCCTGTCTTTGCTCTGCACTTTCAAGGTCATCCCCTGTCGCTGTCAGGTTACCCGAGTCAGTTGACTTATCCAAGGTTCCAGTGAAGTACCATGACCTTGGCGAAGTTTTTAGCAAGGATAACGCTGTTGCCTTTCCTCCCCACCAGTCTTATGATTGCGCCATCGATCTGCTTCCTGGGGCTCCTCTCCCCTCGAGCCACCTGTATAATCTCTCACGGCCCGAAACCGAGGCCATGGAGACCTACATCAATGACTCCCTGGCCTCTGGACTGATCAGACCCTCCCCTGTCGGTGCCGGTTTCTTTTTCGTGACCAAGAAGGATGGGTCACTCCGACCATGTATCGATTACAGAGGATTAAATAACATAACCATTAAAAATAGATACCCTTTGCCCCTCATCGACTCCGCTTTCAGTTCCCTTCATGGAGCATCCTTTTTTTCAAAACTGGACCTCAGAAATGCCTATCACTTAGTCCGTATAAGGCAGGGAGATGAATGGAAAATGGCTTTTAACACCCCATCTGCATCTTCTTGACATCCTCAGTGAATGGAAGGAGCTGAGGGGCATTCCACTTCCTTTCTCTCTTCTGTAGTGCACGTGAAGAGACAAGCACATCCCATTTTTTTTTCTGAAAAAGACTTTGGGTTCTCCTCAAATTCTCAAGAAATTGTTCATTGTCCAACTCTGACATTTGAGCTTCACATTCAAGAATATCGACTATCTTTTTGAGACCATGGCCTAGCTTCAGAGCCAAGGATGGAGTTTCGTAGGTGTTTGTCTTCATCAAATCCAGCATCTTTCACTGCATTCACGACCAGGTTGAAGTTGGAAGGTACATAAAAGTCCTCAATACGAATAAGTTTTCCAATTTTCCGCGAGTGCTGAATAAGTCGCCCAATTTCTCTCATTTTTTTGTCAGATGTACTCATGTTTGGAAGTGTCATGTCCATGCTTAGCATACAAATGTTCTCCAAGCCTCAAAATGCATCTTTCCTCTTTCACAATGTTTGTGACTTGATCTTGGTGCATGGCATTTACCAACTGCCAGACCTTTCTGGTGACACCATCTGGGACAGGCTGGGCAAAGGCCCAGATTGACTGGATTCGGCTTTTGCCCGGTTTTTGTACACTGCACTTTTGCGAAAGTCTACATCTGGACATGTGCCTCCACAAGGACTTTCTTTTGAGCAATGATTGACAGTTAATGCAGTGCATGTAGTCACTTGCTTCCACAGGTTTTGAAGACTTGGGATAAGTGTCCGACTACCACGTTCTAGGACCTCATTATTGTGAGTCTGATCTCCTTTGTTCCTGATTAGGTCAAAATGCAACTTCCTTTCCTTTGACTTCAAAGGAAAACTCAGTGCTTTGGCTACGGCAGGTTTGGTGTTGTTTTTGTGCACCAAGTGCCGGGCCATCTTATGGCACTGCACAGGACAGTACAGGCAGGAATGCTTTTTACTATAAACTCTTCCACCATCTTTCTTTTTCTGTAGCTTCATTACTGAAACATTTTTCATGTTCATATCATTGCTTTCACTTCCTGTAGTGGTCTCATCATTATTTGAAGTACTTGGTCGTACCTTTCTTGTGCAAGTCCTCTTTAGTTTCTTTGTTTTCAGTGGGACTTGGTCTGACACACCACTAGATCCATCTGAAGCGGTTTCTTCTACGAGGTCCTCTGTTGGGTTGTAATCCTCATCACTGCAGCTGATAGATGATTCAGATTTATTGGACATATTTGAAAGCTGGTCAAGGTACTAGGTGGAGAGCTGAAGAAAAACACAAACAGCTTATGATCCACAAAGTAAAACAGAAAACATAAGTTTGAAAACATGAAAATATATAATAAAAATGTTATCAAAGTGTGGCCAACTGAAGAAACTTTGTACAAGTGTCTGTACAACTGTTAAAAAGCAAAAAAAAAAAATCCCAACACAGAACAAAATAAGTCAACATATTTCTAAAACTTTTTAAAAGCTGGTATGGGATGCATAATTAAAAAGTCATTAAGCTTAAAAAAAAGTTAAGTGTAGTTTAACATTTAAAAAGGAAAACATAAGTGTCTTTGATGATCCCAACTCACAAGTACACTATCAGTCCTGGTAAGAGGTGGTACAGCTGGATCCTCATCCATAGAATCAGATCTTTCTGGGATTGATGAAGTTGAATTACTCTCCACACTTGTTTCCTGCTGAGGACAAATACTTTAAAAGCTTTTTGAAAATAACTGCTGGTATACACCCAAAAAATAGAATAAGTTTCAAATCCATAGGGTCAAGCATTTCCTGAATAATTTGTTGCGTTCTACATTCTTAAAATTCAACAGTATAGTTGATTGTCATCAACTATCACTTACATGTCAAACAAGAAAACTGACCTAAGACACATTGCCCAAACCTGAAAATAAATTACCCCAGACATGTATCTGAAGAACAATCAATATCAGTTATCTGTAATATTTTTCTCAGTGAACACCATTCCATGAAAAAAAAAAATAGAAAATCTCTGCTCGCAGTTATTTACAGAAATTTTATGCATGAATAAAATCTGTGTATCTGTATCCAGCATTGTTACCTCCACCTGGGCTTTTAAATATTCTGTGTACTTTGAAAGGCATTTATCATGGTGGTCCCTAAGATGAGCCATACGTTTCTTGAACCTGGCAGCTCGACTGCAGTTTAAACAGAAAAGAAATGCAAATGTACACTTCACTGCATTTTTTCTTGTTAAAGACAAAAAACAGACATATCCACCTATTTCATGTGATAGAAAATGAAAATGATCCGATCTAGGCAAACTCCTCTGCATTAGGTGACAAAAGAAATTCTCAAACAAAGCTCAAACTGATCATTTCAAATTTTTATTAAATTATTATTTGTAAATCAATCTAAAAGTGTAGTAACTGAATAACACACATTTATAGTTGTTTAGGTATTTGAAAGCTTTGCATTTTATTACTGGGGACGAGCTTACAAAACTGAACCATCTAGTTTTAACACATTTTATCAAACTCATTAAAGAGAAGGTAAAAAAAATTATATTATCTTTTTTCTTCTTTAACACTCGAACAAAGATATTAAACTGGATTTGAGGCCATTTATACTAATTTAAATTTCCTTCCATCCATCCATTTTCTGACCCGCTTAATCCCTTTACCGGGGTCACGGGGAATTTAAATTTTAATCCATCAAATAAAAGGATGGACATAATGCTGCAAAAAACACCAACCAGTACAAAAGCTGTACGTTTGCTGTAAACAAGGTTTAAACATATTATGCAGCAAAAAATTTAATTGTCATAATGCTAAACAGACAAATTTATTGCACAACAGGTTAGCTAGCTACCAGCAACTAACAGAGTTACAAAGCATTCAGTAAAACAAATAAAAAAAAATGTTTTTTGCCAACTTTACTCTTAACTTAATTCACTGCTGAACAAATATCATCTAGTAACTGACTTAATCTGTATATTTTAGCAGATACTTGTTCTTATCTGGTTTCTCCTGGTTTTCTCTCCTCCTCAGCTCTGTGCCTGTCTGTCGGTCACGTTGGAGCAGCTGTAGCTGCGTCAATTAAGATTTGGCGGTAGTTTGAGTGGGGGAGGGGCGGGCATAGGTAAAATGGGGACCTTCAGAGTCAGGAAAGGTGTGAAGCTCCTCCAGCTCCCAGACTCACTCAGTTACACTCTCAGAGCGGAGGACTCGGGATTTCAAATTAAAATACAGACTTTTCACAGAAGATATTCAAATTTGTTAAGATTAAAATCACAGTTCTCTTTTTTTTTTTTTTTTTTTTTTTCTGCCACCACCCGTACTTTTGGAAGTGGTTCAGCGGATTTCCAGGCTAATAGTCAACCTGCCAATTTCTAGTCAAGGGTAATGAGGAGTAAGCTGGGAGTTGGGGTGATTGTTTATTTATGAATTAGTCCATTTAGTTAGTCCAAAATCCGATTTATTTATCGAGGATCATTTGAGGGAAGATTTGTGTGTCTTGAATTCAAGGATAAAATAATATTTTTCCATACTTGGTCAAACTTTATAGTTTGTCTGTTGATTGAGGCTGATAGTTGTTCCATTGAAATAAAATCTGTTAGTAATGTTGGGAATGTTCGGATGTTGGGAATTTTCGGATCATGGGAATGTTCGGATGTTAGGAATTTTTGGGTGTTCGGAATGTTCCGATGTTGGGAATTTTCGGATGTTGGGAATGTTCGGATGTTAGGAATGTTTGGATGTTCGGATTGTTCTGATGTTGGGAATGTTTTGAGTTTCGGAATGATCTGAGTTTAGGATTGTTCTGATGTTGGAAATTTTTCATTCTTGAGAATGTTCAGATGTTGGGAATTTTCTGATCATGGGAATGTGTGGAGGTTGGGAATGTTCTAAGGTTGGGAATGTTCTAAGGTTGGGAATGTTCTAAGGTTGGGAATGTTCTAAGGTTGGGAATGTTCTGAGGTTGGGAATGTTCTGAGGTTGGGAATGTTCTGAGGTTGGGAATGTTCTGAGGTTGGGAATGTTCTGAGGTTGGGAATTTTTGGGATGTTGGGAATGTTTTTTGGTTGGGATTGTTCGTATGTTGGGAATATTCGGATTTTGGGAATGTTCGGATGTTGCAAATGTTCGGATGTTGGGAATTTTCGGATGTACGGAATGTTCTGAGGTTGGGAATATTGTCTGGTTGGGAATGTTCGGACGTTGGGAATGTTCGGACGTTGGGAATGTTCGGACGTTGGGAATGTTCGGACGTTGGGAATGTTCGGACGTTGGGAATGTTCGGACGTTGGGAATGTTCGGACGTTGGGAATGTTCGGACGTTGGGAATTTTTTTTTGTTTGGGAATGTTCGGACGTTGGGAATTTTTTTTTGTTTGGGAATGTTCGGAATTTGGGAATATTCGAATGATGGGAATGTTCTGAGGTTGGGAATGTTATGAGGTTCAGAATGTTCTGAGGTTGGGAATTTTCGGATGTTGGGAATTTTCGGATCATGGGAATGTTGGGAATTTTCGGATGTATGGAATGTTATGAGGTTGGGAATGTTCTGAGGTTGGGAATTTTTTTAGATCTTGGGAGTGTTTGGATGTCGGGAATTTTCGGATCATGGGAATGTTTGGATGTTGGAAATGTTTTTTGGTTCGGAATGTTCGGAATTTGGGAATTTTCGGATGCTGGAAATGTTCTGAGGTTGGTAATGCTCTGATGTTGGGAATGTTCTGATTTTGGGAATGTTCGGATGCTGGGAATGTTCTGAGTTTGGGAATGTTTCGGGATGTTCTGAGTTTAGGAATTTTCTGATGTTGGGAATTTTCGGATCTTGGAAATTTTCGGATGTTGGGAATTTTCGGATCATGGGAATATTTGGATGTTGGGAATGTTATGAGGTTTGGAATGTTCTGAGGTTTGGAATGTTCTGATGTTGGGAATTTTTTTAACTTGAGAGTGTTCGGATGTTGGGAATTTTCGGATCATGGGAATTTTTGGATTTTGGGAATGTTCTTATGTTGGGAATGTTCTGATGTTGGGAATGTTCTGATGTTGGGAATTTTAAGATCTTGGGAATGTTTGGATGTCGGGAATTTTCGGATCATGGGAATGTTTGGATGTTGGGAAATTTCGGATGTTGTGAATGTTATGAGGTTGGGAATGTTCTGATGTTGGGAATGTTTTTTGGTTGGGAATGTTTGGATGTTTGGAATGTTCGGAATGTTCTGAGGTTGGGAATTTTCAGATGTTGGGAATGTTCGAATACTGGGATTTTTCGGATCATGGGAATGTATGGATGTTGGGAATTTTCGGAATGGGAATGTTCTTAGGTTGGGAATGTACTGAGGTGGGAAATTTTCTGATGTTTGGAATGTTCGGATCATGGGAATGTTAGGATGTTGGGAGTGCTATTTAGTTTGGAATGTTCAGATTTTGAGAATGTTCAGATGTTGGGAATGTTCTGACGTTGGGAATGTTTAGTTGTTGGGAATGTTCAGATGTTGGGAATTTTTGGATGTTGGGAATGTTTGGATGTTGGGAATGTTCTGATTTTGGTAATGTTTAGTTGTTGGGAATGTTCAGATGTTGGGAATTTTTGGATGTTGGCAATGTTTGGATGTTGGGAATTTTCGGATGTTGGGAATGTTCGAAATGTTCTGAGGTTGGGAATCTTCTGAGGTTGGGAATGCTTGGAGTGTTCTGAGCTTGGGAATGTTCGGATGTTGGGAATGTTATTTAGTTGGGAATGTTCAGATTTTGGGAATGTTCGGATGTTGGGAATGTTTTCTGGTTGGGAATGTTTGGATGTTGGGAATTTTCCGATGTTGGGAATGTTTGGATGTTGGGAATTTTCTGATGTTTTGAATGTTTTTTGGTTGGGAATGTTTAGAATGTTCAAATTCTGGGAATGTTCTGATGTTGGGAATTTTCTGATGTTTGGAATGTTATTTGGTTGGGAATCGTTGGATTTTGGGAATTTTTGGATATTTTGAATGTTCTGAGGTTGGAAATGTTCTGAGGTTGGGAATGTTCCGATTTTGGGAAAGTTCGGATGTTGGGAATGTTTGGATGTTGGGAATGTTTGGATGTTGGGAATGTTCTGATTTTGGTAATGTTCTTAGGTTGGGCAATTTCTGATGTTTGAAATGTTCGGATTTTTGGAGTGTTCTGACATTGGAAATTATCGGATGTTGGGAATGTTCTAAGGTTGGGAAATTTCGGATTGTTGGAATGTTCAGAGGTTGGGGATATTCAGATGTTGAGAATGTTTGGATGTTGGGAATGTTCGGATTCTGGGAATGTTCGGATTCTGGGAATGTTCTGAGGTTGGGATTGTTCGGATGTTGGAATTGTTCAGATGTTGGGATTTTTCGGATGTTGAGAATGTTTGGATGTTGGGAAAGTTCAGATTCTGGGAATGTTCTAAGGTTGGGAACGTTCGGATGTTGAAATTTTTGGATGTTGGGAATTTTCGGATGTTGGGAATGTTCGAAATGTTCTGAGGTTGGGAATCTTCTGAGGTTGGGAATGCTTGGAGTGTTCTGAGCTTGGGAATGTTCGGATGTTGGGAATGTTATTTAGTTGGGAATGTTCAGATTTTGGGAATGTTCGGATGTTGGGAATGTTTTCTGGTTGGGAATGTTTGGATGTAGGGAATTTTCCGATGTTGGGAATGTTTGGATGTTGGGAATTTTCTGATGTTTTGAATGTTTTTTTGGTTGGGAATGTTCAGATGTTTAGAATGTTCAAATTCTGGGAATGTTCTGATGTTGGGAGTATTCGGATGTTGAAATTTTTGGATTTTGGGAATGTTTGGATGTTGGGAATGTGTGGATGGGGGGAATGTTCTTAGGATGGGAATTTTCGGAAGGTTGGGAATTTTTGGAAGGTTGGGAAAGTTCGGATGTTAGGAATTTTCGGATGTTGGGAATGTTCGGATGCTGGGAATGTTATTTGGTTGGGAATCTTTGGATTTTGGGAATGTTCGGATTTTGTGAATATTCTTATGTTGGGAATTTTATTATCATTGCAATGTTCGGATGTTGGGAGTTTTCTGATGTTGGGATTGTTCGGAGATTTGATATGTTTGGATGCTGGGAATGTTCTGAGGTTGGGAATGTTGTGATGTTGGGAATGTTCGGATGTTGGGAATTTTCTAATGTTGGGAATGTTCTGAGGATGGGGAATGTTCTGATGTTGGGAATGTTCTGAGATTGGCAATGCTCAGATGTTGGGAATGTTTAGATGTTGGGAATGTTATTTGGTTGGGAATCTTTGGATTTTGGGAATGTTCGGATTTTGGGAATGTTCTTATGTTGGGAATTTTATTATCATTGCAATGTTCGGATGTTGGGAGTTTTCTGATGTTGGGATTGTTTGGAGATTTGGAATGTTTGGATGCTGGGAATGTTCTGATGTTGGGAATGTTCTGATGTTGGGAATGTTCGGATGTTGGGAATTTTCTAATGTTGGGAATGTTCTGAGGATGGGGAATGTTCTGATGTTGGGAATGTTCTGAGATTGGCAATGCTCAGATGTTGGGAATGTTTAGATGTTGGGAATTTTCGGATCTTGGGAATGTTCAGAGTTTGGCAATATTCTTAGGTCGAGAATGTTCGGATAAAGGTTTGAAGTAAAGCTTCATGTTTTTCAGTTTTTGGAAAATCTCACCATGCAAACCACAACATGGACCTCATGAAAGGCTGCGGTTTCCAGAGTCGGCACTAATGTTATAAAAATAAAATGACTAACCTCATGAAGCCTTTAAGGAGTGGGCTTTTGGACCTCCAGTGTGATAAAGTAAGAGTTTATTAAAATAAAAGAGGAAGACTCTTACATCAACCATCATTCACTCACATCGGTACATTGGCTTGTTTATATTCACATTCTTCATTACGTGAAGTAACACTACTTAAAGAAATCTTAAAAGTGGCTGGATGACAGTAGTGATCAGTCTTGTTGTGACTGTTAGGTTTTGCTGATATGTTTTTGTTATTTGGCCACATGTTATGATAGTATTTCTTCTTCACTTGAATTCCTTGTCTAATAATGAATCATATAACACATTTTACTGGAGCTATACTGAAAAGTAAAGCCTTAAAACGTCCGTCTGCACCGACAGACTCTGTCATGACGGCTGGTTGAGTCTCTCCCAGAGCTTTTCCTTGATAAGACACCCGTGGTGCAGAGTGTGAGGACGGACTCGACCACTTTTGTATCTGTGAGGAACAAAAGAAACATCCAAATCATACATGATTAAAATGCGCCTGGATCTTTTTCCATATGATGACTGAAAATGCCCTGGCATTTTTTACACACTCAACATGCCGTCAATCACTTCATGGTAGAGTTTCTGATAGTCCTCCACCGACTGGTTGTGGATTTGAACGGGGTTGTCATCCTGCGGTGGAGCAGTGGAGGGCTGGGTGTCTGAGGGCCACAAGTGAGGCTGCCGGGAGGTGTGGTTGGATGCTGGCAGGGGGCTTCTTCAAGATGGAAGTGTCAGTGCTGGAGAACTCAGGAGAGGAGGACACTAAATGAAGACCCTCAGCAGGAGGTTGGGATGGACAGTCCACCTCTGTGCGCTTCCTCTTCCTGGTGATGTTCACAGACTATTGAGATCCGCTGACGTTTTGACTGGAAATGATTCTCCTGGAATAATCTGCTGTCTACACCTGTTTACATATAATTATTGTTCCACAGGAACATGAAACTATGACGACATCAGCAGGTCAGTTTTGGACTATAAAGGTGGAACATTTCTTTAATTGCTAGACTGTGAGACTGTATGAAACTGGGATGGTTTCCATGGATACAACATCAGTTCTGTGACTGACTGCATTACAGAGGACCTTCATTTCTGATGTATTTATTTATCTTATGATATTTTAGTTTTTACTCTTTAATCTTAGTGGTTGTTTTAGTTCTATTTTAAAAGTACATTTTAAACGTGTCTTTTGCATATTACTGTATGTTCTAAGTAAAGCAGTTGAAATGTTCTTGTACATTAAATGTATTTTAAAAAATAAACTGGTCTTCTCTAATTACTGTGTCCCAACAGGAAACTGGACTAAAGAAGCAGATTGCAGACAAACAGTGACTGGGAATGTTTTTAGGTTAGGAATGTTCGGATGTTGGGAATGTTCGGATGTTCGGAATGTTCTGAAATTGGGAATTTTCTGATGTTTGGAATGTCCTGCCCGCGTCTGACACGCTGTTTTTGCTTTTTGGAAACGTGTAGCCGGTCGCTCCATTCATTTTCAAGTTCCTTATAGTTTTTTTATTTCCTAATCTACCTTTAATGTTTCTTTTGCCTCCTGCTGTAGGTTCTTTGTAAAGCCGTCTTTGGAGCTCATGAACATCAGTCATCAGTTGAAGATTTCTCCATGCTGTTATTAACAGCATTAATAAGAGTTGTAATGATGGATTGGTGTTACTTAAACAATGTCAGAGGAGGTCCGGACCGACTCTGTGGTCCAGTCGTAGCCCGTCTGACTCCAGGTTGCAGCACGAGACAGAGTAGACCTGCAACATGAGAGACTGTCCAGACGTCATGGACTAGAGAACATGGATCATCCACAGGCAGCAGGAATGCTTGAATCTTCCTGTCAACGGACTCGGGGAATCTACGATTTATGAAGATGAATTTTTGACTTCAAAAGGGGATTTTGTGGTTCTTTGGACTGGTGGTATGATTCTTGCTTCAGGTGTGAGAGGTCCCTGGTTCAATTCCTGGTTGAGCCCCAGGACTTTGTGTGGTTTGACCAGGAGGACTGATTGTAGTAAAACACAAAATAAATAAATGCTGTAAACCCACGTGTACAATTGAGAATCCTTCATTCCAAGACATCATGTAAATGGAGGTTTCTCCATCTTTAAAGCGGTTTCATAATCTGTCATTTGGGGACAACTCATATTTTCATTTATTCAGTTTAACCGTTTATAGGCTCTGCAAAGTGATTTAATTATTATTCAGACATTCACAGCCTCTTATTTTAGACTCTGTGTGTACAATATGTAGCACAATGTCACAAGAACACACTGATTTTCAGGCGGCCTTCAACTTTTCTCAACCCATCTTCATATAGTTGATCCAAACTACACCGTTAGAAAGGATCTGGATTTTAGTTTGAAGGAATGTTGTCAAGCTGGGAGAAGTCACTGCCCATGTTTATATATGACTGAAGGCCTTCTGTGATGTCTCAGTATTGACATGCAGTTGTTTTAAAGCGAGGCTGGTTGGAGTTGGACAACAGTGAGGTGACAAGTGAGAAATAGTAAAAACTGTTGTCGTAGCAACCAGACACAAACACCTGCAGAGGTGAGAAAAAGAGGAACAGCAGTACAGTTTGGTGGATTTCAACTCTGGGACTCTTCTAAATCACTTCCAGGAAAACCTCTCCAATTCACAGCTGCTGTCATTCATCCTGCACTCCACATTTGAAACAAACACGCCCAACGTGGGGCTCGAACCCACGACTCTGAGATTAAGAGTCTCATGCTCTACCGACTGAGCCAGTCGGGCTCCGTTGGGGGGGTCATTGATGACATCACACAGAAGAATGTGCTACACATCCATCATCGAGGTGAAGACCTGTTATTATCGACATGACCAGAACACCAGACACAAAACTGTGTACCAGCACACCAGAAACAGGTTCTACTTCAAGGACAGAAGGTTAGTGACATACAGCTTCGGGGGTCGTCCAGGAATTGAACCTGGGACCACTCGCACAAGGCGCAAACATCAAATGTTTCTTCTCAATTTACAGTTTCCGTGGTGTAGCGGTTATCACGTTCGTCTCACACACGAAAGTTCCCTGGTCTGAGTCCAGGCGGAAACAGGTCCATCTGTGTTTTTGTTGGGTCCAGAGTAGACGGGGACGGCGTTGATACAGTCATGTACGTTTGAAGAGAACTTCTGGCAGCTGAGGCACAAGTCTGGATCAGGACCGACCAGTCCAGGGGGACAGACCAGCTGATCCACTGGTGGGTGGAGTCTAGTCCACCTCTAGTCCTTGCTGGTCACTGTGGATGTGGGAGCGTCACTTTAAAAGGGTCTGACTCTTCCAGGTGAAACATGGACACACAGATGTGACAAAGCCCCTGATTTAATCAACAAAACTGTTGTTTGGAGACAAAAAACATTTAAACGACCTAAACGTTTATTAAACACACAATAAGGAAGAAAGACAAAGTCAAAGACCAAATTTTCATAGACTGCCGAGCTTCAAAAACATCAATGTTAGACTGATTTGCTGACCTAAACTCCTTTCACAAGTGAGTGTGCAGGTGTTCCTCTACCTGCAGCCCTGAGATGGACTGAAGATGTGCTCAGGTTCCATCCCTGACTTTTGCTTGTTGACATCCAGGAAAACATCCTGAAACGCAGCAGGAGACTCCTGTGATCCTGAGCAGGATTTCAGCGGCTTCATAAGACGGACGAACGGATGATTTACAAGGCATTCCTCATCTAAGGTTTCTTGTGATCCTGCTCTTGAACTGTGTTACTGTCATCCCATAACGGACATCAAATAAACATAAAAGTTCACTACAAATGTCTTTTTGAATAACAGAAGACACACACACACACACACACACACACACACACACACACACACACACACACTTAAATGTGACACAGGTCACAACAAACTTTGAACTGGAGCTCATGTTTAGAAAACTTTTCTACATAAAGCTTCTCCAGATGAAGATCAACGATGAAGAAAAACTTCTCTGTCTTACCATGTGTAAGATCGTTCTGGTGTGAAGGGAGAATCTCCCGTCTTAATTAGGAATAATTGTTTATCAGCAGATTGAACAGAGTACAGAACTGTGGGTCTCCTTCCTGTCCCTGACAGCAGTAGAGTTGTTTGTCAGTTCATGAACTCTGACTCTCTAACCTCTCCCTCACCCAGTTTTAAACTGTTTTTATACATGGAAGAAACCGGATAGAATATTCAATACCATTAGTCATTATTTTTGTTATAATTGGTGGATGGAGGGATGATATTTAAATTACCATGTCGGTTTTTCAGGACTCAAGAAACACTAATTATCAATAATTTAATTATGTATTAAATGAAATAATTATTAAATAAAGCAAAAAAGGTGTGTATTAGTTACTGTGTACAACCCATAAAACCTACACAATACCACGTGTAAAACGCCAAATTGAATTCAGCTGCAATAACATGAAATGGCCACTAGACGGCGCCCTAAGACCACAAATGAATTAACCTCCATCTGTGAAGACTTTATGAGCTTCTTTAGCAATAAAATTGGCAGAATTAGAAAGGAAATCGGCCAGGCCCTCCCGGCAGTGGCTGTGGGCATTTCTTCAACTTCGGCAACTCCCTTATGCTCCGACCCGACTCTAGACTGTTTTGTTCCTGTAGACCTCCCTGAGCTGACCTCAGTCGTCAATGGATCTAAATCATCCACGTGTCTGTTAGACCCAATCCCAACTCGACTACTTAAAAATGTTTTCTCTCTTATTGGACCGACAATACTGAAACAGATCAACTTGTCCCTGGTCTTGGGATATGTGCCACAGGCTTTTAAAGTCGCAGTAATCAAACCATTACTTAAAAAACCCTCTCTTGACCCAGACATTTTAGCTAACTATAGACAGATTTCCAACCTTCCATTTATCTCTAAAATTCTGGAAAAGGTCGTTGCAGCAGCTGTGTGACCATTTGTATAGAAATGATCTATTTGAAGTTCTTCAGTCAGGGTTCAGATGCATCATAGACCAGAAACAGCACTGGTTCGAATCTTGAATGACCTTGTTATGGCGTCAGATAATGGGTTAGTGTCCATACTGGTTCTGCTGGGCCTCAGATAATGGGTTAGTGTCCATACTGGTTCTGCTGGACCTCAGATAATGGGTTAGTGTCCATACTGGTTCTGCTGGACCTCAGATAATGGGTTAGGGCCCATACTGGTTCTGCTGGACCTCAGATAATGGGTTAGGGTCCATACTGGTTCTGCTGGGCCTCAGGTAATGGATTAGTGTCCATACTAGTTCTTCTTGGCCTCAGATAATGGATTAGTGTCCATACTGGTTCTGCTGGACCTCAGTGCTGCTTTTGATATTATAGATCACAGCATCTTACTGCAGAGACTAGAGTATGTTGTTGGGATTAAAGGGACAGCTCTAGACTGGTTTAAATCATATGATAGATTCCAGTTTGTTCATGTTCATGAGGTTTCTTCAGTACACACCAGGGTCTGCTTCGGTGTCCTGCAGGGTTCAGTGCTAGGGCCAATCTTGTTCAGTTTACACATACAGCACTTAGAAAGTATTATCCAGAACCACACCATTAATTTTGTATATACAAATATACATTGTTATGCTGATGATACGCAGCTGTATTTGTCTATGAAGATGAAACAGAACCATTAGACCATTAGATTTTTACTCCTAAATTCTGATAAAACAGAGGTTGTTGTTTGCGCACACACACACACACACACACACACAAAAACTCGTTCCTCACCCTCCGTGGGTGGTGTCCCTTCTAAGCTCGGGTCCTCTACCAGAGGCCAGGGAGCTTGAGGGTTCTGCGCAGTATCTTTGCTGTTCCTAACACTGCACCTTTCTGGACTGAGATGTCTGAGGTTGTTCCGGGGATCTGCTGCAGCCACTCTTCCAGTTTGGGGGTTACTGCCCCGAGTGCTCCGATCACCACGAGTACTACTGTCACCTTCACCTTCCAGGCCTTCTCCAGCTCCTCTCTAAGCCCTTGGTATTTCTCAAGCTTCTCGTGTTCCTTTCGCCTGATGTTACCATCACTTGGTATTCCCACATCCACCACCACGGCTTTCCTCTGCCCTTTGTCTACCACCACGATGTCTGGTTGGTTTGCCATCACCATCCTGTCTGTCTGTATCTGGAAGTCCCACAGGAGCTTTGCTCTGTCATTTTCCACCACCTTGGGAGGTGTTTCCCATTTTGACCTTGGGGTTTCCAGCCCATACTCCACACAGATGTTTCTGTAGAGTATGCCCGCTACTTGGTTATGGCGTTCCATGTATGCTTTCCCTGCCAGCATCTTACACCCTGCAGTTATGTGCTGGATTGTTTCCGGTGCTTCTTTGCACAACCTACACCTTGGGTCTTGTCTGGTGTGGTATATCTGGGCCTCTATTGCTCTGGTGTTCAGAGCCTGCTCCTGTGCAGCCAGGACGAGTGCCTCTGTGCTGTCCTGTAGGCCAGCTCTCTCTAGCCATTGGTAGGACTTCTTGAGATCAGCCACTTCAGTTATGGTTCGATGGTACATCCCGTGTAGGGGCTTGTCCTCCCATGATGCTTCCTCCGCCAGCACCTCTTCACCTTGCCATTGTCTGAGGCATTCACTGAGTACGTCATCCATTTGGGCCTTGTCCTTGATGTACTCATGGAGCTTGGCAGTTTCGTCCCGGATAGTGGCTTTCACACTCACTAGTCCTCGGCCTCCTTCCTTACGGCTTGCGTACAGTCTCAGTGTGCTGGATTTGGGGTGGAACCCACCATGCATGGTGAGGAGCTTCCTTGTCTTAACATCTGTGGTCTGTATCTCTTCCTTTGGCCACCTTATTATTCCTGCAGGGTATCTGATCACTGGCAGGGCGTAGCTGTTTATTGCCCGGGACTTGTTCTTGCCACTGAGCTGGCTTCTTAGGACCTGCCTTACTCGCTGGAGGTATTTGGCTGTTGCCATTTTCCTTGTTGCCCCTTCAAGGTTACCATTTGCCTGTGGTATTCCAAGGTACTTGTAACTGTCCTCAATGTCTGCTATTGTTCCTTCTGGGACTGAGACCCCTTCTGTGTGGACTACCTTGCCTCTTTTTGTCACCATCCTCCTACATTTCTCAAGCCCGAATGACATCCCGAGGTTGTTGCTGTAGATCCTGGTGGTGTGGATCAGGGAGTCTATGTCCCGCTCGCTCTTAGCGTACAGCTTGATGTCATCCACGTAGAGGAGGTGACTGATCGTAGCTCCAGTCCTGAGGCGGTATCCGTAGCCAGTCTTGTTGATTATTTGGCTTAGGGGGGTTCAGACCTATGCAGAACAGCAGTGGGGACAGCGCATCTCCTTGGTATATGCCACATCTGATGGTCATCTGAGAGATATATATAAATATGCATGAGTACTTATACACTTCGATGCATATTACATAGATAACTTTTTAAATACTGCCCCTACACCCTTAAAAACTCAGGTATGTAATAGAGAATAGAATGCTCCTCCCCCTTTCCTCTGTCTTCTTTTTAATTAACACCCTATTGTCTTGTTACCACCTCTATTCTTTAAACACCACATTACTACCCCTATTTTTTTGTTGTTTTTTTCTTTTTTGTTTACACATTACGACACCACACTGCACCACCCCTGTCTCCCTTTCTAGTCTGATCACATACCACACCCGGTGATTTTAGCCCTCTGGTGGAATTTTGTTACTTATTTTTCCTTTTTTTCCTTCTCTTCGTCCTACTTAGGGATCACTAAAATTAGACTGTCAGGGTACACATTTGCACACACACACACACACACACACACACCTTTTGGGTCCTACCAATTTGGTATCAACCATTAATATGTGCAAACAAGGGAAGGAGAGAAAAAACAAAAAGAAGTCGTCCCACCCGGACCACCTTTTATATTTTGTCTGGGTTCTGCGTAGAACACGATGTATCAGAACATCTGGTACTCAGAACAAGAAACTAACGGATTCTTTTGTGATCAATGTTTTAGTTGTTTAGGGAGTTTGGCCAGTTTGTTCAACATATGTTGTCCTCTGTCTTATTGACGTTTCATCTGTAGATGATGTATCATTAAAAACTGCAAATAAACTAACAGTTCACATATAGTCGCACTACATTTTGAAATTTTACTATAACAAACCTAAACTAGTTCATAGCGTGTTGTCTTTGTTGTTTTGACCACATCCCACGCAGGAAAGTTACTCAAAGGTCCAAATTTACAACAAAACTGTACAGTTATTGGTAATTATTTCACTTTTATAAACAAAGTATTGCAAAAAAGTAACTTGTCATTAGAATATGAAATTGGGTTAGTCTGGTACACCTACAACCAGTAAACTAGAGGACAAACAGTGGTCCTCAGTGCAACAAGTAGCAGCTCATGTCTGGACTGTTACAGATTTTGGAGATTGCAGCAAAACACTGCAACATGCAGACATGTGTTTAAAATTCACAACCAAGTTCAAGCTGAATCTGCATTTCCACCGACCGATGTGGGTCATCCAGCTGTGTTTCTACCACTGGAATCGTTTTGGATGCAGCATCACCACCAGGTTATTTACACCTTTCTGTCTCCGTCCATGTTTAACATTCACAACAACTCTTACAGAAACTTTTTGGAGCTTTAAGTTTAGCCACAGAACTGTTGATATTGCTTGTAAAGACCAGTTACACAACATTTAACCGCAGACGTTCATGTTTCAGTCAGCTGGGGAGATGCAGGTTAACTGCAAGGCGTTCAAGAGGAAGCTGAAGGATCAGACGGCTGCAACTTTGACATGAAAGCAGGAAATCTAAATACAAAGCTTTTATCTTTTTCCCACAGCAGTTACTTTTAAAGACAAACACCCAGTCTGTAGACATGTGCAACACAAAAGCGCTTCTTGTTTGATTTTTTATTTATTTCCAGGATGTTGAAATGCAACTGATGCAGGCATTTAATATCAGACATTTCTCAGTAGCTGCTCTCAAAAGTGGCATCTACAACAGCGCAGCTCAGAAGTGCTCACATGTCAAACATTTGCATGTAAAAGTGCCTTTGATGAACTATGAATGCAAACAGAAACAGCTGCAGCATCATCAGCTCTCTAAAGCTGCAACCAAGACTGACGACAAAGTCACCAATATTCTCTGTATCGTTCAAATCTTAGTTTACACTCAGCAGCTGCTTTAAATATCCAGTGGAGCTAAAAAAGTGGCCAGTGTGTGATATTACACTCACTCAGTAAACGTCACGCTTGCTTTCGTGTTTCGTCTACGTTCCGTGTGCAGAGGTTCATCTCAGCAGGACAGCAGTCGTAGGTCTACCTGTGCTCTCCACACTTGGAGTGGGTGGAGGACTCCTCTCGCTGTACCTCCTGACTCCCTCTCAGACCTTCTCCTTGATGCTGCTCTGACTTTGAGCAGTTCTCTGAAGAGCTGCTCTACAGCTGCACCTTTTTGTTTACAAAACAATCACTGTAGATGACCGATCACTGTGGCATCACCACATCCATGTTACATGTTGAATCTGAACTGCAGTTGATGTAAACACCTTTGAGCGGCACATCCTGGGTCTGGGTGGTGACCACGCTGACGCCTGGATCCCCATCAGCAGCTTCTACTTGAGATCCGTCTGCACTGGACTTCTGCAGACTGAATGTGTAACAGTTAAATACACAAACACAGATCTGGAACACGATGCACATTGTGGATAAAACCTTGAATAAATGCAGTGCAGAGAAGGTCGTGCAGGTGTGTCCAGCATTTCTTAAAGTCACTGTTCATCTCTCTTTAATAAGTTGTGTCCTCAAGACATGCCTCAAAGAGGTTGTTTTATTATGGATGGAAGTGGCAGAGAAAGAGTGAAGTCTTACTGCAGTTTTGGAGATTTATTCACAAACACAACATGCTTGAAACAACAAACAATCCCAGAATCCTTTTTAAGCAGCTGTGCTTCGTTGTGTCTGAGAACACAAGTAGTGTTTAAATTAAACAATGTTTGTTTGGTTTCTCATGTTCAGACTGCTGCAGTTTTTAATTTATTCAAGGATCACTGTGCCAATAAAAAACAGTTTTAAAGCTGTTAAAAATAAATCTGCTGCTGCTCATGAAAAACTCAACGTTCAAATTCACTGTTCAGTTGTTTTGTAGCAGAGTAACTTTTCTAACGGTGAATATAAATGTGTTCAGGAGGGTCGACGCCCCCGAACCCGCCCTCTGACAATGATCCATCCAACCAGGTTTATTACACATCACTATTATGTATTCAACTGATTAATAATCATGACATTTAATCAGCAAAATTGATTAAAGCAACAAATCAGGATCTTTTCAGCAGTAAACATCTGATTGAACATTGTCAGGAGACCCTCCTAAAGCTCTTATAGAAATACATTTATACGTTTAGTGTTTTGATGAAAAGAAAACAAAGCTTGAAAAAAGTTGAACACATCTACAATGTAAAGAATAAAGTTTAACTTCAGATTGTTTACATTTCTTAACTTACATATGGTTGAAGTTTTATTTTTGGAAAGAAAAAAAAAAAAAAAAAAAAAAAAAAAAAAAAAAAAAAAGGATGAAAGAAAGCACTGCAAAGGTGTGTGTGTGTGCGCAGTCCACATCAATGGCATGAAGCTCACAGCTCCTAAACGGAGACTCACCCAGCATATTGATGCCTCCGTCAGCTCTTCACCAGAAGGAGAGAAGAGTTCATCTCCACCATTCAGACTGATCCACTATGAGAAGACACGTCTTTGTGGATCCATCAAACAGATGCAGTGTTTGACAAGCAGAAGGGTGTGCAGCAGGTGATGCAGAACATTTGCACATGGAAATGGAGACCTGACCTCCACAGGTCCGGTCTGCTGGGGGTCTCCATCACCATCGTAGACCCTGCCCACTGGAGACTCCTCCGAGTACGTCCACCAACTCTCCTGATCCGACAGTCTCTGGAACAAAGAAAAACATCTGATTTAGTTCCTTCAGAGAGCTTCTCTGCTGTACAATGTGTGAACTAAAAACAGAATGTCCCGTCTCTGTCCAGCAGAAGAGCGTGAACCTCCTGGAAACTACAATCTACACATACTAATGGAGCGCTCACCTCCGCTGGTCCCACTTCTGGAGAGGGGATGAAGATCACAGCCGGACAATTTAAAACCACAAATCAACTGAACAAAACGTGTTTGAACTGCGGCGATAAGCGGTAAGAAACGGGAAAACTCCAGAAAGAACGGCGTCCGGGAAGCCTTTAGGTGCGAGGCAAACATGCTTCTACCACACCACTGTTGTGTCCAACTATACAGTGATAAAGAATAAAA